>CP073213.1:1302500-1902500 GCA_020342235.1 Saccharomycopsis phalli
ATGCAAAAGAAAAAACTAGTGAGACCATTGCTGCAAGCTGCTCGAATACAGACAAAACAATCAACTTGGCTGTTACTAATACGCTAAAACACGTACTCCAATCCCATTACCTGGATTAAAAAATACTACCCAATACAATATTAATAATATTGATTGCCTAGTAATATAAGCCCAAGCGCTAATATCGGTGCCGCTAACCCTCGCGCCGGAGGTAGCAGGACGGGGTCATTTTAGACCCTTAGAATAGGGTAACAGAATGAGACCTCAAAAATACGTGTCATTCGGAAACGGTTAATGACGTACCTAATGTATCCCCAGCTACGGAATATTATTTAAGCTGTCATCAATGTCTTATTGACTATATGGGGGCGTTCGAGGACGCTAAATTGCACCGTAAATATATATATCTAATACACAAAGATTTGCACCGAAAATCACAATTTACCAGCGGGGTACGCTATACATTAAGGCTGTATATCCACAATTTGAGACATCCGTCCTAATTTGTTGTGAGAATTCCCTACACATTCCAAGTTTGGGTCATTTCGACCTGCAATACTCTATTGTTTATGTCTGAGATGTCTCAGAGTGTCCCATAAGGTAAGGGCACCTGCTGGCTGTTGGAACCTACAAGACGTGTTCGCCAGTCACACTTGGCATTATTCACACTTGGCTAAAATAGAGATTCAGGCATTATTGGGTACTATAACTAGTCAGTCATCAAGCCTCCCCTAATACATTAGACTGCATGGAAACACCATTCCTCGAGCTGTTTGGGTTAAGGGACAATAGCCCGGAGCCTCCATTGTGTTTCCCAAATAGGAGATTGAAGACCAAAGCAGGTCCAATAAAATGATGCTTTCGGCTATTTCCGATGGCACGTGATACTTGGCTGCGGCTTCTGCAAATGGCAAAAATAAAACGTCCACCAACGGTCTTACTGTTTATCATCGTACTTGCAATTTCCCCCATGTATTAATCATTTCCCTAATATTTGCCCGTGTTTACTTCATTACAGTCAGTAGGCAGCCAAATTGCATTACTGCATCATTTGTCACCTAGCTGCTATCATAACTTCGCCCTAATGGCGTTCAACCGATACTTAATTTCACGCAAAGTCTTGGTGGCTGGATTCCAGAGATCAAAGTCCTGAAACATAAGCAGCACATACTTCTCACCGTTGGGCAAATTGTAAATAGAGTCGTACATGAGTCCTCTAAGGCACCACGGTAAGTGATACGGATTACTACCTAGATTCCCCACGTCAAAAGAAACAGACTGCACAGGAACCTTTTCAAAGCTTTTATTCACATTTGAATAAAGAAAGAACTTGATGGCCGTGTCGTAAACTTTGTGCTCGTTGTATAGCTTAGAATGGCCACCACCAGTCAACGGTCCTGCTAACGCATTGGATATTTCTTTTATGATACCGTGGTCGTTCAACCCGATATTCTTGAGAAGTAATGAGCAGTTTAATATCTTAACAAGAAACTCGGGAGTGTTGGACTCGGTGTCGATGTAGATTGCCCTGAAAATATTAGGATGCTGGATATGCAAGCATGTGGACGAATACAATGGTACCAACTGATCATCTATAGACCCAGTGAAAATAATTTTAACGCTGCTGTTCAAAACTATTTTTAAAGCTTCCAAATACTTTAAGGACTGAATTGACTGAGTGTTCTGAAACTCAAAGAGTTCTAACATTGACGCATTTTCTATCGTAGAGTACGCCCTCACCAACATCTTTTTATTGACACCATAAAAAGGGCCATTGCTTATCCCTGCCATTGCCAAAATACCTATTCTTTTTCTAGCTATATCGCCGAGTAAGCCTGTTTCTATGAGCCGGGACAATAGGATGATAGATACAGGCGTTCCCTGTGAGTGGGCCGCCACAAAGATAAAGTCGTAGTCCTTCAAATTATTCTGGGAGAGTATATCATAAAAGTATCCCACCCTGTCAAATACTTTCCCTTCTCCTTCTAGGGCAATTTTGGAAAGACGGATGGTTTTGTTTGTAAATAGGGCCTTATTACTATTCAACCAAAGCTTAAAAGTATTCTCTGCCTCTGTCATAAACTTTATCGACGTTCCCGTGGGCTCGCCAATGAATGGACGCAAATATTTCGTTGGAAAGAAGCCGTGGATTCCTATTATCAAAACATTCTTGAACCCAGTATCAGGTACGCGGTTCCTTAGCAAATAGTTATTATCAATGCCATCGGTGTAACCTATTATGTGGCCCACCTTGGAAAGTATCGAGTATAAAAGGTTCTTGTACGTATTCTCAGGTAGCGATTCCTCGAAAGAAGGAATCACAATATTATTTGTGTCCAACACCGATGTGCCACAGTTTATATTCGGAATATTGTCTTGGTCTAACTTCAAAATCTCCGTATATATAGTGTTTGTCTTCAACGTATTAATTCGCGTATTAACACTATCACTTGGATTAGCCGAGTTGGTACTCTGCCAGAAACTCCATGTCTTGTTGGGATTTGCGCTCTCCAGTGCCTCGCTCCTCTCCTCATCTGCAATCTCAGCGGCCTTGTCATCGGACCTACGATTGCTCCATGGCAACCGAATTCTGTTTACAGCTTCTTGCTTGGGCCCCATTGATTTGCCAAGTGACTTCTCCTCACAATGCATATCCGTTATCTGGTTACGAGCATTGATGTTTGATCTTACAAGTGCATGTGTCTGCGTTTATTTATTATTACGAGTCCTTACCAAGTGATGATTCCAAATATTTTGCTGGTACTTTTCCTGCACCGTACTCAAAAAGTAACTTCCTCCGGAATGTGTCCAGCTCACCAGTTCCTCTGGGAACTTTAGCACTTCTACCTTTAGCTTGTGCATCACGCTACCGGCATTGTATTCGGTGATTGTATCCCCAACCAAGTTCTTCAAGCTCACAATCTTAGACCCAGGCTTCAAAGTTTTGAGAATCATGCCAATCTGCTCGTTCAACTCGTCGTTGAACACGTAGTTATTCACCAACACTATCAGCATCTCCGGAATTATCTCATCCAACTGTGGATTGTTCACCATTGACTGTTTCAACAAAAATTGAACCTTGCCTGGCGTGATTCCATAATACTTGGCTCGATTCTGAAACTCCTTCAATTGCTTCTCGCAGACATCCGAAGCTGGGCCCATGATCTCCACCCCATAACTCTCACATCCTGCTTCCAATGCTGCTTGGATTACGCAGTTCCCCACGCCACTTCCCAAGTCTAGAAATTTCAGCGTGTGATTGGCATTTGTGTCCTTCAAGATTCTCGTAATAAACGATGGCAACAACTCGCCATACACATTATTGGAAAAAGCCTTATAGTTTCGTAGGTTTTTCACTTCTGGCGACACTGTCCGAGCATACACCTGGTAAAGAAGTTCATGGAAAAACAATGAGGGCATGGCTGTGATATTGGCCATGCGCTTTATAATCAAGTCCTGTTTTTGTAGCTTCAAAATTAAAAAGTTGTATAATGCAATTGCCTGCTGTATTCCTTCTAGATTCTGGTGCTCAATAGCCTGGCGGTACTCACCTATAATACATTTAGTCGGGTGGTTTTGGTTGATGACTTCCAATTTATATTGCTCTGGGAAATAAACAATGGCCACCATTTCCATGGTTCTTCCAATCTCTATCAATGGGTCCAATTCCAAGTCCTTGGGGCGTACTAATAAATAGCATTCGCTCTCATATTTGAAAACTCCAGAGTCCAATCGAACCTCTTGAGCAGTCTCGCCGAAAATATGATCATACCTGCTAATATAACTCGTTATAAAGTCCTTGGAGTTGTATATGCTGATTCTATCGTCCAGATGCTTTTCAATGCCAGCAAAATCAAACAATTTCCGATCTCCCAACTCGACATCAACATTCTCATCCCAGTCAAAGAATGATATACACGGCTTGGAAGAGGAGCCACTATCTCCATTCATTTTCTGGGGTACTTGTTTTGATATTTTCGCCGGGATCTCGGTACTAGTGCTCTCTTCATGATTTTTATTGATCTTGTCCTTATCAAGTTCAATATTTTTCACAGTGCCTTCCTTTTTTTTTGAAACCCCGTTCTTGACTACTTTGCCTGAAGATTTCTTAGGTTTCTTACCTCCATTTACATTTTTGGTCTTCTTTGCCGCTTTCTTCGTCGGTAGCTTGGCCTCACTGCCAGTAATGACATTGGCTTGCTTCGCAATCTTCTTCTGTGGAATAGACTGGTCTGAAACATTATTTTGTGGCTCATTATAGTCCAAAAATTCCCGCTGTTTACGTCTTCTTACCATCTTCATATCTGTTTGTATGCCATTCATCCAAGAGGCATGCTCGAGTAAATCATCCAAAACATTGTACTTCTTAGGTTTCTTTACTTCAACACTTTCTGAAACTGTGCTAGTCTCCTTCAATTTGGGTTGCGCCTCACAACTAAGTGGCTCAACAATTTTTTTGTAATCACCTTCCATTAGTCAGTTGAATGCTTGTTGGTCAATGTTGACGAAATTGGCATGAAAGAACCGTGACAATGGTATATAAACATGAAAAATGACATCTATTGCTCTACTCTAATGTGATATAAGATATTCATGACTTTTTTCACAGACAAGATGTGCCAAGGAATTATCGATTCGTTGCTGTAGTTCGTTGAATTTAAGTTATGCTTTTCCCCGACATAACCGTTGTTGGTACTGCTATTAGAATAGTTTCCTACTAAATAATTCACAGATACCAAATTCCGCAACTGACTTAGTAATATTTGAAGCAAATCTCGCGCGTCAAACGTACTAGGATAACTTAAAAGATTCGTTTCAAAAGCCAACATCTTCTCTTCCTGGCCATCTTTTGATGGCTTGATAATATAACCCGTTTTAAACGTGATCTTGTTAACAAAATTAGACAAGGGAATGGAGTTTTTGAGAATAACACCAAAGAACTCTTCGGACAAGTCAATTATTTTAACATCATCATAATACATATCACCATTCTCCAACTCTCCCAAAGAGATGTTAAAATTATTACCATTTGTCTCTTTGTTCGAAAATTCCGGACTATCACCAAACATGGTTGAATTTGGACTAGATCTCCCATCAGTACCTTTTGTGTTAATGTAGACCTTTTCATTGTTAGAATCTACACGTTTCCCCGACTTCATTGAAAGACCCTTGTTGAGGAACAATCTGTTAAACGGATAATTGCATTTCAAATCATCCAATATCAACCGGGGATTAGTATTGACAGTTAAAAAGATTATCACAAGATTGCTTCCCTGTGAAAGTCGCTTCCAGTGCGGCAACTCATCATCCAAAATGACCCCGTTCAATCTTGTAAGAATAAGATAAGACTTCCCCAGGTGGTTTTTGACACTCTCTTCAGTGGTCTTCCACATCTCATCTGCCACCTGCTCAAAAGTCTTACGAACATTGCTGGTTTCCGATGTTTTACACTGGCTGCTAATAGGATAACAATACCACGACTTGATTTTCTTGGATCTTCCCCATTGATCGGTCCAACTAGCCACACACCAATTCTTATCAACTGACCTATCATATGCTAAATGAATGTACAAATCTTCCGACAATAAATTCTTGGCAATAGGCGAGGCAGTCAACTGAAAGTTTATCTTGATGGGTAATGTTCTCGACAAGTTAGAGTAAAGATTATTGTTGTTGTTGAAAAAACAATTGTATAGCGTCAAAGAGTGTTTAACTAGTCTGTTGATAGTTGGCGGCACATAAAGCCCGTTGCTGATATAAAAGTCGGTAGGTATGATCTGATAGAATGGCTCATTTTCAATAAACAACTTTTTGAAATTCGAAAAGGCTCTTGTGATTTCAATGACAGAATTGATATCGGTGACTGGATTACTGAATAGCACGAGCGTCTTGCAATTACCCAAGCTTAAAAGCTTTCCAAGTATCTGTAACTTGGTCGTGAGCATACTGTAGTATTCACGAGAATCACTACCAGAGTAATTCAAGTTGAACACACCAGAACTAATGGACCCGATAATATCTTTGGTAGTTTCATCCAAACCGTCATAATTTACTAACATCTTTAAATTGGTTAATGTTATAGGCTCAATATTGCCCAAGCCACAACTCTCGTAAATCCTTATTATAGAGAAAAGTAAGTCCTTGGATATTTCCATCAAATTCGTGTTACTGGGTTCATTAATCACATACAATACCTTGAAATTTCTAGGCTCATAGAGTGGTGAGAGAGATAAAATCTTCCATAGCTTAAGCCCCAAAGCATTGATGCATAACTCCTGGTTCATTCTCTTAATTTTGCAAGTTAGCGCTTTAATTTTGAAAAAGTGCAGCTTAAGATCATTTGCACTACTGTCGTCCGCCATGTACTCATCTTCATACATGTAGACGTTATTATGTTCGGTATTATCGATTATAGTTTCAAGCAAGTCGTCCTTCGAGTCATCGTTTAGCCCCACATATTCCCATAGCTGGATTTTCTTTATTGAGTCGAAAAGACCTTTAATAGCATTCTCAATAGCAATTGGACCCACCGCATTTTCTTCTGAGCAAGAAAGCTGTGCAGAGTTGTCAGATTCTTCATAATAGTCATCAAAGTCATCCAAATTATCGTTAAGATCTTCAAGCTTTGTATTGCATTTGGTAGCTAAGATCCCTGGGGTGTTATCTAGTTCATTCAAGGATTTTAACGACTCTTGCTTAATACCCAACCTCTTCACTATGTAGGTATCAATTAAACTATCATCAAAAACAAGTAAATTTGTTAATAGTGGTAGTATATTATTCAATTCAGACTCCTTGATACTAGGACAATAATTAAAATATCTTTCAGGAATGGTATAGAGTGGAATATTCTTAGTAAGGAAAGGTATCCAGTTAGAAGAGTCGTGATATCTAACGTTCCCACACAGATCTGACTTGCCTTCATTTGATTGACTCTCCAGGTCTGAAATAAGCGAACCATCCAGTTTGAAGGGACTCTGACCGTTTAGTAATCCAAATTCCGCCACCTTTGCTGATAGTTTTGATATATCTTCGGACTTCTCTGGTGATATATCTTCGGCAAATTCCGAGTAGTCACTTTCGTCGTCTTCTTCATTATTGTCTTCTCCGCCTACTTCATGATGTTCAGGGTCACTATCTGACGTTAAATCTTCGTCTGAAGACGGTATCACAATAGAAAAATCATGCTTCTTTTTTGAGTCTACCCCATCACCAAGTTCATTCTCCGGTACATAGAACTTTCCACCCTTGTCATACTTATTGTCCACCACATCTCTTATGACAGGGTTGAATTTTAGAGGCGAAAACATACTCTGGCTGCTTATCCGCGGAGAATTTGTCACTGGTAAAGGTGCCCCAGGATCGTTATATATATACGGCGAAGGAGGTAGGCACATTTCATGTTTCGGAATATCAAATGCAGGTGGTTTTCTTTCGGATTGTGATAACTCAACAGATTCTTCAATCAGTCCGTCCTCTGGTTCATCAATAGATATCTTTGACTGAGTATCTATTTGTTCTGGCGAGTTGTCAAAGAAGTTGAAGTCTGCATCTGTCACTTCATTATTATCGCCAAACAACTCTTCATTCAACTCACTCCAGTCATTTGATGGTGTTTCTTTAATGCTTTCTGGCTTTTCGACTGTTTCGGGCTTTGCGATTTCTGGTGCTTTGGGCGTATCTGATAACTTTGGTGTGTCGAACGATTCACTGTGGCCATTTAAGCCACTATCCAATACTATGTTGTGGCTAACTGCGTTGTTCTGATTTACAATGGCATTCAACTTATTTGAGACTTTATTTAGAGTCGTGAAATCGTCCAATGTTGTAAAAGGGTCGATGGTGCAGCTGCTGATGAATTCAGGAAATTGCTCGCCCCGCTGAATATAGCAAAGGTCCAATGGCCATATCACAAACTTGTGATTCTGTACTGGCTTGAGATATTTGGAAACTTGGGGAGTGAGGCCATTTAAGTGCTTCAAATCAGGAATGAGCTTCACCCACTTGATTTCGCCCAACTTTTTATTGAAAACAATACCCACAAGTAACTGTAGCATAATCAACAAGTTTTGGGCATTGCTAGGCGTCTGTGTCAAGCTTTCAACAAGTGACTCGTTGGCAAAACATGCACGGATTCCAGATGGAGCCAAGTAAAGAGCAAAGTTCGTATTGGTTATGTCGGAATTGTCGGCAATGGAAACATACTTGGACAAGTTAAGAAGATTGCAAGACTTTGTGGAAAGCGATATTATCACGTCGCCATTGGAAGTTATCTGGGGATCGACGAATATCAACTCTGAAAATTGGATGGTGGAGTCACTGGGTTGGTGTGGAAAATTAATAATGGAACCACTGCCAAACAGCGTGAGGTAGTTCTCGGCGGACAAATTGATCATAATTTTGCGTTTTATCGAGTTTAGCAAAATGGTGTACAAGATATTCGAGTACTTAGATCCCCGGCAATCTCCAGCATCGGCATTTGCATTAAAGATAATAGACGGAAGAAAGATATTCGTCTCTTTGCAGGTCAAGTTAAATTTCTCCAACGGCACAGGAGCCTCCGAATCATTCAAGCCAAACGTCCACAATTCTTTGTTGGTCTGATAAAATAATGCCATGGGGTACCTATTTCTAAGGTGAAGCTCGGCTTCCAACAACGTCTGGTCCCGCTCATCTTTTTTAGACGACAAGAATACAGAATACTTCACCTGGTGTATCCTGAGAACCCGGTAGAAGTTCGTATACGATTCGTCAGGACGTATATTCGTTTGCATAGTATCTCTAGAAGCACATTTACTGTTCCTCTATGCTATACTTATTATTGGGCTTAGGGTAATCACACCAGCAGCCTGGGTCAATCGGTTGCGCCAAATTGGCGGGTCAATGTATTACCATGGATTGCTCAAAGAAAGGTTCCATGATTTTCCTATTATTTAATAATACTGCTATTTAAGATGACGGAATGATGTTTCTTGCAAACTGCTTATTCACAGGCCTTGGGTTTCCTTGTGGGGCCTGACGGTGAGAAGCATAGAGCAGAAACACAACTTTCTTACAAATATAACATAAAGTCTTGGTAGCACAACTCCAGAATGAGTTGGACTATTTTCATTTGACATAACTCATAGCAATGTTCATATATAGCCTATACATTGCCCTCTTGCTATTATCACATCAACAAGCAGGCCAGCTTAATGGGTCAAAATGTCCAGTAATATCTTGTAGGGTACTTCAATCCTCTAATAAATGATTCAAACTATTGCTTATGATTGAAAACTCTTCCATTGGCATTATATACACCAATGCATCTTCGATTAGGCTGTCATACCTGAATTTCGTTGGCTTGATAGTCTCTCGGATTATCAATTTGAGATTTGACCACTTAAATTCCTCAATGATTTTCAACTTTTTCTTCAAGTCTTGAGATTTCTCCTTTGTCCATTTGCCAAGCATTATACTGTGGCTGACCCATGCCCCTATCAAGTACGCCATTAACACGTTTACCTTGACTAACTTATCAAAATATTCACAATCAGTCTCAACTAGCTCCAGAAATTCTTCCACCGACAAGCAAGTTTCCTCATTAAGACATGAAAAGTCAGTCTTTTTCTTGTCCATTGTCCATACTTGTACTGGTTCAAGCTCAAGGAAGTTGATAAGAACTTCCTCGTCATCCAACATGTCGCATAAAGTCGCTATGTTTGTCTTCTTACTTTTCTTGTTGAATTTTTCAACAATTTTGTCTCCTGTCAGTGAATTTGAAAGCTTGGCCAATACTTGTAAGACGCACCCAACCATTAGATTCTCATCTTGGTTCCTGCAAGGCTCAAACAAGAACATGTTGATTTCGCTGATTGTGAACTCGGCTAAATAGCTCACTATAATGCTAGAGAGCTCTGGAATGTGTCCATTTTTGTCACTGTTAATAAGGTATTTGTTCATTAATAACACAAACTTTTTTTGCAATCGTATTAAATTTGAGTCGGTGTAACTATGGGGCGGGAGAGAATAGTCGGGGCTAAGAGTCAATTCATTTTCGTATATGGGATGGGGTTGTTCAAAGGCATCACTTGAAACTTTGTTGTAGAATATATTTCGCAATGACTGTTGTAAAAAGTTTCTTGTTCCTAGCTGGTTTAGAAACCGCGCAAATGAGCTGTTTGCTAGTGGAATATCCTGGTTGACTAGCTTTGAAAGCTCCAAGTCAAATAAATTTAATAAAAAATCTAGTATTGGAAACCAATTCGACCAACATTGGTATTTTAACCTATCAGATTCAATTGTTGAGTCGGTGAAGGCAGCGCAGTGCACCGCCCAAATAAAAGGCCTCCAAACATTTGACATGATCTCCCCGGTAAGGTGTCTGTTGTTGAGTATTTTTCCCACCACCAGAGGATCACTTTCCAAGTCATAGGCAGGAGTTCTCTTGTCTTTGCCGATAAACGATAGTAGATTTATCAATTGGTCAGTGATTTTGTCCAGGGCATCGGAATCTTCCATCAATGACGTTTCATAAAACACATTCAAAAGATGAATTGCCCGTAGACTAATGGGTATAGGACTGACTGTGCTGTCACCATTGTAAATTTTTTTTATAATCTCCCTGTGGTTGTTGTGCTCAAACACCGTAGAAAGCGTGAGTAAGGTGTTTAATACCAAGTAATTGGGTTTTAACACAGTCCTGCGAAAATCATTAGTCGTTGAGTTTTCAAACGCACTTAGAAGTTGGTCATACAATCCTAATGAGACCAAAGATTCGCATAGCTTGTTGTTTGCCTCCATGGAATGATTACACTCGGGGCATACTTTTCGGGGACGCGTCGGGCGATTTCCCAGTATTTTTCACCACACCAATGTCTACAAGCCACATTAATACCTATATAAAAAATATCATACTTCATTATAAATAATATTTAGGCATATTGTTAAACTACGGACTTGGCCTCGGCTAAGTACTTTTTAATTGGAACATCTCCACTGACGAGGGAGATGGTCTTACCAATGGTACTATCGTCTTCCAAGGAAGCAATGATAACATCTGCGACGTCTACTCGGTCAATTGACCCAGTAGTTCCGGCTGCCACTTTGCCTGTACCTTGGCCCTGGGTCAAGAGTCCTGGCTGTAAAATTGTCCACTTCAAATTTGTTCTTCTCAACTCTCTGTCGGCATACTTTTTACAAATGTAGTAAGATCTGAGTCCTCCGTCATACCAATGGTCACGTTCCTCTGCGTTAATCCCGCTAACCATGATAAATCGCTTAATCCCCTCCTTCTCAGCAGCCTCGTAAACTTTCACGGCTCCGTCCAAATCAACAGCAAGAGTTTTGTCCAATCCGACACCAGCAGCACCAGCAGTAAACACCACAGCATCGGCCCCTCTCAATCCCTTTGCAATTTTGTTGACTGGATCTTCAAGACTGACCACCTCCGACTCAATTTCCAACTGATTGAAATAGTTGACTCGTTCAGGATTTCTTATAATCGCCTTGGGAAAATAGTTATCCAATTTGCTTAATTTCTTGGCCAAAATCTGACCAATTTTCCCATTGGCACCAACAATTGCTACTCTGTAAGACATTGATTGCTTCTAGGGATCATCTAGGATTCTGATCCGCCTATATACATGTGATCACGTGATGAATATAATATCCAAACTATTGTATGTGCCGCCACCATATTGATGCTATTATATAGACATGTCTGTAGTAGTTGCTCTTCTTTATTCTCGATGTATTTCCATGCATTAGGTGCATGGTCATGCATGGTCATCGGTATATGTAATCAATGAAAATAAAAGCGAGCAGCGGTTCTCTCCAACACACCATGGCGAGGTTAACAAAAAGGCCAAACAAAGGTAGCGGTGCTGGCCTTAATCCTTCGAAACGTCCCCGGAAGATAAGCCCCGCAGATGCTTTTGTGGTATTGTCAAAGCCGTTTAAGATTCCAATAAAGCGACGCGAAAACCACACGTCCCGACCCAATAGAAAGGCAAACAAAATTGCAAATTACGCCGAAATGGACTTGTCGTCCAATAAGGAAAACGAAATCGCACTTTATATTGATGGTGAATTCAGATTGGAAAAGAAAAAATGCGCGCTACTACCGAGCAGAGGCACTAACATAGACCATTCTGTTATTCTTGCAAAGAAGTTTAGCGTGCCGTTTGCTGATAAGAGCAAGTTACTAGGATTAGCTCCTCCTTTGCCACTAGGTACACGGAGAATGCCTATTTTAATCCCGAGGCCATTATTTGATCCTAGCGCTGACGCCGCTATTGTACTTTATGATCCGACTATTGATAAATTCCCAGTACCAAAACCTGAAGAGGAAGAAGTAGTAGTACTCCCGGAACTCACTCCGCCAGATTCCCAGGAAGTCGTGATAAAGAAGAGGTATCCTCATAAAAGTTTGAACGAAATCTTAGGTATAGAGAAGAACCCAGAAGATAAGATCAAAAAAGCACCAGATGTGCCCGTGGTGGTGGACCCGAAATTGTGCAAGATTCTTCGTCCACATCAAATACAAGGAGTAAAGTTTCTATACAGGTGTACGGCAGGTTTGCTTGATCACCGAGCCAAGGGCTGTATTATGGCTGATGAAATGGGACTTGGTAAAACACTTCAATGTATTGCCTTGTTGTGGACTTTATTAAAGCAGGGCCCTCGTGGGAAAAGAACAATAGACAAGGCTATTGTTGTTTGTCCTTCATCCTTGGTCTCCAACTGGGCCAACGAATTAATCAAGTGGCTTGGTGAGGGAACCGTTGGATCGCTTCCTATAGATGGAAAGAGCACCAGGGGAACAACTATAGGTGACGCGATCACACAATGGTCTAACGCATCTGGACGTAATATTGTACGCCCAGTACTTATCATTTCTTACGAGACTTTGCGAAGAAACGTTGAAAGATTAAAAGATACTGAAGTTGGGTTGATCCTCGCTGATGAAGGTCATCGATTGAAGAATGGAGATTCGTTAACTTTTACTGCGTTGGACTCGATTAATTGTGAGCGGCGAGTCATACTTTCGGGTACCCCGATCCAGAACGACTTAATTGAATATTTTTCACTTCTTTCTTTTGCAAACCCGGGGTTGTTGGGCTCAAGGCAGGAATTTAAGAAAAATTTTGAAAACCCAATTTTAAAAGGGAGAGATGCCTATGCATCTGAAAAAGAACGAGAAGTTGGTGACAAAAAATTGGGAGAATTATCGGAATTGGTTTCCCGTTTCATTATTAGAAGAACAAACGATATATTGTCAAAGTACTTGCCCGTGAAATATGAGCATGTCATCTTTTGCAATCTAACTGAAATGCAGCGAAACATTTATGAGCACTTTGTGACTTCGCCAGAGATTAAAAGCATGATAAAGGGTAAGGAGTCTCAGCCCTTGGCTGCGATTGGTATGTTGAAAAAGCTATGTAATCACCCAAACTTGTTAGATTTACCTAGAGAAATTGAGGGAAGTGGGAAATTTATCCCGGAGGATTACACTAACCCATTGTTTTCAAATGGCAGGCTGAAGGAAATCCAGACGTGGTATTCCGGTAAGTTTGCCATGTTGGAACGGTTCTTGGCAAAGATTAACCAGGAAACAAATGATAAGATTGTATTAATTTCCAATTATACTCAGACTTTGGATTTAATTGAACGAATGTGCCGCATGAGGCATTATGGATGCCTAAGATTAGACGGGACTTTGGGTATAAACAAGAGACAGAAGCTTGTCGATCAATTTAATGATCCTGATGGGAAAGAGTTTGTATTTTTGTTAAGTTCTAAAGCTGGGGGTTGTGGAATCAATTTAATTGGCGCAAATCGATTAGTGTTGATAGACCCTGACTGGAATCCTGCTGCCGATCAGCAAGCCTTGGCAAGAATATGGAGAGATGGACAAAAGAAAGATTGTTATATTTATCGGTTGATTACCACGGGCACAATAGAAGAGAAGATATTACAACGGCAGTCGATGAAGCTCTCTTTGTCTTCCTGCGTAGTAGATGAGATGGAAGATGTCAGCAGAATATTTTCAGCTGAACTGCTCAGACAATTATTTAAATTTGACTTGGATGTGCAGTGCGATACACATGATTCTTTCAACTGCAAGCGATGCAAAGAAGGCAAGCAGCTTGTGAAAGCCCCGGCAATGTTATATGGGGATCAGACGACGTGGAATCATATTGATCATGACGGGTTGTTTCAATTACACGATGATTTACTCAGAAATGAGTATAACTTTGACGAAGTGTCTTATGCATTTCAGTATACGTCACATTAGACTTCACCCCATGTGCTGTATTTGTGCATTTGGTCTTTGTGGCTCTCTATAAATTTTTTGTACTATTATTGGCAATGATATTCAACGGGATATAGCTGATTTTACTAGAGATTTAGACATGTACACGGCAAAAATAGATCTTCCGACAGGACTCGATATGATCAATGAGTCAGAAGGACATGAGAAACGAGGAATAGTTGTTAATTATTTGCGACCAGCTGGTACGTATATGGTTAAATAGGTCATGTATAATATATTAATTTTGCAGGCTCGGAGGTATGTATGTTTGAACCATTAATATCGGTGCTTGAAACATTCAAGTCGGAATCTTCTTGTGATTATAGAGCTTCAGGTTGTGGAAACTGTAGCCAAAGTTTAGACCCCAAAACTTGGGCAGTTTTGAAATGCCCAATGTGTGAATTTATATATTACTGCTCCCGAAGCTGTCAAAGCAAGGACTGGCTTAAATTCCATCAATACGAATGTCTTTACATTACCAAATATTGCACCAAAGAATTGAACAGCTATCCTAGCACTATGGAACGAATGGTTCTTAGGTTATTAATTTATTGCTCTGTTAGTGAATTAAATTATATGAGAATCCAATATTTGACGTCGCATTTTCAATTAAGGCAATCTGACAAAAACCCGTTGACAAGTACAATGTGGGATGAGATGGCCCCAAGAATAAAACGACTAAATATTTTTAAAGCCAAAGAGTTGGTCAAGACTAGATCATATTTGGAAGAATGCGATTGTGGTTGGTTATTGGCTGTAATAATGGTGAATTCGGTCTCCAAAATGAATACATATTTGGAAGCTACCGGAAGTGTCTTTGATTCGGTATTATCATTAATCAATCATTCTTGTGATCCGAATGTGACTTTGATTTTTGAAAAAAATATTGTCACTATAAGAGCATTGCGTGATATACAGCAAGGAGAGGAGTTACTGATGACATATTGTTATACATCCAATCCGAGGTTCCTTAGGCAATATGATCTAAGTAGTCGGTTTTATTTTGAATGTAAATGTCACTTGTGCAAGAGAAAACTGGATATGTATCTCAGATTCCTATGTTGCAATTGCGGCTCAATTTTACATAACGCCAATGCAAGGGTTTGTACAAATTGCAAAATTACATTGAATACAGAATGTGCATTTCAGTACTACCAAGAGTTACTCACTTTGTACTGGGGCTCATTGGCAATTGCAGACAAACACTTGACTGATGATTTTCTTCAATTTATCGCCCACAATCAACTCGATAACAAAAGTCGTACAGGGAATGAAAACAGCCACATGGTTGCACAGTTGCTTTCTGATACGTTAACACGTAACAATATTGCAGAACTAGATATAGTTATGGGCAAGATATTGGAGTCTGGATTGTTTCCAATGTACATGTTTCCAATCCCGCAGGTTTTGGAATTGCTCCTAGAATACAATAAAGAGATTGGTAGAACAGAAAAGTATTGCAAGTACTCACTAGTGTACATTTTTTCATATGCAATTTCATTAAATTCAAATACCTTCAAGCCAACCATAGGACACCATTTAAGAGAAATAGGATGCATACTATTTTCAACTTTGAGTGTGCTTACCCCTGAAGCCTTGACGATATGCTTGTATTTTACATTGAACGCGTACTATCATCTCAAGAAAGTGTATACTGAAACTGCCGAAATACTCCAAGACACAGTTTCACTAGTCAAAGATATTATACGCACTATCGAATCCAAATACAATATAGCCGACTGGATAAAACACTATAATGATGCAAAAATAATGAGCTTGATAGAACAACTTCAGGACGTATTGAGTCTTGCACTTTTCAAAAAGCAAAAGCTCAGGTTCATAGACGGCCGACTCAGCAAAATATTTCTACCCACTGCTAAGCTTCCGCTCTCCGACTTTGATATATCATATATCGTTTAATGCACAACATGTAACTGCTTTCAGATGACCATTCACTCCGCCGTATTCACGCACCACTTCATTGGTGGCCAAGTCCCATAAACGTACATAGTTATCGGACGATGCAGTGACTATATAGGCAGAGTCAGCACTAAAAGCACAATCCCAGACCCATTTCTTGTGCTTCTCCAACACAGTCTCCAATTCAAAGCTGTTTGTATTCCATATTTTCACAGTCTGGTCAGCTGAGCAAGTGGCTAGGTGCTTAGCATCTGATGATAGGAGTATTCTAGTAACGTAATTATCATGAGCTTTAACCGACTTTACAGCCGTCATAGTGGACATGTCTGATTGCTCCAGCATCAGCCACATGTATACGTCACCATCCTTGGAAGCAGATACTAGTATCGATCCGTTGGCAGCAATAGAAAGCGAACTCAATGAAACTTCTTCCTTCTGATTAGGGGTTAGGCAGTGTGTCGATCTATTCAGGCCTAGGTCCCATATCTTGACGTTTCCCTCCTTGTCACAAGAGATTATTTCACCCTGGTTCGGGTGGATCACCACATCATTCACTGCACATTCATTTTCATAATTTCTCTGGCAATTGGGGGTACGGGTATCCCAAACCTTGATGTTACCTTCCTCAGAGCTTGTGACAAGCCAATTATCGTCCGCACCAAACATCATTGACGTGGTAACCTGTCCTTCTTCATAACTCATAATCGCATTCATTTTGGACCGACTCAAGTCAAAGAGCTTTGTAGGCGAACCAGCAGTTCCTAAAAGCCGCTTGTTGTTGGTGATCTGCAAACGGTTGATTTGAAAATCAGTCGGAACTGTTCGGGAGCACACCCCTGAAAGAGCGTCCCAAAACTTTATAGTGCAATCATTACTGGCAGAAGCCAATATCACAGACATGATGATACCGTCCCAAATGTCGAACCTGGTACTTGGTATAATTCATATCCGGGTAGCATGCACGGTATATCCAAGGGAATTCTAGAGACGCGTATGCAACATGGCGGCTTCTACATACAATCCGGAGCTTTGGACGATTTCATCCAATAAGGCGATCACAGTATCAATTGGTGAAAATGAATTTCATCCCACGTTTTCAGACCTGATATTTGGTGCCTCAGAGCAGATCTTTGGCTACCAAAACTTGGACATTGGGCTTCTGTTTAATCCATTTTCAATGTTGCCTTTGTTAGAGTTTAAATATACAGATAAATTGGAAGATGGCAAGACAGAAGATGCCATTGCGAAGATGATTGAGGTGTTGCCGAAGGAATCCTTGATTGTGAATGATAATAGTAAGTGGCTCGAAGAAAACGAGCAGACCCAGTTTAAGATCCCCGGCAAGTTGATCAGCAAATACTCTGTTCAAGATAAAGAATACGGAGTCTATGAAGCAAAGCTTGATGATCCGTGTGTTTTGGAATTTCACCAACGCATTCAAATATTGGTTCTTTTCCTTATTGAAGCAGGGTCCTACATCGACGAAAAGGACAACAACTGGACATACTATCTTATCTTTGATGAGGAATCGTCAAAGTTTGTAGGTTTTGCTACTGCTTACTCGTACTGGAAATATCCTGGTCATGTCGAATTTGATAAAGAAAAGGAGAAATCAGAACTCTTGTATAGGAAGAAGATCTCCCAGTTTGTGATACTACCAGAGTACCAGCTGCTCGGACACGGAAAGTGCTTGTACCAGGCTTTGGTGGAAAATTGGCTAAAGGACCCACAAGTCGTTGAGATTGTTGTTGAAGATCCATCTGAACAGTTTGATGACCTTCGGGATCGGTGTGACTTGGAGCGTTTGTCGGCAGAAGGTTTCATTGATCTAAGAAACTTTACTGTTATTCCAATTCCAGAAGAGTCAATTGAGCAATGGCAGGTAGCCAAAAAGATGGAAAAAAGACAGTTTGAGAGATGCATTGAAATGGCATTATTACATTTACAAAAACAAGACAAAAGTAAAGCACTTGCCAAGAAGACGAGGCTCCAGATTAAACGACGCCTTTATCGCAAAAATTTTGAGGTGCTAGGCGACTTGGAAACCGCTGAGCGTCAGGACAAACTTCAAACCGCATACGAACGACTTGTGGAAGACTACGAGAGAATAATTGAAAAGGTAAAGTTCTCGGACAAAAGGGTGGTGGAGCAGGGTCTGGCTAAGGCACTTAAGAAGCAGAAATTATAATTTAGCGTGGTGTTTTAGTTTTATGAGGCAGGTACATTCTCGGCTGCAGTTTTCAAAAATAATCAAGTCGGGTAACATACATATTATACGAAAAGGTTTTCTCAAATTTCAAGTCTTTATCAAAACATTACAATGAGTTACGTAAGTACTACAATCATTTCAAATAAAATGGTTATAACTAATATTATAGCAACAAGGCTACCCACCTCAACAAGGCTACCCACCTCAACAAGGATATGGATATCCACCTCAACAAGGCTATCCAAATCAACAGCCTCAAACTGTTTACGTTCAACAGCCACCTCAAAAGGAATCTAGTAACGGATGCTTGAAGTGTTTGTTGTGCTGCTGTATCTTTGAATTGTGTTGTGACATCATTGACTAAAATTGTTTTTTCCTTTGTTTTTTAAGTTACAAGGCTGTCATCTATAATATTCTTTTGAAATATACATTTTACGTTTCACATCGTGTATTGGTGAGGCGCTGCACCAAAGTTGCGTCACATTTCCTGTAAAAATTTAGTCACGCCTAATGTGGCTTGCATCGGAAAATCTATCAGTGACTCTTGGCGATTTTTGATAGTCAATTTCACTGATACACCCTTTTTTAAATATGTCTTTACACGGCTGCTAACACACACCCCTCCTGACCGTATACACCATGAAACGCAATTTTTCATCACTGGTAGAAGTAAAGAATGTCTTTTTTTCTCGCTTTATTCACAGCTGTAAGATTATTGTTAGCCAATTCGCTGAAAATAGTTGAAAATAACGATTCACCGCGATTCTCTCTTGATTTCTTAGCAATGCTGATATAATATTCGTATCCAAAGGTCTTCTTCTTATTCTTTTCTCCGAGAGTTTCGATTATATCTGAGCTGAAAAATGGAATCATGGAATAATTTAGAATTGAAAATACAAGCTTGACATTGTAATTATTGAGAATTTCAAATAGTAACTTTGTATTTTTGACAAAGGTCTCTTGATCTGCGTTTTGTTGAGATACGTAATTGATCTTCAACATAAAGTAATTCTTCAGAATTGCTTTCAACATTTGGATATTCAGATCAGAATAATTCAGCGCGTCGTTCCATTGTAAAATCATTTGTCCACACTTATCAAAAGTTTCGCAGAACTCTTTGTACATGAAATTAGTGGCAATTGTCGTATCGTCGGTTCGAGCATTCGATTCGGTT
Source organism: Saccharomycopsis phalli (assembly GCA_020342235.1). Lineage (NCBI taxonomy): Eukaryota > Fungi > Ascomycota > Saccharomycetes > Ascoideales > Saccharomycopsidaceae > Saccharomycopsis > Saccharomycopsis phalli. Next base: position 1,322,100 of record CP073213.1, read on the forward strand.
TCATTTGTAGATGCTAATAAGCTTCGCAAGAATGGAACTTCGTCTATTTTCTCAAAAGTAACAAAATTCTTGTTTTTGGGCGCCAATGATGGGTATTTGATCCTTGACTCATTAAACTTTTCATTCAATTCATCCTGTAGTTTCTTCCAATGCAATTTCGTAATATTTTGTGTTTCATCCTTGAATATAAGTACAGTCGAGGTGTTGTTTAGCATACTTGACTGTCGATCTATTGTCTCGCGAACTTGGGCTCGGTCAATCAGGGCCAAAGAGAGCAAATTGGCATCCAAATTGGCATCTAATTCGCTTAGTGACATCACTTTTTTATTCAAGTCGTTAAACTTTAATATCAAGTCTATACGCCTCTGAATCGCTTCTTTGTTAGAAATTGGACGCTTTGAACTGGTAGTTTGAGGCATGACTACTTCATTGGCAGAGATTTCAGGATGCTTTAGTTGATACAACGGCTTGATCTTGGACTTTTCCAAAGGAGAAAGCGGGAGAGCCGACAATATCTTCCTCTGGTCAGGATTGTCATCGAGAAACAAACACTTGCTCAAGTTGATATCATGATAGTATTGATATCTCAGCAACATCTCAAACACTTTCCTGTCCATGACTCCCTGCTCCCCATCAAATCGTAGTAAAGTCTTAAATAATCTATTCGCTATTATCTTAGAGTTCGTCGACATGACTCTGTTCTAATATTAACGATTCGCACGCGGAGATCACGACTGGCGTCTTCTCTGCACAACTAAAATGAAAAAGGTCCATCGAGACTAGTCACGGGTACTTGGTGGTCAACACCTTGGGGCCGTCACCACATTAATCATAAACACAATATAAGGTATGCATTTAGTCTATGATTTCTTTTTTTTTTTTGTTTCAAAGTTGACTCTTACAAGTCCAGTCTTCTGGTTGTTTATGCTCAGCACCATGGGAGCGTTACAGCATCCTCAAGTCTGGAAAACCAATCAAACTTAAAACAATGGATCAGCACCAAAGTTGCTAAGCTATTATAAAGCAATTTTATTTTATTCTGATATATTGACTGTGTTTATTGGTCAGGCTATTTTTATCTAATTAGACTATTTTTAGGAAGTCTGGCTGATATATGTCGATCATCGTTGAGAATGGTTGGTACAAAATACAATGAGACGCTACTAAAGATACATGTGTACGTATTAATTAAACTTCTATAAAGAATGCAATGGACAGGAATGCAACGTGCATGAGTAATATTGCCAACAGGGCAAATTCAGTAAAGCAAATTATCTAGAATATCGGATATTTCATTCCATAAGCTAGCGATTGTTGGATTGCCGGAATAACTGAGGCTTTCGTGACATTCTAGAATCCCGGCAACTAAAAACGCTCGCGCAGCATCATCCCCATAATTAGATAAATAATTTTGCAAGGCATACAAAGTACTTACTATTATGTTATCAGATAATTGATCGTCTTCCAAAAGTTCCACCACTCCCCTAACATCATGATTTCTGAATAGATTTGGAATAACAATCTCAATCATGTAGTCTTCCATGGAGTAGTCAGGGTACTAAGCGGTTTCCTTAGTGGTGCTTGTCGATCCTTTGCTACCCTGTGTCCAATTCACAAATAGCTTTTGATATACTTAATGTGGCTATTGATTGTTTATGAATTGCGATAAATGTGATCTATAGCTGATAAATCACACAATGAGGTCGATTAAATCTGGATTGTACTAATTAAAATCAAGGAGTATTGTCAAATATTTATACTAAAGCATTGAAAAACAATGAATATCAATTTCCAGGCCCTATCTAGTAACATTATTGATTGATTACTACTTTGCAAGCATACTACATCGGCATATGTAGGTATACATGTACCACTTCGTTGGAAAACTGCACGTCGGTCACAGATATTGCTTCTTGGTCAATTTATAACGTAATCCTTTACACACTGGCTTACAAAAACATCAAAAGATTTGTTATCTCCATTTTGTTAGATATGACATAATCAACTTGTCAATATCTTTCATTTGTTCAAAGAGTCGGTCATCGTAACCAAATGACTCATTGTCTGCGTGCACAGAGCTTCTAATCGCATCAATGTCAAAGTCGTGCTCTTCCAACTTCTCCAAATACCGTTGGAATTTAATAATGTCCTTTTTTGTAATTATTCCTCTTAGGATACCATGTTCAGTTACAAATATCGTCCGAGGTCCTGTCTTGAAGAAGATTTCCATGGTCTCTTCCAACGGAGTATTTACGCCCACTGTCATTGGTGTCTCATTTACCCATGACCCAAACTCAATATCCCCGGAGGTAGTGCGCGAAAAGCTGCATGTCGTTTCCGGAGTAAGTGTGATTGTAGATGGCACATTTGCCAAGATTCTTTCAACATTTGTCCTCGTAATATATCCAAGTAGATAAGGCGATGCAATTGACTCCACCACAGGCAAGTCCTGAAACTTTTTGTCCTGTTCAAGAATTTCCTTCAATTGGTCATATGTGAAATCTTTACTGGTAATAACAAAAGTTGTTTCTGTAGTAGCACTAGATGTAGGTAAGTTGAATACATGGTCTTCCTTGGGGTCAATGAAAGGAAGCCCATTGAAATGAATCATCTGATCTGCAATGGCACCTTTACCCCACCTAACGTTAATGATCTTAGTGATCCCCACCACGATCATTGTAGGCAATATATATCGCACAGCACCAGTCAATTCAAACATAATTACTGCCACAGTGACAGTCAAGTCAGTAATACCACTCAAAGCAGCCCCCGCACCTAGAAAAGCATATGTCCCAGGGGTTATACACGTCTCATCTGAAGCACATGCTGCAAAAATTGAGTGATCTGGGTGGCTATTGCGGAGATTTTCCACCACAATTCCCACAGCTCTTCCAAAAGTCGCCCCAGCTGCCATTGATGGGACAAAAATCCCACAAGGCACCTTTGAGCCATATGATACTATAGTAAGAATCATTCTAAAAACAGTAGCTAATATTAGAGACAAAAATACTTTAAGCCTCCTACCGTCTATATTACACAATCGATGTTCAGAACCAACACCACATTCGTGGAACAACACTTCCATGCTTTCTGTCATATCAAGTCTGAGAAATTCATTGAAGTAGCAGAAAGCCGCAGTGAATAGCGAAAGCACAAAGAGTTCCTTGATGGCATAATTACTTAAAAACTTCTTCCTGAACCGCACCACTATCAAATTATACTTGCAAATAACAATGCCATATATCCCACCAAATACACCCAAAAGAATAAAAAAAGGAAGTTCAAAGAAGTGCCATGACTGGTTGTACTCAACTTCAAACATCACTAACTGACCGGTTCTAAACGGATTTATAAATGAAAGCACACTGGTGGCAACAAGAGAGCAGAAATATGCCTTCATTAGTACCGAGAGCTTGAAATTGCTGGTAATCTCTTCAATGGCAAAGAGTACTCCTCCTATGGGACTACCAAATGCCACTGCCACGCCAGCTGCAGAACTCGCAACAAGATATTCTCTAATCATGCTATTACTTTCGCTAGCTATAGTGAAAAACTTGGAGACGCAGCTTCCAGCAGCAACAGCATAATGCACTGAAGGGCCCTCCTTTCCCACACTTAGTCCTGAGGCAATTGCCAAGGGCAATCCAATTGCCTTGATGGCCAATGTAGCAAAACTAAGAAACCCTGTAAACTCAAAACCACCTACAATGCATTTAATTTCCGAAATCCCAGACCCAGCAGCCAATGGAGCATACCTTTGTACTAGTAATCCTGAAGTGAGAGCAAGCCCCACCGAAAATATCACAAAGATCAAATAATTAAATAAACCAAATGGAGTCCAGCTTACCCAGTCTTTGCACTTGGAAAGATCCTCGCCCCAACAACAGAAGTTCCGATTAAGGTAGAAGCTCGTTGAGCAATGGCCTGTCTTGATATGATTTAGATATTCAGTAACAATATTTAACACCGCTGCAATAGAGCCAATGATTATACCTATTATAGTTAGGCATGCCCAGCTCCATGAAGAAGAAACCAATATCAGTATTATATTGCTAATTTCGCGGCTCCGTTTCTTACTGTAGGTAAGTTTGGCAATGTTGTCCCGGACACTATCTGAAATTCCATCAACAGTAGTAAACTTTTCAAATCCTTTGCAAGCCTCATTCGCAATATCTTGATTATGTGCAAACAGATCATCATGCTCGCCTTGTAGGCCGTCTATAGCGCTGCCAAAGTCAACATCCATATCATACACCCTCGCAGCAGACAAGGTCTTTCTCCAATGACTTATTACGTAATCAGAAATTTCAATGTGTAATTGCTTATGTAAGCAGTGGCATCAATTATACACCTCGTTTTAATTCAGAAATAGAGTAAAGTTTGTCATGGCAGTAAATCATTCGTAGAGGTTAATTGAGACATTGTTCGGTAATGAGATAATGTTTCAAACCATGTAAATTGTTGTTCGCTTGGGGTTGCGTCATCGATTTGCATCAGTTGCCCAGTTAGAAATCCACCTGGCCTATAAATATGGTACCCCATTGATTTCTCACTGATGTCATGTCGTGTTGCTGATAGTATCTGGTTTAAAAGTCGATGAAACGACTGTGTTAACGAACTGTGGTTTCATGCAACGGTGTATTGACATGGGATGATAGCTTGGTAGCCGAGTGAGTATGACAGGATTAGCACTACCTCTACCTAGATGAGCTTGAGTAGTATACTATATGCACTAATATTTTGTCGTATTTGTGAATGAATGGCATCTAGATAATACTTGCCGTCTACGGCCGCATACCTTAAGAAGGAGTACAGTTATTATGACGTATGTGTCTCTCATTCCAATGGTACATGGACAACATTTGGATGTTCCAGATATCAAACTCAAAACGTTAAGAGCACTGTACAATTACGACGCCATAATGGCTTATGGAATTTGTCATGGTTTGAACCTGGTATGGGAAAATGGAAGGATCGTTACGCGGCACAGGTTTGCACCTCAAATGTTTGATGGGCGTCGCTAAGCTAGAACCGTTGTTTTGATGTAGGTACAGATGGTGTTGGGATGTCGACATAGTATAGTAACAATAGGTTGTGCAAGACATGAAAACACCAAATGTGTCTTATTGTTGAGACTTTATGGCCTTATTGAAAGCGAGACTTTCCCTGAGATATTACGGATTTTGTAACTTATCATGGTTGTTTTAGTTGCTGAAGTGCTTGTTTGGGACGGGGTATGCACTGTATTTATACCACGTGCGCCAACTTACATTTGGCCACATGTTGTATCCGATGCCACCAGACGTCTCCTCAATACTACAACGACGATCAATTCAGTAAAGCTGGGCCAGCAGCTTAAATGTTCGCTAAAATGGTAATGAATTCTCTTCAGATGCATTGTGTAATCGACAATTTCAAAAAGTTTCCCCACTGTAACCTGGCTAAATTCATGGCCCCCTTTTTCAGACGTTCCCGTTTCGGTCAAGGGCACTGTGGGAAAATTTTTCGAAAGCAGTAATACTATACAATAAAATACCTTCAGTATTTTAGGGTACCTACTCTAATTCGCATAAGTTTACACTTACCTCTTCAAACTTGTGGAAATTGGAGTTGGAAATTATTTTCCTTTCACGTTATTTCAGCAGTACTGACCCTTAAATCGTATACAGCCATCTATCTTTAGTTGAATATGATATCCGGGAAAATTCGAAGAACGTTCAATAATATCAAGCTGCCTTCACAGGGCAACGCGTCGGAGCCGGCTGAATCGCTGGACTTCTTTTCCAACAGTTATTCTAACCTTAACGAAGCTTCCCAGCTTCCCACCATGGGAGGTTCTCCTTTGACATCGGGCAATTCGCCATACACGTCACCAGTATTGCCGAGCATTGAGAACAACAATCCAGACGTGACACAGCCTCAAGCAAATTCATTGAAGCACAAGACATCAAAGTTGTTTAAAAAGGCCACGAAGGATAATGCTGGGATTTCAGGAAGATTAAGACTGATTTCAATCTCGAACCAAAACATAAAGGCTCATATTTCTGTTCCACAAGATTTCAAGCATTTGTACCACATGGACACCATTGACCCGCTGGCTGCAAATGAACTCGAGGCGCCTATTGTCAAGGACGTGGAATCGCACAAACCTTCCCCCATCTCAATTACGTCGTCTCTGTTTTCTGATGATTATTTCAACCAGTTTCCATATCCAGGTACCCCATCTTCTCCCATCTCTAATATCACAGACTCGAAAGCCGCAGAGAAGTCCGGTGGTATTGGAAAGAAGAAGTCTACCTCTACAATTCGCACATCATTGACAAACTCTCTCAATTCCACTAAACGTGTTGAGGTGTTGCGATCCTCAATCAACTCCAGTGGCTTTGATGAAAAGAAATACCTTTCCAAAAACCTGACCATATTTGAGGATAAGAGCCGCGAAAGTATCCCTTCAACAAGGGTTTCTGGATCAAACACGAATACCACAAGCGTGGCTTCTTCCCAGAATGAGGATGATCCTAATAACGACAAGAAAGATCAAAACAAACCAGAAATCATGACGCGTGATAGATCAAGTCTGGTTAGCAGCTTTTTATCACAGAGTTCTGGCATATCTAGACATAGCCAACGTCTCTTGGAGTCGGATTTAAAATTGGTCAACTCTGCCAACATTTTGAAGAAAACTAATTTTCTTTTTGAAAGCACTCCTGTGCCGAGTTTCAGCCCTCCTGAAATCCCAACAAGTCCTGCTCATACAAATTATAGTGAAGAATCTTCTCGGACAATCCAATACGATGGTAATGCCGGATCTACTTCCGTGCAAACTGTTTTTGCAGGCCAACCGCTCAAGGAAGAGTGTGTATCACCGGTTTCAAATACCGCCAGTTACACGACACCTACTTTGAAAGATATGTTAAGCGAGCCAGATGTCAATCAGCCTCAGCTTGCAATTTTTGAAAAGCCCGGATTAAACGAAAAGTCGATGAAGAAAGCAAGGTCTTTCAGAAATTTGAAAAAGTCATTCAGCAAGCACTTCCAGGCTGTATCGTTGAATAAAAAGATGCAATTTAAAAATAGTGATGGTGCTGCAAGTATTGGAAGTGACAAGGATTTGACTGGATTTTCGCCTGATATAGAAATTAACAGCCTGAGTGGTGAACAGCTATCGAGACATGTCAGCGGTGAGGATGCTGAAGGTGGTCTAAGTACAGAGATGTTGAAACATTTTAGCTTTGAGAAAATCAAGGACATGAATAAAAACAGCTTTGATATTGATTTTGACAAAGAGGTGGAAAACATCAACAGCGAAACCATCAATAGAAAATCGAACTTGTCGCAGGTTAGCAAGGCTGGTTCAAGGATAAGCAGAAATCAATCCGTAACCTCGTCAACCGCATCTTCCCGAAATAACACTTCTCTGGCATCCAACTTCAGTGCTATTTCGTACAATATGACCAAACCAATGGATGGTTCAGAAGACGCCGAAGATAAAAATTCATTGGCATTACCTAAGGCAACAGGCTCAATATCGAAGAAAAATAGAAAATCCAGTTTATACATCAGACAAAGTTGGTTGAAAGATGAAGCTTTGGCAATCCTCAGAAATTCCACTTTTGAAGAATCCTCAAAGCCTACAAATATTTTACATGATTCAAATATCATAGAAGAGGAGGACGTTGTTCCAACAAGTGCGGATTCCAGTAATAATCCTGCTACTTTGAAACGAAGTGAGTTAAGTGATTCTTATGACAACCAAATTGTTGGCAATACTGTCTTTGGTGGATTGCAACCCAAGTCTAAAGACGACTTAGACTCACCATCCGCTGCTCCGCTTAATATTCTTGAGAGTGGAATAGAATCCTTGACTAACAACAAATCATTTGTCTCTAGAAGAAGATCTGAAAATGACATTGACAACATCGCCATGATTCAGGTAGAAGAAGAGCATGTGGATGATGAATCGGCAGTCGTTACACAGGATGATGAAGCTAATGCCAGTGGCAAAACGGACAATTCTTTGCGAAATTTGAAGAAATTGGCACTACATACACCGCAAATGTTGTTGGATGAGCACAATGCTTTGCCTCGTTCCACCGCTAGTGGATCATTTTCAAGCGCCAAGAATACGTTTTTATTGACTACACCAACTAGAAAATTTGGGCATGGTAAGTCTCTCAGTATTGCCTCTAGTGTATATTCGAATGGCACTGGCCATTCTAGATCATCTAGTGTTTACAATAATGACGGTATGGTCAACTCTTCGGAACAATTGTCTGCAATAAAATCAACACTTGACTCGAATGGCAGTGCTCCAGATTTACTTGCCTCCGGCCCGCCAACAATGAAAATCGGTACTGAGAGAAACTCCTATATTCAATTCCAGTACAACAGAATGGAAGACTTCCGAGCGCCTTCTAGCAAGCTAAATGAAGAAGTCTTTGAATGAATTTTTGAGTTTTGCCTATTAAAAGTATTGCTGTTTCTTGTTTTCTTGTTATGAACTGAAAAAGTTTATTTACGTGTCATGAGCCTTTTTGTCCACTAAATAATTCCTTAGGATTGTTAGTTTGTATTATATGTTCTATTTGTCGTTTTTTCTGTGATTAAATATTTGACTCAAGTCTACTGGAGGAATTCTACCAAATAATGCATCAGTGTCAAAAAACTGCTGTTTAGTCAAGGTGTCCTTTAGGATCTGCGATTTTTCCCAAGGCAACTCTAACCCAGAGCTTTCCGAATATTTGCTGTTAGTATCAAAGATTGCATTTAATTTTCCAGTTAGTTTTTTTCTTGCTTTTGAATCATTAGTATTCGGTTTGGTAGTTTTGGAAAGTTTTGAACATGCATTAGGCATAGGGGTTAGATTTCTGGGTCTGAGTCGAGAAGCTCTTTTCTCAATACCTAGGAATTTTCCATTCCCAAGAAGTGACGAATTTCTAGATTTAATTTTGATATTGCTTAAATTGCTTAAAGAATACTTTTTGAATGACTTTCTACTTCCTGTGCTGTGAGTCAAGGTTTTTGTGGCACCTAGGTCACTACTAGCTTCATGAGGAGCAGAATATATTGATCCTTTTGAAATATTTAATTTATGAGACAATATTTTCTTGTGCGGTGTTTGTTTTCCTTTGTTGTTTATATCACTACTTGCTCGTTGAATTATATTACAAGTAGAAGTTTCTTTGCAATGTTGGATGTTATTGGAGATAATTTTGTGTGGTTCCATATTGAGGTCAAAAATTTCCTTTACTTGAATCGTTTGAATCGAGTTCTCTTTTAAATTGACATTTTCCTCCTGTATACTTTCAATGTCTGCATCTTTGTTTCGTTGTATAACAGCGTCTATTTGTTTGCCTTTTACAGATTTTTCATTACTTGAAATCAGAACAGGTGGTATGTCCAGTTGCATTTTCATAACCTCTTCCAATTTAGTTGCTTCTTCTAATTTAATAGCCTCATACATAGATTTAACTTTTTCAAATTTTATTGACTCAAGTGATTCATCGAAACTGCATCCTCTCCCAAACTCAACCTCAAATGGTACATCCTCCTCAAGCACATCTCTATTCCCAAAACCGAGAATCGCAGGATACCGTAGCAATGCAGTTGAATTATTATCACCAGAAGTCTCTAATATAATTTCCATCTCCCTTTCCAACCAATCATATTGGTCACTCATCAACATACTGTAATTTTGAAGGTCATGAAGCACTTGATCATATGCGAGACTTAATTCCTCAGTAACCCACTTACAGGTTCCTGGAATAAATTTGTTCAATCTATGTTCCATCAAATCAAAATCACAGTCGGCCATGATATGATATGACAACAGACAAGAACAACACTTTATACAGCAACGAAATGACACAAAATCAACCATGCATACCACCTACAGGGAATATTTTAGGAAACACATATTTTAGTCTAAGCATATAACTGAAATCCATCATGAGCATCCTCTTCCTCTTCTTCCTCCTCCTTGCCACCCTCATTCTCCTCTTCTACCTCATTCATATTAATTTTCTGACCAAGTAATCCAATAAAAAATTCATCAATCTGGTACTCATCCCATAGTAATTTGTCTGTCTTAGGAGCCATGTAATTCTGTAGAGGCTCTTGCACTTTATAATTAAGCTTCCGCCCTTTGGATGCCTTTGTGTCAACATTCTTTTTGAATTTGCTAGCTTTAGTCAACTGAACAATACTATTCTCATTTATACTAGTTGAATCATTCACCTTTTTATCTATCATGTCTCTTAACATTAATCTGTAAAAGTCCTCATCATCAAAAATTCGTTCATCTTCAACAACATCAGCGTCCAGTCCAAGGAATTTCCCCTTTCTTCTGTTAAGTCTAGTCCGTTTAATCAATCTCTCCATGTTTAGCAAATTATTATCTACTTGGGTAGCTGCTGTTTGATTGATCACTTTAAACTTTGATCCACTCAAAGCATTCGACCCGGACGAGCTTTGCACCTTCTGCGACCATTTTACCAAAACCGCATTTCTATATGAATTCAAGACTTTATCAAATTCCTCTGATGTCTCCAAATAGTTTTCAAGCTTTCTCTTTACTGGCAAGGCCTTTGGATTCTCCAAAATTTTGTCTTTCTGGTATAATTTATTCCGCAATTCAAGAATACCATCCAACAATCCGTAAATAGAAAATTCTGCTTGCTTGATGTACTTTTTAGTGTTTTCATCTGAATATTCCTTAATGCTCTTCTTGTCAACCGGGAGCTCATTGTGTGCATTCATAGCCTTTTGAAGCTTAATTCTAGAATCTAGTATACTATCGTAGGTTGCATTTTGTTCAACCACATAGAAACCTTTTAACGCATCCAATTTTGCAGCTTCCAAATTTCTATTATTGCTGCTTTTGACGCTGTTTTCCATTAATTGTTTGATTTTATCTCTCTTACGTTCAAAATTCTTGGGCGTTGCATTGTCGCTTTGACTATCCTCATCATCCACCAGTGATTCGTCCGAGGAATCTCCGCTCAAATCAATGCCTTCGTCCTCTGAATTATCATCTTTATCATCATCTTTATCATCCTCTTCGTCGCTCTCTTCTTCATCCTCATCATCGTCTTCTGCCACATCCATCTCTTCTTCTGATTCGTCATTTCCATCTTCACTCAGAAACATGTCACTTCGGCTCACGGCTTTCCCTGAATATTTCTCACCCAATACCTTACCTCCCTTTTGTTTCAACTTGCTCTTTCCCACTGTTTTATAATGGCCCTTGGCTAACTGGTCATCCTCTGATCCACTATCTGCTTCGTCATCATGAGCAATTCTTTCACTGTCTTCAATATCTATATCAAATGTTTGAGGTTTTGCCAACTCATTAAGTTGTTCTGAAAGTGACTTCTTTACCATCAGTAACTAATACTACCTAAGTTGAAAAAAAAATTTAATCTCATCTGGTGAAAATATCACGTGATGATCGATTACTTGGTGGCAGACGTCTGATTATATTGCCAATGAAAGCAGTAATACAGAAGGTCAATTTTGCTTCGGTGACGGTAGATAACAAAATTATTTCGAGGTAAGTGAAGTATATTTCTATATTTTAATTATAAATACTAATTGGAAGCATCAATAGGGGGTTGATGGTGTTGGTAGGCATTGGAATAGACGATACTCAGGAAGATGCAGATAAACTTTGTTCGAAGTTGGCTAATATTAGATTATTTGAGGATGAAAGTAATAAGTTTTGGAAAAAGAACATTAAGGACATTAATGGAGAAATCTTGTCTGTTTCGCAATTCACCCTCATGGCCAAGACTAAAAAGGGCAGCAAACCGGACTTTCACTTGGCCCAAAAGACAGAATTGGCGCTGGAATTGTACAATTATTTTTTAACAAAGTTACGGGAGGGAATCGGAATGAATAAGGTGAAGGATGGAGAGTTTGGGGCTATGATGGATGTGAAGTTGGAGAATAGGTGAGTATAAGTAGTGTGTGATGTTTGATACTAACCAATAGTGGTCCAGTTACGATAATAGTAGATACTAAGGACTAAACATCTATAGATTTGTATATGATTGCATTCTATATTATAGGGTAACTTTATGAGTTTATGCTGTCTCGGAGGCTTTCTGAGCAGTGATGTATTGCCTTCTGGCTTCGTTCAATGATTTTGTAATTGGCTTTAATAATGATTTGGCGATTTCCTTTTTTTCTGGGTCATTTTCTGATTGAGCGACCGACTCAATGGCGGCATTTATTCTCTGAAGACATTTATTTACACTCACATAGAGTCTTCGAGTAGTGGTTGCTTGTTCGGGGTCACCAGAGTTAAAATGAAGCCAGAAATGTCTTAAGAATTCTTCTGAAGTTACATGCACTAAACGTAGCGATTCAATTGACTCAGGTTTCAAATTCACTTTCTCGACAGCGCCGGCTTGATCTTCCTGCGAGGTTGACTGTGGCAAATCAATTGGCACAGAAGGTACAGGTCGATGGGTATTGCTAGATACTTGCCAGATCTGTTTGGGACGTTTGGCATTGTTAATAACCATGACGTATATTTCCTTAAAAGCTGCATCAATAGACTCTTTCGCAGAACAAACTGTGGCCAAATCCACACTGCCATCTCCAGGAAAATAGGATTTCATTTCATTCAGCATGTTCACTAAGCTTGTGCTCTCATCGTTTGTGGCCCCGCCATCATATTTTGGCTCAATCACCTTGTGCACCGTCAACTCCACAAAGTCGGCTTCGGAATTTGGCTCCAAGTCCTTTATAATCAACTCCTGGGTTTCCTCAGCCACTTCTTCTTTAGGATTAAGCCTTCGTAATTTGGCCCGTTTGTAACTCTCCTCGTCTTCAACTTCTTCGACCAACTTTTTACTCAATCTATTATATCCCCTCATAATCGACACCACCTCCCTGTCATTCACAGGCTTCATTGTAAAGTCGGGCAAATTACCAAGCTTTTGCGAATTGTCCTCGCCATTTCCTTCGATATCATAAAGTCTGCTCACTTGATTAATGTTTACATTTGGGTCATACTCGCCCTTTTCCTTAAGTTTCTGCTTCCGGTCTTCATCATCCAATTGCTGGATTTCTTCATCAGTGAGACTCAAGTAGCGGTCCAAGATCATGTCGCCGCTTTCATTTTTGTTTAGAATTTCGCCCTTGAGCTTTCTAAATAACTTGGATGTGAAGAAGCGATTCCAGAATTCACCCTCGGGAATTCTAGGAACATTGTCCTCGTATGCCTTCCGCACAATTGGGTACTGGTCAAAGATGGATTGGATCTTCTCCCGGGTGACATTCAAGTTGACTTTGTTATCACTAGTGGCCTCTAGCGTGATTGTACTGAGGACATTGTATGGTCCTCTTTTGGCCTTTTCCTTCAAGGCAAACGTGCCAAGTAAATGTAACCGGGTTGTCCAGAATTCCTTTGGATCCAATCCATTTCGAATCACGGCTTCGGTGAATAACTTCTTCAACTGCGGTTCATTGGTCAATAACCGTCGCTGTAGCTCGTCATTATTCAACAAGGACTTGGGATCGAGAATTTCCTCAATGCTGTCCCTTGTTTGTGTCATTTGGAGGTCTATGTTAATGGCCTGATTGGTAACCTCTTGCGCAGCCTTTTGTCTCTCTAGAATCTGCTTCAAGGCATTCCTAAAACTCTCCATGATCATCTTATTGGTAAAGCTGAAGACAGTATTCTGGATCTCAGCATCTGCGCCATTCTGATGCTGTACTTTAATAAGCAATTTCTCAGATGTTGGAGGACTGGCTTGTACGTTGTACAAGTTCCTCAACGGCACTTCGACCCTAGCAACCGCCAGATCAGTGGCTATCCACCGAATCATGGGAGGATTGGAATTCTCAAAGATAGACAACAACCCATTCTTCAGTTTATACTTTGCTGCTCCGTTTACGGTAGCCATGCTTGAACACTTGAAGGTGCACTCAAGGCTGTATAACCTGTAAAGGGCATGGTATCATAACCAGTGAACGTGAAGTTACAGAAAAATTTTTTTTTCGGGCCCTATATATTATTGCAGTGATGTCTACGGTAATTGGGATTAATTTCGGTAACAGCGCCTCTTCTATTGCTGTTGCTACAACCGACGGAAAGGTCGATGTTATTGCTAACCAGGATGGTGAAAGATCCATTCCTTCTGCCTTGGCATATGTTGGAGAAGATGAGTATCATGGTGGACAAGCTGTTGCTCAGTTATTGAGAAACCCAACCAACACTATCATAGGATTCAGAGACTACATTGGTGTGGATTTCAAGGACATCGACCCAACTTCTGCTGGAAACGGCGCCAAGCCAATAAACTTGGACGGCAAAGTTGGATACAAGATCACCCGTGCCAACGATGAGGTGGAAACCATTACCGTTGACGAGGTTGTCACCAGACACTTGAGACAATTGAAGTTATCTGCAGAGGACTATATTGGAAGTGAAATCGAGGGAGTTGTTATTGCAGTTCCAACCAACTTCACCGAGGCCCAAAAGGCTGCATTGGTAGCAAGCAGCGAGAAGGCCGGATTAAAAGTGTTGCAGTTGATCAAGGAACCATCTGCTGCTTTGCTTGCACATGCTGAGGGCTTTAACGAACTCTCCAAGGACAAGTTATTTGTTGTCGCTGACTTTGGAGGAATCAGATCGGATGCTGCTGTCATCTCCGTGAGAGGGGGTATTCTCACTGTGTTGGAGACAGCACATGACTTGGAGTTGGGTGGAAATAAGATCGACGACGCTTTGGCCGAGTACTTTGCCAAGGAGTTTGAGAAGAAGTACAAGTGCAACCCAAGAAACAACCACAAGTCATTGACCAAGTTGTATAGTGCTGTTGGTGCCACAAAGAAGACCTTGTCCAATGTGCAGACCGCCACGATTTCAATTGACTCGTTGGCTGATGGATACGACTTCCATTCTTCCATCAACAGATTGAGATTCGAAGTGGCTGCCAGAGGAGTTTTGTCGCAAATGAGTGGCTTTGCCGAGAATATCGTCAAAAAGGCTGGATTTGATAACTTGGACATTGACGAAATCTTGTTGGTTGGAGGAAGCTCGTTTATCCCAAAAATTTTTTCCAACTTGGAGTTTATCTTCCCGGAGTCAGTCAAGGTGATCTCGCCAGCTACTGCCAAGGCTGCTGACCCTACCGACTTGATTGCCAAAGGAAGTGCTATACAGGCTTCCTTGATTGCCTCTTTTGACGAGGAGGAGATCAAAGAGGCTCTTTTGCCTGTGATCACCAACACATTGCACTTGCCAAAGTCATTGGGAATACTTGATGGCGAAGGTAAGTTTGTGCAAATATTAAAGTCGGAGACTTCTATTCCAATCAAGAGATCCATCAAGGTGCGAGCACCAAAGGGACAGGCTTTGATTTCAATCTACGAGGCCGACAGAGATATCAAGGAAACTACGATTGAGCCAAAGCCAAAGGAAGAAAAGGAGCAAGACGATGACGATTCTGACTGGTCAGACGAAGATGACGAGCCTGAAGTCGTGAGAGAGAAGATATTTGTGCCAAAGTCCAAGATTGCTGAGTTGGTGGTTGAAGTTAGCCAAGACAATGCCGAGGTTGAAATTACTATTGACATAAATAAGGAAAGCAAGTTGAGGGTGTTTGCCAGAGAGGACAAGCCAGATGCCGTGACAAGTAAAGTTGAGATTGAAACATAATAGAATATACGAGATTAATCTTCAAATAAATATTCAATTGCATGACTGTAAGCCGGCTTGGGCAGTTTTAGAAGCCGCTGATTTTCTCAGAGACTACCTGTAGCTCGTTTCTTGCATTTACCAAGGCAATGTACTTGGTAACCAATTGGATATTCAATCGTTGCGCTTCCACTAGCTGTTTGGGTACAAGTCCGCCCTTGAACATTTTCAAAGGATCGGACGCACTTGTCTTTTTCTTTTCCTCCTTACCATCTCGGGACTTGTCGGGGGTATTTTTCCTTCTGCTTCGTACATTTGACTGATTTTCCAGCGGCACCGTCTTTTCCTGGTTGTCGCCTTTTTGCCCCGACCCATCTTTTAAAGCAAACAGAGTTTCGTCCGCTTCTATTATACGCAATGCGCTTCTATTTCGGTAGTCATAATAGTCCCTGCCAAAACTCTTGGTAAGACCATGGCTCAAGTGATTGGCTGTAGCCAAAGCGAAGGAAGCCTTTGCACCAGTGTGGTTAATATCTAGCACCAATGCGTAAATCTCGCCCTGGATTTTAAAGTACTGCTCAATTAGATCCCCAAAGCGTGAATTAGCCGCATTTCCAAGTTTTTGTGACTCGTTATTGGACGTGTCATCTGCCATAATAGTATTGTTTGAGAATTGTAATCTGGAACGGGAGACAACCTTGATCCTTACATATTTGTACATATACCCTCTTTTACCACAGGAACACCAGCAGCCTAAACTCCATTCAAATGTCAGGAAGCAAGATAGAAATACTACTATACAAGGTTCCCCACGTCCAAATATTCCTTATACCTGCTCCTACAAATGAAGGGTTTAATATCTCCCGGTGGAACTTAGACGTTAAACCGTTATGGGAAGGCGAGCTAGAAATAAGAGAAATCGAATATATAGACGATAATTCAGACAAGAACACAACCGAAAATCCAAGCGTTGCTCCAGACCCCAAGAACTTGTTCCAGCTTGAGTTAGCACTAACCGATACTGGCGGCCAGTTTGCTTGCGTGCCTTCAGTCTACACTGACAAGGAAGATGGCATAATTGCCACAGCGTCTACAAAATTGTATGCCATATTCCCCGAAGTACCAATGGAGACTGATTTGGAAATAACCCTGGAGACCCAAGTCGAGGAATTACTACACAGAACTAAAGGGGTGGCTACCAGGCGGATTGGCCTAGGATTGAAGTTTACTAGTTCATTTGAGGCCAGCAACTTTAGCATGTATTTGAACCAGTTCAAGAAAGACTTTGAAATATATAGTGAAAATTTCTTGGAAAACAGTCATGCGCCCGAGTCAAGTGATTCAGACCCATACAATATGGAAGATCTGTTCCATAATGTCAAACTTTCAGACACCGGAAAGAAAAGTGACCCTGTGCACGGGAAATTTGACAGTGAAAGCGACGAGAGTGACGAGGACTTTGGCGACTTCACCGAAGCCTGAAATTATCTTTATATAGATGTTTTGATTTCCGCCATTATACATCATGCCAATTGTTCGTTTCCCACCAGTACATCCACCCCGTAGTCATCCAACTTCTCGCCAAGGGTATTTATCCACTTGTCCCGAGAAAGCTCCGACCGCTTAATAATATGCTTTTCATCAAGCAATCCATCATCCATATGCTGGTTTCCGCCATCTGGTGGCCATGGCAATCCCAACTGGTCTTCATCAAGAAGATCAGACAACTCATATACAATTCCGTCGCCTAGAGGCCCGCTCCATGGCCATAACCACAACCAAGGATAGTTCAATTGGTCAACCAAATTCTCCCAGAACCCTACATCGTACGGAAACACCACATCATCAATCGTAAAGAGAAAGTGGTCGGAGTCCACCTGCTCGGAAGACTCGTCGAGATGGTGATTCTTCATTCTGATGGAAATCAATCTCGGCATCGGCTTGCCATGCAACTTTGAGTAGTTTGCACGCACACGGTCCCAGAATTTGTCACTCCGTAGTTGCGACTCCACTCGTTCCCACTCCCAAGTTTCAATCTGGGACATTCCAGAGACAATATGAACAATACACTTCAAGGTAAGTAAAGAAATACTGAGAACAATGAACGCATCCAAAGGAATCAAGATAATTGTGAATATTAATTCCGATCGGTTCACCATGTACGCAGGATAGTTCTTTTGTTGCCAAAAGATCGTGCCTCTCTTCACCAATTCAACGAGCACAAATCCCGAAGTGAAGATTACCCACCCAAGGAACCTCATAAAATGTGGCATGTTATTGTACCCAACACAATTCATGGTCCAAGGGCAATGGTGGTCCATTTTCAATACACACTTTTTGCAAGTCTTGCAATGATGCGCCCTCTCTGGTTTATATGCTTCACATTTTTTGCACCAGCGTTTCCACTGGCCTTTTCTTGGCTGGTATGATTTGATGGCTTGCCCAGGGTCCTTTGTTATCGCCATATAATAGGAGATCCACAACATGGTCATAAAGAACTCAAACCATAGCTGTTTCTTGGTACTAAAGTAGTGCCGAAAGACAAAGTAATGAGCATTATATCCAATGAAAGAAATGAGAAAAACAGGAATCTGTAATTAATATACCACACAAAATTTATTTTATAGCTGTACTCACGATAACTCCCAACCAGGGATGCGGAAGTTTTATTCCCATTGCTACGGCAAAAAATACGCCCCACTACAATTTCCTACACTTGGCTAATGCAGATGCATTACAGTCAGCCTGACTAAAAAAAAATATAGACCTATTATATTTCTATTGTTCTTCCAGATCTCCCGGAAATTTAGGAGTTCCTCTATTAATCTAATATATTCTTGTTCTTGGTGGCTTTAATTTTATTCTTTACAAGGGGGTTGGAGTTTTGGACATTTGGACCAATATGGGTCTTCAATCCCTTTTTCGCCTTAACTGCCTCAGGCCGTTCCATTCCATTTATCTCATAATATAATGGAATACAACTAGCAGGACGCCAGTTATAATCGTTTTTAGGTTCACAGTTACAGTTGAGCCTTTGGTAATCTCCTGGATCAAGTGGGCACTGGCTATTTGGTGCATGGAAGTACCCTGTATCAGGTATATAGTGCACTTTACTCTTGTCCAAAAATAAGGCTACTGCCATACTATGAATCGGAGCGTCCCCCCATCGTTCATAAAAGAAACCTCCAGAGAGATCCAAGTAGTGGAAAAAGTCTCTGTAGACTTTGCTTCGCCAGAAATCCATGTCTGCAATTTCAAAGTTGCTCCAGAAATGACACATGTTGAAAGTCTCACCATTATCATCAGTCAAGAATTGAAAATTGTTGTTCTCGGCCACGTATTTCGGATACAGCAGGGTGAAATTCTTTACCACATCCCAAAGACTCATTACGGTGGTGTGGATTTCGTATGGTGCCATGGTAAATCCATATGTCTTGTCATTATCTTGCATATACTTGAACAAATCCTGGTCAATATCACAGTGGTACTGAATGTCTGGTTCAACCCTCCAATAATATCGGTACTTTTGCATCTTTGGAAGATTGTAGAAAAACCCAGAGTTGAATCGGCACATGTGTCTGTATGACTCAGAGCCACCGTACTTGACGCCTTCGGCTTCCATCTGGTCCCGAACTTCCTGGGCCAAATCTTGATCTATCCAACTAGGATAGTCCCACATCTCCTTTGGAATCAACTCATATTCAGTAGCGCCTGAAACCAACGCGGATGTTTCCCGGATAAACTCCTCGCTAAACTCCTCGTTGTTTGCAAACACCCATGGATAGTTGTACTTGTGATTAAATCTTTCCTCGAGATCCGTGATTGATTGGCGTATGCCATCCAAATCATCGTTACGAGCCAACACAAAAAAAGTTCCGTTGGCCCGTTTATAGGTATTTTTGTCAGATACAGACTCGGTATAATCTTTCCACTCTTGTTCAATCTTTTCATTTGCAACTTTCTGCTCTTCGGTGACGTTACTGTCACCAACAACAATAGCAGATGATTGGCTGTGATATTGGAATACTATGAAAGACAACACAACCACAAATAAAACCGCAATGAAAACTCGCAGTCTGTGTAGAAAATGGGACAGAGATCGTCCCGAAACATTTCTTGCCAAAGTGCGCAGAAGAACCATTGTTGCAAAAGTTCTTTAGATCGCTCCTATTGAAATATGCAAGTTGACATATTACCCGGCGTTGAAGGGGTATGTATGTTTGTATACAGTTGAAAATCGAATGCTTACCTGCAATGGAACAGTCAGATAAAGCGTCTAAAAAGGGCCGGAAGAAAGAGGCGATAGAATTATTTCTTACATCCAATGATAACATCTTAATAAAGCCGGGATTGTCGCAGCTACGATATATGATCTTGGTGGACGGACTTCCTATTCCAAATGGCTACCAAACCTGTCCTTACCGGTGCTATGTATGGTCGATTCTTCTCCGAGCACCACCACAAAGCTCCAATATATATCTTGAATATGTCCTGAGAGGCCCGCCGCAGAGTTACTCTAAAATTCGCAACGATACGTTCAGAACTCTTACCAAGGACCAGAGCTTTAACGAAAAAGTATCCGAAGAAAGCTTGATTCGACTACTCTGTGCCTTTTCTTGGACACAGGAAAATGGATCATCCAAACGAAATGGATTGAAGTTGTCCTCATATGTTCAGGGAATGAACATTTTGGCAGCACCGTTCTTGTACGTCGCAAAGAGTGAGCCACAGGCCTTTCAGCTATTTTATACTCTTGTTACCAAACACTGTCCCGCGTATATTGTCCCGACTTTGGATGGGGTTTATAATGGCGCCAGTATGGTTGATGTGGTTTTAAAAATAGTGGATACAAAGTTGCATGGGTACTTGAGTTCCAAGCTACTAAAACCGGAAATGTACGCATTTCCTTCGGTACTCACACTCAGTTGCTGCACACCACCATTGGATGAGATTCTTATTTTGTGGGACTTTTTGTTTGCCTATGGCTGCCATATGAACATTTTGTTGATTGTTGCCCAGTTAATACTAATGCGATCCCAGCTACTAGAGTCCCAGTCGCCAATGGCGGTTCTAAGATCTTTTCCAAAAATCAACGCCCAGCAATTGATTAAATTATCAATCAGCTTTGTTGCTAAACTCCCTTCTAATGTGTATGACTTGGTGGTAAGGCACACCTATGATCCCACAGTAAAAGCAGAGATAGCAAGCCTTTAATGACTTACGACCCTTTTCTTTTTGGCTGTTGGATATATTCTTTGCATCATTCAAATAAATTTTCAGAAAACCTTGTTCAACACCTCGAGTGTATTCACTGCCTCAGTCAATCAGAATTTATATAATATAAATATAATTATGCATTTTTCATATATATACGCTCTCGTTGCGTACTATGCTGAAGCAGTGGCACAGTAAGTGTTAGAAGCCCCGTCCAGTAATATGTTGCCAGGTAGTTTTGATCTGTCATCTGAATCACCCGCAAGATTTTGACGGTGGAAAACAAGCGTTTGAGAAAATAAATATTCCAGTCGAGTTGTTAAGCATGAATGACCAGGAGTCGATTTTCCGTAAGTAAGATCTAAGACACATTGTTGGGCAAATACTTACAATCTAGGGTCCGCGGAAATGTCACTTATTCAGATATTTTTGGCCACCGAGCTTTCACGAAACGTTGTTTCTGTACTAGGAGAAATGGGAAATATTCATTTCCGGGACTTGAATAAAGATGTGAATGCGTTCCAGCGATCATATGTCAAAGAGATCCGCAGATTGGATAACGTAGAGAGGCAGTTGAGGTACCTAAAACTGATAATAGGCAAGCAAACTATCCCGGTACAAGTAGTCCAATTTGATGGCGAGGATAGAAACGGCGCACCTAGTCCTTCGGAGATAGACGATGTTGTGGATGCCGTGTCACGATTTGAAGAAAAGGTACTGGAGCTAGACGGTAACTACGAGTCTTTGAGAAAGCAGCAGATGGAGTTGATCGAGAATCGTTACGTTGTGATGCAGAGCGGCGAATTCTTTAATGGAATTAACGATACAAATGAGGTCCGTGCCAGATTATCTGTTGAACTGGATGATGCGCCTTTGCTTCTTGAGCAGGAGTCAGTGGAAATGGGCATTCCAACCGGGCATTTTTCTGATTTTGCAAGCTTGAGCATTGACTTTATTGTTGCCACTGTTCCTCGAGATAGAGTGGATTCCGCCGAGAAAATTCTATGGCGGGTGTTACGCGGAAATTTGGTAATGAATCACCTACCAATTGAAGAGCCATTGTTTGATGAGAGACAGGGCAAGGAAATTTACAAAGATGTGGTCATAATATATACACATGGATCAGTGCTATTGGGAAAGTGCAGAAGGGTCATTGAATCATTGGAGGGTAAAATTTATAAGATAGACAGCAACCCTGAGCTATTGGCCGAGTCTTCGGCAACCATTAATGCACAGCTAAGCGATATAAATAATGTGTTGGACCAAACTAGAATGACGCTCAATGTGGAGTTGAAAATTGTGGCTGAGACGTTGGAGTTCTGGAGTATTCTCATAAAAAAGGAAAAGGCCATATATACGGCATTGAACATGTTTGACTTTGATAATGCACGTCGGTCGCTTATTGCCGAGGGATGGGTTCCAAAATATGACATACAATTGATCAAAAATGCCATGCGGGAAATCACAGAGACATCGGGCGTGAATGCCAACACGACTACAATTGTTGTCAATGTATTACAAACCAATAAGACCCCACCTACTTACTTCAAAACCAATAAATTCACAGCAGCTTTCCAAGCTTTAGTGGATGCCTATGGTATTTCTACCTACAGAGAAGTCAATCCTGCATTGGCAACAGCCATCACTTTCCCATTTATGTTTGCGCTCATGTTTGGTGATTTGGGCCATGGGTTTATAGTGGTGTGCATTGCGACCTACCTTATTTTAAATGAAAAGCGATTGGAAAAGCAAAATAAGGATGACATTTCCGATATGGCGTTCTCTGGGCGGTATTTAATTTTGCTCATGGGGTTGTTTTCGATGTATACGGGTCTCTGTTATAACGATATATTTTCCATCTCGATGCGCCTCTTTTCAAGTGGATGGCAATGGCCGGAGAAGTTTGAAAAGGGAGAGCTCATCGAAGCACACCAGGTGGGGACGTATTTCTTTGGTATTGACTCAGCATGGCATGGCACAGATAACGGTTTGATTTTTCTAAACAGTTACAAGATGAAGTTATCAATTATCATGGGATTCATCCACATGACCTACTCGCTCTTCTTTTCCTTGGTAAACTACAGATACTTTGACTCCAAGATTGACATCATTGGCAACTTTATTCCAAGTTTTCTATTTATGCAAAGTATATTTGGCTATTTAACAATCACGATTATTTACAAGTGGACAGTTGACTGGATCAAGATAGAAAAGCCGGCCCCAGGACTCTTGAATATGCTTATCAATATGTTCTTGTCACCAGGTTCCATAGACGACCCGCTATATCCAGGACAGGCTTTTGTCCAGATAGTGTTAGTTTTGATTGCCTTGGTGTGTGTACCATGGCTCTTGCTTTACAAGCCTTTGATGCTCAGACGGAAAAATACCAATGCGGTAAGAGATGGGTACCGTGATTTGTACTCTCAAGAAAATCATAATTCGGTGTTGCTACTTGAAGATAACGCAAGTGAGGATGATTTGATCATCACGGATATTGGCGAGGACAGTGAAGATCACCTGGGGCATGGTGACGAGTTCAATTTTGGTGATATTGTCATCCACCAGGTGATCCACACCATTGAATTTTGCCTTAATTGCGTGTCACATACTGCATCATACCTTCGGCTCTGGGCATTATCGTTGGCACATGCTCAGTTATCAACGGTGTTGTGGAATATGACGATTTCCAACGCCTTCTCAGATGCCAAACCCAGTGTGGGAAGTGTATTCAAAGCGTTTTTTTTATTTGGAATGTGGTTTGTGCTTACGGTATGTATATTGGTTATTATGGAGGGCACCTCTGCGATGCTACATTCGTTGAGATTGCATTGGGTTGAGGCCATGTCAAAATTCTTCGAGGGAGAAGGTTATGCATATACTCCTTTTGCGTTTAGCTCGGTTTTGGAGCAGACTAGGGAGTCTGAATAGAAAAAATACCATGGTATCTGTATTCGTGTAGGATTTGTATATTTATTTTTGCAACAACTCGACATCCTCTAAGCTATCGTTATCCTCAACTCTCTTGGTTATGCGCCGATCACAGCTAATTTAAACGCAGGAGTGATATGTAATATCACGTCCGTATTAAAATTCAAATTAATAGCGTATTACATTTCTTTTCATTTTGGCTTTAATTCGTCTGTTTACTTTTCCTTTAATCAACATTTACTCACTTGCCTCAATTGCTCCCCTGTACTTTTTGGTTTGGAATACAAGCGTATTTTCAGCGTCGTTAGGTAATAATGATAGCTTGGAAATTTAGTTATTACAGTGAATTCTATCCTACGAATCTAATTAATTAAAATATAATTGAAGATGCAATGTCAAAACAAAAAAAAAAAAGAAAAGAAAAAGACCCTAACCCATAAATGCTACTACTGTCCATCACCTACCACTCTAATCTCTCCGCCCATGTCACTGACTTCTTCTTATGTTGTTGAACCTTGGCACTGTATTTCGCCTTCAAGTCGCTCTCGCCCGTGATGTAATTACCCGAGTTGAAACTCAAGCAGGAACTAAACCGACGAAGACATTGCGTCTTCTCGGTATAATAGCCCTGCTTTCGTTTTACGATGTAATCATTTAGCTGGGGCTCCGAGTAGAAACCTATGGAATAGTTGTCACCGGAACGATTATTCTGCAGTAACTGTTTTGGCTTCTGGGCCCGAATCACAGCGGCCTTCTTGTGCTTATTTCTGTTTCTTCTAGTCTGGTGTGCAGGGATATATACTTTGTCCGTGACAGATTCCGGCAACGGCACTCCGTCGCAGTTGTCTGCATTGAGCTCAGTCGCATATCTAGTTGCTTCTCTTAGTCCACCGTTGTGTGCCGAGACGATATAAGTAAGGGTTGAATTGGACTTGAGCGCAGATTTTGTAGGTAGAATGGCCTTGTTTGGAGAAAACAAGCGACGAGGAGACTTTGGAAACAGGTCTAGCAGTTTGCTTACCCGAACCCTTTTAGAGTTTATAGGCATATGACACTCTTCCTCGTCGCTGGAGTTCCCACTATAAAAGTCGTTGATTGGCGTGAAAGAAGAAAAGCTGGTCGCTATTGGAGACAGGTTCTGGCTGAGATCTTCATTGTGCTTGCCAGAATCGTCTTCTGAAATTTCTGTTTCTGAAGTTGAGTAGCTGTGATCATCGTCGAATATTTCCTCCATGTCATTAAACGAAAACGTCTCAAAGTCCTTATCGTCTAAAAAGTCCGAGTTGAACGGATCATCCATGCTGGAGTTGTAGTCAAATTCCTCCTCAAAGAGATCATTACGCGGGCTAAATCCAGCAAAGCCCTCATATCCAGCTTCAGGTATTATTTCCAAGTATTGATTCTCATTTATAGCTGCCGGTGGCAGTAGTACCGATTGTATAGATTCTGCGGTATATGCTTCGTGTGGAGTCATCAAATACTGACATGTATTAGGGATCACGGTATATATATATTTATAATATCGGCGTGCCTGATTTATGGAGAAAATTCTCTAAACGGTAATTACTGTATGCTGTTTGTTTTTGATTTGCCTGTTTGGGACAAACCCATGTACCGGCCCTGCTACATGCATCAAATAATACCCATTAGTCGCAAACGTTAAGTCATAGTCACTTCACTTCGATTCGCTTCTTAATTGAGATACTGGCCTCTGATGACCCATTTGTAAATGCACCCTTTATATTTGATGATAAAGAGTCCTTGAGTCCATTCACCTTTACGTCTAACTCGTTGGACAACTCCAGAACATCCCTCACCCTGGCTTTCAATATTCTAACCTCATACTTCAACTTGGATACCAAAGACTCAATCTCCAAGATTTTAAGGCAGTACAAATTGCTCGAGTTGGATCCTCTGCCTGCGGCCATGATCAACAGATCAATTTTCTTGAAAATTGCACTTTGGCATCGCCGAATGTAATTCATCACATTGCTCAAATCCGGATAGATAAAGTTTGAGGGCATGAGTGGTATCACATGTCCCGCCAGAATCAATGACGTCGACGACAGTGACTGCTTAAGCCCCCTTTTGTATACACATTCTGACAGGTCACCAAGGCAAAGAAGAGTCGCAGCCTTCCGTGCGCGTGACTTTGCACTAACATACCTGGTCGCCAAGGCATCCACCAGCGTCTCAAAGGGATAGCTCCATAAACACAAACTACCATCTATACTAGATATGCTGTGTGAGCGTCGTAGAGGTTGCCAGTCAACTTCTAAATCAGTGATATATTGGTAATCATATGTCACGTGGTTAATGTTAAGCTCAGAGCGTATAAACGGAAAGGAGCTTCGTCTCTTTAATTTCCTATTAAAGTCATTTATGAATTTATGCTCATGATCCACGTATGAATTCGTTTCCATTAGTCCTTCCATCAGTGCATTTTTGAACGAGTACTCTTCGTCATTAGTCACAAACGGATTTTGCATTGGCAGAGTAATGGCCATAATTTTGTCCTGGATGGGCGAATCCAAGTTTACATATGTCTTAGGCTGCGGAGTCTTGGGACTAACGTTGATGTTAACCATGGTGCTCATTGATTCGTAATCTGCTGATTCATATTCATCCTCATTGGTAAGAATTTTCAACGGGATAGATTTAGTTCTTGTGTGCAAGTTCCTAATTTTCTCAACCCCGCTCTTCAACGGATTGTTCGAATAGTTATCGTCATACCTACTGGTCTTTGGTGTCATCGTAAGGCCATCATTAAGCTTAGCCAAAGAAGAAGAAGACGGTGATGCAGATACCTTCGACCCAGTGCTCATTTGTGAGAAGTTACTCTTATTATGTCCACTAGGAAACCCCTGGGAAACTACTCCTGAAGACATGAGATCACCCTCTTTGCTTGCTTTTGTCTTGATAGGAATCAGATTCTTTGAAGTATGAAGTCTGCTGTCATGGACTTTATGCAGCCTCCGTTTTCTTTGAGTCGCTGCGTTTTTGAAGGCATTAATGTAATTCGTAGCGCTAACCAACTTTGATGTTGCCACTTCTGGGGTAGTAGGTCCCTCTAGAAGGTCACCTAGTCTGACGCTACTATTATTTCTGCTACCAAGAGGCAGATTGCCTGCTTCTCCTGATAACGTCTCAAGCATCCTCGATTCCTTATTGACGAATTTCTTTTGTTGGTGATATATCTCCAATAGAGCATTGGTCAAGTTACTAGGATGGCCCTTTCCAAGGAATAAATACTCCAATCTTTTACCATGCAAGTTGAGCTTTAATTCATCAATGTTGGTCGTTTCTATGCTGATGTTGGTAATTCGGTTTCCTCTTCCTGAAAGATCATTGACTGTTTTGTTGACCACCTTTTTCAAACGAAGTATGTTATCGTAGGTGAGCTTATCATTGGTGATGTTTATTAGCTTTCCAAAGGTCAGACTATCCAACAACCAGCTAGGTTCCTTCTGTTTACAGGTGTTTTTCTGAAATTGATAAATGCTCATCTTGAATGAGATGATATCAAACGGGTCCTTGGAATTATCAGATGTAATCAAGTTCAAACGTAATTTACAAGAAATAAGCACACTCAAAATTGCAGCTACACTCTTGGGTCCCAATATTCCATCTTTTGGAGTGAATCCAAAAAATTCCTTCCCAATTGTTACCCACCACTTGTCGATTGCCTCTTCAGTTTTGTGACAAAGTATTCCGTCGCAGTAAATCGGATTGATGGTATTGAAATAGTATAATGCAATTTGCACTAGCATGACTAGTTCCTTTGCCGAGTAATAGATTGGAACATTGACATTGATTTTATACATTGATGCAAACTTATCCTCAGTGGCCTTTGGTGGACTAGAAAATAACAAGGCCGAACGGCCTCCACAGTTTAGTCTTTTTAAGTTAAAGTTAGTTTCAAAGTGAAGGTAGTTCAGAGGGAAAGGAATAGTCTGTTGGGAACTGTAAATCGGATTAATCTGCCGAATATTCAAGTCATTATCGGAGTAAAATCTGGCTAAATTTGTTACAAATAAATAACCTTTATCCTCAAAGCTTTTGAGTTTGGCGTGCTGAAAAGTAATGAGCTCGTTCAAGTACCGCTTCAACCTCATCGGCCAAACAGACTCGTTCCGGGTGATGACAAGCCGTATTGCTTTCAACGTGTGCCTACTATCGCCGGTAAAGGATGTGATTATCGAACCGATTTTTCTCTCAAGGATCCATTGTTCCACCAAATATATCTCATACCCTTTAATCTCTAGCACGTTGTACCGGGCTATGCCCAGGTCGACTAAGCAATCAAAGTCCCGCTTCAAGAAGTCAGCGGCTCGGAAATCTGGAAATATATATGACACGGTATCATCTAATTTGATTTCCATCTATCAGATTTTATTGTGACCTTTGTCTTGTAGTAAATGACCAGCCAAGGAATTGGTGTAAGTTGCCCATCTGTAGGGTAGGCACATGTACTACGCAATACACCCGGGTAACCATGAGCAGAGTAAAAAAAAATTTCACAAAAAAAATTTCAAGGTGTTGGAAGAATAGACATGACCTTTGTGTTAACTGAAACCGCTGCTGGGTATGCTTTACTTAAAGCCACCGACAAGAAGATTTACAAGAGTTCTACCTTGCTTGAGGACTTGAACAGTGCAGACAAAATCGCGGAGCAATTCAAGATTTCTGCTTTCTCCAAGTTTAGCTCTGCCGCAAATGCTCTCGAAGAAGCAAATGCCATCATTGAAGGGAAAGTGGGCTCTCAATTAAAGAAGTTGTTGGAGGAGTCAAAGTCTAGCAAGAAGGCTACTTTGATTGTGTCTGACACTAAATTGGCCAACTCTATTAACAAATTGGGCTTGGACTATTCTATTGTATCGGATGCTGCTACGTTAGACTTGCACAGAATCATTAAAGAATATTTGCCTGAGTTGTTGCCAGGGTTGTCTGACAATGATTTGTCGAAAATGTCGTTAGGTTTAGCACATTCTATTGGCCGTCACAAGTTGAAGTTTTCTGCCGACAAGGTTGATACCATGATCATCCAGGCAATTGCACTTTTAGACGACTTGGACAAGGAGTTGAATCAATATGCCATGAGATGTAAGGAATGGTATGGATGGCACTTTCCTGAGTTGGCCAAGATAGTTACCGACTCGGTTGCATTCGCTAGAATCGTGTTACACATGGGTGTCAGATCCAACGCCGCTGACACTGACTTTAGCGAGATTTTGCCAGAGGAAATTGAAACCCGTGTCAAGGGTGCTGCGCAAATTTCCATGGGTACTGAGATCACCGAGACCGATTTAGAGAACATACAGGCCTTGGCTACTCAGATAGTGGAATTCTCTGCTTATAGAGAGCATTTGTCCAACTACTTGTCATCCAGAATGAAGGCTATTGCGCCAAATCTTACTGCTCTCGTTGGTGAGTTGGTAGGTGCTAGATTAATCGCTCATTCCGGATCATTGATTTCTTTGGCCAAGGCACCTGCCTCTACTATCCAAATATTGGGTTCTGAAAAGGCATTGTTTAGAGCCTTGAAGACCAAGCACGACACTCCAAAGTACGGTCTTATATATCATGCATCTTTGGTGGGACAAGCCTCCGGGAAAAACAAGGGTAAGATAGCAAGAGTGTTGGCAGCAAAGGCTGCAGTTGCTCTTAGATACGACGCCTTAGCAGAGGACAGAGACGACAGCGGGGACATTGGATTGAGTGTAAGATCCAAGGTTGAAAGCAGATTGAGTGCCCTTGAAGGTAAGGACTTGAGAACCACCAAGATACAGCGTGATACGCCAAAGGTGGAAATAACCGAGTCAAGAGCTTATAATGCTGACGCCGATGCTGTCTCTGATGCCTCAATGGAGGACGATAAGGATAGTGATGATGAGGAAGAGGAGACAACCAGCAAGAAGCGTAAGAGAGATGACGACGATGAGCCAAGCTCCAAGAAGAGTAAGAAGGACAAGAAAGAGAAGAAAGAGAAGAAGGACAAGAAGGAAAAGAAGGAAAAGAAGGACAAGAAGGACAAGAAGGAAAAGAAGGACAAAAAAGACAAGAAAGACAAGAAAAGTAAAAAGGATAAGAAATAAATGCATACGCTGAGGATTTATATACTTTTGTACTTATAATTTATATTACCAATGAATAATTAACGGAAAATTAAGTAATCAAAGTGGTTTTGCTAATAGTAATTATTACAATCCATAGTTATTTCACTGTTTGTTTGCCAAGTTCACATGATCACAGCCTGGTTCAAAAGTACCTGCCCACAAAAAAAAGGCTAGATGTCTCCAATTACAATACCAAAAATTAGAACTGGAATAATAATATGGGATCAGCAGACTCAAAGCTTCAAATTAAAAGAAAGATATTTCGATTAGCAGAACCACCAATTCTTGAATCTAACGACAAGATCTGGGAGTTATTTTGGACACAGGCTATATATGCAGAGGACGTGTATAATTTGTTAACCTCGAATGACATCAAGACAATACGGAACAAAAATAAAAATAATTTCCATCGTTTGATATACATTTTGGTTATCAGGTTTATAAATCTTAGCTCTCAAAAGAATATTTGTGGCGATGCGAAGAAGGAATTGTTAAACTGTTGCCGAGTTCTTACAAGGATATTACCGTTTCTCTTCGAAGCGAAGGAGAATGTAAATGATATATTCTGGAACACAAACAACAGCAGTATTGACGTGAACTCTCCCAGCTTATATGTGGGTATTATTGGAGGGGTAAATGGTTCCAGTGCCATGTCAACTATGGCTGGGTCCCATACAAGCACGGTTGATCATAATCACGAAATAAACACACCTTCAATAAAAGGTAATATCTCGAAGATACCTGAAAATAATCCGTTGGGGGCTCAATTGATGAACAGATGTTTGGCATTGTTATTTACGCCAGACTTTACAATCACTAGCGAGACAATATGGGAACCTGGCATCGGTAGAAATGGCAAGTTGGAGAGACAGAATGAGACGCATACAGCAAATAGATTGGAATTGTTACGGTTGATAACAGTTCTTTGCTCCCAATGCCTTTACACTGCTCCACAGCATTTGGTGAACTGTGGGTCTAGGTTCTTGACAGTACTTGTTACATCTACTTCCAAAGTCACGCTATTGTCTTTGATTTGTTCCTTGTTAAATGTCAGCTGTAGAGCTTGCCATGAAGATAGCAACGAATTGAATTTTTTAATGGCGACTTATGCTATCGAATTGTTGGCATTGCTACTTTCATATGCAATACCACAGGACGACATTACTTTCTTGAAGGCATTGAATATTTCGCAGTCAAAGCCTACTAATCTAGTCCGATATAACTTATCCAAGCTTCATAAGAAATCAGAACTAGGTTACATTGTGAATAACTTTTTAAACTACTTGAAAATCCCGATGATAATAACCAAGGACAGCTCGTTTTCTTTGCTACAAAACAAGGTTATTGATACACCTCTTTGGGCCACAGAGGTTATTATTATAATATGGGAACTATTCCAATGCAATAATTCGTTTCGACTGTATATTACTACAGCAAAAAATGAAGTCACCAATGAGCTCTATTCCAACGAGTTGATAATCACACTACTCTTCTATGTGGTGACATATTCTGATAAGTCGGAGTTCAAGAATACAAACAGAATAATAAGTTATCTTATCCTCTATTTGACGTCCAATCAGTCGATTTTGGACAATTTGTTGCAGCCTATTCAAGCGAAATATTACAACAATGAACTACCAAGTCAATTCACGAATTCAACAAATGCTGTGACATTTAGAGACTTGTTAGTGTATCATACTTGCCACTTACTAATCTACAATTCCAGATTTTCTACTGATTTGTTGACTCCTACATATATTGAATGGCTCTATAACATTGTCCCTGTGGCAGGAAACGGCGACGAAATAGACATAGGTAATACTGTTCTTCAAAATAAAAAGCTCATCAACCCTGGAGGCGGATTATGCTATAGCTCATGCAGCATGCTCACGCAACTAACTATTAAGTTAAGCTCAACTGCGATATTAATGGAGAATCCCATGAATCCGGATCTCTTAAGTTTGTTACTCCGGGCGATTTGCTTTGCAATTGTCAATAAGCCAGTACAGTCTAGAACTTTGATATTTGTTATTGTGAAAAACTCTAGTATTTACCAAAACATTGTTGACATTATCAAGAATTTATCTGAAGACACTGGTCCTTCCCCTTTTGAAATTAGTGATCTAGGAAGGGCTCTCAGACCTAAACAGCCAGCAGGAATGTCAGAAAATGCCAAAGGAAAACTACCCGTGGATGCTCCATTGGCCAGGACCTGGAGTGGCCTAGAAGCTTGTAATAATATTGTCAAATATATTGATTTGATACATAAAGAAATTCCTGATTTTGAAAACTACAAGTCACAAGATACGGTTAACCTCTTGAACGCCATCCAGAGTATACAAGGCTTGACAATAAAATCCAAAGCGTTTTCACCTTCTAGTTCTTCTGTTCCATTGAAGTTTATCTGGTCTAGGGTTTCTTTGGGCTGGTACCAAAGTGTGTTGTGGGGTAAAATATTCAACAACGAGTTGTGTATCCATCACAATTACCTGACCAGAAATTCTTTTTCTTCAGGATTTGGTTTTTCTCGTATTATGACCCCTGAGATGCAAGGATCAGGCATCTTATCCAAATTGACCGGAGGCTGGAGCACGTTCCGTAACCCCGAATTTGCTGATGCTGAGTATTTAAAAAAGGTTATAGTGGCTGTGAACTTTTTTAACAAGACTAATATCACCTTGTTTAATATCCAACGGGTGGATGACTATTTTCCGACCTTGATGCGTCCTAAAGGTGCTGTGGATGCTGTGGCTGATAGTCTTGTTAAACGATTGCAGCTATTCTCATTGAATACCGCGAACAATCAGTCCGACGGAGAAACCCAAAGGAGCCCAAAGAGAAGTCAGTCATTCCAATCTAACTAACCTCTATTATAAGTAGTGCTACATGTTCATTGTACACATAGACAATTGGTATATATAAACACATCACTGATTGAGCGATACAATTATGAAACATATTCACCACTTATATTCCCTCAACTCCTTTTTTTTCACAATGTCATTGGGTGATTCAGAGAAGCCAAACTTTGTCAGGAACATGGGAATGTCACCACTACCCTGTCGGGGATTTTTCGATTCGACGGCGCGCCGCCTTTTGGTTTCTTCTATAAACCACTCTGCCTCATTGGGATGCGTCATTTTGGTATTAAAGTGCACCTGGCAGTTATTGTGTAGCACGTTGATTTATTGGGGAAAGTAAATCATTATTTATATGAATAGCATCACCCTCTTGCCCGCCATTATGCATGGGAACTTAAAACATTGAGGGATGATTTCAAATACCCAAACAAATCTGACAGATTACTCTGTAGGATATTTGAGACATGTGATCAATGAAGGTTAAACTGCGGTTTATCACGATCGTATTGTGTGGTAACATTACAGTACATAACCTCTGTGAGTTACTTTCAGTGACTCTTATACGTCAATCGCATATGGTATATATTATCATGCTGGATGATTGATATAATCACTGATCAGCCTCTTGCTTACAGACCACTTATTTATAATTGTCGATTGCACGAATCGGCACTGCTTGTACCACTAGATTAAGTTAAACAACTCAGAAGATCACATCTATTTGATTAATGTTTGACTCCTTCGCATAGAGTGTCCAGTCAGATTAGGGCTGGCCTACGATTAGCCTTGATTCCCTTTGTTTCATGCATCTACATACACGGTTTTTGATCTCCGCTTTCGCCACACTTGAATGCTATACAAGGTGAGGTAGGTCATTCTACTTGACACCTTCAATCTTGTGAAAAGAAATTTTATTGTGTAGCTTGTGCTGTTCAGTTTTTTTTACCTTTTCTACCCCTCTTTTGAACTAACTCAAAGCCATCATCATCAACAATAGGCTCCTGGACGACAGAATCATCAACATCCATCCTAGCATACTCCTCGACAAGTTCCGGAACTTGTTCACCTTCCTCTTCCTCTTCTTCATCATCGCTCACATCCGGATTTTCGGGGTCTTCCTGCACTATTACTTTATTAACCGTCTTGCTTTCCTGTATAGCACTCCATCTACTGTATGCT
The DNA here is from genome assembly GCA_020342235.1 of Saccharomycopsis phalli. NCBI lineage: Eukaryota > Fungi > Ascomycota > Saccharomycetes > Ascoideales > Saccharomycopsidaceae > Saccharomycopsis > Saccharomycopsis phalli. The sequence goes on from CP073213.1 coordinate 1,356,047, forward strand.
TCTTTAATATTGGTGTACTCTTTTTTCATGCACTCTTTGTACAGATCAAGAATTTTTTTCGCTACAACTAATGCCGAGTCATCTTCTATATGCACGCCAAACTCATCCGCCATTGCGTATAATAATGTCTCTTCTATTACAGCAATATCAACTGCTCTTTCATTGCAGAATAAGTCAATTATTACTCCAGAAATCCAGTCTCTCTTCTCCTCACTGTCTGGTCCACCCCATTGATTATCTACCGCAGTCTTTAGATCATCCCAGCTGTGAACTGCAACAGTCACTCCTAACTCAAACGTCGCCTGCTGTTTTTCATCATCAAATTTAAGAGATTTATCTTCTTTTCCGGCCTCAACAAACTCGGTAACGTCAATTTGTATACTCATCTTGTTCCTCTGCCCTAGATAAATTTTTCATTGTGACATAAATTAGTTTCTGTTTGCAGCCCTGGCCTTACCAGACATTCGTGTTCAGAACGATTAGAGGCGATTTGATCGCCACTCAGACGGATAGAGAGGACAATTTGACTACTAAATTGTCTAGAAAAAAACTTTCCGCACATAGAGACTAATATCTAGTGCTATTAGGTAGCTGTTTTTATGAAAATTAATTGGCGAGAGATATAATAGAATGTCCAATATAGCACAAGACAATAGCGAAAAAATCGACAATGCTTTGAGAGCATTGAAAAATAAGGGCCAAAAAGTTTCTGATCACAAGGATTTTTCTATTTATGTTTTAGAAGATAAGTCAGAAGTCTCGACTAAAGAGAGAATTGTTGCTTCTACACCTGCCCCTATAAGTTACAAGCCAACTGATGAACAGGTGTTTAATTCCAACGGGCTCCCGAATCATGAGTTCTTAAAGAATCACTTTATGGGTGAGGGGAGACTTCACACTCATCAGGTTAAAAGAATATTGCAAGGTGCTATAAAGCTTTTGAGAAGTGAGCCTAATCTTTTGACTGTGCCTGCTCCTGTCACTGTGTGTGGTGATGTTCATGGACAGTATTACGATTTGATGCGCTTGTTTGAGGTTGGTGGGAATCCAGCTAATACATCATATTTGTTTTTGGGTGATTATGTGGACCGTGGAAGCTTTTCTATCGAATGCTTGTTGTACTTGTACAGTTTAAAGTTGAACTATCACAACACCTTCTGGATGTTGAGAGGAAACCACGAATGCAAGCACTTGACTGATTATTTTACTTTTAAGCAAGAATGTTTGACCAAATATAACCAGGAGGTCTATGAGTGTGCCTTGGACTCATTCAACTCATTGCCCTTGGCAGCGGTCATGAACGAGCAATTTTTCTGTGTTCATGGAGGCTTGAGTCCGGAGTTGAAGACCTTGGACGACTTGAAAAATATTGATCGGTTCAGGGAACCACCTCCAAGGGGGTTAATGTGCGACTTGCTTTGGGCTGATCCAATAGACACTTATGACGAAGACGTTAATGAAAACTTGTTTGTTCCTAACTCGGTCAGAGGTTGCTCATACTCATTTACCTACAAGGCTTCATGTGCTTTTTTGCAAAGAACGGGCCTCTTATCTATCATTCGGGCACACGAAGCGCAAGACAGTGGCTACAGAATGTATAAGCGTACCCCTACGGTGGGATTTATTTCTTTGCTAACAATGTTTAGTGCGCCAAATTATTTGGACAGTTATGGGAACAAGGCTGCAGTTTTGAAATACGAAAATAATGTTATGAATATCAGACAATTTAATAGCGCGCCTCACCCATACTGGTTACCAAACTTTATGGATGTTTTCACATGGTCGTTGCCGTTTGTTGGTGAAAAAGTCACTGACATGCTTGTTTCCATTTTGAACATCTGTTCCGAGGAGGAGTTGGACGAAGAGACGCCTTTGGCGGTCGAGCCAGCAAAAACCATGGACGATGTTTCGAACCAATTGCCAAACAGCAAACAAGAAGAGCCAGCGATTGACAAGGAGACTATTGAGGCGAAGAAGCAGGCTTTGAGAAAGAAGATCTTGGCTATTGGAAGAGTGGCAAGAATGTACCAGGTTTTGAGAGAGGAGTCCGAGAACGTACAGCAGTTGAAGTCCTTGAGTGGCGGCTCTTTGCCAAAGGGGGCCTTGTTGAGTGGTCCTGAGGGATTGAAGAACTCCATCCACTCTTTTGAGGAGGCCAAGTCGGCGGACATTGAAAATGAGGCCTTGCCACCATCGCCAGCTGAACTCACCCGAAGACGAAGTCGGAAGGAGGAAAGAATAAAGAAGAAGCTCGAAGATTCTATAGTGGCATAATATGGATACCGCAGCCGCTGGTTTACGTTTTATATATACTTTTATTGAAATAAATCTATAATACATTGTTCGGCACATTAGTAACAGTACTCATCGTCTGACTCGGAGAAGTCATAGTCAAAGGTCTCTAGCCGCTTTGACATGTAAGGCCCGTCCAACTCGTAGCCCAATTTAGCATAGTAATTCCGCACTCCTACTCCAGAAATGACGCTGATTTTCTCTGAGCCATGCTCTTCTCTTGCGATTCGTTCTGCCTCCTCCATTAGCAAGCTTCCAAAACCCTGGTGCTGAAACTTCTTTGGATCTCTGGAGTGAACTGGCACCACCGATCCATAGACATGCAACTCTCTGATGATCGAGGTGGGCTGGCTGGTGAACTCCTTTCTAAATGTGTACTTCTTGGATGCCTTGCGCAACCGTAAAAGACCAATCAATATATCCTGTTTCGGGTCCTCGTACGACAAAAACGTCTCCCATCCACCATTGGCATAGTAGTCCCGTCTGATGAGCTCCACCTGGTCTGGCTGGATCTTGTGGTGCACTTCCTGGATCCCAACCTCTCTGGTACGCACGTCTCTACATGTCACGCCAAAATCCTTCATGCGGGTGAGGGCCAACTCTCGCAAGTTTCCATTCTCCACGCCGGAACTCACCAAAGGCATGGGGATATCACGCTGCACTCTGTAGATTCTGGTCCAAGGAGGCACCAAGGCCAAGATCCGGGCAACCAAGTCTATCAAAGCGTTGGCATTGTACGACTTGTACTTGCCACACTTCCATAGCTCATACAATCCCGTGCCTCGAATGACAAGCGTCGGGTATATCTTCAAACCATCGGTCCGAAAGTCCGGATTCTCAAAGTACTCTCTAAACTGCTCAAGGTCTCGCTCCATGCCCACGTTTGGCAAGTCCGGCATCATATGGCTCACAATCTTGTACCCAGCGTCCTTGGAAACCGCAAACGTGTGACACACAGCCTTCACCGTGTGTCCTCTGTTGGTGTCTCTGGCAACGTCCTCATATACGGACTGGACTCCAATTTCCAACCGCGTACAGCCATACTTTAACATGTCCGAAAGATGTGTCTCGGTACAGTAGTCTGGTCTGGTCTCGATGGTAATTCCCACACACTTGGTCATGGACTGCTGCGAGAATTTAATCGCCTCGTCCAAATCGCTGCCATTGTATCCCGTCAAGGCATTGTGCAAGTTTGCAATGAAGTCCTCACGATAGTCCTTGGCCAAAGACATAAACGTACCCCCCATGATAATGTACTCCACCTTGTCAATCGAGTGTCCCAATTGCCGAAGCTGTTCAACTCGGCCCCGGGCCTGCTCATATGGATCATACCGTGCCCTGATGGCTCTCATGGAGGTCGGCTCATAGCCCGTATACGACTGCGTCGAGTACTCAAAGTCGGAATCTGGTCCTCCAGGACAATAGACGCAAATGTTTCCAGTATAGGCAATATGAGGACATCTGTGCGGCTTACACATGACAGCAACAACAGCAATTCCCGAAGCAGTCCGCACCGGCTTTGCCTTGAGCTTTGGAATCAAGTACTTCTTGTGTTGGTCTGGGATCGAAGAGATGATGTCAGTCAATCTAGGTTGTTGTTTCAAACGGTACTTCTTTGCATGCCGAATAATGAGTCCGTTCAAATTAATATCTTTGGAGGTCTGTAGGGAATTCACCAACTCAAGCGAAATATCCGCACATGCCTGAATAAACCGCTCCTTCTCAGGAGCCATGTGTGGCTTGGACTTTTGCTTCACCATTACTACAATGACCCAGTTGTGCTTGAAAAAAATATAATCTGATGCATCTCAACGCATAGGTTTAGAGCGATGCTAAGACCAGGTGGTTGCTCACCAACATCTACTGAAAAAAAAAAAACTTTTGGGACAATTTAGGCGCATGCACCCCCTAAATGCCTGAAAATATGCGAAGGACACCGTTCAACTTTTTGTAAAAGTTATTTGATATTGCATGTCTTTCTAAACATACAAAGAGCAGTTTCAAAAAACTATATCACATGTCGATTAACCTCAAGACTTTACATTTAGCTTCTCCTAAGCATCAACTGAAATTCGAGACCAATTTGATTCCCTATTCGGATCAATTATTAGCTGGAGATAACAACCCTCACCAAAAAAGCCCTTCTCAATCTTCAGTGATTGAAGACGACGGAGAGAAGTTTTACTCTCCTCTATCCAAAAAGAAATCAAATAATTCCTCAAATCACTCCGACTTAGACGCAGTCAGACAAATCCTAGTGTCTCCAGATCTAATAATTGCTGCATCACCAAAGAAAAACGTTCCAGTTTCAAATCCCAAAAACTTGGGCGGAATGGCAAGAGGTGTGACTAACATTCCAATCCAGCAACATACCCCATTAATTCGAGAAATCGAAGAAGAGCCTGTTTACAACAATACACAATCTGTGCTGCTGCTGAGCACAGATATTGTAAATCAGGAAATTGAGGATACTGGGTCTGAAGTGGGAGATGCAGTCACGTTGAAATCCGAAAACTCATCCACGTCTAATATTTCCAATAAAACCGAAAAGGCTTTGAAATACTTGGCCTTGAAAACATCAGAGTTGAAAACCTCTGCAGAGGAGTTGTTTAATCACACTTATGACCGCGTGCCAGTGGAAGAATATTTAAACGTGTTGTGCGATCCAAGCAATTCAGAGGCCAAGAAATTGCGATTATTGTACTTGAAGAAGTTCGATTGGTCAAGCTCATTATTAGACTCTTTGAGAATCTTGTGTAACAAGCTCTATTTCAGAGGAGAGTCGCAGAACATTAGTAGAATTATCGAATCCTTTTCTGTCAGTTGGTCGCAAGCATTTCCAAAAAACATCTTTGGAAATCAATATGCCGTCTATTTAATTGCATATTCTTTGATTTTGTTAAATTCTGATCTACATTCGCATGAATTATCAAAGCATATTTCTAAGGAAACTTTTGTCAAAAATACATTGAATGCACTCAAAGTGGAGAAGTTATACCCTAAAGATTCTTTGAGTGCCTTGAATTGCCTTAGGGGTTACTATGAAAGTATCGAATTACATGAGTTGAAATTATTAGGGACATCAACGAGTCCTACGCAGAATTCACATTACAACAGCAACAATGGTAGTTTTGTTAACTTGAGAAAGACTTCCTTTAATGTTAGTCGGTCTGTCAATCGGAATACTATAATTTCTACTAAATCTTTTTCTTCTAAATATTCTGGTGATTTGGGGGCGAAGTCGCAAATGGATACATTAGAGGTTCCAAAGCTTGGAACTATTCATAATAATGGTTCGAAGGAACATCAGCCAGTTGGTTTTCTACATGCCTTACAGCGAGGATCTCCTCTGGTAAGTTCTAGAGGGGATAATAATATGTTGAAAAAACACAAGTCTGCCGCATCCATTTCGTCAGCATTAAGCTCTAAGTCTATCAAAACTGTTGAAACTTCAAAAACTATTGACACCTATCACTCTATGCCAAGCAAATCTGTGTACAATTCTGGGTCTGCAATTGGAGTTAGCAATTCTGCCTCACTCAGTGGTTCTCTTGATCCATCAGATATTATCTTTGAGGAGGATGAAGCCGACATGGATTTAGAGTTGACTGGTCCTCCTTGGGCCAAGGAGGGATTATTAAAGATCAAGAAATTTGAAAAGCCTAAATCTTTCTTTGGTATGAATTCTAATAAAAACTCAAATGGGGCAAATTCTAACGGTCAATTGGGAAAGTCGTTTTTCAGCGGTGGAGATAATAATCTAATCGGCCCTAATCATCTATCTAGAACTTCGACGAACACTAGCAATGTCACAAAAGGCTATAGAGGTCGCAATGATAATAGTCATAACTTGAAATGGAAATTAAACTTCACAGTTGTTTCCAGAGGTGAAGTGAGCTTGTTTTCTTTTGATTCTAAAGGCGGTTTTTCAAATTCCAATGCACCTCAGTCCATGAGCGACTATGGAAAGTTGCGCAAGAAATTTTCAAAATTAAGATTGGAAAAGAATGGACCTGTTGTGGTTGGTGCAGGTAACGGAATAGTTGGTAGTGGGATTGGTGATGGTAATTGGATGAGAAATGCTATATCATCTGGTACCTTCAACTTAGTGTCTACTTACTCAAAAATTATTCCAGATGATTCTATCAATAATAAAAACATTAAGTCAAAGGAATTGGAAACATTGTGGGCATTGAAATTGCCGGTAAATTATGATTTTCTTTCTGATAATAGAGGCTTGACTGGCAAAGCTAAGAAGGAGACTGCCAGCTACATCAACCCCGATAATATCTTAATTTTCAGTGCAGGAACCAGGGAAATTGCAGAAGAATACGTATTCACTTGTAATTACTGGGCTGCAAGATTAACTGCGATCCCTACACAGACAGAGTCCATCAGTAATAAGGAATATGGATGGGGCTCGATCTTAGAGAAGAGGCGAGGCTCTGACATATTGAACGTGAAAATCAACAATTGGGAACCATTGATACCATCGGTGTATGTTTCTACTTTAACCATTAAGAACCAATTGGTTGAATTGTTCAAGTATGTTCAAGTCTTGGAAAACCTTATAAGCGATCACTTAAAGATAAAAGATCAGATTGATGAATTTGTTCACACTGTGGCTAATGAGAACCCAAAGAACTTGCATATGTTAAATAAGGTGTTCAACTCAATTATGCTCAATTGGAATAATAAATATACCTACTTGGTGAATGAGCATAATCAGTTTAAAGATTACGTCTTGACGCTCAAGGAGGCGATTGATTTAAAACAGAAGAAGAAGTTGCCTGAATAAGGTGCCCCTTCTGTTTATATATTATTAGTGTCAACCTTGTTATTTCTAATAGGAACGTGTATTCTTTGCTTTCTTGTTAGTCGTGGTTGATTTTTTGTTAGTTTGTATAATTGGATTTTCCTGCTTAATACCCATATTACTTTTTTTATTGCCGCGTACAATCTACACATTCAATTAAACGCTATTTACAGTATAAATTCTATTTTGCAATTGGTTGGGTCAAGGCTTTCAACACATCATCATTTGCTCTGTAGATATCCCCTTGAACTCTCATATTAGTCCCCAAGTTATTGGTACTCATTTTTATCACATCATGTATTCCACTTTCAAAAGTAGAACCACAGAGTCGTAACTTATTGGTGTAAGTGTCGACACTGAATCCCAAATAGTTTACGCAGTCCACGTCATTTTTGGTAACTTCGTGGGTCTTCTTGTTGACCTTTGACAATCTTTGCTTTGAGCTGATTTTATAAATCAACATCACTAAAGCAGGATATTCGTTGGAATAAGGAAGAAACATTGTCAATTTAGGTGTCCCGTTCAACTTCAATAATTTCCAGTCGTATTCAAAATTTTTTGACAAGGTACTTTGGCGCTTTAAAAGTGGGTCCTTAGTCCACATGGTCAACTGGTCTTCGATTGCCAGGATCTTTCTTCTTGCAAATGCCTTGTTGACGTTTACAAACACATCCACCGCTTCGTTTTTCCAAAGCAAAAATTGCGGCTTCAACCCTTTATACCGGGCCATTCCTATCTGTGACGTGATAAATCCAAAGTTATACATGCGTCTAGCAATCAACTTGAGGCAAACCATTGGGCTCGTAAAGAAGTTTGGATAGCTTGAAAACGAAGGAGGCACATAAAATCTCATTGGAAATCCCAACTCATTTGCACCAGCCTGAGGCTCTTGTCTTCGGGCATTAAAAGTGGCATTGCCTCGAACAATACTCCTTTGACTGAATCGAGGATAAAACCTTAGGTTTCTCAGGATCATGGTTCCAATCAACGCCTGGTTAATTTTCGATTAAACAATTTTCAGATTTTTTACGCACGTGATATACAATTATTGTCTGTGAAGATTCGCTATAGAATGAGATAAAATATCGGGAAAAATATTTAACGATTTAGAGTCTTTAAGGAGTGTCGCTTTACTTTTTATTATAATATCTCCAAATAATTTTCGGAAAAATATTTCTCGGGGAGTACCCTTTGAGGTGTGTCAAATATGACCCTGTGCTTAGGTTACGTCAGAATGTATTGACCACTAGTATTCGCTTAATAACCATGATTCGTAACAAAGTTCAATTAATGCTTCTCTGCCTCTCTAGAAAAAAATTTTTTTGTTTTTTTTTTTTTCAGTCTCTAATTGTTCGCTTGTCACTTCACTTAGGGGTATCAATTGCTACATGTTCCAAGTGAAGTCAGCTAAGACTTTGCGGGGTTGCGGCGAAGCACAAGAAGAATGTACACGCAAGAGTAAACCCGCGAAAAAAAATACATTGAGTGGAATAATATTAATATTAGTATTAGTAAGTGTTCAGTGTAGCCACTTGGTACTTCTCGGTCGCGGTAATTGAATCATGTGACATCATGGTGAAGAGCGGTTGTATACCCTAAGAGCAGCAGATCGCGATGGGTACGTCCGCATTTCAGCTATATAAGACCTGGCTGAATCCGGGAAAAAAACACGTTTGTGCTTTACGCAAATCTTTACATTAATAACTTATTACCATTGCCATGTCTGAGCTTAACTTTAACATTTCCTCCAAGACTGCTGTCGAGTATGAGCAAAAGTATTCCGCTCATAACTATAGTCCATTGCCTGTGGTTTTCCACCGAGCCGAGGGTGCCCATGTCTGGGACCCAGAAGGAAAAGAGTACTTGGACTTTTTGTCTGCATATTCGGCAGTGAACCAGGGCCATTGTCATCCAAAGATCATTGCTGCTCTTGTGGACCAGGCTCACAAGTTGACGTTGTCTTCGAGAGCGTTCTCTAGTGACGTCTTCGGAGTGTTTGCCAAGTACATCACTGAGTACTTCAACTACGAGATGGTCTTGCCAATGAACACTGGTGCTGAGGCAGTTGAGACCGGGTTGAAATTGGCTAGAAGATGGGGATATGTCAAAAAGGGCATCAAGCCAAACGAAGCTATTATTTTGGCTGCAGCAGACAACTTTCATGGGAGAACCTTGGGGGTTATTTCAATGTCTACAGACCAGGATGCTACTAACAACTTTGGTCCATTTTTGGCCAATATTGGTCCTAAGATCCCAGGGTCTGCTGACGGAATAATTCGTTATGGCCACATTGAAGACATTGAATTGGCTATCAAGAATGCCGGCGACAAGATTGCTGCCATCTTGTTAGAGCCAATCCAAGGTGAGGCTGGTATTGTCGTTCCTCCAGCTGACTATTTCCCAAAAGTTGCTGAATTATGCAAGAAGCACAATATCTTGTTGATCTGCGATGAGATCCAAACTGGTGTGGCCAGAACCGGAAAAATGCTCTGTTACGAACACTACAAATCCGTCAAGCCAGACATTATCTTGTTGGGTAAGGCCATCTCTGGTGGTGTTATGCCTGTCTCCGCAGTCTTGTCTTCCAGAGAAATAATGCTGACATTGCAGCCAGGCTCACATGGATCCACTTATGGAGGAAATCCATTGGCCTGCAGAGTATCTATTGCTGCCTTGGAAGTTGTCAAGGACGAAAACTTGGTTGACCAGGCCCGGGAAAAGGGTGAGTTGTTGAAACAAGAGTTGGTCAAATTACAAGGGGAGTCTAATGGAATAATCTCTGAAGTCAGAGGTGTTGGTTTGTTGGCTGCTATTGTCATTGACGACACCAAGACTAACGGAAGAACTGCCTGGGACTTGTGTTTGTTGATGAAGGATGAGGGTGTATTGGCAAAGCCTACCCACGACCACATTATTAGATTGGCACCAGCACTTAACATTTCCAAGGAGGACTTGTTGAAGGGAATTGACTCTATTAGAAAATCATTAGTCAAACTTCCTACTGTTGAAAAATCTGCTCATCACTAAGAGACTTGTATTTAACCTATATAACGCAACACGTGAAAATAGAAATGTAGTTATTCTAACGAAGGCACATCTTTTTCTTCTGTTGGCTCAGCGATCACCAAGGGACTAGAAATCGTTACCGCTGTGAATTTCTTTGGCAACGACACCCGAGAAAACCTGGACTTGAGTTTTTGCATCACCAAGTTGCTGTCCAAGTGCCGAGTTAAGGATATTCTGCGAATATTTCCAATGTAATGACGGTCATCTAACTCAACATCAAGTGGATCTTGGGTATGGCATCCAGGTGACAATGCTAACCTGATGGAGTGTCTCTTTTGGCCAGAACTGTCAACGCTTTCATACAACTCAAACATAATCTGCGAGAGGTAATCCAATTCCGGCAATGCATTCCGTTCTATTCTCATCGGAAGTTTCGATTCATAAATAATATTTAATAACGTGTAGATGTGAGACTCTTTGGTGAAGTACGCAACGGTTGCTGGCTTGGATGTCTCGATAATTTCAGATATATCAGATAAAACCTGTTTTGCCAAGGGCAATGATGTCAACAACCCAATATCTAGCTTCTCGTTGTTCTCAATTCCATATTCCTGTGGGCATACAAAGTCAAATAACACTTTGGCCAATCCATAGAGCTCTCTCAAGCGGTTGAACTTGGGATCATCAAAAGCGGAAGACGATCTTGAGTTTCGGGCGTGATAGTCCGCTTTGAGAATCCATCCCAATGAGCCAGCATTTGCCGTGTTATCTGACTCATTACTGCCAACACTATGTGGTAGAACTGTAGACTGTGGTGAGCTAGAAGTGGATATACTATTTCGAATTCCGCTCCTGTTGGGAGACATCGACTCCTGAATCGACAAATAGCTCTTATTGCTGTGTATGTTCATTGGAGTTGTCGAAGGCAATGAGTTTGGTGCACTAGAAGGCTCGCCGATTTTGATAGGAACAGGTCCTTGTTGGGCCAACTTCACAGAGCTGCTGCTTCTGGATGTCACCGTGGAATTAGCAACAGATTGGTCACCTGGTAATTTGAAGTTGTTCATTGCAAGTACGTTAATAGGATACGTATTGCACAAAACGGGCGACTGAAAGTCTTCGGCAAAAGATTTCAACTCATCCTCATCAGTGACCAACTCTAAATCAGGAGGATAAAAGATATTCTGTAAGAAATCACGATTGTGCAAGGCATCAAATTTCATGGTATCATATAATTCACTGATTTTCGATGGGTCAACCTTCTCAAAGGTGGCAAATTCCTTGAATAACTTATCCCATCTCTCCTTTAAGAGCATGGCGTCCTCATTGCAACACCACGTTTCTTGCATGGAGGCCACATCAAAGTGCTTGAAGTTATATTCCATAATTCTCTGATGATAGTTCATAAGCTCAACCACACGCTTAGTTACATAGTAAGGATCAGGGTATTTGGGTGGCCACGAAAACTGCTTCGGAGGTTTGATTCCTTGTCGCAATAATGGTTTGATCTTTTTCTTAACTTTGTCCATCAAGTCTTTGGCTGCATTAGAGTCATCAAGCAAGTCTTTGCGCACCTTGAGAAAGTCTTCGGGCAACTTATCGGTTTCTAAAAACGAGCATGCCCATAACTTAGCCGAGGCAATAACTCTTCTTTCCGAGGAAGTGTAGACACGCACATTAGCTATAGCATCTTTGTTAAGAAGTTGAACATCTTGTCTCACCGTCTCACCTAAATCGATAGCTTGATGTTTAGCTGAGTGAGTAGGCTCACCACCCCATTTGAGAATAAACTGGACCTTTTCGACTTCATTATTTTCGTCGAGAACAGGCTTCAACTGGATCTTTGTGCCAGGGAAGTTAAGTTTCTTGGACAATGTAGTACCGAGCAAATGTAATTTATCCGGATCTTCACATTTCTGTTCCTCCGCTAAGATGATCGTCTGAAGAACAATCTTTAAGTCTGAAACTTGTCTGATGATCACCTCTTCTTTGTGCCCCTTCAATAACGATATGAATATCGGAGATCTGAAGGAGTACTTAAACTTCTGTTTTGGAGTCCGATCAGCATGTCTTATCACTGTAACAACCCCCTTGAATGTCCATTTTGGACTGGTAGAACTAGTTTGCGGCTTATTGTTGACAGTAGACATTGTCTTAGAAGGAATACCAGTCTTGGGATGTGTGATCTGAAACGCATTTTTGTCCACGGTGCTCGAGTCATCCTCCTCATATGCAAAATAAGGACTTTCCCTTTTAAAGATTCTTCGAAGGATCTGGGCGCAGTTGTCATAATACTCGTTGCTATCCTTAACGAATGAAAACCCGTTGACGTCTATGACTAAGCTGTGATCGCCTGCCCTTAAAATATCAAACCCACAAATAGTCTGATCAAAAGTCTTGCACACTCTATCAGCAATGCCCCTCTCCTCCTCGGTCAAAGTAGTGACAAATCTTAACTCCTTCCCTCGAGTATTACGACGCACAATCCCATCAACCACTGGAGATTTACGAGTCTCTGCATGACAATAACCTTGCCCAACTGTATATGCCTTAACATCTTCCAAGTTTTCTGTGTCCATAAATTTCTCATAAATAAATGACCCGTTGGTGCGGATCATATTTAATGAAGCATCGAACTGTGACGACTTGTTTCCAACTTTTCGAAATAGTCTTCGGCCACCGCCTCCCGTGGATGATGGATAGTAGATATAGATGTTGTGGTCTTCTCCATCTACTGGCTTCTCGACAAAGGGTTTCTTCAATATCTGGCCATCTACACATAAGGTATCATCATCTAACATCGCCCATTTAGGCTCGGGAATCGGCTCGACACTGACATTCTTCTCGATCAATTTTTGCTTCATGTCCTCACTGATAAAATTAATCGGTCCACCATCTCTAGATATTTCCAATCGTGCGGGTGTGGGAACGTTAGCAGCCTCTAATAAGGCCAAGCACAAACGTCTATCCCAGAGAATCTTTTGCATGACAAGATCATTTATCAAATATGGTTTTCTTAGATTGGCATACTCAATGGCCTTATCCAACGGGAACCCACTGGAAAAGAAACTGATTAGATAGTCGCAGGTGGGCCAGTTTTCCACAGACTCATCTAGTATACATTTTTCACCAAATATTACTGTCTCAAACTCTCCAAACTTGATTATTCGATTTAGTATTTCACGGCAAGGCTTGCTTAGAACTTTTGCATCCATGGCACAAATGCCAATCTTACCGTACATTTTCGCTTGTGAGGTATGAGTGTCATCCGCAACTTTGGTTTTCTCATCGCTCGCAAGCTCATGCTCTGAATTGACTTTAAATAGCTGGGTAGACTTTAAAGTGGATTCTGTTGATGAGGGAACTGGAGTGAAATCTTTCAAGTATGGTGCAATTGAATCCATTGCTTTTTGTACATTGTGATTATTTGTCTTATTCTGAACAGACATGTCCGAATCACTGGATGTAGGCCATGTTTCCTCAACCAACTTAGCTGTATTATTATCTGAATCCATGCTAATTTTATTGAGCTTTGGTTGGTTTTTTTTGTGCTACTGTATCAATTAAATGAGTAACGAAAAGTGCTGTCCGAGGAGAAAAATTGGCGAAGACTATAACCTAAAATATGCACACACTGCATATTGCTGTAGAATCGTGGCTTGCCCTATATGGAACATGTCTTATCTAAAATAATTTGCTGGCTGTGTTTTGGTATACATAGATTTAGTCTGACCTAAATAGTTGAGAAATACTTTCACCGTAATGAAGTCTTCTAATACATTCTGCAAATATTCCGCTGACATCTATCACCTGTAGCTTATCATGGCTATCAATTTGACTCTGCGGTATTGGATGAGTATTTGTAACAATCACTTTGCTAATGCTAGCAGAGTTTTGTAATGTCTCTAAGCAGTCATCTAAGAACACTCCATGAACTCCCATTACATATACCTCCTTCGCGTGCCTCATCTGAATACAGAAATTTGCAGCAGTGACAATCAAGCCTGGCTTGTCGAGAATGTTGTCCAAAATAATTGCAACCTTATTTTTCACGTCACCAACCAAGTTGGTAACTTTTCGCTGGTTTTCATCTGTAGACACGCCATCTTTAAAATACTGGTCTGTGTGGACCATAGCAAATGGCACTTTCAATCTATCAGCCAACTCGGCCACACGTTTTCCTCCTTCTGGGTCCTTGGATACAATCACAATCTCTTCATTTTTTGGGATGTTGTTTTGAATCCATCGTGCAAACGTAGGTGCGGCAAACAAATTATCCACTGGCTTGTCGAAAAACCCTTGCATTTGACTAGCCTTTAAGTCCATTGAGACAACATGATCGGCACCAGCCATGGTAATCAAGTCAGCCAACATTCGTGCAGTGATGGAACTTCGACTCTTTGTCATTGTGGAGTGCTTACCATAGGGAAACTCTGGTATTACCGCTGTAATTCTTGCCGCAGATCCTCCTTTACACGCCGATATCATTATCAATAGTTCCATAATGGAGTCATTTATGTTGTTGTCGCTTGATTGAATAATATAAACGTCTTGGTTTCTTACCGAGACATTCAATTGGACCGAGGATTCACCGTTTGCAAACTTTTGAGACCTCATAGGACTTGGATCAATCCGCAAATGCGAGCATATCAAGTTCCCGAGCTCTATGTGCGAACTCCCAACAAATACCTTTAATCTATCCATTTCTCGATGCTATTGTAAACAGTCTCTAGTATCAATCTGATGTCAAAACGGTACATGCATAAAAAAATTTTCCCCGGCCGACCCCGCGGACATATCCTCAATACTGATTAGATGTACTCATAGACTGTTTTTATGATAATATTGGTGGGGGATGGGTATTTCACTTGGGAATCGTTCGTACTAATCTACTACGCCTCCTCACACAATGAATGACTGAAAACAACCGCCCTCTTTGCGTATCTATCCACTGTTTAACTAATTTTGATAAAATATAAACTCAACTTAATAATAAACTCAACTCTTTTAAATAAATATATTGCTACACCATATAAACTGCGTTCACACCTTCCATTATTCAAAGATGACCCCCTGGGCTTCCAACCACGTACATGCGATTTGCGCGTCTTGTGTAATGAAACAAACAACTTTTGAACCTATATGTTCAAATCTTTAAGGTTCAAAAATTGGAATTACCTTGGGTTACTCAATTATTCACCAACAGCTCGGTTCTTCTACATTGGTTCAATTCCAAGGGACCGCAGATATACTAATAGATACATGAGTGATTTTGACTGGCCCTCGAGTTACTCTGACAGTGACAGTTTTGGCTCCCTAAGCGACTCGGCATTTGAAAAATTAGACTGCTTTAAAGGACAGAGGACACTGGATGGATTGAGTCAATGCAGCTCCAAGAAACGGCCATTTCCTAGTCCTAGCTTCGGGTCAAGTGATTTTGGCGATACTTTAAATGATGATGAGCTACTTATGCTAATCTCGGAGGGCGAAGAAATAAAGGCCGAGATTAATAATGTTGAGAAAGATCCTCAGATTTCCAACAAAGCATCTATGGACTATGAACATGACGGAGGCATTGCAGGTCTTGATGAAAAAGACCTTTTTGAGGATCTGGATAAGGAAAATAACTGGAATAATAATATCAATCCTACAATTGAGGATGTGTCCTGCACTTCCGGTCCACAACAATCAGGTTACAAGGAGCTTATAGTAAGTCAGGAGAAATCATCAATAATGCCAACCTCCCAGAAAAGAGCCAGTCAGTATAACTCTTCAATCGGGCATATACAACCCAAACCAGAACCGGAAGTAAATTTGCACAAGAGCGCACTATTCTCGGATGAGATTGATGAAGATCAGTGGGAGGAGACTGTCCGTGCCAACCAAGAGAGAATACAAAAACAGTATTTCGAACACCAGGAGCCAGAATCGTTTGAAAGTCCTGTGTCTATTCGTGTACTGCGCCAAAAGCCTCCAAAAATTGAAGAAAGTACTGCCAGCATGAGCTTAACCCAGAACTTAATCGAAGAAACCAGAGGCGCGTCAGTGTCCTTCTCTCAAAGACGGCAATATTCCACTGTAGCTGCACAGCCTGTCGCCAAATACGCTAGTCAATTCACATTAAGTGATGAGCAACAAAAAGTACTAGATATTATTAAAGAAGGGCACAACATATTTTATACTGGTTCTGCTGGTGCAGGAAAGTCGGTTTTGCTCACACACGCAATAAAGCAGTTGCGTCAGATACACAATGGTGAAGTTCACGTCACTGCTAGTACGGGTCTTGCATCATGTAATATTGGTGGGATCACTTTGCATTCTTTTGCTGGAATTGGTTTGGGAGATGCCCTGGAGGAACAGTTACTCAAGAAAGTTCGCAAACAGAGAAAATCATTAACAAGATGGAAGTCTGCAAAAGTGCTTATTATAGATGAAATATCCATGATCGACGCAACGTTATTAGATAAATTAAACTTTATAGCCAAGAGCGTCCGAAAGAATGATCAGCCGTTCGGTGGCATTCAAGTTATTTTTTGTGGTGACTTTTATCAGCTACCGCCAGTGACAAAAGCGAAATTTAACTCCAAGGCACCGCAGTCGGAGGATGAAGAACCCAAGATGAAGTTTGCCTTTGAATCAAACGCTTGGAAGGAGGCTATCAAGATTCAAGTCTTGTTGACTAAAGTTTTTAGACAAGAAGGAGACCATGAATTCATATCTATGTTGAACGAAATGAGAAATGGAAGTTTGTCAGAGGAAACTATTAATAAGTTTCGCAGTCTCAGCAGGCAATTGCCTAAAGATGATGGGATTGATCCTGCTGAATTATTCTCTACAAGATTTGAAGTTGCTAATGCCAATAAAAGACGATTGAATCAAATCAAGGAACGGGAACATGTTTTCAGGTCATTGGATGGTGGAACCTTAGTGTCAGACGATCAGAGACAAAAGTTATTAAGCAACTTCTTAGCACCGGAAGAATTGAAACTAAAGAAAGGGGCACAGGTAATGATGATTAAGAACATTGATGAGAAATTGGTTAATGGTAGTCTTGGTAAGATTTTAGACTTTATAGACCCAGATACTTATTGTTTTTACAACCAATTCGCTAATGACCCTGAAGACCCCAAGTTTGATGAGGATATCAGAAAGAAAATAGAGACACAAGGAAAACAGAAAGGAAAAGGAAAAGAGCCACTATTAGCTACACAAGATCAAAATGATGTGGCCTATCAGCTAGACGAAACAATCTTCGATTTCTTTGTTGAGTACGAAAAAGACCATTTATTACATGAAATTGAAGTTGAGAACATTGAAAGAAAAAGACAGCTCGTAAATGACTTGTATAAGTCTAACCAAAAAAATAGATACCCATTGGTGAGATTTTTGACCTCGGATGGTAGCACTAGGGATATTTTGGTCTGTCCAGAAACATGGAACATTGAAGACGAATGGGAAAATCCATTAGTTTCGAGAACACAGATACCTTTAATATTAGCATGGGCAATTTCTATTCATAAGTCACAAGGGCAAACATTACCTAAATTAGAGGTTGATTTGAAAAGGGTATTTGAAAAAGGACAAGCCTATGTTGCCATATCCAGAGTTACTAGCCGCAAGGGACTTCGTATCCTAAACTTCACACCACAAAAAGTTATGACACATTTCAGTGTTCAGGACTTTTATAAGACTTTGATTTCAGCTGCAGAAGCAGTGACGAAGGCGTTAGAAATTCAAAATTCTGCCCATTATGCTTCTAGAAAGTTGTTTGGCCACCGTGAGCCTCCAAAGATACGACAAAAACAGAAACAGAAACCCTTAACCTTTAAGAATACAAGGCAGAAGAAAAAGCAAATTGAGTTTAAAATGTAAATAGAATAAATGGTATGTGCATTAAAGTTGTTACTGTGGGTCACCGTCCTTTGCCGGAGGTAAGCTTCCGGTCAGGTTAACAAACCGAGGACTCTTGTAGATATGTGGGAGTTTAGTGTTATTATTGTTGTTGCCCAAATTGTGAAGACTCATTCTTGATCGAAGCTGTGGCAGTTTCTTCAACTCAGGATTTATCCCGTTGGCATTTGGTAAGTTTGATGTAGATAAGTTTGCGCTAACGGAGTTGACAGAGTAAAGGGATGCGGCCGAATTATTCATCGAGCCAGAATTATAGAAATTCAATGCCGGGGGTGTTTTGTTGATGAAGTTTAAGTTAATAAAGGAGTTGTTGCTGCTTTTTAACTGACCTTCTGTAGCGATTAATCCTTCTTCTAGATTAATATCTTCCTCAAAAGAGTTATAGCTCAACTTTATAGGAGAATCACCAAATGAAAAGATACTGCGGAACTTGAAACCAAATCTCTTGTTAATTTTTTGATTGATATGAAATAGAAAATTCCCAAAGGCAGACTGGTAAATAAATGAGTTTAGCAATTTCCCAATTGGAAACTTTTTGTTTAAGAATACCGCCATGACACCCAATGCCATAAAGAAAAAAATGAATACCAAGAAGAAAGAATTTATTTTGGATAGTTTATCGGATTTAGGCAAGCTGTTAAACTTTGACACCATTGATAATCCAAGATTCCCCGGGATGAATTGCTTGTTGTTGAGTTTCCGCTCATTATCACTAGGCATGATACCAACCTGGAATTTGGAACTAGTTGTAATCAAAGAAGAGGCATATAACAATATCTTGCCCATAGTCCAAGACAACTCGTGGCCATTAATTTTTGCCGCGCTCTTGAAGTAAAACTTATCCTCCAGCGGGTCATCTTCTGCTGTCTCGAAATCAATTCGCGGTAAATTGAACCCCTCATGAAGAATGTTTACAACCCAACTACCCTTAAAGCATGAATCTTTCAAGAAATCTAGTTGGATATTATTGTACTTTTTATCATTGAAGTTCTTCATAATCTCACTTTGCCAGTCGCTCTCACAAAAATGCTTTAGGTTGGCATTGAACTGCTTGAAACTGTAAGTACCACCCAAGTCGAAAATGTCGTTGATCGTATACCAATATTCAGATATACCAACGAATTTATCATTCTGAAAGTCAATATGTGGAACATGAATCCCGTTAAATAAACACGGCTGATCTATACAGGGCTTATTTTTGAGTAATAGCGGATACTGTTCTTTCAAGCACAGGTCATAATTGCCTATTCCCTTGATATTATAAATATGCCCATCGATTTTAAATTCTGTCACCAATCCTTTGGGCGTACAAGGATCACTTAGCGTCCTAACAGGTTTCTTCGAATCATCATAATCCTCGTGTTCATCTTCATCATCACTGTCATAGCCATTTAAAGATATCAAGTTCTTAATGTATCTCTTTTTTGCCTGATTAGCCCCAAACCCTAGCCACGTTGACACAAATATGTTCCATTTTTGAAGATCGCCATTGATGGATCGGAGTTGAACTATAGATAAGTCGTCCATGTGTCGCAGTACTTCACTAGAGTTGCTAGGAACAAAAGCTATTTGGGTAGAAGCACCACCCATATCCATGAAGCCTAAGGATCTATGAACGGTATCATCAATATCGAAATTATTGAATTTCCCCGATAAGTAATTCAAAGCTAGCCATCCATAAACCCCTTCTGTTTCTCCATCGATAATTTGGAATTGGGCCAGGCAGTCTTTGATTAAAAAACTAGTTCTTTTGCTGAGCAATGAGCATATATTATTGAGCACCTTGTTCTGCTGGCTTTTGGGTAACAATCTCATACCAGCTGTTGCTTGGATAAAGATGGGGGTGCTTGGGATCTGCTTCAACGGAATAACCAACTTAGCAAAATCGATCAAGGAAGACAAATGATCATCCCAGAGTCTGTCCTTCAGTAACTTTCCATAGAAGCTCAACCCGGGGCTAATTTTTCTATTCCAGTCTGAGTTTGATATGATATGTGGCACAGAAGTAGAGGCTTGGGGGTAGTGTTTCAATATATACTCCAGCTTTAACCATTTATAGACATGAAGTCTGGATCCTGACGAGCCCGCATCTATCACAATTCCATATCTAAAATTTCCGTCTGCGATATTGTCGTAATCTATCATGTTCTTGTAGTTTTTAGCCAGGTAATTTTGCAGCAATTTCTACATGTATATACTGGATTAGGCATCCAGGGGGTCCGGTAGAAATGTCTAAAAATAGTTGCAGTCAGTTTTTATAGTTTATGGCCAAAAAATCATATTACGATCCAAAGACGAATAGCGAGGTTTTGATTCAGAATTGCCCAAAGGCAATTCCTTTCAAAGATCATTATTGTAGAATCAATTATTTGTATCAAGTGGCAACACACCTTGAGGTGAATAATCATTCAGACTTGGCACGGATGTGTATAAGGAACATGGACTCAATTACCAAGAAAACGACAAATAAACTTAAACCGTCCATTAAGAGAACATATTGTAAGATTTGTTACACTAGGTTAATTGATGGCGTCAATACTATCCGGAAATTGAATAATCCGTCCAAGCAGCAAGACTGGAAAGACACCACATTGCAATTAGTATGTGGGAATTGTAAGTCAAAGGTAAAGAATTATCCCGTGGGGAAGAAACCAGAGTACCAGCTATATGTTGAAAATACAGAAAATATTATTAAATTAGATTGATTATTACTACCAATTACCTTTGCAAGCAGAAAATAATTATAAAGTATAAGAAACAAGAAGAAAAAAAGGGGATATTACTATATAAATATATAAAAAATATATCTATACCCTAAGTGTCACTCACCACTGTGGAAAAATTATTTATTAAGCCTCAGTTGGTTCGGACAATGGCAAAGGCTGGTGAGCTGACTCAACTTTGGTCAGTTCAATTGTGGATATTTTTTGGTTTAAATCTTCAACTTGTTGACGTAACTTGGAATTTTCTGCCTCTGACTTTTCCTTGTTAGTCTTCAGTTCAGCTTCCAATTCTTTGATGGAGGATTCCTTGTCAGTGACCGATTTGGTCAATTCTTTAATGGTAGTCTCTTTATCCTCGACATCCTTAGACAAATCTTTAATAGAAGTTTCCTTTTCATTTACTTCTTTGGTTAATTTATCAATAGAGGCTTTATTTTCGTCGACTTCTTTAGTTATTTTCTCAATAGAAGCTTTGCCTTCATTAGCTTCTTTTGTCAAATTCACAATAGAAGCCTCCTTTTCACTGGCCTCTTTAGTTAACTTTTGAATAGAAGCTTCCTTTTCACTAGCCTCTTTGGTTAACTTTTCAATTGAACTTTTACTTTCATCAGCTTCTTTTGTCAACTTCTCAATAGAAACTTTATTTTCATCGGCTTCCTTAGTCAATTTCTCAATAGAAGCCTCCTTCTCACTGGCTTCCTTTGTCAATTTTTCAATAGATGCTTTATTTTCATTAGCTTCCTTTGTCAATTTTTCAATAGAAGACTCCTTCTCGCTAGCTTCCTTTGTCAATTTCTCAATAGATGCCTCCTTCTCACTAGCATCTTTTGTCAATTTCTCAATAGAAGCCTCCTTCTCGCCAGCTTCCTTTGTCAATTTCTCAATAGATGCTTTACCTTCATCAGCTTCTTTTGTCAATTTTTCAATAGATGCTCTACCTTCATCGGCTTCTTTTGTCAATTTCTCAATAGAAGCATCCTTCTCACTAGCTTCTTTGATTAACTTTTCAATGGAAGCTTTACCTTCATTAGCTTCTTTGCTTAGCTTTTCAATTGAGGCTTTACTTTCATCAACTTCTTTTGTCAACTTCTCAATAGAAACTTTATTTTCATCGGCTTCCTTAGTCAATTTCTCAATAGAAGTCTCCTTCTCGCTGGCTTCCTTTGTCAATTTTTCAATGGTAGCCTTATTGTCATCAGCCTCCTTCGATAACTTCTCAATAGATGATTCCTTTTCACTGGTTTCTTTTGTCAACTTTTCAATGGCAACCTTACTTTCGGTGGCTTCCTCAGTTAACTTTTTAATAGAAGCATCCTTTTCACCAGCCTCTTTAGTTAACTTTTTAATAGAAGCATCCTTTTCACCAGCCTCTTTAGTTAACTTTTCAATTAAAGCTTTACTTTCATCAGCTTCTTTTGTTAATTTCTCAATAGATGCTTTATTTTCATTGGCTTCCTTCGTCAACTTTTCAATAGAAGTCTCCTTCTCACTAGCTTCATTTGTCAATTTCTCAATAGAAGCTCTACCTTCATCAGCCTCCTTTGTCAATTTCTCAATAGAAGCCTCCTTTTCATTAGCTTCCTTTGTCAATTTTTCAATAGATGCTTTATTTTCATTGGCTTCCTTTGTCAATTTTTCAATAGAAGCCTCCTTCTCGCCAGCTTCTTTTGTCAATTTCTCAATAGAAGCCTCCTTTTCACTAGCTCCCTTTGACAATTTCTCAATAGAAGCTTTACCTTCATCGGCTTCCTTTGTCAATTTCTCAATAGTAGATTCATGCTGCTTAATCTTCTTGCTCAAATCACCAAAGGACGATTCATTATCACTAGCTTCTTTTGTTAATTTTTCAATGTTCGACTGTTTATCAGTAACCTCAGATTTTAATTCTTCAATTGATGACTCCTTTAACTTAATCTCTTCAGTTAATTTTTCAATAGTGCTTTGCTTGATGGCAATCTCTTCTGATAAATTCCCTCCTTCCTTTAGCTCCTTGGTAAGTTTCTCGATGGATGAGTCTTTTGCAGCAGACTTCTCAGACAACTCCTTTATTTGCATTTCCTTGTCGAGAACTTCCTTTGACAATTTCTCAACCGATGAGATTTGCTCGTTTAATTTTTTTTCAAGCTCTTCTTTACTGGCAGTCAAGGCATTCAATTTCGACTTGATTTCTTGTTGAAATTTTGCATGTTCTTCCTCTTTGGCACCGTTTACTTGTTTGAACTCAGCGATTTGCTTTGCTAATTCTTCATCCTTAGTATCAAGCTTTTCAGTGAGTTCTTTTACAATGCTATCTAATTTAGAAATCTCATCTGAGTTAGAATCTTGAGATTTAGATAACTCTTCAGTAGCTAATTTCAATTCCTCCTCCTTTTCAGCTAAAGTAGCACTAATCTTAGAAATCGCGGATTTATGATCTTCCAACAAAGTAAGCTTCTCTGCCTCCAATGAGCTCAAAGAAGCAGCCAATTTTTCTTCCTTGCTTGTCTTTTCCTTTAATTCAGCATCTAATTTTGACAATGATTGCTTCAACTCTTCGAAAGACTTTTCCTCAGAAGAATGTTTTTCAACAGCAAGCTTTAATTCATCATCTTTAGCCTGCAATTTTTCCTTTAACTCCTTGTGAATTAACTCGTGATTTTTAATTGCCTCTTGTTTAAATTTGATTTCTTCGGCGATCTTCTTCTGATTGGTAGAAAAATCTTCAAGCTGCTTAGACAATTCAGTTGTCTTAGACTTAAAATGGGTAACCTCGGTCTCTCTGGTGCTAATCGCCTCCTTGTGGTCATCTGCCTGTTTAGCCAAATCAGCAGTAAGCTTAGCAATAATTTCCTGATCCTTTTCTTTCAAAGAAGTAAGTTCATCAAGTTTTGTAGTGGCAGACTCCAACAAAGTTTTTTCACTTGCCAAGTCGGCATTCAACTTGTCAATGCACAAGTTCAACGAGTCGATTTCCTTGGTGAGCTCCAAGTTTTTGTCACCAGAATTTCCCAATTGGGCAGTAGTATTATCAATCTTGGATTGTAACTCCTTGGTGGACACTTCATTACTGGACTTCAAAGCAATTAACTGGTTGTTAAATTCATCTATTTGCTTATTCTTAGCCTTAATAGATTCATTGTTGGCATCGATTATCTTCTGATACTCTGCCGCCGCTTCTGCCAACTTAATCTCAAGTTCTTTCTTTAAAGTTTCATTGAACTGGTCAGCATTTTGTTTATAATAGTGTCTATCAGCAAACTTCGTGAGACAAAATGTCACAAGAGCAGACGCTCCGATTTCAGCCAATACAGTAACCATGGTTCTGTTAGACATTCAGGAGTTTACGTATTATGGTAATTTAATATAGATGGTTGAGAAAAGGAGAATTTTTGTATATGTTGCCTAATTGGTAAGTTGTAAATAAACATCATGTACGATGCGATTACCGTATCTACAGGTATTATACATATCAATATTCGTATCTATTCTAAATTGTTTCTTTTCTTTAGGGATATCCCCATACCTTGCTTAAAAAAGTCACCTTATGCATAACAAGGTACTACATTACCCACCCTGTCTACGTGGCACCGCATCTATGTCCGGGTATCATCTAATATTGCTCACCCGCCCATTCCCGCTGCGGCCATCCGTGCAATTTCCTAATCTGGACAAGATGAGCTATCAGGGAGACATTAGATAACCAGTGCAGTTCTAATTTCCTGTGCAGCTTTCTTCTTGTCTGAGCATTCTCTGAACATGAAGACATCATTGCTATTCACTCTCACTACTACTTTAGCCTCGGCTAGTCTTATTGACTTCAGCCATGTTCCACAACAAGTGCAGCAATTGCCACTCATTGGCAAATTTAACTCGGAGGCGTTTGCTCAAGCCAATACCTTGTTAGAAGCCGCTGCTGCTGCGTTTGGTACCTCGCTTGATTCCTTGTCTAGCGATGTAAAGTCAACCTGGTCGGAGATGTCTATGAAATTTCCTTCCGCTGTATCTGGTTTGGAGTTTTTATCGAAGCCTTTGAAGCATAAAAAATACAACAACTGGGACTTCCATGTCGCCACTGAGGAGTTGCCAAACTACAAGTTGCGAGTTAAGAAGCCAAACCCAGAAAAATTAAAGATCGACAATGTCAAGCAATACTCGGGCTACCTCGACGTTGAAGATGAGGATAAACATTTCTTTTACTGGGCCTTTGAATCTAGAAACGACCCTAAAAAAGATCCTGTTGTCTTGTGGTTGAATGGTGGACCAGGGTGCTCTTCTTTAACTGGATTGTTCTTTGAGTTGGGACCATCTTCCATCAATGCCAAATTGGAAACTGTTCGCAATCCATACTCTTGGAATAACAATGCCACTGTTATTTTCTTGGACCAACCAGTCAACGTCGGGTTTTCGTACTCTTCCAACGGTGTCACCGACACTGTTGCTGCTGGTAAGGACGTGTATGCCTTCTTGCAGCTTTTCTTTAAACAATTCCCAGAGTATGCTAACTTGGACTTCCATATTGCTGGTGAATCCTATGCCGGTCATTACATTCCGGTATTTGCCTCTGAGATTCTCTCTCACCCAGAGAGAAACTTCAACTTGACCTCTGTGTTGATTGGTAACGGGTTGACTGATCCATTGAAGCAGTACGAGTACTACCAGCCAATGGCTTGTGGTAAAGGTGGCCACCCAGCAGTGCTTTCCAAGGAAGAGTGTGATGCCATGTTGGAGTCTGAGCCAAGATGTTTGAGTTTGATCAAGTCATGTTACGAATCCGAGAGTGTTTGGTCGTGTATTCCAGCTTCTATTTACTGTAACAATCAGGCTTTTGGTCCTTATCAAAAGACTGGCTTGAATGTTTACGATATCAGATCGAAGTGTGAGACTGGTGGATTGTGTTACAAGCAATTAGAATACATTGACAGTTACTTGAACCAAGACTGGGTCAAAGAAGCTATTGGTGCTGAAACCGATGACTATCAATCTTGTAACATGGATATCAACCGAAACTTCTTGTTTGCAGGTGACTGGATGAAGCCATACCACTTGAAGGTAATTGAATTATTGGACAAGTATGACTTGCCAGTCATTATTTATGCTGGTGACAAGGATTTCATCTGCAACTGGTTGGGCAATCATGGATGGTCCGACTATTTGGAGTACAGTGGGCATGACCACTTCTCCAAGAAGCAATTGCAAAAGTTCTATACTACAGAAGGTGTCTATGCTGGAGAAGTCAAAAACTACAAGAAGTTCACATTCTTGAGAATCTTTGATGGAGGACACATGGTTCCATTTGATCAACCAGTTGCTTCATTAGATTTCTTTAATAGATGGATCAGTGGCGAATACGCTTTGTCCAACTAATGACTTTGTTATGTGGGTTACCTTTTCTCTATAGTTTGGTATATGAAAGGCGTCGAAAAATGAACTCCTTGTAGAGCACAAGTGCTACAAAAATTAAAACTATGCATTCATTTGAGTGTAACTATTAGTATATTCAAAACATCAACATTAAAATAAGTCATTACCATTCTTCGTCATCCCATTCAACCTGTATCTTACGTATTTTTTGTCTAGGCTCTTCATCTTTCAAAGGTTCTTGCTGCTTCTTCTTTTCGGCTATCTTTGTCTCTTGTTTTTGCATCTTGGTTCGTGGAAGATGAATATTTAAAAATCCATTTTCATACTCTGCCTTCAATTGTTGGTGGTCAAACTTCTTGTCTTCATGAAATGATACCACTCTTTTAAATTTCCCATGGTTAATTTCGTCAAGGTATCCCTTCAAAATACTTCCATAGGAGTTTGGCTTTGTAATAACTCCTGAGACAGTTAATGTATTGTTACTGGTGTTAAAATCTACTGTAATATCATCAGCAGAAGCACCAGGAAGTGAAACACGCAAGCGAGCACCATGAATATCTTCGTATAAATCAATAGGAGGAGTAAACCTGGTGTCCCTTGATTTATTTGTATTTTCCGAGATTTTCGAGGAGGCCTTCTCGAAATTGGTCTTAGCCAGAGGAGATTCAGAGGCCTGACTCTTCTTCAAGGAACATGCATCGCTAACATACTGATTTCTCCTAAAAACAGTTCTATTAGGTCTTGTATTGCTCACTTGAGCGATTATTGGCATAGAGTATCCCCCATACATCGAGGCGCCACAACCAACAATTGGATTTGATTCGATAATGACAGACATGTTTTTAATTAATGGAAAAATGATTAGCAGTTAAAGCTATGTTAAGATGATGAATTAAATGTGAGAGAAAGGTCGCATTTTATATGCATATTCGGGGTAAAATGATTTGTAATTCTACGGTACAATAGAAACTGATGGAATCTTCTAGAGTTTGACAGAACTTTATAGAATGTCGGACCAAGCATGCAAATGCCGCATGAAACTGGATGGTGGCAAGAACGAAAACAAAGCGAGTGTGATGAATAATAAAAGTTGGTTAATGCTTTAGTTATAAAAAAAATTAATTAAGGGATTTCTTCTGTAACAGTTTAGTGCCAAGTAGGTTGCTCAGTAACTGCGTTGATCCATTGTTACAGCGTATGTTATTCACTATTACAGTTTATTTAGTCTTTCTTATCAATAAATATCGTACATAAATAAGTGGCGATTCTATATTTATGACATGAGAGCATCAGTAAAATAGGCTCTTGATTGTATCATGATGCTTCATTTTACAAAAGAGAATTAGCAAGAATCGGTGAATCTGTAGTTTTACTCATGTACCAAAACATCATTTGCCCTTGAACTTTAACATTAAGAAAACCAACCAGAAACTTTGTAAATTTGGATATTTATTTCCTGTTAATTTTAATAACTTTGCAGTTCAATCAACTTTTTTTGAAAGTAAATGGAAATTACAACAAGCAAACCTAATCAAGATCAGATTTCTTTTTCTTTCTTTTCTACTAATTTTAATTTTCTTAATATTAATTTTTTAGTTTTATTTTTCTAATTCTAAATAGAAATAACCTTTGGTAAAGAAGCAATATGATTTTAAATATTCTACCGATTCAGATGTTTGGTCATGCAGACAAAAGTCCAACCATTTTACCTTGCCAATGTTTAACACAGGTCAAGATATTTTTAAGAATATCACATGTCCTCGTATAAGAGATTGCCATTTACGAAAGTGTTTCTTTAACCATGATCCAGAAAATGACGATGTGTTAATAAAATCAATAAAAGAGAAGTTTACAACTCTCAAATCACACAGAGAACAACAGGAGAATGCAATGCAGAAACAGCGGAAGAAACGACAATTGGAAGAACCAGAGCCGACTAAGAAGCTAGAAGTGAAGCCAGAAGTGAAGCCACATCCTAATAAGATTGCTGAGCCTGTGCCAAAGAAAAGAAAACTTGAGAAAGACACCAATGTGTTGACACCAATTCAGATTGTGCCCCATGCGCCAGCACCCCACCAACAGAGAATGAGGTTTCTCAAGTTGCTTAATCAAGAAATACGACAGTCGCTTAAGGAATGCCAATTGCCCAACAAGAAGTCAATTAATTTAGAATATGAGGTTGCAAAGAGTTCGGGAACTGCTGCTGGTTACACCAATAACATCAAGTCTACAATAATGCGATTGAAGAAGCGGGACGAGGCCTTGATTAATGAGATACTTGACATTGAAGTGGTGGCTGCCAATGCCATCATTCCAATCGAGCTGTTACGAAAGCTAGTGCATTCTTCAGAGGAATTGACGCGACACAAGTACGTCTTGACAATTCCCGAAAAGACCAAAGAACACACTGCCATTAGAAAATGTGCACGTTGTAACACTCGATTTGATGCCTCTGAGCTTCGAAATTTCTCTGGTATATGTCGATACCATCCCGGCAAGAAGTCTAGACTCGAAGGGAAATCTTGGGTCTGGAGCTGCTGCCAGCATACAATAAATCGATCTCTTGGGGAAGACTATGGCAATTCTGAGATTGTAATGGGCTGCACGGAGTCTGCTACACATATTTTCAAGGATAAGGATCCATATTTGTTGCACACGGCAATTCCATTTGTGCCGTCTCCCGATACTAGCACATCGCTTATCCAGGCGGCAGGACTTGATGCGGAAATGGTGTTTACTACCAAGGGTTTTGAGTTGGCAAGAGTCACACTTGTGGACTTTTTTAACACAAAACATATCATTTACGATAAGCTCATCATGCCCAAGGGCAAGGTGGTTGACTACAACACAAAATTTAGTGGCATCACCTCTCTTACTCCACAGAATGCCATTACCTACGAGGAATTTTTGACTGAACTATTTGCATTGATTGACCGGTCCACGATTCTCATAGGGCACGGCTTAGAAAATGACTTCAATGTGCTTCGAATCATGCATCCGACGGTAATTGACACTGCATTATTGTTTGTCAAGAATAAGTACTCCTCCAACATTTTTGACAAGTATGCCTTGAAATATCTTGCTCAAATTCATTTGAAAAAAGATATCCAGACTGGGAATCACGATTCGGCCGAGGATGCGATAGCCGCAATTGATTTGGTGAAGCACTACATAAACAAGTGAACACTCAGATTTAACAAAGGTGCATTGAGCTGGGAAATTGTAATAAAAACGGCCCAGGTAAGACACGAATAAAAAAGAACAATCACGCAATCGTAAATCACTTACAATCACACGACCTTAAACAAATGTAAATCATAGCCCACGCAAGGCTCGAGACTTGGTTTAGAAAAAAAAAAATTTTTTTTTTTTCAAATCACTCATATCACACCCCCACAGGTAGTTAGAACGCTGAGGTATTAATATCCACCAGTACAACACAGTCAGGAAAGATATCTTTAGTGCGATTCAAATTCTTTGAATAATCATTACATTTAAAAGCTTTCAAAAGAAACCTTTTATGCCGTCAGTAACAAAGAGCTTAAACACCAATCGAATCCAATCATCCAACCAAGTCCCAGCAGCAGCAGAATGACAGCCTTAATGTTAGACCACCGCAATCTAGAATTGCAATCCTCATCTTTGGAGGAATATTTCAAACCAACTGCCAAGAAGTTGATTAATCCGAGAGAAGACGGCGAGATTTTAGCCAAGTCGGCTAAGATAATTGGACTGGCCTTGCATGAACATGCAAAGGAGGAAGACCGAGACGATTATGACGACGAGAAGAACTCGTTTTTCATTTGCGACTTGGGGGAAATCTACCGCTTGTACAATTATTGGAGATACAAGTTACCTCGGGTCAAGCCACACTATGCGATCAAATGCAACACCAACATTGAAATGATCCGTTTACTTGCCAGGCTCGGAGCCAATTTCGACTGTGCATCCAAGGTAGAGATGGAGACAATCTTGAACCTTGGTGTTGAACCCTCGCGGATCATATTCTCGAACCCTTGTAAGTTCAATGCGCATTTGAAGTTCGCAAAAGACCGTGACATTGACTTGACGGTTTTCGACAACGAGAGCGAGTTGATCAAAATGGCCAAGATCCACAAGAACTGCCGGGCCTTGCTTAGAATTGAAACCGACGACAAGGCTGCTGTTGTTAGATTGTCTACAAAGTATGGTGCTTTGGCAAACAAGGTCGATGCGCTTTTGAAAAAGGCCAAGGAATTGCACATCAACTTGGTTGGTGTCCATTTTCACTGTGGCGCAGGGTCAAACGAACATGATTCGATCATCAAGGCGATCAAGGACGCAAAAGACATCTTTACCAAGGCAGAGACACTCGGGTTCCCGCCATTGTCGATTTTGGACATTGGCGGTGGGTTTATGATCAACAATGACTTTGACAAGGTTGCAAATGTCTTGAACGAGACCTTGGACAAATACTTTCCGGCTTCGTCCAATGTTGAAATCATTAGTGAGCCTGGACGATTCTTTGCTACTACTGCGTTCACCTTGGCTACTAACATCATTGGCAGAAGAGGCTCGTTTTCCGACCCGGCTCAAGAGCCGCCAATGATTTACATCAATGATGGAATCTATGCCAATATGAACTGTGTCATCAACGACCACTATGTACCAACACCAAAGGTCTTGCTGCATAACCAGTGTTTCAGGTACTCGGAGGAGTTTGAGTCTGACCCGAAGAATGACTCTCATTGCGGTAAGTACAAAGTTGCCATCTGGGGCCAAACATGTGACAGTGCCGATTTTGTTGACAAGTCTACTTCTGTCAATTACCCAATTAACGTTGGCGACTGGCTTTTTTTCAGAGACATGGGGGCGTATACTCTTGCAGCAACCACCAGCTTCAACGGGTTCAACCAACACTCCAAAATCATTTATGTATCTTCGGAAGATAATATTAAATTAACTTAGTTGGATTGGATTATTTAATATTATCCAGCGAATTTTCATAATGATACAGTTATGTACCGTAAATACATGTGCTTTGAATCTTGTAGCATTTTTCTGGGGCGCGCGTAGCAACATGGGTAATTCAGCATTTCCCTACAACCAATAAAAGATAATATGGCACTGACACCAGCTCAATTCGCAGGATGGAGCTTCGTGAATCCTTTTCTTCTGGAGGAGAGATCTTCTGTAAGCAGACGTCGAAGCCGTAGTCGCAATACAGAGAGCTCCACTCAATCGAACATTGTGCTTACCAGAACCAAAGATAATTTGACACTTGCCGTGGGAGATTGTATATTGTACTATCGAGGAAATGAAACTGGCCAAGAAAGCGAAAAAGAGAGTTCTGTTGCAATTATCACCAAGATCAGTATGGAAACTGAGGACTATATGGAGGTTTGTGTTTGTTGGTTGTATCGCAAGGATCATCTTAGGGATCTTGAGGATGTTGACAAGAACTTTGATATTGGGAAAATCCATGACAAGGAGCTATTCATGACGGCAATGCAAAATAGGATAAAGCTCAAGTTTGTAAAAGGAAAGGTGACTGTTCTCAACAAGGAAAGTGATACTGAATACTTTTGTCAGCGTGCTTCTGATACGTATTATTTAGACATCTCCAAGCCATTTGACTTTTTCAATTTGGTGGAAACCGTGAAGCGTGACGGGAAAAAGTTCTTGGCGGATTTGAAGTTGATTTTATATAAAGACAAGCCTCCTGGTTTTAGCGTGAAGAAGCCCCATGGCGAAAAGCAAGACAGGAGAGGACGGAAGAAAGGGGAGCCTTTGAGAAAACTGCACAAGCCTCTCAAAGCGGTGGTTGTCAAGTTGGATGATTCTGATGATTCGGACATATTAAAAAAGCCAACCACTACCAATCCCGTCATCAAGAGTAAGAGGGACGAAAGGAACAAAGTGGTGTTGAAGGACGAATCCGACGATTCTGATGAATTTGACCTGTCAGATGACTATAATATACTCTCTGATGAATCTATGGATTTAATCACCGACGATGAGTATGATGATGATGACGACTTTGTGCCTAATAATATTCGCAGATTGCACAGGAAAAGAAAGGCAATGAGAAACAAAACCCCTCGAAAGAAACGAGTTAAACCTGCCCTTAGTGAAACGACTCCCCGAATTCCCACTCGTGTGATACAATTACAACCAGAGGCTGACAGCAAGAAAGACTTGAAGTCGCCTGTCAAGTCTATAGTTAGCGGGCCCATGTTTAAAGATGCAAAAGAAAAGTTACATACAGCAACATTGCTCAACTCACTTCCTTGCCGAGAAGAAGAGTTTGCACAATTGTACTTGGCTCTTGAGAATCTTATTCAGGAGCAAATTGGAGGATGCATTTATGTGAGTGGTACTCCAGGGACTGGAAAAACCGCCACAGTACGAAAAGTGGTGGCCGAGTTGCAAAAAAGATTGACCAATACCGACGATATGGAGCCGTTGAATTCTTTTGAATTTTTGGAGATCAATGGACTAAAGCTTATTTCCCCAGACATGTGCTATGAGTTATTGTGGGAGAAGATCAGCGGCAAGAGAGTATCGGCATTGGCTTCCAAACGACTAATTGAGAACTATTTAAGTGAAAATGAAAACAACACCAACGATGACCGGAAATCATTGATTGTGGTTTTGGATGAGATTGACCAAATAATCACCAATAATCAATCGATCGTGTATAATTTCCTCAATTGGCCAACATACAACAACTCTAAGCTAATTGTGGTTGCCATTGCCAACACAATGGACTTGCCAGAAAGAGCATTAACCAATAAGATTAGTTCTCGATTGGGATTGTCCAGATTGACATTTTCCGGCTATAAGGATCATGAGTTAGTGGAGATCATCCAAGCGAGATTGGAGTCAATGAACAAAGACAGCAACAACAAGGTTGAATTCAACAAAAATGCAATCGACTTGGCGTCAAAGAGAGTTGCACGAGCGAGTGGTGATGCAAGACGGGGTCTTGCGATTATACGGCGGGCGGTGGAGTTGGGAGAGATGGAGTACAAGGAAGGAAGTGGTAAACTCGAAGTGACTATGGATCTTGTAATGCAGGCCATGCGAGAAACTACAGATTCACCGATTGGATACTATATCATGAATTTATCGGTCGTAGCAAAGATTTTCCTCAGCGCATTGCTCCGAAGACAAAAGTATACGGGTTTTGCGGAAAGTGAGGTCAACGATACGATTGAGGAGATGAAACGGATAATAAGCATGAATTTTCTAAATGATGACAGCGCCAATCTAAAGACCATCATTAATGACAGCAAGAATGTTTTTGGACTATTTTTCAACTCGGAGACATTGCCAATTATTGGCATTGACCAAATAATAAACCAGTTGATGGAGGCAGGGGTTATCACACAGGAAGATAACAAAGCGAACTATTCGAGATTCGTCAAGCTCATCATATCAGAAGATGAAATATACAGTGCGTTAAGAAAAGAGAAGATCTTCCAGAAGGTGCTAGGCTGATTATAAGGTTCTCTCGTTATATATCAAGATCGGCTCGCCGACACTTTTGATTTCTGGGATGTTTAGCTTCAAGTCAAATGCCTTTGATAATATAATCTTAAATATTTTCTGGACGTTAACCGAGTGACTCGTAGAGCAGAAGATCAAACTAGCCTTCATTGCTTTTGCAAACTTCATGGCCTGAACCGTTATTTCATTCTGGTCATTCTGCGACATTTCCACGAATATGTCATATTTTGTGCCGATTAAAAAGGGAATCGCGGTTTTGTTAAACCCTCTAGCCTGCCGGTACCACTCCTTTATCGAATTTAAGGTGGACTTTCTGGTCAAATCAAACATGAATAAAATTGCAACTGCATCGCTTGACACCAACGGCAACATGTTAATGAATTCCTTCTGACCACCCAAATCCCATACCGAGAATGTGATTTCGTTATTTTTTATATGTAGCACCTTTTCCATGAAATTGACCCCCAACGTTTGGGTGTAGTCCTCATCAAAAAGACCTTCTACATATTTCACCATTAGCGAGGTCTTTCCTATTTGAGCATCGCCTATCAATCCTACTTTGAGTGCCACCGAATTCTTGCCTTGCTGCGGTTTCTGCTGCGTTTCCATCGTCTCTTGTTGCAGTTGTTGTGTAAGGAACTGTTTTGCTTTTGACAAACCAAAACACCCAGTATATGACATGCAGAGTGCTGCACAGCTCACACACTTGGTATTAGGCACCACCAGCCCAAATCTTAGCTCTCATGTCGTGGCAAGGGTTTGTGAATAAAACGGGTCAGGGCCCGGAAGGAAGGGTCCCTAATAAGCCATCTGGCCTATTCCCGTCGCAGGATTCCATTCAGCGGGCTTCCAACACCCGGGGCCGGAATAAGGTGGTACTTGAGCCAGGCCATTCACCATTGGACTGGGCAGAATTGAAGTCGTCGGGTAAGAATTTGCGCAATATCGACCCAAATCAGTATCCAATGAGGGTCACTAGAGACGAATTGAAGAAACACAAGTCTGTAGATGATTGCTGGACGGTGATAAAGGGGAAAGTATACAACATCACTCCCTATTTGAAGTTCCACCCCGGCGGAGTCGATGAGATCATGAAGGGATCCGGAATAGACGCAACTGCCTTGTTTGACAAGTATCACTCTTGGGTTAATGCAGATCGGATGCTTGATGGCTGTTTGGTCGGCTTTTATGTGAGGCACTAGCTAAACTACATGGCTGTCATACAACGTAATGGACTGTACCTACATGACTTCCGCTGACAGAAAAAAAAAACAATATATTTGATAATATATCAGCAACGTAATCCAGTTTAAGCAGTGTAATTCTTCTTCTCATCCTCACCTAAGCTCTTCCATTTTTTGGAAGCTACTTTAACAATCTCGCTGATTGGCAAGTCTGGGTTGTCTTCTTTAATCGAAGCATAGTTTTCCTGATAAAACTTGGCAAATGGTGGAATATTCTTCTTAGTACCTTCCTCCAATTCCTTCTTTTTCTCTTGGTACAATTTCACCGCTTCTGCGGCCTTGTCCGTGTATACTTTCCGCGCATCTTCGGATAACTCCTGCCATTGTTGAGCAATGTCTTTCATACTTTCAGTGACCTTCTTTGCTGGGTTCTTTTCAATGTAGTCCTTTAATTTGTCCTTGATAAAAAGAACATATCCACTGTAAACTGGTGGCAACTTGGCCGCCCTCTCCTTCCGCTTAATCGCGCGTTTGGCCTTGCTAGATTGTTCAACGAAATTTTGCTTCTCTCCATCTGAAAGGGCCTCATACTTCTCCGCAACAAAAGTCCTCAAGTCTTTTACTGTTCGAAATTTCTCAGCCTTTACGTCAGAAATAATCGAGTTGAAAAATACAGCCTTTCCAGATTTTGGCTCCACCTTAACAATTCTAATCAATGGACGCACCGATTTCTTGCTAGACTTTGCTGCTGTCTTTTTTGTTGCCGTCTTTTTAGCGGCTTTCTTTTTAGTTGCAGTCTTCTTAGCCGACTTGGTCTTTGGCTTGCTCACTGTACCCTTTGGAACTTTTGCGGTTTTCTTTACTGTTCCAGACACAGTAGACGCGTATCTTGTATCCGCCGAGCCAATTTTGCCTTGGGTCAATCTTAGGCTGGAAAGCGGATGAACAAGGGCAGCCTGACTCCTGACACGAAGCGGGATTGATACCTTCAAGTTTCTAAAGGAAATTCCAAGCATTTTTTTTTTAACTCTTTGCCAATCAATAATAGAATTCTGATAAATTGCTCAATAATAACTAATTAATATAAAGTATATTATATCAATAACAAGTAATTGGGCAATAATTCGCACTTTGTTTACAAACCCGCCCAAACAATTGTAGAGCTGCGTATTACCAGTCTCGTGATTGAACATACGTCCCCCGGGTAACTCATGCAAGAAATACTAAATTTGCCGTGCAGTATATCTCGTGCATGTCTTTGGGGCACAAAATAGTCACAGTCACTAAATGCACGTGGTTTGGACAACAACCACTTCCTGGCAGGTACCCGGCCACTCATGAAGCTCTGCCTGTGGGTGTATGAAAATCTGATTTTTATCAGGGCTGAAAATTTTTGAGAAGCTATAACTTATCAACATGGCTGTAGGAAAGAATAAGAGATTGTCTAAAGGTAAGAAGGGTATCAAGAAGAGAGTTGTTGACCCATTCACCAGAAAGGAGTGGTTCGACATCAAGGCCCCATCTACTTTCGAGAACAGAAATGTTGGTAAGACTTTGATCAACAAGTCCACTGGTTTGAAAAACGCAGCTGATGGATTGAAGGGAAGAGTTATCGAGGTCTCCTTGGCTGACTTGCAAGGCCAAGAGGACTACTCTTACAGAAAAATCAAGTTGAGAGTTGACGAGGTTCAAGGTAAGAACTTGTTGACCAACTTCCACGGTTTGGACTTTACTTCTGACAAGATCAGATCTTTGGTCAGAAAATGGCAATCCTTGATTGAGGCCAATGTTACCGTTAAGACTGCTGATGACTATGTCGTTAGATTGTTCTTGATTGGCTTCACCAGAAGACAACAAAACCAAATTAAGAAGACCAACTACGCTCAATCTTCTCAAATCAGAGCCGTTAGAAAGAAGGCTGTTGAGATCATTACCAAGGAGGTCCAAAACTCTACCTTGACTCAATTGACCTCTAAGTTGATTCCAGAAGTTATCGGACGTGAAATTGAGAAGTCTACTCAATCCATCTTCCCATTGCAAAACGTTCACGTCAGAAAAGTTAAGTTGTTGAAGCAACCTAAATTCGACTTGGGTGGTTTGTTGGCTTTGCACGGTGAAGGTTCTGGTGAAGAAAAAGGTAAGAAAGTTGGTGGTTTCAAGGATGTTGTCTTGGAGACTGTTTAACGAGCTTAACACATAAATAATGAAAGTAATCTCTGGCCTTTTTAGTTAAAGCAAATAAATATATTTGTATCA
This sequence comes from Saccharomycopsis phalli, assembly GCA_020342235.1. NCBI lineage: Eukaryota > Fungi > Ascomycota > Saccharomycetes > Ascoideales > Saccharomycopsidaceae > Saccharomycopsis > Saccharomycopsis phalli. Next base: position 1,393,066 of record CP073213.1, read on the forward strand.
TATAATGCTGTAGAGCACCGAGACTGGGAAGCCCAGCTTTTTACTGTTGAGTCTATTTTTTTATTCTATGCATGGTCTGTCGACATCCTAGTTCACAACAGCAACATGCGCCAAATGGCTACTGCATAAATTATAAATGAATTTTTGATGGACAATGCTGTATTAAATATATAGAATATACTAAAAGTTTTTGTGAACCGCTTGCCAAGAAACATAGGGGGAGTACTATTCCCGGGTAACAATGCATTCTGCTCGTACGCCTCAGCGAAGGATCGAATTGTTTACGTACATAGCATTTGGAGGCTGATCTTATGAGAAATTCTTTGATAGAATACATATAATGTCTAGCTATCCTAGGGGCCAATACAATGAATCTCACCAAGTGCCACACAATAGGCAGAATGGTGGTGAGCTTAACTATAATGGCTTTCAGAGCATTGATGACTATAATAAGCGGAGCCATGGGTCAGTTCATCAGAACATCTATCCGTCGCAGGAGTTTATTCCTCCACCTGGACAACACCATACGGCTCCTTATCCAACGGAGAATCACTTTATGAAGCTGGGACTACCTTTTCCTGGTGAGAATGCGTTTCCTTCGCCCGACGCGCATTATTCCTCTTCGCCACAGACTAATCTGGTCTATAATAGATCAAGTATGGATAGCAATAGAAACGACATACATGCGTCCTTGTTTGATCAGAATGATGATAATCCTACGTCTCCTCAATATTCAAACTATGAGCCTCCTCCTTATCCAGAAAACTTCCCGTTGAGACCATCTTCTTATCAAAGGCGGCGCAATCAGTCATACCAGGGGGCGTATGCTAGCCCAGAAAATATTTATGAGGCGAATAATGGGGTTAAATGGAGGGGAGGATCCTTTGATAGCTCAAGATCTGGTTTGAAACACGAAATGCCAGGACAGACTTCTCCGCAAAAGATAGACCAAGGATGGCGACACGGCAGAACTAATTCTAGTGCGTCGGATGCATTGCAGTATTCTCCATCGGTTTCAAAGCCTCTTGGTCCAAGACAGCCTCCTGCTTCGTTTTCCACTTACATGGAAGCACGTCTGAAATATGATGCGGATTTCAGAAGGCATGCCTATGAAGAGAGCCCAGTGATATCACCAATATCGGGAAATAACAGTATTGTATCAATACAGGATCTCTCTCTTAATAGTCCTCGTGGTTCTTCGGCAAACTTGCATTCTCCTACCAAGTTGAAAAAGAAACCTCCGATTGGGTACTCAGAGCCGTCTTACAATCCGGATGTTTCCTTGGAGATCATAGACAATCCTGCCCAGCACACGAACTTTGCGGAGAAGAAAAGTGACAAAACCGATGTGGTGCAAGACAATCAAAATCATACTGAACTTAAATATTCACAGTCTCAGAGTGTTCGCACAACCACTGAGTTGCCTCAAATCAGGCCACTAAAGAAACCGTCGACATGGAATGATAATAGCACGGCTGTTTTAGACTTGCCGTCTCTTCCTTTTTCTTCCAGCTCGTTAACATCATCGCAGCTTAAGCTGTGTACTGACTTGTGGTCTTTGTCAAAGTTGTTTATGTGGTGTAAACAACTTTCATTGTGGTTCAAAGGGTCTAGTATTTCCAGAGAAGAATTGGCCCGGTCTTTATCGACGTTGATTCATCACCGATACTCAAAATTGGCCATGAATTTGATCGAGGATAATGTGGACGTTATCATTGAAGAATTTGAAAAGAACGGGTGTATATATTATGTGGAAGCCACTACAAAAGATAAATACGTAGTGTTCAACGATGATGGTGTTGTTAATGGTGTCATGCCTGAATTGTCTTCTTGTTACTCGACTCGATTTAATCACCGCAAGGGCAACTCAAACACCACAATCATTAACGGATGCTCCTGTTACTCAAGATATTGCCCGCGCGAAACATTCAAACGCTCTGGCTCAGTTAATGCCGCTCCTTCGAAGCGAGTTATCACCACTACCACAGGATTAAAGCCTGATGGTACCACTGAGTTGGGTGAAGATTGGCATAACCATTGGAATTTTTCAGCAGAAGAATTGAGTGAGATTGACTATGCCACTCAGCAAAGACAGCTGCATTTATTTGATTTGATCAAGGGAGAGCAAAGAATTGTCAACCAGGGCAGAATTATTCTTGAAGTGTTTGGTGAAAGTTTTCGGCGTCAACAGCCACCATTGTTGCCTGATATCGACTATTATTCCGATGCTTTCGCTGTTGTCGTTCCATTGATTGATGTTCATCGAAAGTTTCTCTTGGAACCTTTGATCGCCAAATTGAAGACCTCAAAGTTTCTCACTAGGGTGGCTGATCTTTACTTGAAATGGGCCCGTGAAGTATACGTCTATTATTTGAAGTATGTTGCAGCCATGGTTACAGTAGATGATATTTGCACTTCGGAAAAGGAAAAGTATAATTCTAGATTTGATAACTGGGTTCAAAAAATGGACGCGGATGAACGAGTCACAAAATTCAGAGTGGACTATACTAGACTCCGTCTTATATTTGTCACGTCGGCTATGAACCTTCCGATTACCCTTAAAGAGGTTCGTAAGTATACTCCAGAGACCGATCCAGAACACAAACGGTTGACTAAGCTCATCACCATTTGGGAAAAGTTGGTCAAGCAATTTGACAGTATGCGGCAACGGGCAGAGAATAACTTGGCTCTAAAGAAGCTCTCGGCGTCGTTGCTTTGGAAAAGTGGGACACAGGCAAATATTGAATGGGAATCGCCAGATAGAAAGATATGTAAACTGGGCGCAGTGACCAAGAAAAGAGAAATGTGGATTAATGGTGACTGTCAGCTTATATTGTTGGACAATTACTTTTTGATTACCGATATGATAAAGGAAGGAGCAATGAAATATAAGGTTACTGAAAGACCGATTGCCATGAGATTTTTATACATTGAGCTTGATTCCCCTTACCGGCAGACGACTGTGGTAGACAGAGTTGGGAAATCGAAATCGGAGGCAGAAAGTCAAGAGTCGGTGGTGTATCCATTTAAGATCAAGAACGTGGGTATTCAACAGTCGTTCACCTTTTATGTTGACACAGAGGAGGCAAGACAATCCTGGATATCGGCTATTCTTGACGTACAGAATGAATATTATAAAGCCAATCGCAAGTATGAGCCATACAGGTTAAAGGTAATATCTGATGCAGCTTTTGCCTATGACACTCATAATACGGTTGAGAGTATGCCAATCTGCCCAGAAAATTCGCCAGTAGGTTATGCTTTATCGGAATCGAATGACAACTTACCTGGACCAGCACCTAATGCGTTGATGAACAGTAAGGTGAGTTGTGCCAAGACGTTTACTTATAGGGATAAAGAATATATCCTTGTTGGATTGGGATTTGCGGTTTACATATCTGCGGCAACAGAAGTGAGAAATTGGCGGCAAGTATTAAATTTGCGTAATGTCACCCAGCTTGATGTTCTTGAAGAGTTTAACTTATTGTTTATCCTTGCTGATAGAACCTTGCAATATTACACACTCGACTCTGTTTTTAGTGCCCTCAATCAAGACGGAGAATCAAATGTTACATGTGGCCACAAGTTGTCTAATCAATCAGTCGGGTTTTTCAATGTCGGACACCAAGGTGACTCTGTTTTCTTGTTTTATTCGAGACAAAAGATTTCCTCCTCTTCGTGTCATTTTAAGGCTCTTGTCCCTATTTATGATACGGCATCTGATCGGTTTGATTACTTTACTACGCACCTGAAATTTAACATTCCTGCTGAGTGTTATTGGCTCACTATTCTTAATTCAAGTTTGGTTGTTCATACTGATAGAGGATTTGAGTCTATTCAGTTACCAGCTAGTGGCTTTCCACAAAGTATCCCAGATTGGAAGAGACCATGTGCATTTTATGGGGAAAATATTGAGGTAATCAAAAAGAAGCTCAAAGTAGCTAAGCCTTTGGGATTCTACAAGATCAACGATAACACTGAGTTACTATTAGTGTATAATGAATTTGCTATTGTTTGCACTAAAGGATCAACATTGTCTAGAGGGGGTATATTACAGTTTACTTTCAGATGTACCAAGGTGGCATATCAGGACGAGCATTTGATTATCACCGGAAAGAACATCATTGAAATCTTTAAAATCGACCAGAATACTTGTATACCAGGGCATGTCAGTAAACCAGTTCAAGTTATTAGCGGTAAGGACATTCAGTTGATTGATACATCTATTCAAAAGTTGAAATTTTCCATGGCGCACCCCAATATTACTGGGCGGCAGTTGGTAGTTCAATTGATCCAAAACGAATATTTTAAGAATGAGATTTAGCCTTTATATTATCAAACATGATTAATGATTAGCTTTGTAGTGACTGATGTGCCATTTTGGCATGTGTCTGTTGTATTGATTCCAAGGTTTCGATTAAATTCTCATGACTGTTTACTAAAGCGCTATTGAAATACCTTTTGTTATTGGTCCAATGGTACCAACTAAATCCGTGTAGGAAAGAATCGGCCAAATCATCTTTTTTGGCTGATTTCTCCAATGTATCCACATGCGTGTCTATTAGTACTTGATGCGTTTTAAGCCAACCATCTACGAGCTTGACTCTCTTTTGCTTTGTATTTTTTTTGTCGTTAGGAACCCAATAATTTGCCATCCTTTTAGGATTAGAAAATTCTACCAGCGTGCTTTTAAATTTCTTTTGCATTTGGCACATTGTGAAAATGCTAGAGAAGAGCATATGACCCAACATATTGACTCGAAGAGTCCACTCCTGTACTTGATGTGAGCCCATGGTTCTTGCCCGTTGCTGCTCTATTATAACCATGTCGGCAGGTTGGTTGCACTTCCCTACAATTAATTTTTGTGCCAAATCGTAGGCGGCATTTGACATTTCCAGAGGATGGAAGGTGCCAATGTTGTAGGTCTCCGCAAGGTCTAATTTGGTCCATTGGAGAATTTTAGAAGATCCCAGGATGAAGTCAAATTCCAATTTACAGAATGAAAAATTCTTTACGCCAAGATCCACGGACGTCAATCGGACCTTGTCCTTGTTGTGGTTTGTCATTAGTTCCTGAGAAATTCGGTGTGCCAATTGTTGCTTTGTTCCACTAGAAGCTTAGACGTTAGTTTGACTAATGGAAGATCAAATGGCACTTACATAGCCCACAATTAAAGCATATTGACTGAAGGATTTGATTCTTGTGGCTTAATAGTGTGGGTAGAATCCTGTCTCCCATGGTAGTATTGCCAATTTATTTTTCATCTGGCATACTGTAGCAGGACATGCATTAATGAAGTCATACACCTTTTTGAAAAATTTTGAATGCCTATCTCCACATATTAGTAGATCTAGTGTTGTGTGCGACTAGTTCCTATTTTCTGCTTCTATGGTTGAATTATTAAATTGCATCGTGCTTCTGGGCTCATGCCAGTTGACTAGCTCTAGTCAGCATGAAAACAGGCTGTTATAAAATATTTCTACAAAGATAGTCGGTTAGTTTTTTAATTAGTTTGAAAAAAATCTGAATTCATTTTGTCATTCATTTCTTCAGTCTTGTTGCAAGAGTCTTCCATGTGTTGTTTTACTAAGATTATGCGAGACAATAACATATCACGACAGATGGTGACTGCTCAACAGTCCGCTAAAGCATTGAGCCAATGCATCTAGGTAGAACCTTTACAATCCAAGTATACTTTTTGGCTCATTTTTTTTATTCAAGATAATGGATCTAGCTTTTACTTGTGGTGTTGCATCCAAGTCAGAAGCTTCACTCATGACGGTATTTTGTATTTCCAAGCTAACACGCAGTGAAACCCCTGAAAAAAGTGTCAAGGCATAACCAAAAAAATTGTGCTACCATTATCACAATTCTTTCACTAAATTCCAATCTACTATTCAGCTAGAGCCACCTCTTGAATTCATGACGATTGGCACATTAGTTGTCTGCATGTACCAGTATGTACACTCATGTGCTGGTGAGATTTTCGCCCAGTCTCCGATGGCCTATTTAGAAAAATTTTTTCAGCTTTTTTTTTTCCTTTTGGCAAACTTTTGCCCTATACTTCAATAGCTATAAATCATGTCGTTTCTTGATCATACCAAAGCTTTAGATACCTTGAGCAGCTATTCCACTAGAGATGGACTTGATGCCAAGACTTTGATGGACTCCAATGCTAGAGGGGGATTGACATACAATGATTTCTTGGTTTTGCCAGGTAAAATCGATTTCCCAGCTAGCGCAGTTGGCTTAAAGTCTAAGCTCACCAAGAATATCACCCTCAATACTCCATTTGTGTCGTCACCTATGGATACTGTTACTGAAGCTGACATGGCGATTCAGATGGCATTATTTGGAGGTATTGGTATTATTCATCACAACTGTTCTCCAGAGGAGCAGGCTGAGATGGTCAAGACCGTCAAGAGATATGAGAATGGCTTTATTAATGAGCCACATGTCATTTCTCCGGCTATCACTGTTGGTGAAATCAAAATTTTGAAGCAAGAGTTGGGATACTCCAGCTTCCCAGTAACTGGTAAGTAAACTGAAGTATATTATTTCTTTCTTGTGATGATTTTCTTTAACATAACTTTCGTTCTTCCGACTGTTTGAACAAACGTTCTTGTGGATAATTATGTGCCTGATTCCAAAGGAATAATCCTACTCTTTAGTTCCTACTAACATTTAGAAAACGGAAAGTTTCCAGGAAAGTTGCTCGGGATCATCACCTCGCGTGATTTCCAGTTTCACGAGAACGAATCTACTCCTATTGGGGAGTTGATGACCACAGAGTTGATCACCGCTAAGAAGGGTATTACCTTAACTGAAGGCAACCGGATTTTGACCGAGTCAAAAAAGGGTAAATTGCCAATTGTGGATGCCGACGGTAACTTGGTTTCGTTGCTTTCCAGAACAGACTTGACCAAGAACCAGGACTTCCCATTGGCCTCCAAGTCTCCAGTCAGCAAGCAATTGTTGTGTGGTGCTGCCATCGGTACCATTGAGGACGACAAGGAGAGATTGAAGTTGTTGTATGAGGCTGGGTTGGACGTTGTCATCTTGGACTCGTCCCAAGGTAACTCCATGTTTCAATTGAACATGATCAAGTGGATCAAGGACAACTTCAAAGACTTGCAGGTCATTGCTGGTAACGTGGTCACCAGGGAACAAGCAGCTTCCTTGATTTCAGCTGGTGCTGATGGATTAAGAGTTGGTATGGGTTCTGGATCCATCTGCATTACCCAAGAGGTCATGGCCTGTGGAAGACCACAGGGGACAGCTGTGTACAATGTGACGGAGTTTGCCAACAAGTTTGGTGTGCCTTGCATCGCTGATGGAGGAGTGCAAAACATTGGCCACATCACCAAGGCTTTGGCTTTGGGTGCCTCTTGTGTGATGATGGGTGGTATGTTGGCCGGTACCACCGAGTCTCCTGGTGAATATTTCTACAAGGATGGTAAGAGATTGAAGATATACAGAGGTATGGGATCCATTGATGCCATGAAGCAGACCAACAAGTCTGGCAATGCTGCGACTTCGCGTTATTTCTCTGAGTCTGACAAAGTGTTGGTTGCGCAAGGTGTCACTGGTTCTGTTGTCGACAAAGGTTCTGTCAAGAAGTTCATTCCATACTTGTACAATGGATTGCAGCATTCGTTGCAAGACATTGGTACTATTGATATCGAGGCCTTGAGAACCAGCGTGGAACAAGGAATTGTTAGATTTGAGTACAGAACTGCCTCTGCCCAACTCGAGGGAGGAGTCCATAACTTACACACTTATGAAAAGCGTTTATATAACTGAATGGCCATGATCCACCTTGACAATTGTAGTCTCTTTTTTTTCTCTCTCTCTATAATGACAGATAGGGTCACGTGACACTTGCAATAATTTTAGTTTGTTTACCTGATCTAAACATAAACAAAATAATAAACATACAGTACGTTCCATGCCAGAAGACACAATTCCTGAAGTCGACACATCAAGCAATTCAGTATCAAGCGGTTCCTTGACTTCACCAATTAATAGAACCTTAAAATCCAAGCCAAGGTTGTATCCAGATGTTAAGACAGACCTACAGCAGCTAAAAGAGAGACTATCACCAACAAGAAGAATTATCGGGTTAAAGAATACACTCTACGACGTCAATCAGCCGGCACGGCGGCTCTCTCCTCTTCGGCGGCTTGGAACTCCAAAGAGAAGCTCGATAAATGAAATGAAAGAACGAATGTTTGATATAACTCTGAGTGTGGACCGCACCAGCATCAATAGAAAATACAACAGATTTGATCGAAATTTGCAGTCTCCGAACCGAAAGTTGACACATACGCCACAGAGTGAATCCAGAGTATCAAAGAATATTTCCAGCCGCCTTACAACCGGAAACTCAAGCAAATTAAAAGAGTTGTACTCCAATCTCAAGACCAGTACTTCGTTCAATGCCAGAGACACCCAATCCGGTCTGAGTACTTATCTAGGGTCACCAATAAGTGCCCATGACAATGGAACAAGGTCGGATAATCTCAAGGATGAGCTCAGTGATAGATTACCGGGAAGTAACAGTTTGCTACAAAAACTCAAGTCTGTAAACGGTCCTTCTTATTTGGCGCCTACTGCTTCATCACTTATTAAAACATCGCCAATACGCCAAATTGACCAGGAACCCAGTTACAGCTCAACAATAAACCCACATGAGAATGAGTCCTACAAATTGCCAAAACTCAAAAGCTGTTTAAAGCTAGGCCCGCCCAAATCCATGTTTTCTGTGACCAACCGAGAAGTTCGGAGCGAGGATCAGGAAATTGCAGACACCCAGAGTAAAACTGTAAAGTTCAATAAAAATATAGAAGAGCTACACCAAGATAATTCAATCACTAGGCGGCCGAGCTTGGACAAGGATACAAAAGGTAATGACCAAGAAGTGAATCAGGAAGCAGACACCAGGCTAAATCTAATAATGAAAAGACAAGATGAAATACTCAGAAAGCTAACCAGCGTGGAAGGGAAAATGCAGCAGGTAATTGTTGTCTTCAAAGAGTTGCAGGCGGAGCATGCAGAAATAAGAAGAGAAGAAATCAGACTATATACCGAGATCCAAAATAGCGTCACAATCTAGCCACAGCGTGCGGGTGGGAGTCGGACGCACTGGTAAATCATGCATAGTTGATTTGAAATACTATTCAAATCATTTCCCAAATAGGAAACTCGAGGCTCGCAACCAGAGGCTAGAGTTTTGCCACCAAGAAGTTTAAATACTGCTAGGTATCCGGAAGACATACATTATATTTTGTTTACTCAGCCAAATACATATACATACACCCATATAAGGTAACACTAGGAGTTACTTTAGCTACTGAATATATAACTAATTTAATCGGTTGACTGGATTACGTGCTATATTCGTCTTTAGTTGCCTTTGACATTTCTTTACCCCTTTTTGGTCACGACAAGAGTCACTTTTTTGAAATCCATAAACATTGCTCGACACATTTGAGATACCAAATATTACTACTCATAAAATGGAGACAATGTTTAGCGTTATGTCATCGGCACAAACTATGGATTACAAAGTAAGTAAGTCTAAGCCAGGTAGAAAGCTCAGCATGGAGCCAGCCAAGACTAAAAGAAATGACCAAGTAAGAGAAGCACAGCGGCGGTACAGAGCCAAGAACAAACAGCGGTTGGAAACCTTGGAAGCCGAATGTGTTTTGTTGAGGGAGGAGAGCAATACATGGGAACTGAAGTATCATTCCGTCAAGAATGAAGTTGCCTTGTTGAAGGCCCAGTTGAAGTCCTTGTCCCAAGGTCAGCGAAACACTGACAATGAGGACGTGGTGTCAGGCTTGGGTTTACCCAAGGAAAGTTTTAACCAGTGTCTGTTCAAAGAGATTGACTTGCCAAACATCGAAGTGTCTGCCAACAGTCTTTCAGATGAAAGCCTTGACAATTTTTATAAACTCTTGAAGGAAGGTGAAGACATGTCGTCAACAAGAGATTATAAGTTTGCGGGTTTGAACGGCAATGTTGAAACGGCCCCTGAATATGCTGCAACTGCAGGTCCAACAAACATAAAGGTTGAGGACTATACTGACTATGTTAAGTCGATTGACGAGAGTCTAAAAGAATTTGCGCAATTTGATTTTGCAAATCTTCTTGAAGACGGTGGTGTGAGCATAGAAGAAATTTTTAGAAGCAACACCAATGAAGAATGTTTTGATCGGCTGAACAAAGATGAGTATTTTAATGACGGATATTTTATGAATGATCAGCGACATGGTCATTTCAACTTCAATTCTAATGAGAACGAAACGAACGAGGAAGATCTAGAGGATATTTCTCAAACTGATACTTTAAGTATTATAAATAATAGTAACGTTGATGAGTGCAATGAATGTGATGACGAGGAAATTAACAAGCGGCGTAAAAATATGAAACGAACCAAGGTTGTAAAAGCCCAAAAAAGACAAGTTGTATTAAAAAGCCCCAATGCTGAATCCTCCAACTATTTTAGAATCACTGTTGAAGTCCCATCGTTGTTTAACACGAAGTATTAAAGCCCATATTTTCTTACGGTGGTGGCATCGCCATTGAAGCCCCACAGCCCTTTGTATAATCCCACTATGATTTGTAACTCGTAGTTGAATAAAACATGTTGTGATAGTGTAGAAGAGCCGTCTATATATATACACGTTCTGGTTGGCTGACAATATTACAAATAGCGCGCAACTACTGATTAGTATGCATTGTGTAGTATATATTGACTATGCAATAATAACTGATCTATGATTACTCAACAACTTCTAACAAACCGGTGGCAACATCGTAGATCAATCCATAGATCTCGATTCTGTTCTCCTTCACTGCGGTCTTTGTGACGTCATTGTCCTCTAGCAAGAACTTCACCTGCTGTTTCACATTTAGTTCCACTAATGCCCGATTTTGATCTTGTGCATCTGCCAAGGTGTCACTGTGTTCAAACTTCAAATCGATCAATGGCTTCAACCAATCGATCAATGGTGCAGGAACCCCTTCTTTCTCACCGCTAGCATAGTAGTCGTTCTTATCGGTAATTTTCAAGCTTCCAGTAACTCCGCCGCATCTAGTGTGCCCCACTACCAAGATCCGCGAGACTTTCAACAGGTCCACGGCAAACTTGACGACTGCCTTTGAGGAAATATCGTGCTCGTTATTGAGGATGTTGGCGACATTTCTGTGGGTGAAAATCTCTCCCGGCTGCAAATTACTCAATGAGTACTCGGAGCATCGGGAATCGGAACAGCCCACCCAAAGAGTGTGTGGAGACTGGCCTTCTGCGTTTGACTCCAAGGTCAGTTTATTGGCAGCCGAGGCCCATTTTCTGTTGGCGGCTAAATAATCTTGGATTTGACTGGTTGCTGAAATTCCGGACATTGAAAACGTGCGAGAAAAAAGGGTGGTATGAAGTTGAGATAGAGAACTGGGGAGTGTTTTATATAATGTCCGAGGTATTGGCATACACGTCGATCACACCGTGCTTTAGATAATAGGAGGAATCAGTTGATTTAAGTAGGAAGAGCCTTAGTTATTATATGCCGATGGTGACGAAAGCATGTCAATGCATATGAAGACATGAATAATACAAAAAAGCTATTAGTCACCATTAATTAGTATGAATAGTTGTCAAACTAAATCGTTAAACTCAGATTGCGGTGTATACTACCAAGATAATTTGTGCAAGGGGCGAATGGCGATGGTGTACCAAGAACGTGTCATGTGCTCACTTGAGGACGAGTTAAATAACGATATGCAACTATTGACTACCTGAATCAATGGCCGAGCGGCTTATCTATGATTGGCTATATTTCAGACAATTGAGTCATTACGGTAGTGATAAAAGTGGCTGTAATTTCATGGTGAGTATGATCCTGAGTAAAAAAAAACAAAATAAAAAAAAAAGTCGAGTGTCTCGAACTGAGTGTCAATACAATAGTGAATTCCGGCGTGGGCGTGCGCCATTTAATAAGTCAAACCATGAATAATCATACATCAGTTGAAGCTCAGACAATAAGCAACCCCGTGTTTTCTTGACACATGTGGGTGCATTACCCTCTCGGCAATAGACTAGATCATGGGGAGGGGAGTAGCCAGGTGAGGACCAAGCAGCTGTCACGTGGTGATACTGGGTTTCATCCCCCGAGAAATTCGACACATTGGCCCAAGGCAAATTAGCGGCCCACTGTTTCACGAGAATATCCATATTTCTCGCGTGTGGGACGGTGTCCGGGTGTCTCCGTCATCCATGCGCCAATCCCGGATCATTGTGAGACATTAACTGATAATCACTGCAGCACAACCAATCAGGAATTTCATCCATGGCTTTGAAGCTTGTTGTACAAGTCATCTTGTACACGTTATACTGGTAGGTTTTGTCATGTACTGCTTAGCGTACTCTATTTTAGGCACCGTGTGCCGCATATGGTATGTAAACCCTAGCACCGTGTTTCCCACCGCCCTGAGACTACCAACCAGGGCACAGCAATGGCGCGTCAGGCGCTAATTTGTCCAACGTCTTTTTGGGACGCAGATCCCTCGGGGGCCTATCCGAACTCGAGTCCCCGACCATTTTAATGCGCCGAGGAAATATATACAGTGAGTGGATATCCGGTTTTATGGTTTTATACGGCAGTATTGTAGTTTCTCGATGGTCCTTGTAGTTTGTTTGTTGGCCGGTTTTGTATGCGCTCTTGAGAAATTACCACAATTGGTTTTCACCCCGTATTATTGCCAAATTTAGTGGCAGGCACTGGCAGGTTCCCACTAGAATGGATAGCACTGCACCGGGTTGAAATAGCACATAGGATTTTCCAATTTTCATATAACTAGTGTTGACGCGCTAGTATTGCTTTTGCAACAGGATTTTTTATACTGTCTATTTCAACTATAGTTGTGTACATGTTCTGTTAGCATGTCAGAGGTTACTTATTTTGTCAAACCCAAGCTTAATGAGAAAAAGGCAAAGCTTTACAAGAAGAAGTCTCTTAAACATACAATCACCGACAACGATGAATTGGATGACGACAACTTCAACTACACGGAATTGAAGTACCCGATACATGGCATCCCTGGCGACATTTATGATAAAATCCCTCACAAGCAAGCATCCAATTTGCCACATCCGGTGCTCAACCCCGTCATACGGAACAAGTACACCACTTCGGTCGACTCGCGCAACTACTTTACAACCTTCGAATACAAGGTCAATAACCAATCCATCATCTGGGACTACACCACCGGATACGTTCACTTGACCGGAATCTGGAAGGCATTGGGTAATTCCAAGGCAGACATTTTACACTTGTTGGACAATGCTCCCGAACTCGAGCCATACTTGAAACGGGTCCGCGGCGGATTCTTGAAGATCCAGGGCAGTTGGCTAAACTACGAAAACTGCTACAAATTGGCAGCCAAAATCTGCTGGGATATCAGATACACATTGGTTCCCATCTTTGGTCCCAAGTTCTTGGAAGACGTGTTGAAACCAACAGACTTTGGCTACGGAGAACTTAAACTCAACAGCTACCTTCCGGGCGACCCGAACGACAAGACAAACGAAAACAAGAAAAAGAGAAAAACTAAATTGTTGGTTGAGGGGAAGATCAATAAACTCGAAAAAAAGCCGAGAATCCGAAAATTGTTGGCTAAATCTCCCTCCGTCAACAACTACTCCAGCTTGTCTCCTACAATTTCTCACGACGAGTATCACGAAATAATCCGGGCATCTGACTCTCTTCGCAAACTAAAGTACGCAAAGTTACATCGCTCACTACGCTCGGCTTCGCTTCCTATCGAAAGCTTGATGCACAGCGATGATAGCGACACCGAGGAAATTAGACACGCCTCCTTAATGTTACCTTCTCAAAGACCATCAACTACACCTACACACCTCTCATCCGCAACTTCCCCGCATGGCTACTTCCATCATGACCGTTCCTTGTTGACTCCCTCGCCACCTTACAAATTGGAAAACTTACTTATTGCTGCTACGAAGTTGTCCACATCCTCGACACCTTCAATGCTGTTGGGAAAATACAGTTTGAGCAACGTCCGGGGAACAACGGAAGAGACGTCTCCTACTGTGGCTTATTTTTATAAACCAGCCAGAAACTTCCTGGCTGAGTGTGACTATGATTCTCAAAGTCCTATTCTCACATCAACATCCAACAAGATGGATATTAAAGGGCTAATTTCTTAGCTTTGCGTTTCTTGCACCTTTTTCCAATGTTTGCTTTGTTTTGTTGTTTTTGCTGTGTTGACGTCTTAGCGGACTTATTTTTTGGCTGGCCCCTACTTCATCATATTATAATCCTTATTATACTATACACTCTCCACTTTGATATTTATACTATATTTGTTCTCTAATCTTTTTTTTTTATCATTATTATTATTATTTATATTTTATTTTGATTAATTTTGCCCCCCTTATTATTGCTGAAAAAAAAAACACGTTTAACTATACTATAATATATTATTAGCACCTTTAAGTTGTTATCACTTTTTTAGAAAGTTACTCAATTTAGATACAAACGCATATTTTCTTCTGTTACATACAGAACTTGATGTAATGGGAATATCGAGTCAAATTAAAAGTGACAATCTCACAACTTTCCAGCCACAGGGGCGACTTTTGTAGAATGATCGCCTAGCAGATCAAATCAGCATTGTTCTCGGACTACCCCTTTTTATGGATGCAAAGTGGGGCTGTTGATTGCTACTAATTCCAAAGCTTATATCACCATCACGTCTATTACTCCGTTCCCTCATCAAAACGGAAATTTCAGGTTAGTTCAGGGATGCATACAACCTAGAATGGGAACACAAAAAAAAATTGCCTCCGTACTCTTTACCCTCTCTTGATTCTAAATCAAGTGTAAACATAAACATTACTTACAAACAGCTCTGTGGATTCACTGTAGCATGGAATAATGAATAATAGTGAAAATCCAAATAGCTCTAGTGGAAATTATTTACGAAGCATCGTGCAAGGTGTGGAAAAGTGGCCATTTGGTGAAGCATCCCTCACTGAATTCATCATATTACAACAGGAGCAAGAACGAACCAGACAAGAAGAAATCAAATTACAGAACTTAGAAAGAAGTATACACTTGTTAAAAAGCTCGATAGCCGCTAATATTCCTGGAGATGCCATTCCCAAGTTATTTACTGCCGACAAGGTGCCGCAGTCCATGGTACCTGCCCAAAATATTCAAAGACCACAGCACTTTCCACAGGTGTCAAAGAGCCATCAGAGAAGTTCCACAATATCATCGACAAAAGAATTGTATAACAAGACGTCTCTGATAAACACAAGGTTCAGTCCCCAGATGACCACCTCACCTAAGCAACCTATGGACAATGCAATCCTGAACCAGTACATCACACATACTAGTCCTTTTAAATTTCCCACAAAGATTCATTCTACAGCGATTCCTGAATCCAAAACGGTCATGTTTGCTAATCCTCAAAAGCTATCGCCGATCACTTCCCCGTCCACGTTGAATTCTCCAAAGTCAAAGAAAGTCACTTCCCCAGGTGACATGAGCTCGTTTCAACATGTGATTCAGTTCCATCACTGGCAGCTGGAAGACCCTGCGGCAATGATCCGCAAAGAATTGCTGAAAAGCGGTCAGCCACCGAACAGTAGTCCAAGCATGACCCCATCAAGCGCTAATCACAACCGACGCAAATCAAACCCTGAGATTGGAATAACAAGGCCGAGCAGCGCCTCCAAAGTGTCGAAACCGCAGTCTAATCCCATTTTAGCCTTCCCCAAGCAAAGCACGGCCACCAGAAGCAAGACTAGAGCCTTCAATCACTCACGGACCAAATCGGAAAATATCATCTCAAATCTGATTACAATCAATGACTTTTCCAAGTTTAAAGTGGGAAAAGAAAATATATTGAATGACACGAACGTTAAAAGAGATTTTAACCCGTTGAACTCACTTGCCAGTGCTGCTGTAATGCACCACAAGCTGCTGCTGAAAGAACAGAAATAGTTCTCTGTTGAATTTCTTTTATTTCGACCATTTGCTATGCAATTTGATAAATGTATGTTTTAGTATACGCATCAGAACAAAGTAGTTAATCCCAGGTTCCCCATATAACTTGTCTACTCTGGAGTAGAGACTTGGGTAAACATACAGACTCTTCCACCTCGCCTGTTTCGTTGAATTCGTCTTCAATCGACTTTAGGGTCATAAAAGGAATTTTCTCGGGTTCATTGCTAATCTTCACTAATTGATCTTCCTCTCTAAACTTAATATCTTCAGTATCATCGTATGTTATAACTTCAAACCTGACATCTTGTGAAGAAAATGAATTGAGAATTGAATGGAAATCGTGGCTCAATTTTCTCAAGTCATTATTAGTAAAGTCATTCGAAATAATTAAAAAATTAAGCAAATCATTAAGGTAAATATCACAGAAAAAGGAATACATCAGGTTTTTTCTGAAAATCTCCCTGATGTTAAATAAAATCTCAATGAGCTTTTTCTTACCGCTTCTCAATGCATAATAAGTATCTTCAAGTGCTAACTTCACCAATTTGAGATTGGAGAAATATGAAAAGCAGCACGTTCTCGCAGCTAAGGTTGACACCAATACTCTAAGACCGGCCTCGGAATTGTAAGCTATTCGGTTATCCAACCACGAAAACTGAGGCGTTATTCTTCCAATATTATATCCAGATTCAAT
The DNA here is from genome assembly GCA_020342235.1 of Saccharomycopsis phalli. Classification (NCBI taxonomy): domain Eukaryota; kingdom Fungi; phylum Ascomycota; class Saccharomycetes; order Ascoideales; family Saccharomycopsidaceae; genus Saccharomycopsis; species Saccharomycopsis phalli. Next base: position 1,409,797 of record CP073213.1, read on the forward strand.
AGAAATATCACCTGTATTTATTCTCATGTCGTGGTTATAGGCATATAACAACGATATTATTAGAAAATGTACTTGCTCAATATTCTTTATGTCGTACGATTTAACTTTCTTTGGCAAATCAATCATCAACTGCTGTATTTCCTTGGAAAAAACGACTTCTGGAAAGGGCTTATCGCTTTTCTTCTTTAGAAAATTCACAAATGTAGTAGTTGTCTCATTTTTCCATTTCATTGCTTCCTGTAAGAGTTCACTATCGTAATCCAGTTCTGCTTCCAACTGGAGATCTTGCAAATATTTCTCGGGAGAGAACTTTTGAGACTGGGCGCTATTTCGAGTTTTAATTCTTTCGGAGGAGTCAATAGAAGCAGCATTGTTAAACTCAAAAATAATAGCTGATGGCAAGGGATCAGTATAAGCATCATTGAATCCATAAGGATACAATTTTACTTCGGGGGTACTGCCTGAAATCTTTTGATTAATTTCCCAGTTAAATTCCTTGCCATTGTTCTCTTCATACTTCTCTATAAACTCCTTCATTTGCGAAGTTGTAAGATTAGGGTCGTTAATGTCAAGTTCTTCGATTAGCCTTCCGCTATGTTCAATCTCATTATTCGATACAGTTTCTGTGTTTCTCGTTGTCTTAATTTCTGTTATTTCAGCTGGGATTTCTGTCTTGCCGACTGCCACAGTTGAATTGGCCATTAACTTGTGTACCATGTCAAGGTCAGTGAACGTCTCACCAATATTCATTTTGGGCAACTCAATGATCAACAATTCTTCGCCTGCATCATATTTGACCTTGCGTCTTGTGATGTATTCTTTGCCGGTATTGGGGTCTATTGGTGCAATATCATCTTCATTCAATAGTCGCTGGTTAAATCTCAATCTTAAGTAGTATGGAGTACAATATAATATAAAAAGAGTATCGTCAACAGTTAAGTCAAGACTGTTATCTGAAAATCTGAGTTTTGCAACTTGAATTTTTAATATGATAAACTCGTCATTTTGCAATATTTCAAAATACGGCGTTAACATTGTTAGGCTATAAAGATCCAGCGAAAAGCTATAAAATTATTCTGCACCTGCAGCTCTAACCTAAAAGAACCACAACAATTGAATTGTAAAAATAATACGATAAGATATTCATTAAGTAAATTATATTAGGAAATGTTTTTTTTTTCTTTACATAGCATTACTTAGATTTATTTTTATTCTTAGGATTTAGTAAGGAGTTTTATTTAGATGATGCTATCTTATTACATCTTCAGTGACTACTCCGCAATGTGGCTTTGTTTAGAAGAAAAACTTCAAACTATTATTATAAAGTTTATTAAAAACTTATACAATAATGTTTTTTATTGAATGTGTTCTACATTTAAGATTTTATTGATTCATTCAGAGATTTTATCACCATATTAAATCCCAAAGTCTCAGGCTCCGGAAGGTCGCCAATATTACATTTATACTCTAATTGCCATTAGCCAATTACAAACGGTAAATTTTAGGAAAGTAGTTTCCACCTAATTAAAACACCATAATCCCACATTACATCTTAAGTGTCTACAGATGCATACTTACTTTTGAGAACGTAAACTGTTGAAAGCCCAGTACCTAAGTCAGAGAGGCTTTGTGTTTCTTTTACAAAAAGGACCGTTTCAAGTAAATTGCAAGAGTCTAATTTTTACTAATCGAGAGTGATCTGGGTTGGCTCTTTTATCCAATATTTCTCAATGCATGCTTTAGCGAACGAGGCACAGGGATTTATATTAAATGAAGTATGAATTAATATTTTACTTATCTAAATAACTACAAGAATAAAACAGTAGAAAATAATATTCGATTTTGAATTGTAGCACAGGAAACCAAAGTCCATTTTACTCTATGAGCTGCTGGTAAACACATCCCCGGGTAACCTTTGAGATTGTTAGCGATCCCAGGTTTGCCTCTTTGAAGGCAAATTCAAAGCAGCGTGATCACACAATTGGATAGGTAATAATGAGTGGTTATGATCGTGCGTTATCCATTTTCAGTCCTGATGGACATGTGTTCCAGGTGGAATATGCTTTAGAGGCAGTAAAGCGTGGTACATGCTCGGTGGGAGTGAAAGGCAAAGATGTTGTGGTCTTAGGATGTGAAAGACGTAGCACCTTGAAATTACAAGACCCAAGAACTACACCTTCAAAAATTTCTAAGATTGATGATCATGTGTTGCTTTCATTTGCCGGTTTGAACGCAGATTCTAGAATTTTGATTGACCGGGCCCGTGTTGAAGCACAGTCGCATAAGTTGAACTTGGAAGATCCAGTATCAATTGATTATATAACTCGGTACATTGCAGGGGTTCAGCAAAAGTATACTCAAAGTGGAGGTGTGAGACCTTTTGGGATTTCGACGTTAGTTGCAGGTTTCGATGTGAATGACAGCGTTCCAAAATTATACCAGACAGAACCGAGTGGTGTGTTTAGCAGCTGGAGAGCAAACTCTATTGGTAAAAACTCAAAGACGGTGAGGGAATTTTTGGAAAAGAATTATACAGAAGGATTGAACGAGAAAGAGACCGTAACCTTGGCTATCAAGTCGCTATTAGAAGTGGTACAGACCGGTGCTAAAAATATTGAAATTAGTGTCATGACTCCAAACAAGATTAAGAGATTGTCCAATGACGAGTTGAAGGAATTGGTGGATTCTATTGAGGAGGAGAAACGAATTGAAAGCGAGAAGAAAAAGCCAAAAAGTAAGAAATAAATATTTATCTAACGAATAATTCTTTACTATTTAGTGTAGTTGACCTATTAAGGCATATTTTGTTTCATGTGTTAATGCAAAGACCCCCTATACCCCTTTAGGAGACTATAGGGTGTCGCAGATTCATTGTCTTGAGTGTCCTTTCTGAAACCTGTTTAACGTGGTTTCATCCTAACGACCACTTTAACGAAAACCAGAAATGTTGGACAAGTTTAAGTCCAAGGATAAACAATCCTTTTCAGAACAAGAGCTAGCTTATATTCAAGCTCATAATAATAGTAGCATGCAAGGCCACTCGTTTAATGGAGATCACGTACCGAGCTTCAGAGATTCTTACAACAACAGAGCTTCAGCGTACCGAAACTCGATAATCTCAGAAAATCCTTCATACAGGGGCCAAAACAATATGATGCCTGCCGAGTCTTCTACCGAATCAACCACCGATAGCTCTAATGCCAACGAGCCAAATTACAGCAGTCCTATTAACTCCAACTTCAATGAGTCTTCTGTTTCGTTGTCGACGTTCAATATGCCGTCTTTGGACTCATCATCGATGAATGATCCTAGAAATTCTATTTATAGAGGCGCAGGTGGCTCTCTTGCTGGTGCCTCTGTCATGGATGATATTCGGTCAATGTATATTCCAAACGGGGAGGAAGGCGAAATGTATGAGCCAGAAACACCAACCAGTGGTGATATGAACGCGGTTCATTACAGAGACATTTGCTGGCAGAATGTGATAACCAAAGTGGCAAAGTCTATTGTTATTTTGAAATTTACCAAGATCCACAACTATGATACCGAGCAAACTGGTATCTTTAAGACATTGGGATTCATTGTCGATGACAAGAACGGGTTGATTTTGACATGTAAGAAAATTATTGGTAATGGACCGATTCAAATAATTGCAATTTTCAATAACTTTGAGGAGATCTTGGTTAAGCCATTGTACATCGACCCTACTCATGATTTTATGGTTCTCAAATTTGACCCTACAAGAATAAAGTTCTTAAAGATCCAAGGGTTAGAACTCAGCCCTAACTTGGTGAAATTGGGATGTGAATTCAAGATTTTTTCTTTAAACAACAATTTAAATGACTATGACCACGAAGAAAATAATTTGATTGTGCTCAATGGGTTTATATCGAGATTAGACTGTAACGCTCCAATTTACGGTTCAGGGCAGTTCTTATCCTATAATGATTTCAACACGGAGTACATGCAGGCCTTGACATATAATGCATTTAAAAACTATGCCAAGGACAAAAAGGATCAGTTTTTCTTGACATGTGGATCTCCAGTTATTGATATTAATGGATTTGTCATTGCTTTGGAGACTGCTTCGTTTATAAACAATAATGACACTTCTACTTCTACCAATTTCTTATTGCCTTTGTATAGGGCACAGACTATTTTACAGGAGATTCAACAGAATTTAGATGGTGCAACGTTGTTTAGACCAGTGTCCGTGAAAACGTTTGAGGAAGAAGATAATTTCTACGATCCTAACAATCCTCAATTGAATAATCCACCTCAAAATTTGGGTAAACATAATGCTGTCAAGCAAATGAATATTCAAAGTCGTGTTACCATTAATCGTGGTACTATACAGGTCCAATGGGTTTTGAAGACTTTCAATGAGTGTCGTAAGTTGGGACTTCAAACTTTGATTGAGAGTATCGCAAGAGAAAAATTCCCAGATATTAATGGTCTTTTAGTGGCCAAGGTTGTATTACCTTATGGCCCTGCTCATGATAAAATTAAGGAAGGAGACGTCTTGATTTCTGTGAACAACTTTGATATCTGTTCTTTAATTCAATTGGAGGAAATTTTGGACAACTCTATTGCTTTGGATATTAGTTTGGTTTTGCAAAGAAATGGTGAAAATATCAAGGTTTCCTTAAAAGTTCAAGATTTGTTTGATATTACCAGCTTAAAATTTGTCCAGTCTTGTGGAGCTACGTTTAATGATATTAGTTACAATTTGGCAAGATTTTTTGTTTTGCCTTTGAAGGGAGTGTTTTTGAATCATTCTTACGGCGCATTTATGGATATTGGCGATGACAATGTTATTATTGATTCTATTGACACTCAAGAGATTTACAATTTGAATGACTTGGTTAATGTGATTAGAAGAATACCCGACTTTAAGAAGATTCCTATCTCTTACAGATGCATAAAAAACTTGAACGAACAAATCACAAAAGTAATCACTATTGACAAGCATTGGTTTAAGGCATTCAAACTATTTCAATTTAACAATAAAACTGGATTATGGGATTTCGAAGATATTGGTCCTAGATATTATTTGCCGTCTATTCCAATTAAGCCTAAATTGGTTCGCTTTAACCACGGCGAAATTGCCTCTGAGTTGGGCCATTTTAGAAATAATGCCGAGGTTATTAATATTTTAAGAAGTTTTGTTAAAGTTGAAATAAACTTTCCTTATTCTATTGATTCTTTCCCTAACACCATTAAGAGATGTCACGGATTGATTATTGATAATTTCAACGGTTATGTTCTTGTCTCAAGATATTATATACCGCATGATTTGTGTGATGTCACTGTTATCTTTAACGAATCGGCATACTTACCAGCAGAAGTTGTATTCATGCATCCATTTCAGAATTATGTCATCTTGAAATATGATCCTTCTTTGGTTGAGTTTGATCCTGAATTCCAGTCGCAAACTCCAAATTTTAACACTAACAATACCGCTTATATGAAGAAGCATCAAAAGGTATTATTCGTTGGTTATGATAACAATTTTAAATTGACCGTGGCAGAGACTTTAGTCAAGGACATTAAGTCGTCTAACAATATCCAAATCAATCCATACAATCCATTCTACAAGTGTTGCAATTTGGAGCTCTTAAAGGTGGAGAGTCAATATGTCCAAAACAAGTGTAATTTTGGTGTATTGTGTGAGCCTAATTCAGGCAAGATTTTGGGATTATGGTTAAGATTTAGTGTGTTCAGCAGCAACCAGAATGTTAGTCTTTCCAACACAGAGAAGCCTACTATTAAATTCTCTATTGATCATGAAAGCAGCAAAAAGGCCAAGAAGGCCAGTGCCCCTGTGGACTATTCTTATAGCATGGGTGTCGACATCTTGCACATTATCAACATTATCTTACATTTCCAGGCTGTTAACAAGCCTCCAAAGGTAAGAATCTTAGAGGCCGAGTTCAACAACATCTCGGTTCTCAAGGCCAGAATCAGAGGTTTGTCCGATGAACGTATTGAATTTATTGAGTTGAAGTCTATTGGTTATTCTGGATCAGGGAGCAAGGGTGATAAATCCAACACTAAATTAAACTTTTTGGAAGTCTCTAAATTGATTTGTTCTGACTACAATATTCCATCAAAGGTGGACCCAAACACCGGTGCAGTAGTCAGCGAAGACAGTTCTGGTATTGTTGATAGTCAACAATTGGTCAACTACAATAACGCGAACGATGTGATGACCTTACAACCGGGCGATATTTTGTTATCTGTTAATGACAATTTGGTTAATCGGATTGCCGATTTGGACTTGATGTATTACAGTAAGTACTTGAACTTCAAGGTGGTTAGAAAAGAACGCGAGTTGAACTTCAAGGTCAAAACGCAGGAGGTTACAAATACAAATCATGTATTGATATGGTCTGGATTAGTGGTTCACAAGCCACATTTGGGTGTTAAACAATTAATACATTGTTCGATTAATGGAATCTCCAACAATACATCTGTTGGTGCAACCACCACAAAAGCATTAACGCTTGGGTCGGCTGCTAACGGCGCGAATCTTGCGGCTGATAATAGCAAACACATCCATCCTGGGTTACCAAGTGGAATTTTCATCAGTGATGTTACTCCAGGTTCTCCTGCTGAGCTTTTTGGATTTGAACCAAACAATTTCATCACTCATGTCAATGATATCCATACACCAGACTTGGACACTTTCAAGAAAGTTATTGCTAAAATCAGTATTATTCAACACAAGTCGACCACTTTAATGATGACTTCTGCTTTGAAAATCAGGGTGGTGAACATGACTAATATCCCAAGTATCTTACCGATCCAACCAAACTATTACTACAACCCAACAATCGAATTTAAAAAGGAGACCGGAAGTTACCAATGGGTTGAACACAATTACTTGGATGAGAAGTTATTCAAGTTTGACCGGAACAGATATGAAGACTTTTATAGTAGAATGTGATGGTGACATGCGTCTTGTTATGTGTGTGGGCTTGTTCCACAAATATGGTGGAAATATATACAATTTAATCGTGTAGTTAATCATCAATTAGTATTTGGTCGTTATCATTATCCTGACTCATATTAATGTCAATATCAATAGGATCTAATTCCTGTGTTGCATTCTCTTTCACAGAGAGTAGAGGGTCTCCAGCGTTTGCTGATTCTGATTTCTCTGGTTCTTGGGCTGTTGGTTGTGTTATTTCCATATTCCTGAAATCAAAGCGCTTTTTGAAATTTTTGTCATTATTTAATAAACTTTGTACCTCTGTTATTTGACTTTTGAATTTCCAATCCCCTACCCATGATGCTTTTTTATCCAATGCAATTGGCAATAAACTTACATCATTTTTATCGACCGAGTTGAATGAGGTTTTCTTATCCATGATAATGATTTCTCTTCTCAATCTCGAAGTCATAAACTCCAACTCACTAAAGAATTTCTTAGTATGATCTTCGAAGTTCTGCTCAGGCTTGTCTGTAGATATCCCTTGTAATTGGTTGATTTGTCCTTCTCGAACTGTATTAATAGTCTCTGAAACATGCTCTAGCAACGACACAATTTTCTCAATTGTTAGATAATTATGCAATTTATATATTGGTCAACTTACTTCGTCAATCAGACTTAGGTTTTCAAGCCGTTCATCTACAAATTCAGACGCTGATTGTGACATATTGTGTAGAGTGCGTTTAACTGTAAACGATAATATGCTGGGTTACGCATCTGACATGCATTCAAATATACCCTATATATTAGCACGCCTGATACACGTGACTTGATTACAATGTGACAGTGAAAACGCCATTCAGATGATCCGTGTCTCTTACTATGGGACACCCATTATAGTGAAAAATACAAGATGATGTCCGGATGAATTGTAGGGCTGTAGTGAAAAAATATATCCTACTATAGAACCTATATCTGTTTAGAAGACATACTTACAATATCTTTTAAATATGGCTACTAAAGAAGTTCTTGTTTTAAGAGGTACCTTAGAAGGTGCGTATTAATTAAATGATTGTTTCTGCCTCGAAGAATAGCTTAAGAAATCATTAGTATACATTGGCATAATGATAGCGATGGATGAACGAATTGAAGACCAAAAAGTGATTGCTTCACACAGAAACTAGTATTAGAGGTGACAAGTTATACTAACAATTTTTAGGTCACAACGGTTGGGTCACTTCCTTGGCTACCACCCCAGCTAAACCAGACTTGTTGTTGTCTGGTTCCAGAGACAAGACCTTGATTGTCTGGCAATTAACCAGAGACGAGTCTAACTACGGTGTTCCAAAGAAGTCTTTCCACGGACACTCCCACATTGTTCAAGATGTTACCATTTCTGCTGACGGTTTGTTTGCTTTGTCTGCTTCTTGGGACAAGACTTTGAGATTGTGGAATATCGAGACCGGTGAGACCGCTAGAACTTTTGTTGGCCACACCAACGATGTTTTGTCTTGTTCTATTGCCAAGAACTTGAGACAGATTGTCTCTGCTTCTAGAGACAAGACCGTTAAACTCTGGAATACCATTGGTGAGTGCAGAGAGACCTTGACTGGCCACAGTGACTGGGTTTCTGCTGTTAGATTCATCCCAGATGACGAACAACCAGTTGTTATCTCCGCTGGTTGGGACAAATTGGTTAAAGTAAGTTTTCTGCTTTTAGTTTTGAAATTGAAATATGGCGTGTTGTCATAGAGATCCAGATGATGTTAAAAATAATATTTGCTACTTCGGACGGTTTTTTAATCGAATGAGACATATCATTATCACCAAGATCTCTGATGGACATCTATGATTAACAAGCTTTTCAATTTCAAAAAAATTTCTGTTTTTGATATACTAACATTATAGTCTTGGGATTTGACTGACTTCAGCACCAAGGCTGACTTCATCGGACACACTGGTTACGTCTCCACCTTGACCATCTCTCCAGATGGATCCTTGTGTGCCTCTGGTGGAAAGGACGGTTCTATCATCTTGTGGGACTTGACCTTGTCTAGAACCTTGTACAGCTTGACCTCTGGTGACGAGATCCACGCTTTGGCTTTCTCTCCAAACAGATACTGGTTGTGTGCTGCTACTGCCACCTCTATCAAGATTTACAACTTGGAGGAGAGAAAGTTGATGGATGAGTTGGTACCAGAATTTACCACTGAACACTCTGGTAAGGAACCACAATGTATTTCCTTGGCTTGGAGTGCTGACGGCCAAAACTTATTCGCTGGTTACACCGATAATGTTATTAGAGTTTGGCAAGTTATGACTTCTAGTTAAGTGTATATAGTGCGTCTAACTGAAAGTAATAACACATAATTTATGTTATAAAGGAATTATATCCTTCATGTATGTCAATATAGTTGTTTTATTTGTCAACTAAAACGCTGTGAGTAAATTTCTTTAACAGATTGTCGGTTATTTATGATTGGGTGTATTATTAAATTGGTATGATTGTAACTTAGAGTCGACTAGCTTGGCATCCTGTTCGTACCATCTGTTATTGATTACATTCATAACAATGGAGATGGAATAACAAGATCTTCGGTCAACCACTTTGTATTATAAAAATATATTGAATATGTGAAAGTATTTCTATCATGGTTAAACTGAGTGGACCTGTACCACATTATAACGTAAAAATTAAAACAATAGCTAATCGGTCTTGACGGTAAAACAATTAGTAAAAAATTAATTAAAGCCTAGTTGACTGCGAATACTCCAACGTGCTATATATTAAAAATAACGTCACTATTCCCCTGGTTTGAATTGAAGGAGAATGATACTTCACAATCTGCCGCAGTTGTGCATAAAAATTTGAAAAGAGGCGATATTAAAAATGAGAGACCGGAACCAAAAAGCTTTTAAAACAGATAAAAAGGACTTCTTAATTAGTTTTAAGAGAATCAAAAAAGTATTTTAAAAAGTATTCAAATAGTGACAAGGCAGTTAAAGCCAGGAAATAAAGTGTTACTGACGAGATACATCCAAGAAATATGACAAGGAAATAACATTATTAGAGCCTATTGTAATCTAGAAACATATAAAACGCTACATCATATTCGCGATACTCTTTGACAATAGTACTTGTATTTGGTCATAATTGCAGTAAGGTATCACTGTCCTGCATGAGATCTATTGGAATCACGTGGGGTATATATTAAGCTATAATAACGAATCTACTAATTTCAAGGCACCACTGCTGACATTGTATAATAAGCCATACACTTCCAAGTGGTGTTCCTCGATAGCTTTCTTCACGTCCCTGTTACAGTACATAAGGTTCATGACCTGATGTTGGACGTTAAGCTCTGACAACTTTGCAATTTTATCTTGGGAGTTTGATATTTCCTCCAACTGGGACTGGTGCTTGAATTTGATATCAATTATAGGAGAAAGCCAGTCAATCAATCCTCGCGAAAGCTTTGTACCATTGTAATAATCCTCATGGTCCTGAACACCCAAGGCCCCATTGACCCCACCACAATCAGTGTGACCGACAACCAAGATCTTTTTAACTTTCAAGTTATTGACAGCGTAACCAATAGCCGTCTGCGACGACAAATCACCTGGGTTATTCACAACATTAGCAATGTTTCTCAAAGTGAAGACCTCACCAGGGTTGACTCCTCCAATGGCTCGTTCACTGACTCTGGAGTCTGAACAGCCTATCCACAAAACATGAGGTGATTGGCCTTTACCATTGAGCTCAAATATTTCCTTGTTTGTAGTACCACGGAAGTCCTTATTAAAGTCTAGTATATTTTCAATCGTGGTATTTGGTTGAAGTCGAAAAAGCGGCGAAAGAATCTCAGTAGAACCACCCATATTGTTAGAAGAAATTATATAACCAACACACCAGAGACTTCATTATATACTCAATACTCAGTACCACATACGGCCTTTACACTGCCCAAGTTGCAAACTTTGCCAAGACCCCGAGGTTCCAATTCCGCCAAGATTCCCTACAACCGTGGACTTGAACGCGTCATGGTGTTTATTCTCTTACAAAATTTGACTTCTGTCTCACAAATATGCAAAGGTCTATACCAATCCAACAAACATAGTCTCGGCGGCCGGGTCGTGAAATTTGGATGTTCCGTTGTGGAATCACCAGGCCCAAAACAGAAAATCAACAAAATTACAACATACACTACCTTATAGAGTCCCGAGACGCATTCCGTTAAGAGGCATCTCTACATTATCTTTGATAAATTGCGTTTTCTTGGCACTCTAATAGGAGCACGTTCGTAATGCAAGGCATTTTAGCCTTATATACAATAGGGCAACAGATTCTAGTTTCCCCACTTATTGAAGACGCAAAATGCACCAGATGCCCAATTAGTTCAATAATTTGACTCCTTATTAGTACCCCACATACAATTTATCTAGGGGTCTTGAAGGTGGATAGCCTACCTACGTTGTGCCATTGTTTTGGTACCTTGGCCAAGAAAAGTGAAATTGATACGCCTCCATTCGTCCAACTACAATGCTGGCATTAAAGACAAACTATAGAAGCCTTTATAGGGAATTGTCAAGGCAGAATAAAAAGATATTCGAATTACACTCTTTGGATATCAAGAAGAAACAGCAGGCCTTGCTTCAGTATCAGAAGCTCAACTTGATCAAGCTGGGCAAGCCGATGGAAGAAGTGGAAAAAATTCTAGCCGCAAAGAAACAGGCAACAGCTCTCAAACCTCCAAAGGTGGAAATATCACATCTCAGACATTCATTAGGATCACTGAACCCAGCTCACCAGTCTAAAGTATTGTACATTGCCGAAAACTTTTTACGGTCTCAAAGAGTATACCAAGAACTTATTGAGCGTTACAATCCGGGAATGTCAATGAGTCAAGAAGAAAGTGTTAGACGTACTGCTAACAAAGTGGGCCTACTGGTGCCTTCTGAATAAACTACACCTTGTATAAAATAAATTTAAACTTAACATAAATATTAGAAACGAGATCTGTAAAATCAACCTTCCATTGCTGCTTTCTGCCCTAGATCATCTTGCGTAGTAGAAGTATTAGTAACCACCTGTGGCTCTTCTACCAAGTCGGGTTCGTAGTCATCGTCGTCATCGTCGAGACAGTTCAAAATATCAGGATTCTTTTTGACAAACGCCTCAATCTTGGTAACCAAATCTTTGGAGGTAATTAGCCCTTTGCTGTCTTTGAAAATATTAGGATCGCTCTGCAACATCTTATTGTACACGGTCATCACATCATCTGGAACACTTGTCAACTGACTGTGATACTCAATCAATACATGAACAACCTCAATAGACAAAAAGTAGACATCACCAGCATCATTATTAGCCTTTAAGATATTAACCCCCGTGACAGGTGGTACACTGGCATCTTCTGCCAGTTCACTGTAAAGAACATTTGGCGCAAAGACAGTAGCCAAGTTATTAATGTCCATCTTTGATCCCGTATTATCGTCAATGTATGCAAACGAACTGACCCACTTAAAGAAATAAAGTAACACCTCAAGCAAGTCCCGATTGGCCCGAGGCAACAATGAATTCACCAATTTTAAAATTCTCTTGCGCTTCACTTGATCGTCATACTTTTGCGACTCAATCCAGAGATCATACAACTTGAAGGTAAACAATGGTTCTGGCATGTCTCTCAAGAATCTTTTTAAAAGCGCAGCAATTTGAATTTGGTCCTGTTTGTCAAAGTCCGGCAATTTATCTGGCAGCTCATTGATATCCTCAGTTGCAAGTCTTAATTTCTTGATATTACCATTCTTACGGAACACACCTTCCACTGACATATCCTTTTTCCGCAAAGCAGCTATACTCTGATCAACCACCATTGGGATTCTGAGTGGCTTGGAAGTGGAAGATTGGGTAGAGTCGCACCCATACTTCTCAGTTAACTCTTCAAGTGGCGCCCCAAACACCTTCGGTCCCTTGTACGCCTTCTTCTTATTATCACCCTTGAGTCTTCCCCAAAAAGTCTGCAGTTTTCTATTTGGAATCAAGTCCACTAGCCGGTCAATAGTGTAGCTTCCGTCTAATAACTGGGCCAAGGAAACAATAGCAATGTGACGAATAATAAAATGCTCTTCTGGAGACAATTCAGCATAGTTTTTACCAATCCTTTTCCGAGGTACAACAGCTTCCAATTTAGCACCGCTACTTTTGGCTTGCGCATCACTTCCACCTCTTGACTTTTCATGCTTGCTATGGTTACGGTTTCTTCTGTGCTTCGAATAGTTTGGAATAACTTCCTTGTTAAAAATATCAGATGATAAGAATCTGAAATCAATCAAGGACAACTCTTTCTTCTTCAAGAAGTCGACAACTTCATTAGGAGTATCATCCGCAGGAATGTCCAAAACCTCCAGATGATTGTTTAGCTGCACAGAGTCCTTTCTAGTTAACACATCATCATCATGGTTTGCCATTGCTGCAGATTTAGCCTGCGGCAATTTGACGACGGTAGATAATCTGAAGTTGGCGGTATCAGCTTCATCAATGTAGCTATCAAGGTCATTACTTGTATTTCGTCTCTTTATGTCAGTAACTGCCCGACTAAATGTCTGCTCCACCTTCTTTTTGTCCATGCTAAGTTTCTTGAGCTTATCAGGATCCTCCTTACTATGCTGCTTTCTATACCGCAACAAATATGACACATAGATCAATGCAATTTTGGTGACATAGATAATTTGCATCAATGTAGTCACATATTCAAACCCTACCTTGCAAGTATCATCGTGGTTCAGCTTCAAGCAAGATGGGCAAAACACACTTTGTTTGGCTTCACTGAATGCCGAGTTCTTAATCCTGCTTTCGTCAATTGGCCGTTCGCATCTTGAGCACTTGAGACATTCATGGTGCCAGCGCAACTTATTAATTTGGGTTGATTTAATACACCCTGACTCAATAAACTCTTTGCAACCAAAACACTGGTCGTCAGTGTAGTATGGAATTTCAACCAAAATCACATCAAACGGGTCATCGTACTCAAGATTCTCATATGTGTTGATCTCTCTCAAGAAGACATCCGTACCATGCTGATTGTGCACGATCTTGTTGTATTCCAAAGCATTTCGAATCGCAGCTCTAATGATGAGACGCAAAAAATGGGCGGCATCAGTCAATGTCTTGACTATACCGTCCACTCTACCGTTTCTCAAGTCCGAGACATAGGCGATGATCATCTTGGAAAAATTTCTGCACAGACTTTCCAGCTTCTTATACTTTGTCTTTTGCGGTGTGAATTCGGTTTCCTTAGCCAGTGCCTTTTGCAACACTTCTTCGACATTTAAAATCTCCAATTCATCGATAGATTTGAACAAAGATTCTGCCTGCAACGACAAACTAGCTGCGGCACTTAGGCCAGCAATTTTGTCGCCACTGAGACCACATTTCAACATTATTGCCAAAGAGGCGGCAGCGGCCAGATCGAAACGATGCAACTCGCGCAGAACATGGCTGACCAAGGAGATGTCGACCTCGTACTTTTCAATTTGGGACTTTGGAGGATTGATGGCATCGATGGTGATAATAATGTCCCAGTTATTGTGGCAGTCAAAGCAGTCTCTATGCCATACTTCGTTGCGGCCGCGTCTTAAGATTGTCTGCTCGTCCTTCTTGTTGAAGATGGACGTTTTGCAGCCCTCGCACTTTGTCGCAATGAATTTCGAATAATGCAAGCGGCAGTAGATTCTCTTTTCGTGGGTGTGGAAGCTCTCTTGCATATTATAAGGCTTATCGCAAACGTCACACTTGAAGTGATCCAAATGGTACTTCCGCCCCCAGCAGTTCATATGCTGGCCTCTGATGGCGGTGTCGCAATTATAACAAATCAAGTCGTCGAGCTTGAATTTGTCGTATTCGCACAATGGCACCATTTGCTTCACTCCATTGACCACCTGCTCCAACGGATAAAACTTTGCCGAACACGGCTTGTTGCACTTGGCGCATCTGAAGCAGTCCATGTGGAAACAAGCGCCCAATGCGCGAATAAACTGTCCGTTGATGGGCTCGCTGCATTTTGAGCAAATCTTTGGTGCTCTTGTGGTTGAGGGTCTTGGTTGCGCCGGCTGCACTGCTAGCTGCTGCAGCAGCAGTTGCGGAGTGAGATTCAGTTGCAGCCGGGAATGTTGCAGCTGCAACGGTAACTGCAGCTGGGTCAAGACGCTGCTGGTGGACTTTGTCTTTGGCTGTGCTGGTCGGTCCAAGCTTATTCTAAACGGCAGGTTAGGAAGCGGCTGGATTTTGTCCTGCTTGTAGATGTCTGGCAAATCCAATCCTAGGCTCTTGAGCTGCTTCATAGACGGCGGCGGTTTCGACACTCTTACTTTCCCCTCGCTACCTGGAAGCGGCTGGTGATGGAAGTCGCTCATTAACAAGCTAAGATCCACTTCAGGCTGCTTGAGCGGTAACAACTGCTCGTTCAGCTGGATCTGCTGCTGTTGCGACGGCTGTTGAATCAGCAGCGGTTGCAGCTTTTGTCTGTCATAGTCGTTGTCCTCAGGCATGGGAGGGATCAAGTCCTTCCATTTAGGGGAGGCTTTTGTCGTTCTCCTCTTGCTAGTAGCCAGACCGCTGTTGTGGCCCCAGGATTGCGGCATCGCTTGAATGTGAGTACGGTCGCTCATTGCACAAGTATTGATTTTGCCCTATAGTTACGCTGCCCCACTCGCTTGTTGACAGTGTCAAAATATTAAGTGACTAGACTTGTGCGGCTGAGATAAAAACACAACAATCGTCAGAAAATGCTCAGATGTATCATAAACTTCAACCAGACACTTTTCAATCTTTTTGAAAGACAGATGGGTGTAAGTACAGAGCAAATCCTTATTTCGCGACTATTATTAGGACACGAAGTAGGGTGGTGGGTGGATAAAAAGATCACACACACGGGCTCTCAACCGCAAGCGGCCTGGCAGATTTACTCTACAAGGGCAATGCTTTGGTGTCTTGCGTTATTTAATGGCCAAAAAAAAAAAAAAAAAGTCGGACTAAATCGATAATTAGCAAACGACGCAATGTAATTTATTACCTTTAGGTACCACTCCATTATAAACCCATCGCCTACATGTAACGCTTCTATGTCGTCATCGCATCAACCGGTATATATAGCCTTGTATGCATTCACTGCAGTGTTATAAACGGTGCTTGCAGTATCACCTATATACACAGCTTCACTTCGCTCTATTTGTCTTCTCCTAGTAGATTTGGAGTACAATTTAATACGGTACGGATCGTGTCTATTTTGTATAAAGATTTCCAATAGCCAACAAAAGACATGCTATTTTGCCCCCCCCCCCGCTGGTACCTGGCTTTTATCCCAGCAAAACTTGCATCCTTTCAACCACCCGATTGGCACAATATATCCCACAAGATAGGACAATGCAATGGTCTCGCAAAACTTAAACAGCGCCTTGGTAATGGTGGCTGATTATTTTGACAAGATGAATGACAAACTGCTGGCTGAAACAGTCCACACCTAAAAACCACCAGGTGAAATGTTCATACAGATATAAGAACTGCACAAGCATCTGCCATGTAACACACACTAGATTTGCTGCGGATAAACTTGGGAAATTATGGTCCAATAAATTTGTCTAGGTTTATTGCCTACATTATTGCCTAGTTGTGAATAGTATCTCTCCAATCAGTTTAATTGCGCATTGAAGACTTGAAATGTGTGCTGCATAGCCTGATGCCTAATTCAGCGTAGGAGCATAGTCTAATTTAGATCTACAAACGTGTAAAATGTGCAAGCAATGCACTCAATGCTGAATATATAGGGCATGCTGAAACAAAAAAATTCCCTCAGCCCCAATATATCCGGGTCACTCTATTTTCTGTCTTTATCCACCCATTGCTAATGTATGCTCCCATGGCTCATTGCAGCAAAAGGAGGGTAACTACACACTTGAATGCCATGCCAATCATTAAAGGAGGCAGGACACAGTTTTAGCCGGATTTTCTTTGGTTGAACTCAAGGTTGCCGTTAGATTGCGATTTACAGGATTGTTTTATTTTTGGTCTTTTGTTTGCATATTTTCCTTAGCAGTTATTTGAAGGGCACTAGTCTTTAAAATCGTCATTCAGGTTGTCCAGTTTCCATAAGTAAAAGGCATTACTTCAACAATGCTATCTTGGAAAAAAAAGCTCAAAGAGCACATCAAAAAAGACGATAAGGATGCCGCTTCCCTATCTCCACAAGTATCGACTTCCTCATCCAAGAAAATGAAGCAGTCGCCTTCAGCCAGTAATTTGTCCGAGGGTGTCAGTAACATGAGCATCGGAGGCTCCGAAGAGCGCAAGTCGCACTCATCTACAATCGTCGAAAATCAGTCTACCGCCGGAGGCAGTCTGGAAAATAAGCCACAGGACCCTGCCATATCTACCATTGTCAAGCCTGGCTGTTTGACAGTGAAGGTCTACTCCGGAAAAAACTTCCAGTTACCGTTTGAGTTGGTGTTGAATGAGTTTATTTTTCAGAAGATTGCAATGTGTGCTGATGATTGCGACCAGCAAGCCCTTGATGAGAATATAAAAAACGCAGTGGCTGCTTCCAGATCAGAATCAAATCCCTTTGAAGTTATTTCCGGCAGCGAAGTCACCAACTGCTTGCCTGCTATTGTTTGTGTGCCATCGAACGACGAGAACTCGTCGGGTGTACGAAACCCGTTGATTTACATCACCGTGGAATTTGATAAGACGGTGTCGCTAGTGGAGCCAAGCGGCGGGCTTATTTCAAACCCAGACTTCAACAATGTATCGTCCTTTGATGTCAATAGAAATGGGTTGTTGATCATTCAAACTTTTATCAAGATCCCTAACATATTGATACCAACTACTTACGCCAGCTTGATAAACAACAAGTCGCCTTCGCAAGATATCTTGATTGGTTCCATAAAGATTCCATTGAATCTCAACTACACTGATAAAAAGAGAATTTTAGACCACGAGTCCCTCAACTTGACTCTTCCAACCGGATTAGAGGGCAATATTGGTGGGGCTGCTGGCTCTATTGGAGGGTCCTTGAACATAACTATTGAGTACAAGCCAAACAAAAACAAGCCTTTGACTATTGACGACTTTAACTTGTTGAAGGTTATTGGCAAGGGCTCCTTTGGTAAGGTTATGCAGGTTCAAAAGAAAGATACCCAGAGAGTTTACGCATTGAAAACCATTCGAAAGGCACACATTGTTCTGAAGATGGAGGTCATACATACTTTGGCTGAGCGAACTGTCTTGGCAAAGGTAGACAATCCATTTATTGTATCACTTAAATTTTCCTTCCAGTCCCCTGAAAAATTATACTTTGTTTTGGCGTTCATCAATGGTGGTGAGTTGTTCCACCATTTGCAAAAGGAAGGGAGATTCTCCTTGGATAGATCTAGATTTTACATCTGTGAGTTGTTATCTGCGATCGAGTGTCTTCATAGCTTGGATGTTATTTACCGAGACTTGAAGCCAGAAAATATCTTGTTAGATTATCAGGGCCATATTGCACTCTGTGACTTTGGCTTGTGCAAACTAAACATGAAAAATGAAGACCATACAAACACATTTTGCGGTACGCCGGAGTACTTGGCACCAGAACTTTTGTTGGGCGAGGGTTATACGAGATCTGTTGATTGGTGGACATTGGGTATATTGTTGTACGAAATGTTAACAGGGTTACCTCCTTTCTACGACGAAGACATTCCAAAGATGTACAAGAAGATTCTTGGTGATAAGTTGAAATTCCCAGAGATTTTTGACGCAGAGGCCAAGAACTTACTTGTGCAGCTACTTGACCGCGACCCAAATAAGCGGTTGGGTGTCAACGGATCACAAGAGATAAAAAGCCATCTGTTCTTCAAGAAAATAGACTGGAACAAGCTCAACAACAAGGGATATATTCCTCCGTTTAAACCACCTGTATCAAATGCATTTGACACTAACAATTTTTCTAGCGAGTTTACCAGCGAAGTTCCTGCTGACTCAGTGGTTAATGACTACTTGAGTAAGTCTGTTCAGAAGCAATTTGAGGGCTGGACGTATGTTGGAGAAAGTAAAATCGAAAAATAGAAGTAAATTTACGGTCTGAATTAGCGTAGTATATGCTTATTGTAATATAGTAACTTCTTCTTCATTACGCTTATAATATGGTAACCTCTTCATTACGCTTATAATATAGCAACCTCTTCATTACACTTATAATGTAGTAGCTGGACTCTTGAATAGGTGCCCCACTACAATGTTGTTTGGATGCATTGATTTGAAGTAAATAATATACAGTACAGCAAAAGAGAGAAGTTTCTCAATTGGCAGAAGTAGTCACAGGAATTATAACAAGCCAAGGGCGACAACGGCTCCAATGCCTCCTATAGCAACGCCATGAACCCATGTGGCATCCTGGTATCCGGCCAAAATGCCAGGCTTATTAAAAGAAGATCCACCATGACTGATGCTAGAGGCGGTTGTCAATTTCTTTTTCTTGGAGCTACTGCTGCTGACATCTCCGCTTGTCAGATTCAAGTCAAGGCTAGTAGTTTCCAGGCTCGTCATGTTCATACCAACAGCGGTGTTGGTAACGTCTTCCGGCTCAGAAAAAAACAGATCGGTACCAGTAAAATCGGAATCCATAGTAGAATTAGAATTAGAATCATTCAAAAATCTAGTCATGAAAGTTCCATGCCGGTTAATAATACTAACGGCTGAGGTGGATGATGCCTCAGAAGTTAAGGCTTGCATATCGTTGTCATTATCAAGGTTGGTGTTGACCGAGGTAAGTAAGACATTTTCAAGCTTTGTAATACTTGTAGAACTTGCCAAATGAGACGTCGTCGTGGCTTCATTTATGGATGTACTATCAGCGTTCATATCCTCATCTCTATTGTTTGTAGGAATAGCAGGCGGTCTGGAGTAGACCATTTCTTCAGCGACAACAAGCTGGGATAACACAGCAAAAGAAAAGGCCAAGTTCATCAACATTCTGAAATATATTCTGATTAGATTTAATAATTCAGATTCTATGAACCATTTTATATATAATATTTCAACTAATCCCCGGGAACGGCAGTATAGGATTTGCAGGGCGCTAACAAACTACCCCAGTTATGGTAGAATCTTTTGCACACTAAATTTCTATATTTAGAATATGGTTACATTATCCAGTCCTTTTTGTTTTGCTTATACCAAAATTTATATTCTTTTGGTATAATTTATCGCAGCTTGAGATGGATAGATGCCTAGACCAGTATACGCTACCCGGCCGTCCACAACGAAAGTTCAATCTAGAAATGTGAGAGAGTATAACAATAATAATAGTAATAATAATATACAATGGAGAATGAGAAGCAGAATACGCTAATATCTAATTCCAAAAATTTGTTTTCTAATAACAGAAACCTGGTTTCTACGGAGAAGGATCAAATATTCCGATTGCAGAACATTGGTAAGATGAAAGGAAACAAAAGCCCTTTGGATTTAATTGAGCAGAACCAGAAACTCACTGTAAATAAAATAAACAAGGAAATAGAGGCACAGAAAATATTCTACAATATAATTATTTGGATATCGTTTGGGCTAGTGAAATCTACGTTGCAGGAAGTCAAGATTACCAGAGAACTATTCATGAACAACTCGGTGGTGTATTTTGCCTCGATCTCTTTGCAATTGCTATTCGCCTATAATATAATAGTGGGATTTTTGTTATGCCTTGAAAAGCAGTCGTCAATTGTGGTACACAATGTTACGGAGGAATCAAAAAAGACAGAACCAGCACCTAAAGCCAAACCAAACGACATCTCAACATTGCCATTAATTATCGCTAAGGATACTAAATTAGATACCCCAAAGCTCAAATACTTTAAACCGTCAGCCAAATATTTATATAAAATGAAAGACTATACCGTACAATAATTTATGCCAGTGCCCGTAACCAATTATGTAGACTGCAAACATCAAATTGTGTAATCCAGTAGGATGAACGACGGCAACAAACTATGGGAGAGTCTATTGCAGTCTGTGGATAAAACCAGAGACTCTCAACGGAAAACCGTGCTAATATTAAGCGACGACCCGGCTGATCAGACCTTTGTCATTAACAAATTATCACAAGTATTAGACCATGACAATCAACTATTGACAAAGAATAAAGGCACCAAAAATCAGATAGCCAACAATTTCGGGCTTGGGTATACGTTTATAGAATACAAAGACGAAAATGATGACCAGCTTAGCCATTTGGATATATATACTGTCGAGGGTCTACAGGGAAATGAGAGTCTATACAAAAACTTGATACGGTCAATGGTGCAAATGGATGATACAGGAAGTATATTGGTAATACCTATACTAAATGTTCAACGTGATCTTTCAAGTTTTCTTGACCAATTGCTTATTTACTTACGATTTATTAATCATGTGTTCTGTGACCAAGTACATAAAGATGTGATATTCAAGCAGTTTAAAAGTAATGCAGCCAAGTACCTTCACAGTCAAGGTCCGTCTAGCTTAAAATTAAAGCAAGGTGAATGTGATTTACCATTGGGTGTGAACTTGCTTATTACTATGATTCATACAGAGCTGCTCCTCGAAATACAACTGTCTTCTCAAGGGAAATGGTCTGTGGTCACTTTTGAGTATATTCAACAGGTACTAAGAACCATAACTTTGAAGCACGGCGGCTCTTTATCATATTTGACGAGTGATTCCACTGACTTGTTACCTCTTGTTTCCCAAATTTTGGAATTAGAGACAAACTATCATGTGCCATTACAACCTAACTTAGTTAGCCAGGAAAAAATTTTGATACCCTTTGGCTATGATACGATAGGAAAAATAGCTACAGTGAATGAAAAACTAGACATTAATGATATTAGTGAAGGATGGAAAGCTTTGCTTTTGGGCGAAGACGGTGATGCAACCAATCTAATTTCCAAGTACAAAGACTTTGTGAAACCTCAATTTGACAAAATAAGCTCAGAAAGTGAAAAAAGAATTGATAAAGTGGTGGACTTCAATCAGTTTCTAGCGGATAATTATTCTCAGATAATGGACTCGAGTGCTGATAAAACCGATGCAACTGGCAAAAGTACCGCGCACCAACCTCCTACTCCTGAAAATCAGAAAATGATCAGTTTTCTTGAGACCTTGAAACTAAAAAATCGAGACCATTAGCTATTTCTTTCAGCTACCATTTAGAACTTCGATACGCAAAGTATTTCCCTATGATACACAACATGTGTTATGGGCGAATTTGGCAAAGAATAAGATTCATTCCGAGGGAGTTGGATTTTAAGGAAAATAAGACTATAGTAGCCGTTACTTGGTAATTATAATACAAATCTCATGGCAAGATTTCGAAATTAGAGCTTGTAGTTTTCAAATTATTCTACGCCTACCATCAAAGAAGAGAAAATGAAGAGCCATCGATAATACAACAAATAATTCCATGACTAGTCTGTCATACATGTGTGAATATATACTCGCACACCTTTTAATAATCTACTTTGCATCTCATACTAAAGATGATTCGCTTATGAATAATAGCAGATCGAGCCCAATATAATCAATGTATCGGAACAGAATATCAATAATTATTTTTCTGCAATCATAGAAGTTATAAGCAGGAGAGATCAAGCCCAAATAAATCTTAGGATGAGTCCCTGCTTTATCCATGATGCATCCATTCACGAACATTGAGCCGAGTGCAATTTAGCATCACGTGAACTATATACAACAAGGACAATTGGTAAGTGTAAATAATATTTTAGCAAAGCCACACTCTAAATGTAATACCGACATATGGCTAGTTTACAAATATGTATCGTCCCGTAATACGTGGCGATTAGTACAATCGTGATTTTAGGTTATTGCCTTAAATCCATCTATGATAGAAATTTACAACTTTAATATACTACAGTTGTTAAGGAACGTGTATAAAGAATAAAAAATATTGTTAGTTGGAACACAAATAAAGAAAAAAAAATAAAAGATATACAATGAATGATAATATGCGGCGACTTGTTACATCAATACGTAAAATAGATTCAATCAGTTTGAGTTTGAAATTCAAAGTTTAAAAATCTATGTCTTTCAATTCCTGATTTTCTTTCTTTAGAGGCTTATCTTCACTTGGATCTTCATCTTTATCTTCGTTAGTTAATATTGACTCATTGTCATCAAACGTAAGCTCAGCCTTCTTAGCAACCTCATCTGTTTCAGTTTCAGTCTTGGTAGCAATGTTTCCCAGCCCTAGATCACTAGTTGGTTCAATTAATGTTTCTTTAGGTAAAACCACATTAGCGGTAGCTTTGGATCCTTCTCCAATTTGAGTAGCTGGGAATGACGTAGGTGGCTTAGGTACTTGAGGTCTTCTGTGAGGTTTCAACTTCCCCAAGAATTTTTTCTTTAGTACATCCAAATAGTTCAATGGTCGACCATTCTCAGCGTACCACAATTCTTCCTCCACATCATCAATAACGTAGTTTCCGGCCTCATAGGTTTTTACCACTTCCTCTAAGAATTCGTTCCACGAATTTGCAATGACAAACTTTGTGTCAAAGTCTTGACCGAAACAAATTATTTGACCCCATTTCCCCTTTGGTCCAGGTGCCAAGTCAACTGCAATATTATTGCCTGAAAAGTCTTTAACCAATGGCACCCATCCGGAATGGACATAAACCGGCTGAATAGTACCCTCCGGATAAGAACGCTGATGGGAGACAAAATCAATTCTTGGAACCGGAGGTGGAATTTTCTTGTGCTTCAATTTGGAGGCCTTATTATCAGTAGATGACGATGCAGCCGACAACTGAGCCATCTGCTGCTTGTAGGCATTGACTCTCTCCAAGTACAACTTTCGCTCGTGTTCAATTTTTCTAGCAGCGGTTTGCCAGACATTGTACTCTTCAGCAATAGATTCGATATCCAACAATGTTAGACCAAAAACCACACCGGTAGGTTTTCCCCCTCTTTCTTGGCCGTCATGGATTTGATAACTTTCTCTGACGGATGAAGGCAAAGAAACGTTTATATCATTCTCCAATTCATTCAAATCCGCAGCTGTCGCAGGCTCATTGACAAAATCAAGTAATTCAGGATAGTAGTCTGCCAAAAACTGTTCCAATCTCTCCCATATTTCTGTTACGGGAACGGAATTACCATAATCTGCCATTTGAATATCGCCATCATTATGTGATCTCGACTTTAATCCCGGACGATATCCGACGTTTTGGTTTGGTCTATCCAAAGATAGCGAGGAGGCGTTATTAGAATTGCTGATAAAGTTGGCATTTGAGTGATTTCGACGAAAGACGTTTTCTCCTGAGTTCAACTGATTTGGATTGAAAGGGGAACTCGATGTCGCATACCGATCATTTGTAGTCAAACTAAAAATAAAATCATTGACTCCTTCCTTCAAGGTATCAAAGAACCCAACCATCTTGGCTTATAAAATACTCGCTGGTATTAGGGGACGTTGCACAAAATACAATGGACAGATAATAGTATAGTTATATCGCTGTAAGTATAAATATCTGTAAAGCTAGAATATTTCTCAATATAAACTTAATACTTCTAGCAGGACGAAAAAATTCCTCGTCGTTCTGGCAATTTGAAATTAACAACAAACTACATTAGAGTTTCCGCTCGAGATTTCGTGGTTGCGAGCCCGTGTAAAAATTGGGCTGAGGAAAAACGTCCATGCTTAGCCAAGTGAGAGGCTGTAGCCCAAAGTAGCGGCAGACACCCCCAATATATGTTAAGTCAGCTTTTGCCTTAGCCAAGGGACGTTGCCGATGTTTGTTTTCCCTGCCTTTGATAATGCTTATAGGTCGAGAAAAAGGGTGTTTAAGTCCTGTGAACGCTGTAGGGCAAAGCGAATAAAGTGCTTTGTTACTCCAGATCACACTGATTGTGTTCGATGTGAAGCCGCTAATGCGACATGTTCATTCGAAATTCGGCCCGAGAAACGAGCCAAAACAGTCCTTGGACCGGAAGATATAACCTCAGAATATCTAAAACGGACTTTCAGATTCAATGTGTCAATATTACTGGAGGACAGAAGATATCAATATGTGTTCCACGACCACCCCAAGGTGATTGTCAACAGCAAAATCGATGCCGATAAAACACTATATTACGAGTCAGGGATTCATGTAGACTACCATATCTCATCTAAGCGGAAACAAAAATATCATATCAGAGATATGGAGACATATAATTATCTTGTTGCTATTAATGCCTTTAGTATTACGTCTGGCCGATTTGCGCTTGATGAGTCGGAAATACGCGTATTGATCGACATTTTCTTTGCAAAAATACACTCCGTGCTACCAATTGTCAACTATACCGGGTTTTGGGAAGAATGGAACGCCGGAATTTTGCCTAGTGTGGTCTTGTTTGTCATGATGTTGGTGGTACTGAAGGACCCATCTGCCATACCAATAATAAACCAGATGCTTCAGAGAGACTGCAGTGGCGAGGGATCTTTGGATGCCTTATATGTGCAATGGACTACGCTGCTAGAAACAAAAATTCGCCAGCTCCTTATAGTATTACCCCAGCTTGGCGACTTTGACAAACTTACAATCTTATCGACCCTGGCATTACTTTCATTACACTATGGCTTCCACCAATTTGGTTGCGAAAATTCGACCAATGATTTTTCCGTGGCCATCAACACGGGACTTCTGTTGGGAATCCACATGAAACGACAATTAAAGGAAATACCCCCAGAGAAAATCAGACATACCGAGGAGCAATGGTGGGTGCTATATGTGCTTGATAGACTCAATGCGTTTGTTAATTGCAGAACTACCCAGATTAGAATGGCGGATTTCAATTTGGATCTTCCCGAAAATGTAAAGTTGCTCAAGTTAATACAGG
This sequence comes from Saccharomycopsis phalli, assembly GCA_020342235.1. Taxonomy (NCBI): domain Eukaryota; kingdom Fungi; phylum Ascomycota; class Saccharomycetes; order Ascoideales; family Saccharomycopsidaceae; genus Saccharomycopsis; species Saccharomycopsis phalli. The sequence continues at coordinate 1,435,638 of CP073213.1, forward strand.
TTGCGCAAGCACTAGAGGAGATGCTTCACGATCTTTATCGTCCGTTTAAGCGAGAAAACTCCCGAACTGTACGGGAAACGTACAAGAGAGACGTGTTTCAGCGATTGGAGTTTGAGACATGCGAAAGAGAAATGCAATTAACTGATAAGGAGCTTGATACTTCGCCCGTGCATTTTTTGACCAGAATCATTCAGAATACAATTATCCTAGCTGCCCAAAAGGCAAAATACGAAGACACTACTATTCCAAATAGTGTACCAGAGGGAGTAGCTTTCAAGGCCAGTCAGAATATTCTTTGGTATTTTCAGCGCCAACCGGAAGAGCATATTGTGAATATTCCAATTGTCCCCTGGTGTTTGACTTTGGCTTTGGGCGTGTGCTTGAAGAGAAAGGCTCGGATTGTTCTCAATTATAAAGACTCTGCAAATGATGTTGATTCCAATGTACAAGAAATGTACCACTGGAAAGATTATATCGCTGTTCTAGAAGAATATTCGAAAAAGTACTGGGTGGTGGACGAGAATTGTAAACTCTGTGCAGACTTTGGCAAAAAACTTGATCAAAAACAGAAACAATTGGAGGAAAATAAAATCAGCGAGCAATTAGAGACGCGCATGGATAAAGACACTGACCTCAATTTTGTTTCGTATGATGACTTTTTCGGAGGGGTACCATTGGACATGTTTACCAGTGTTGGTCTTATTGATTTTCCGAACCTTTCCCCACAATTCAACGGAGACATTTCCTGATTTTGACCAATTAGTAAAACGTCAAATTTCGGTTGCACTTCCGTTTTAGGAAGTGCAACCGAAGATGAATTGATATAAATTGAAGTTGTAATGGGAATTATTATTAAGAATTAGTTTGATAAGCCTTTATCATGTCTCCTATTGCCATTGAAACTACTACTGATGACCTTGAGCCTCGTTTCTCCGGGGTCAAGAGGTCTCTTGTGAAGGACGATAAGATCGAGGCAGTTACGGATTCTTGGAAGAGAATTATACTTGCTCTAGAGAAAGAGGCAAAGATATGCTCGGCCGAGGGCTCCAAGCGAGTGCCTGTATTCTATTGGAGTGATATACTAAAGAATGATTACCAACTTACTGATGAGCAGTCTGCCTTGTTTAAAGAAAGAGGATGCGCTATGATTAAAGGAGTTGTTGATCGAGCTCAGATTGACAAATGGTTCAATGAATTATGCCAATTTTCCAAAGATAATCCTGAAACAGCAGGATATACCTTTCCTAACCCGACCTCCTGGTACAATTTGTTTTGGACAAGGCCCCAAACCGAGGCCAGATCTCATCCAAACATATGCAAGTTGTTCAATATTTTCTCAAATCAATTTTACGTAGAAGATACCGAAAATTCGTTGATTGATTTGGACTCTCAAATTGTATATGGTGATAGAATTCGAATCAGAGAACCTGGCACCAGTGCTGCTCTTTCTTTGCATTTGGATAGTTCCTCCATAGAAAGATGGGAAGATAAAAATTTTAGAGAAACCTATAAAGAGATATTTGAAGGTCGCTGGGAAGACTGGGACCCTTATGCGTTAGATACCAGACAATACGCTAGAGAGGATTTGTATGAGCACCTTGATACTAAAAGACCAACAATCTGCTCGACATTCAGAACATTACAGGGCTGGTTAGGATTATCTGACAATAAAACTGGAGAGGGAACTTTGAAAGTGCTCCCGAATGTCAAATTGGCAATGGCATATGTTATGCTTAGACCCTTATTTTGGAAGGATCCGGAGCTGGGGGACTTGAATGACTATAAAATCGACTTGGTGACTCCCAAGTTTCCAGGTGCTACCCCTTCGACTGGCCAGTTGTTCTTAGACGATGATCTATTTCCTCATCTTAGACAGTGCCAAACAGTAGTTGGAATTCCAAATGTCGAAAAGGGCGATTTTGTGTTCTGGCATGCTGATCTTCCACATGAAGTAGACAAAGAGCATAATGGAAATGGCCATTCCAGTGTATTGTACTATGGAGTCACGCCATTATCTATCCCTAACATCCGGACTTTATTGGACACGAAACATTCCTTTATCAATAATATTTCGCCAATTGATTATCGATCTCAATTGCCAGATGGTATAGTCGAGAACCAAGGTGCCAACGTGGATTGTTTAAAGACTGAGGAATCAAAACGGTTAATGGGCTTTGCACCATTTGAGATAACCAAAGAATTGACACCCTCGCAGGCCAATATTAGAAAGATAGCCAATGACGCATTGAAGGCGGGACAATTTGATCCAGAAAATTACCTAAAATAATTATTATGACCATGACTTTTGAATACTGTAGGTCTCTCATTTAGCACGTGGGTGTGTACTTGGAAATTTTCACAATCTTGGGTTAACAATAATAATGTCTAAACGCCAAAACCGTGAAAAAGACCAAGACAAAAATAAAAAGTTAAAGCATGATGATGATTATTCAGGGTATAAATTAACTAATGAAAATCAAAAGATAGAGGAGGTGCATATTGATTCAATTGATCCTGAAAAGTTCTATGAGCAATACATTGCTCAGAGAAGGCCAGTTATAATAGATGGTTTGGTTTCGGGATTGGATGTAAACAGTCTACACGTGGATAACATTGTAAATACTCTAAAGCGGCCTAATGGAGAACAGTTTGTTGTTAAAATAGAGCGAAAAATGAATGGTGGGTTTGGGTCTGGGCTAGAGAAGGATAGAATGGAGTTTAGTGCCTTTATCGATGGCTCAATAAATGGGAAAATTGATGGCTATTTGACTACACAGTATGAGTACGATGAAGATGAGGAACAGAGTGAGGATGATGACGATATGGAAGAGGAAGAAGAAGAGGATATAAAAGAAGAGAAAGAAGATGAAAAAGAAGAAGACGAAGAAGATGAAAAAGAAGAAAAAGAAAAAGAAAAAGAAAAAGAAAAAGAAAAAGAAAAAGAAGGTTTGGAAGGTGTGGACATGAAACATGATCAATTACCTGAAGATGACAATCTTAGCGAAGCCGATTCAATTGACTTTAATGATTTACATGATGATTTTGATGATTTGCAGGAGGATGAGACCGGCGAGGAAGAAATTGAACCAATTGTGGCCACAGTTAACGACTCACCGTTATGTTTGAGTGAAGCAATTGATAGGGTGTATGATTTGGTTCCAAAGCCCTTGACAAGTCTTTTGGAGAAAGGAAAACTACCATTGATCCCAGGCATGTTTCCAACACTAGTTCCACAGCAGATAAATATTTGGGCAGGGTCCACAAAAAACTTACCAGACTTCAAGCTAAATGTCAATGAGCTGGCTGATGGTTTTGGCTTAGGAAGACAAGTTCCAGGAGGGATGACGTCTTCTGGCTTGCATCATGATCATGCTGACAATTTGTATATTCCTGTCCAGGGTCACAAACGGTTCACGCTATTTTCGCCTGATGCTGCTAGGGACTTGTACACCATTGGTGATGTATGCAAGATCTATAACTCTGGAGTCATTGACTATGAAGAGAATGAAAATGCACCAAATTGGCGCCACGTTCGAAGTGATGGTGCGACCATATGTGAAGAGTCTGTCACCACCGTTCGCCACAAGAAGCTTGACCCTCCGTCGTTTTCCAAGATTCCTCCGATCCTCTTGCACACCAACGAGGTGGGTCCGGATGACAAGGCCAAATTGGACGGGATAGTCAAGAAACACTTTCCAAGACTCTTGAATGCGAAAAAGTGTATTGTGGAACTAAAGGCCGGCCAGATGTTATACTTACCTACCGGGTGGTTCCACGAGGTCTCGTCGTTTGGAGATGCAACTGACAAGAACATGCATGTAGCCATGAACTACTGGTTCTATCCTGTTGATGGTGAGTCGTTCGAGGAGCCATATAACGACACATGCTGGAAAGAAGATTTTACACGAACACGAAAAGCGTGTGAATTGTATGAACAAGGAAAATTAGACGAGTAAATAGTATGTATGGCATTATGAAAATTTGGTCAGTTGCTTCGTAACCATAGGCTCGACGCCTCTGTAGATACCATAACCGATTAAGCCGTAGCCAACCAGCTTAACCAGGTTCTTCCACCAAGCGGGATTGCTTCCAGGCTTCTCGTGTTGAAAAGCTTTGCCTGAAGCAAAATAAGCACCGGCACCCAACGACGTGATGGTGGCCATTACTTGACAAAGTGCGCAATTTTCCACCTCTTGTTCGGTCAAGTCTCTGGACTCTGGAGGATTGAATATTTTGGCTATATTTGACATTTGCAAAAGGACTCTAGGTGGTTGTGCTTTTTTGAAAATTGCTTTCAGGGTATCTGACCGATGGGTCTTTCAGAGCTTGAGAAGCAGCGATTGGCGAATATCGCTAGAAACAAGCAAATCCTAAAAAACTTGAATTTGGATACAATTTCAAATGAGATACACGAGAAAGTTAACAAGACCCCGAAGAAGCGAAGTATCCCGAAGGCCAAGGTTCCAGCGGAGCCGCAGAGAAAGTCTCGTCGGTTACAGGGAATAAAAATAGAAGATACCGATGAGTATCAGAAAGCCATGAAGGTGAAGGAGATTGAGAAGATTGAGAACGAGAGGTTGGAGAAATTAAAGACGATGAAGTTGCCCGGGAATGTGTCTCTACTTGACATTGTCAAGCAAGAACGACGGGACAAGGGGGAAGATGTGGAAGATGACAGCAAGATATTGCAGTCGTTGACCAAATTGTCCGACAACTTTTCCGTGGGCGATTTTTACGAAACAATTTCCAAGAAGAAGACTAACGATGCTAGCATAGATGGATTGCGGAAGCAATTCCGTCTGATGAGTGTTTATGAAAAGTATCAGGTGAACGACCTTCAGTTGACCTACGACAGAATGTCAATGATCCAGTTTCACCCCTCCGTGAGCGAAAAGCTTATTATTGGCGGTGACATTTTGGGCAATCTAGGAATCTGGAATCCAAGCGGGGACACAGATGAGGAACCGTCAATCACCGTGTTTAACTTGCACGGGAAAACAATTGCCAAAATCGACTTTGCGCACCAGGACTTGAGTAAGGTCTACACTTGTAGTTATGACAACTCAATCAGAGTGACCGACCTCAAGACCTTGAAGTCCAATGAGCTACTTGGGTTGTTGGACGAGAACGGACAAGACATTGGCATCTCAGACATTCAAATATCTAGACAGACAGACACAGAATATTCCAATTTGGTGTTCTTCACTACATTGGATGGCCAGTTTGGATCGTTCGATATCAGAAGTAAGCCGGACAAGCCGGCCATCACCCTTTACAGGTTGAGCGAAAAGAAAATTGGAGGGTTTTCTGTCAATCCACACGCAAATTATCAAATTTCTACTGCATCTCTCGATCGGACCTTGAAGTTGTGGGATATACGCAAGACTTATTCCACTTCAAAGTGGTCAGAAAAGTTTCCGGATGAGCCGTGTCTACACAGCTACGGATCATTTAGTAGCAGATTAAGTGTGAGTATTTCGGACTGGAACTCAAGCGGAGATATTGTATGTAACGGATATGCCGATACTATCAATATCTTCAACCTTGGGGATACTTCTGGTTGGCAGAAGGACTTCCTTTATAAATCAAAGAAATCAAAGGCAATCATTCCCGATACTCTAAATCCAGACCATACTTTAAAACACAATTGTCGAACTGGGAAATGGGTTTCGATATTGAAGGCGCGTTGGCAGGCCAACCCCAAGGACGGTTATGAGAAGTTTGTGATTGGAAACATGAAGAAATTCTTTGATGTGTATACTAGCAATGGAGTTCAAGTTGCCCATCTCCATGACTCGTCAATGACAGCTGTTCCAGCTGTATGTACTTTCCATCCAACGGAAAACTGGTTGGTAGGAGGAACTGCCAGTGGTAAATGTGTTCTCTTTACGTAGTGGTAGAATTTTCCGTTTGTCTCAATAAATTGATTTAACTGATGAGTCATTTTTAAATGATTTGACAAAATTTTACAGGTTCTTGTACTCTAAATTTGTCTCAAAATCGCTACGTATGTTTGTTGTTCTGGATCATGGAACGCTGCAAATTTATGCATGGAGATGGCTATTCTTTCTTGGTATATTTTCCCTAGTGTTGCCAAATTACCATATTACGCCCCGAAATTTTATCAGGAGGAGGTCTAGCTGACAAGAAAAGTCTTTAAAGTTCACAGAATAACACATCCAAGCGATGCCTTCAGTTTTAAAGCGAACGAGGAAACCTCTGGTTAACGGAGATGACTTGAAACGCAGTAGTCTGAGCAAGAAAAGAAAGAAGGACCAGGTGCAAATATCAAATAAAGATGGCGCCAACAACAATATTCTAACCACAGAAGCGATGAACAATGTAGAAATATCAATGGACCTGGTATACGAAAATTATATGGTGAAACCGGCAGCAGAATTAATCAATCCTCGGTTCCAGCAGGAAGTCCATCTGTCTTTCCTACGGCCTGGGGCCAAGTTTATAGGGAAACAATTACATGCTGGAAAGAGTCATAAAGTAACTATTCAATTTAAAAGTGTGGACTTGAGTCAGAGCTACTTAAACGGTTACTTAACTATAAATGATTTAACAGTAGACAATCCCGAGATCACTACGTTCTTTGAGGCTGAGATAATAGGAGAACGGTACAATTTTCTTTCTAGAAGAACGCTGAATTCCCTATATTTGCATGACGAGGTAGACTTGATGAACTGGGGAAAGTTTTCTTCTTGGAATTTAAATATCCGTGACAAGGTGATCAGCAAGCTCCTGGATAGACGATTTGAAAACTTTGGCACATTGCTAAAGCAAGACTCAAATATTTATGTCCATAAAAATCCCTTTAGCCAGAGATATATATACATGCGATGGAAAGAAGTATTTCCATTGCCTGATATCAGCAAGACGCTCCAAGCTGCTTCTTTTGAAGGTTTATACTATATTTGTGCGGATCAGATGACAGGAACCATAATGGGATACTATTACGACACCGGAAACAAGAATCAATATTTAGAGTTACTACACCAGCCTACTGGCGGTAGCTACCAAAGCTATTCGTTTGTTTAATGATTTCATTGCTGATAACTATATACATCATTTGAGAGCCGCCTTCTCCAGCTCTTTGAATTGCTCGGTCAATTTCTGTAGATTCTGTTTGTACACAGTTTCTACTTGGGCAATGATCTTCTTCAGTTCGTCGGATTTCTTTATGGATTTTAGTTCTTTCAAAGCTGATGTTCTAACATTTGTCAAGGTGTATTTTGACGATGACGACTTGAAATGTTCAAACACCAACTTTAACTCCTTTACAATCACATTCTTGACTTCAGTGGTAGGTCCAGGTAATGGCACTTTTAATAATTGCGGGTTTTTTGGGTCAACCTGAGGATTCAAATTAAGATTAGCACCAATCACAGCAGATACTATACTCTTTACATCACTAGGATCAAACACTGTGATAACCAAAGAACGTCCTTTCATAGATGTCTGTGCAACTTCTGTGAATTTAGCTGTCTTGCCGTGTGTCAAATTCACAGTAATGTTGTCAAGTATTTGAGTGTTTGCTAAACCTTGCCTCGACTCTGCAGACTTCTTCTTATGTAATTCAAGAACTTGCTTAAAGTCGTTGTCTAACTTTTTGAGGAACTCCTTAGAATCGAATACCTCTTCGTTTTCCACTTCCTCTACTTGCTTGCCTTTGGCTTTTTTGGCTTTTTTGAAGCATATGCTACTAGTAGAAAACTGGTGTGCAAATGTCTTTCCCTGAACAGGTATTATATAATTTGAAAGTGGATTTTTGTATCCAAAAGGAACCGTCGTTCTCACTCCAGTACGTGAATATAATTTTATTGCTCTAGAAATCATTCACTTGTAAGCTTTCATGAATACGAAACGAAAATTTCAGTAAGATTGTCACGTGCCAATGCTGCATAGATCTCTTAATATTATTCAATCTGCCCAACCAAATGTTCTAGTTCTTAAATATTCGTTGATTTCCTTGGGAGATGCTTATAATAAAGGACTAAATTATATTAAAAGTCCTGCGAATTATGGCTTGTGAAACATAAGAGAGGATCTCTAGTTCGATAGTTGAAGTTTTCGCTGGGTAAGCTTTTCTCTCAAGCTACGATTTCCTTATGTTGCTTAGACCCTTATGATGATAGCTTCTACGCTCAATAGATTACAAAGTTGCCGTGACATCCAATGCAATAATGCAGTTCTTATTTATCTGTTTGTGGGTAATCATAAAAATGCCACAAAGATACATTAATTTCTGGTTATGGACTTGGCATGATCTCATTGTGACTACACGGTCTGCTTTGAGGTATCTAAATATAACGGGGATTATTTATAAATTTTAAAAGGCAAGAAATGGCTTGGTTAGAAAGTCCGTTTGACGATGGAAGCTCTATCACTATATCACAAAGTATTGACTCCGAAAGATGTATGTCTGCCGATGATTTCTTCACAACTTTTTCTCTGGCTGGCTATTCTAATAGTCTTATTTTGAGCAGTACGGTCGAATCTATCCAAACCCTAAAGAATATAACTGATTTTAACAATACGCTGCCCATTAAGTTGAATTACCAAGATTTAACAGATTCTTCTAAGACGAAGCATTCGAGCTTGTACAAGGCATTAAGCAATAGGAGTAGTTCCTTTAAAATGATCTCTCAGATGACTAGGAAGTCACCAATTACCCTAGAATTGGGAACACGAGAGACGCTTTCAAGCTTACTGACTCCATTATATAAGGTATCATACTCACCAAACATTTCTGAAAAGGATAAAAAGCAGATGAATGAGGCAAGGCATATTATACAAGAAATAATATCAACTGAAACCAACTATATTTCCTTAATTAATTTATTATCGGATTTGCTTTCTGAAGTATTTCTTGACGCTGGGTTATCAGATTATTTTGAGGTTCCAATGTTAGAATACTTGGAATTACTAAGTTGTAAACATCAGGACTTGAAAAACAAGCTTCAACTATTAGAGTCTGGGACCTTTTCATTCTCTGAACTTGAAGTGGGTCGAGATGATGTACAAGCTACTAAAGCAGCTATTCGGAAAACCGGCAAGTTACTTTCTACAAATGCTATAATTGTGTATTTATACAAAGGCTACTTCACTATGCTTATGTTGGTCTCACAATTGGCCTCGAAGTCAGGCACTCGTTCAATAATTTGCCAAAGAGCATATTTAAGATTTTTGGAGGCAAGCCAAAAAGAAAACCACAAAATGGACCTTTCATTTTTATCTCTCCTCCAACAGCCAGCATCAAGAATAGTGAGATATAAGTTATTTGTTGAATCATTGATCGTAGCCAGTTCTGACAAAAATATATTTGAAGACTTGTCTGTTGATTTAAGCTTAATTAAACTAAAGCTGGAGCAGTTAAATTTGCATTGCAGAGAATTAGAAGCAAACGACATTTCCAAGTTCTTTTTTGATAGGCTGACGACAGTATCAAAGAAATTTGACTATCCTTTTGAATTCTTGGGGTTGCCTATATTAAACGGGTCTTTAGTGGGTATTTGGAAAACATTCAATTCATTGGCGGCAAAGAATTATGGGGTATTTTTATTCAAGTCTGCATTACTTTTGTGCTATATTCAAGGTACCAACAAGTATATTGTGGAGTTCATTATACCTCTTGGATGCTGCAAAATTGAAAAAGAGTGCCTCGACGGCCTGTCTTGTAACTCTGTGGAGAACATAAATTTGGTTTTCGAATGTGGGTATCGACTATATGAGATTTTACTAGTAGGTTACTTGAAAGAAGAAATTCAGGTGTGGAGGGAGAAGTTGGATATTTTGACAGAAATAGTCAATGGTCCCTATGCTTTTGATTATTCATGGTCAGCACATAACAGAAACACGTTAATTCCCGATAGCTTGATGCCTATGGATATCTCTCTAGATAATTTTGAAGCAAATCAATTCACCGAGTGCTACTTTGGGGAATTGATATTGGTAAATATTAAAATCGAACCTGAGGAATTTGTTGTAAAGACTACTACAATAAATAGTAGAAGAGAGTGGTCAATGAGACAGAATCTTTTTCTAACATTTGATTATAGCAAATCAGTTGCGTTGAGATTGAGCTATGGTCCTCGCTTGGAAATTGAAGAGGCCTTAAAAAATATATGGAGCAGAGAGTTGCCATTTGTGTCTAAGCTGTCACAGCAAGTAATTGGAGAGGGACGAGACGCCAAACGCAAATACAGAAGAGTATTTCAAGAAGTGAGGCACTTCAAGAAAAGTCTATTCAGAGAGATGAAGACTAACATTTATTCGTTTCTAAATAACCATTAACCACGTGAATCGTTGGTGGAGGTCCAACCTTTTTTGATATCACCGCCGGAACGTAATGTTCCTTCTTTCAAAATTGTGATGATAGCTTCCTCGACATTGGCGGTGCCAAATTCATTCTCCAATTGTTGCTTTCCCACCTCGTCGAGTATGCCTTCGCGTCCTCCTTGTCTTGACTCGTAGATTTTGAACACGGAAACTGCATTACTCAATGGCACCGTTGAGTCTTTCTGGTATTCCTTCACTGCTTCCTCCGAGTCCACGAATACAAAGTATTCTCCGTCCTTGCCCTTATAAATAACTCTGTGCGTCTAATATTAGAATATATATGGCATTCTTGCGAGTATAGTACTCACTAGCTTTCATAACTTACCGAATTGGTCATTATGATTCAATCAATAAACTTCTATTTATACTGATTCTCAAAATTCGAGACTTTTCGGACTTTATATACACTCGCTTGCGTGATCACGTAATCGTAGCTTGCCATATTGCTTGCTACCCCCACACATGTCCTGCATTATTTCCACATGTATTGGGTACTCATCTTGATTGCTTTGCAATGTATGTTGCTTAGTTTCGGAGTTAGCATACAGATATAAACTGATTATGAATTAAGATACGTTGTTCTTATGATATTATAAATACAGGAAATGAAGTAAACCGTCGAAGCGGCAATTTGTGTCACCATTGAGTCATGGCAGCAGTAGCAAAATGCCGCCATTACTTCCATAGTTTGATCTCAATATTCTCCAACAGATTCTGGAACTCGTTGGCACGTTCATCTGATATGTCTAGTCCATCCTTGCCATAGCATTTCACAAACAAATCGTCTGAGACACCTTTGATGTGCACAGCCTCGGCAATGGACCCCGCAGACTCATATCCTAAAGCAGCCAAGGCGACTTTTTGTCGGTCAATGCAATTGAATAACGCATTTGTTCGCTTGTTGCACATTGTTGCCTTTTCTTGGTATGTCCCATTCTTCAAGCACTGCATTAGTAACATTTGCACTTCTGCGCAGTTCTCCAAGACTGCTTCCCTTGTTGTATTGACTCTTTTGAATTCCACCAATGTGTGTTTCTCTGCGGGACTTAAAGTCGTGCTACTACGACTATCTGGATCTTCCTTAGAGGCTGCCTTTTTACTTTCTATGTGTAACTTCATATCCTCCTTTGCAAAATATTTCTGCTGCTCGGAGCTCAAGTCCTGAAGTAGTTCATTGTTTTCCTCATTGTTTTTACTCCATCCTAACCATGAATATAGTCCCATATTATCTAACATTTGTAATTTCTCACTGATCCCCAAGTACTATTCAATTACCCTCCCTACCGTTTGTATATGTACCTGCCCAACATGCGCTGACTCTGTGGTTCTATATGTAGTGAAGCGATCCGCTACAATTCCATCATGTTATTTAAAGGAGAGCCATCACATAAGCAAGGCCACATTATTTATGAAAAGGCCAACTTTTGCATTGAATCAAGATACCAAATACAAAAAATTCTTGGTAAGGGCTCTTATGGCACAGTGTGCTCTGCGATTGATACAAAGTCAAACGAATCCAAAGCGTATGAAATTGCAATAAAAAAAGTCTCAAATATATTTACAAAAGAGGTTCTTCTTAAAAGAGCCATTAGAGAACTCAAACTCTTGAGGTATTTTCGTGGTCACCGAAGCATTGTCAATCTAATAGACTTGGATATTGTGTATATTAGGCCCTTTGATGGACTATACTGTTTCCAGGAGCTCATACAATATGATTTAGCCAGAGTAATACAGTCATCAGTTCAATTCTCAGAATTTCATATCCAGAGCTTTTTATACCAGCTACTCTGCGGCTTGAAATATATTCACTCTGCTGACGTGATTCACAGAGATTTAAAACCAGGAAACATTCTTTGTACCACAGGAGGGATACTAAAAATATGTGATTTCGGCTTGGCTAGAGGAATTTCCAAGCAATACTTGAAACAAAGCTCAACCACTATAACAAATTATGTGGCTACCAGGTGGTACAGAGCACCCGAGCTTATTTTAACTAGAACTAACTATTCCAAGCAAGTAGACGTTTGGGCAATTGGCTGTATTTTTGCGGAGTTTTATGGAAGAAGACCCTTGTTTGTTGGAAATGACCAGCTCCATCAAATCACACAAATAGTTTCGATATTAGGAACACCATCCGATGAAGTATTGGCAAAGTATGGAAGCAAAGTTGCATGGGACTGCTTTCAGCCTCCAAAGCCTCAATATAAAACGGTTCCTTGGAATGAATTGTACCCGGCAATTAATGACAAGGCAAGTGATTTATTAGACCATATTCTTTGTTGGGACATGGATCGACGATTCACAACTGAACAAGCATTAGGCCACGCCTTTTTAGCAAATTTCAGAGATGTATCACAAGAACCAACATGTGATAAATCGTTTGACTTTAGCTTTGAAAATACAGCGTCCACCTTGAGTGAATTGAGGTCGGTGTTACAGAAAGAGGTCGAGTCCTTCAAAATCGAAAGAATGGGAGTCCAAAAAGAGGTTTACTAATATAACCCCTTATATTAAACTTCATTATAAAAATTGTATTTGTTATCAGACATGCCTTCCACCTTTTAAATTGCTGTAGACCGCCGGATGGTTTCTTCTAGTAAAGAACACCAACACCAAGGATATTAAAGTGAAGAGTTTCACCAACAGATGTCATTTTTGCTGTATTTTCCGGTCCAATAGTATATTTACCAATTATTTATTCATCCAGACTGCTTGAAATTGAATGCATTATCCGCTTTATTAGTAATCATCGGTTATCAACGTGGACTGTCGGATCCAGCCGTGCGGTTCTTTTTGCATCGAAATCAGGACGCGATGGCTTAGTGAAAATATTTCGCACGTCTGAAAAATTTTTGGCCTACCGATAGCATATCTTACCGACAATGACAGAAATTGGAGATGCCCATCTTATCGATATTGATCCTCCCGAAGACAGAGCAAGAGTGATTAAGGATATCCTTGCAGGTACGGCTGGAGGAATTGCCCAAACATTGGCAGGTAATCCATTTGATACCGTCAAAGTTCGTTTGCAATCTGCACCTCCTGGAACTTATAATGGTGCGGTGGATGTGGTACTGAAGTTGGTTAAAAATGAAGGTATAGGTGGGTTTTATAAAGGAGTCTTGACGCCTTTGGTTGGTGTCGGGGCCTGTGTGTCTATTCAGTTTGCCGTGAATGAATACATGAAAAGATACTTCACAAAGAAAAATGAGTCGCGATCAGATAAATTTCTTACTTTAAAGCAATTTTACATTTGTGGAACTGCGGCTGGGTTTCTGAATGGTTTCTTAGCCAGTCCGATTGAACATATCAGAATAAGATTACAGACACAGACAGATGCAAACGGGCTCTATAAAGGACCGGTTGACTGTGTCAAGAAAATGTACCAGACTTCTGGTGTTCGGGGGATTTTTAGAGGACTTGGCCCAACTCTTGTGCGAGAAGCTCACGGTATGGGCATTTATTTTGCTACTTATGAATTTTTAGTGAAGCGCGACATGAAGGCGAACAACCTTGAAAGAAAGGAGTTACCAAGCTGGAGACTATGCTTGTATGGTGCTGCTTCTGGTATCACTTTATGGCTCGGGGCTTACCCAATTGACGTGGTAAAGACCCGGTTACAAACTGACGACTTGAAAAACAAGATATATACCAATTCGATTCAATGCGCCAAAATGATATACGCAAATGGGGGTATCAAACCGTTCTTCAAGGGATTTGGAGTCTGTTTATTGAGGGCAGCACCAGCAAATGCAGTGACCTTCTATGTATTCGAGGCAGCAATGAGAGCCATGGGATGATTGTGAAAAATTGTCTTATTTTTTTAATTAAATTAATTATAGGTTGAATCGTCTGGTAATTTTTGTATACGTTCGACGGCGAGGTGTATTAAATGGTGAATTGTAGACAACATTAGTTTTTTTTTTCGTTAATACAAATGGACACGGACGACGACAAAATCATACTTTGAGGTCATTGTATTATATGAATTTGTCAACTTCAATCTCTATTGATTTCTTTCAAGACTGATTATTTTAGCGACACTAGTAGCGTGTCATGTGATTATACATGTGTGTGGTTTTCCATTGCCGCATAAATCGTAACTAGGCTTTTACACTGATATTTTAATAAAATGCTTAGACAAACAGGATTTCGTTCGTTCAAGTTAACAGGCTCTCATTTTCTTCGCCAGAGTTGCCTTCGGCCTTTTTCCCAGGTTATGACCGTGCGAAATTCAAACCCCGAGCCAGTCAAGAAGCGCAAGCAGTTGAGTAGAATCACAATTGGGGGCTCTGATTCCAAGCAAGAAAAGATTAAAGACGAGAGAATGATTGAGTTTTCTACTTGGAAAGCCGGCGCACTTTTGATTGTTGTCGGCTCAATTCTAGTATACTATTTTAAGCGTGAGAAATTGAGAATGGACAGACAACGGGAAGCCGAAGCTAATAGAGGTTATGGAAAGCCATTGATTGGTGGGTCTTTTAAGTTGGTTGATTCCAATGGAAATGAATTTACCGACAAGAATTTGTTGGGAAAGTGGTCATTGATATATTTTGGATTTACACATTGTCCTGACATTTGCCCAGACGAGTTAGACAAGATGTCTGAGGTTATTGACACTTTATCCGAGAGACATGGAATTGAAATCCAGCCTATTTTTATTACGTGTGATCCGGCCAGAGACTCGCCTGAGGT
Organism: Saccharomycopsis phalli; assembly: GCA_020342235.1. Taxonomy (NCBI): domain Eukaryota; kingdom Fungi; phylum Ascomycota; class Saccharomycetes; order Ascoideales; family Saccharomycopsidaceae; genus Saccharomycopsis; species Saccharomycopsis phalli. Next base: position 1,450,680 of record CP073213.1, read on the forward strand.
GGTTAAAGAATACTTGCTTGATTTTAACAGCAAAATGATAGGTTTGACTGGTGACTATGAGGAGATAAAGAACACTTGCAAAAAGTACAGAGTGTACTTTTCCACTCCAAAGGATGTGAAGCCGGGTCAAGATTACTTGGTGGACCACTCTATTTTCTTCTATTTGATGGACCCTGAAGCGCAATTCATCGATGCATTGGGCAGACAGTATGACGAGAAAACCGCAGTTCAAAAGATTAAAGAACATGTGGATGCGTTTATTCCAAAAGATCAGAGAAAGAAGAGAGAAGAAGGAATGTTCTCATTCTTGTACAAATAAATATGGCTATCTGTAAATATTTTTGTTCTGCCAAATATATTGATATATTTTCTAAATGTAAACTAACGTGGTGTCTTTATCTATTCCAGCGCACCCTCCACGTGCGTGATGAGTGTCCAAGGTAAAAATGTCATTTACAAGTAAATTTGCATATTAGTATGAGTAGTGTATTCCTTAATAGTCTGTGCGCCCATGGTTCTTGTAATCATTAACAAGTCACTCAAGAATTGGCTGCCAATTTACCAATGCCCTTTACTCTCTCCCATAAATTAATACTGTATCCTGCAATGTTTAAAGCCACCACAAATTCCCAGGCTTTTTTACCATCTGCAATTGGATAGTCCAACGGCTTAGGTATCTTGGTGGAAACAAATGGCCATTTATCATAACAGACACTCTTTTCAACACAGAGTCCTCGCAATCCTTCTTCACCACCAAATTTACCATAACCAGAGCCCTTTATTCCTCCAAATGGCAACTGGCAAACATAAAATGTGGCAAAGTCATTAATCGCAACGTTTCCTGACTGCAAATTATCTGCCACATAATTGCATACTTTCCAGTCACTTCCAAAAACCGAGGCGCCCAATCCGTATTCCGTGCTGTTGGCAATGCGTATGGCGTCATCGACAGACTCTGCTCTGATCAAAGTAGAAATCGGAGCAAAAACCTCGTCTTTGGAAATGGCCATGTCTGAGGTGACATCAACCAAGAGTGTTGGTGAAAAATAATGTCCTTGTGGGTAATTTGGATGGACAAATCGCTTACCTCCACATACTAACTTGGCACCTTGAGACACAGACTTGGCAATGATATTTTCGAGTGAGTCAAAGCGAGTGTCGGTGATCATTCCTCCCATATCAATTGCCTCAAGCTGATCAATATCTGAGCCAAGTCTTAGTGATTTCACCTTTTCCTCCAAGATTGCCTTTAGCTTCTCATATGCCTTGGGCAATGCAATGACCCTTTCAATTCCGATACAGTTTTGACCACTACTTTGAAAGGTGCCACGCATGATGATGCTGGAAATGGCATTAATGTCCTTTACATCGTCAAGAACAATGAACGGGTCCTTTCCTCCCAACTCAACAACTACTGGGGTAAGACTTTCGGCCGCGGCTCGTTGGACACGGTGAGCAACTTCGCGAGACCCAATAAACGTCAAGTGGGAAAATCCAGGATGCTGTGTGAAGTAGTCTGCGTCATTTGGCCAGCAGTAGACAAGCTGAACCAAGTCAGGGTCGTGGCCGCAAGCATGAAGCGCAGCCCGCGCGATTTCCAAAAAGTAGCGGGAGCTCCAAACAACGTACTCAGAGCACTTTATTACAATTCCGTTTCCTGTGAAAATCGCTGCAATGAGCGGGCTCATGAGGTTATGGAAAGGGTAGTTCCAGCTGATCAAGGTACCCGTGACCCCAGGAAGCGGTTCGTATCTGACCTCGGCACCTTTGTAACTCATGAGGATATTTGCTGGGCCCGGTCTCTTTGATGGAAGCAATGCCTTTTCACCGTATTTTGCTATCCAGTTCAATTTCTCGTTCGTCACAAGAATTTCCCCCAAGGATGCACATAGCAACGTCTTACCAGTGTCTCTGGCAGCCACCCGGCTGATCTCGTCCTGATGCGAGAGAATATATTCGCCAAGTGTCTTGAGAACCTGTCTCCTTTGTGAAAACGTGGTCTTCTTCCATGTGCTTTGCGCCTTTTTACTCGCAGTTATTGCTTGATCGATTTCCGTCCGACTGGTGGCTCGAAACTTGCCCAACAACTGACCAGTGCCAGGACAGTAACACTGGATATATTCAGAGTTTTCAGAGTCAATTATCGTAGGAGGATTTAGCCGTTTGCCCTTCCAATGTGGCTTGGCCTCATCTGGCACTGGCACTTCAAACTTGACCGGCTTCTCGAGCCGCTTGGAAGAAATGTGCACAGTGTAAACATAGTAGGATACCGGCAAAACCACAGTGAGCAAAAAGGAAACCAGAAGCTGCACTTGGAAAATAGACATCGTGGGGAGACTTGTGGCGGAAAAGTCAGAAAGGTTTGAAAAATTGGCCAGCATGTTGAACCTCGATGGATGAGTGACGAATCTTCTCTTGTCGCCAATCCATCAGCAAGGTTAAGAGCGTTGGCGGCAATCACATTGCAGGTACCTACAAAGAATCACAGCTCCACGGAAAGTTTCTGACTAATCGGTTTATTCAATGGAAACTTTAAACAGTCTTTCTCTATATATTCCATTCTACACATTTCTACTAACACCATTTATTAGGCCTGTGCGTTCACGTGTAATTTCCCTGTTGGATTAGTGATGGTGTCGACAAGTAATTTCACCACATCACTTTGTTTGCCCTTGGCACTTTTCTTGAGATTTTCCACTTCAACCTTCACTTCTGATGCTGCCTCGCTATCAGCAGTGGCATTTATTCCTTCATACTAACGGTTAGTACTGCTAAAGTCCTAACCAACAAATTTCCAACTTACTTTACTTTCAAAGGCCTTTAAGTCATTGGCCTTTTGGTTCTTGTACGATTCAATTTCCTTTGTGGCATCCGCCTTGGCCGACTTCAAACGTTGAGCACGGTCTATTGTTAGCAAGTAATGGCGCATTTTGAAAACGGAAACCATAGTTCAAAAAGTGACAACCAATAGAGTATATGTACTTCAAAGGCATCACTCAATAGTTATATTCCTCAATTATAATAGGATACTTACAACTTCTAGCAGCTGAGACTATTTCCTGTGCTTGTTTTTCTGCCTGTCATTGGTTAATTGGCACCGATGCAAAAATTATAACATACCTTTAAGAGAGTCTGAATACCTGAAGAAGACTGCAGTTAGTAATAGTCTAATTAACGTAACAAAAAGTCAGGGACATACCATAACGAGTACTAGCGAGATAACAACCACTCAGATGTTTGGCCATCTGGAATCCTGGTCACTTACCCGGAAAAGGATGGCCGGGTATTATCATGCAAAATGTTTATTGATACCAACATGGATGTAAGAGGGAAGGTTTGCATGAGTACACTATGTTCAATTTGCAGCAAAAATGAATTTAAATATAGCTGTCCACGATGTGGAATAAAAACATGCAGTTTAGACTGTGTTAGGAATCACAAAGTTCAATTCGAGTGCTCTGGAAAGGTGGATAGCAAGATGTATATATCAAGTGAAGAATTGAAAACCAAGTCAGAAGTGGTACAGCGAGATTACAATTTTTTGATAAATTTAAGTAGGAAGATAGACTTGTCTAAGAAAGATGGTTTTCAAAATGCCAAACCAACTTTTCAAAAACGAAGATTGAGGAATAGTAATAGAAATGGACGCAACAAAGCTTGCAAATTTGATATAGTCGAGAAAAGTAACATTTCTGTTTTGATGATGCCTCCTGGAATGCTGAGAGCGAAATCAAATAAGACAATGTTTGATAAGAAACGGGAAGAATATTTGTGGACTATAGAGTATCTGTGGATAGAAAATGGAGACAAGAAGACAGTTGCGGTACACAGAGTTTCGGAAAATGCCAAGTTGAATGAGTCTATCATGAATTCAATTCAAAAATTTAAAGATGATCCGGCACTTTTGAGTAGCATGATATACAAGACGTATACAAGTAAAATAAAGGCAGATGATGGACTAATCAAGAGCAATGAGTTAATACACGTGGATTCAAGCAAGCCACTCAACGAAGCATTAAAAAACCATACCGTGATAGAATTTCCGACGATATATATACTAGATTCAGATGACCTACAGCAATTTGAAGTTTGTGAGAGCTCTGAGGAACTGTCAGAAAGCAGTGAGTCTGAGTCGGAAAGCGACGAAGAGCAAGTCATGGAAGAGAAAGAGGGAGATCTGAAGAATGTTGGAACAATTGGTAAGAAAGAGGGAGATCTAAAGAATATTGAAGCAATCGGTAAGAAAGATGGTTTGGTAGAGCGACAACAAAACGTCATACTTGATGAAGTAAAGCCGATAGCAGTGGATGTGAACGATAATGGGATCAAGGATATACATAACAATACGAATATCGAAAAGGCCAATACCTCAGCTTTTAATGGGTCTAATTCAGCAATATTGGCTTGTGGGTATTCTTCTGATAGTGATTCCGGAGAATCTGATGTACCAATTGAGACATCAGCGGCACACGTGTCTTAGTGCCTGTGATAGTGTACCTTATTATCGAAACACTGTCGGTTGATCTCGTTTTTTCAAAATAGTACCATAACTATAAGCTAAATAGCATACTACATTAAACAATAAAAGTTTCATAAATAAATTTTATAATAATAATAATAATAATAACAATTAATTCAATAAAAATACCACACTCAACTAAGCAAATCCAAAACCCTCATGGCCTTCTGTAATAGCTAACAATAATGAACCGCGCAATTGCTCATATGATTGATATCCCGGTAAGTCGAGTTGATTGAAGCATGTATGGGCACTAGGCAAACGATCAGGAGAGCCATAATCTCTGTGAATGCTAAATTTCTGGTTTCCATTGACTCCAGCTAACGAAGAAAAGCCTTGCAATGGCACTTTACTTGTACCAGTGACAAATTGTAACAATTTAGCCTTTTGTTCGTTCTCAAAAGACTTAACTGCCCTCCAAAACCATTGAATTTCTGGACTGGAAGGAGAATAATTAGTATACGTGGTGTTGTGTTTCCAGTCATCCACGTCAATATCCGGCAACCCAGAAATTAATAATTCCAATTCCTGTTCGTCAAATATCGAAATCAATTCTTTAGGGATAATCTCGTGAAAACCTTCTAAGAAGCTTTGCATTTGATCTTTTACAGATTCCTGCAATCTGAACTCAACGACCAACTTGACATATTCATTCTTATTTTCTTCCGAGACCATTATATTTCTTCCATCTGGAATTAAATCAACAACCTTCTGCTCACCATAATCCTCCGTTTCCACCGAAAATGTCTCAGTGATAATATCGGTGATATCATTTTCCAACATCCACATCAAAGACTTGAAGTAATCAAGGTCCAAAGTTTCCATATCTTTCAATGATACCGGAATACCTAATAACCTTTTGTAAACAGCTCGGCTAAAGTGCGCATCCAAATACTGATTATCATATATCCCCTTACCGATGATTCTTCCAATAAACTTAAAGAATAATAAATGCTCCGAATTGACCCACGAAGTTCTGTTTGGATGAAAAGTTGATTTGTCAGAAGCCACTGGTATGAATAATGCATAGTCAGGATTGAACATTTGCCTAGACAATACCTGATACCACTCTCTAGTAACACCACCAGCGTCAATTCCTGATTCTCCTTTGAAACTAATTTCCAAGGGCGAATCTCTAAATACATTTGCCGATTTAAAAGCTAATGCCCTGTAAGAGTCCAAAAATACTCTGTCACGACTAACCTTAACCAGCAATGATGAACTGGCAACAGACTTGGAATGCAACTTCCGATTGAAATAGTTTCTCTTGTTATCAAATTCCAAGATCTTTGGGTTTCTAACCAACATAGCAAACGGTCCACTCATTAACTTTGGCTTCGTCCGAACCATTTCATTTAAAATTACCTTATGCTCGTTGGTAAACGAAAAGAATAAACTTTCAATTGGTTCATTAGTAAAGTCATGTGCCTTGTTTTCATACTTCAAGGTATCTTTAGCTTGCAAGTCCTTAACTTTACTATGTTTACAAACCACCATCAAACTCTCTATCAATGGCAACAACACTGCGGCAACATGATACAAAAGCTTGTTCTTCTCCAACCCTCTAAGACAGTCGCTCAATTTTCCCCATAAGGCACCCAAGGCAAGCTTCTCATATAATGTTTTCAACGATTCAAAGTCTATTTCCTCCTTTTTAGAGTCAAACAAATAGTCAACCGCAGTCAAAACCCTCAATAGTTTATTCTGCGTTGAACTGGTGTGGGTAAACCGATTTAATACCTCCGGGTCCATATCCGCAGTCTCCCCAGCGTTATTAATGCAACCCGCTAAGTCGTTCAAATCATTAACCAATAGCTTTCCTGCACTAGTGGCAAATGAGGATAGCTGCGACGAAAACACTTGCTTTGCATTTGATATGGACGATAAGTTTTTCATAGTGGTCAAAGCCTGTTGAAATGTTTTATTCGAGCAATCATCAGATATTAAAATAGAAACAACCAAGCTTAAGTTGGAGTTTGGAATAATTGGAGGTTCCAATTCTTTAATGGCCTTGTCATTTTGAGGTGTGTGAGGCACCTCATTTTGGGAATTACCACTAGGTATCTCAGCAATAGAATTGTCGACAGACACATTGTCAGTAATACCAGACTGAGAGTCGCCAGAAATTTCAGAGGGGCCCTCGACAGCGATTTCAGAAATATCACCAGAATTGGTGTCCAACTCTTGTTTCTCCTCCTTCTTAGACTTTCCAATAATGGCTAGGACAGCCAAAGAACTAGTTGCTATCTTTATACTCTTTGATAGTAGATCCATTAATACTTGTTCCTTTTTAACTAACGGTTTCTCAATCAATGCCAAAAGAATATTTATAGGATATTTTGATTCCTTCTTAGTTAGCTCCTTTACCTTTGATTTTGAACGAATTAATTTTCTTCCTAACAACAAACTGTCGTGCTCAGTCAAAAAATAATATCTAAGATGAGGATAGGATTCAAGCAAATAATTCAAGGCACCTAATACTCTACTAGCAACTCCAACCGGAGTCGCACTAATAGGAAACTGAACGGCTGATTTAGACAGGACAGAAGGTTGTCTGGCTGCCTTAGAGGACAACCTAATAAAGACCTTCTCTAATGATTTCTGATCATTTATACCATCTTGAAGAATGTACAATAATATAGATACAGTCTCTGATCTGGTTTGCTTGTTATAACACAAATACTCCAATAAGTCGTAGAACTCATCCTCTTGGACTAATTTCTGAGATATAAAAATCAATCTTAACAAACCAGTGACCTCTGATCTTTCAACTAAAGGCGTGAAATAAATCTTTTTCTTTGAAGTATTTTTATCCTCTTCATCTTCTGATTTCTCTTCTTCGTTTTCTCCTTCAGATGGTCGATATTCATGGCTAAATATTTGCCGCCCATCACCTTCAGTATTAAAGTTATCAATATTGAATCGGGTGGCCAAAGCTTCTTGAGCTAACACTTCTTGGCGCAATTGCTCTGGTAATGCATTTAAAAATTCAGGGTCTATACCCACTGGCGCAGTACTAGAAGTAGTTAGGCTTTCCTGTGCTCGTCTTTCATTTTCATGTTGCATATAGACCTCCTCTCTCATGTCCATTGGCAATGCAAGCAAGAACCCCAAATCAATATTAGTTCCAGAAATATCGACCTCTCGATCTCCAATTTGTACCATCACAGGCTCTTGTGCTGGTGCTACTTCAGCAGTCCCATCATCTTCAGCAGCATCTAATTCCTCTTGCTTCATACGCTCTTCTTGCTTTAAACGCTCTTCTTCTTCCTGCTTTCTCTTTCTTTCTTCCTCTAATTGTCGTTTCGCCTCGGCCTCAGCTTCTTTCTTTAATTCTTCTTTCTTCTTTTGATCAGCCTCTAGACTCTTATCATAAATATCATCCACAATCTGTGGAATCATTCTTGAAGCTTCCATTAAAGTATTCATATTGAAATGACCCAAGTAAATCAGTCTCCAAGCTTCTTCAGTGGTTCTGAATTCCACAAGTTTAGGATCTCTGGATGCTGGCATTCTGCATTGAACAATATCATTAAATCCAGACAGTCGACGACGACCATCAAACCACTCTAAATTGCTGTCTGCTCTTTGCTGAAAATACCTAGTATGTATAATTGATGGAGTAATTCTTCTTCTGACATTATAATCATAATGGGTTGGGAATACAGACTCTTCCTCATCTTCATCAATATCTCTGAAGTTGTTAAATGTATTTCTCTCATCTTCATCTTGAGAACGTTCTCCAGCCTCAGAATTTCCTTCGCCGTTAAGGCTACCATAAAATTGCAAGCGGCTATTTACATTGCCACCTCTTCTGATAGAGCCTAATTGCCCTATACTGTTATCCCAGTCTGAAAAAGATCTTATGAAATTCAAAACATTCAATTGCTGAGTTGAGTTCAACAGCATAACAGACATGTTATTTGTGCGTCTAATATTATTAATAGGACCATCATTAGCGCCCTCATAATTTTCAACCCACTGATCAATAACATCTGAATCTGCCTCACTTGATCCATCTTCCCCATCCTCGCCATCTTCATCTTCATCTTCATCATTATCATCCTCTTCATCCCCATCAATATCCTCTTCATCATCTTGAGAGAAATAATGGTCAGAGTCACTAACACCGTCAAATATCTCGTTATAAATTTCAATGTTTTCGTCATTCTCATTCTCATCATCAGCTTCAATACCCCCCTCATCACTAAAAATTTCGTGATCGTATAAGTTGTCGTCATCAACATCAACGTCAATTTCCATCACTGACCCTTGATCTTCATCATCGGCATCACTGCCATCTTCATCATCTTCTATGACCTCATCGATTTCATCAGAGTACACAATGATATCATCATCTTCATAGTCATCAGAGTCTTCTTCATCTTCTTCCTCTTCTGAACTATTATTTTCAATGTCATTGATAGCCAAACTGGAATTTCTAAACATTTGAGCAATTTCATCATGAGAATCATACTCCTCGCCTTCAACCTCCTCTTCCTCCTCGCCATCACTAGTATTTCTAAATAAGTCTTGATGATCTGCCTTTAATGCACCAAACAAATTTAACAATTTAGTAACAGACTTAGAAATTTTTCGGACTCCAGGGAAATTCAAATCAACATTGGCTATAATTGATGCCAACTGAGACGGAATATTTTTCTCAATCATAGATCTTCCAATATAGTAACTGCCATAATTCGCCAGGCGCTCTTTAAAAATTTCATCTAACATAATATCATCCTTCAAGAATAAGCTGCACAAGTCGGTTAACTCCACAAACTTACCGTACCGCAAGTTTGCCGGGTCAGAAGACTCGGATGTCTCCCTCAAAGCCTTCGAAATAATACCAATGGAGAATGTTCTAATGAAAAGCATATCAGAGTCTTCCTTTTGAGGTCCCTTGGCTTCTTTGACTTTATTATCAAGCTTGGTACCAGTCAATAAAGCACACAACGCCATCTTAGCTCTCTTGGAGACAAATAACCTTCTTCTGAATTCATTATTTTTGTTACTAGCGAATATGTTTGTAGGAATCAACAAATGCAAAAAGAAGTTTAGTGCAGTAGAATGGGGCTTTACTCCCAAACCTTTCTTTGAGAAGGTTAAAAAATCAAATTTGCTTTGTTTATAAGACACCAATAGCTCAGTAATAACCCTTAGTAAATAAACAATGTAATCAAATTGAGGACTATTGTAGAACCTATTAATCTCATCCTTTACTGATTTCTTTGCTTTTTTGGCCTTCTCTAACTTTGCAATCTGCTCAGGAGTATCGTTAGCCCAGTCATAATTCTTAAACTTCATTAGCTCACATAGCAAATATCTCATAAGCTTGGAAATATTTCCAGTAGTGCTGATTTTTTCTTTCTCCTCGCCATCTTTCATTGTAACATCTTCATTAGTGTTATCCTTGATTACTTGTAGTGAAGTCAAAGGGTTCTGTGGATATTCCAATGCAATCTTTTTACTAATGATTTCAACAAAAGCTTCTCTATCTCTTAAGGCATGGCCAATGGATTGTCGAACAATCGTGAGTAAGTCACACTTGATTCTCTTGCGACTGAATTTATTATCAAGATTTGCTAAGTTTTCATCAATCACTCGATCAATTAGCTCTCTGACAACCTCCTTTGTCTCAAAACACCTTCTAATTAACGCAGCCAATATAGATTGGTATTTATTAAAAGTCTTGTGTTTGACAGAATCAAATTTCATTGCTTTAGTCAAAACCGTTAGATTATCATCACTGTCAACTGGCCTCTCATTAGCATTCAAGTAAAGTGAATCAAAATTCTCAACCACTTTTAATAAATTATTAATAATCGATGTACTGGTGACCCTATCATAGTCATAGTTCTGCAAATATAACACCAAAATCAAGCAAACGTTCATCGGCGTGTCAACATCAGCAAATTCTTCAATACCAAGAATGGTGTCCAAAATCTTTTCACCAATTTCAGGTGGTATATCGTATGGCAACTTAGGCTGAGGGGTAGGAACATCAGGCATTACAATCCGTGATTCTTCGTAGTGAAACAACGATGTCGAATAAATAACCTCATAAACAGACAATGCATGCCCAAACCAGTTTGCTTTTGTACAATTAGCATTGATTATCTGACCCAAAAATTCAAGCAACTGGATAAGATATCTTCTGTTTTCATCATACGTCGAATCCTCCATTAATAGATAACGAACGAGCTTCAATACAGAAGCCAATCTTTGATTATCAGGTCCTTTAGAATAGTCTAAGTCAAAAGAATATAGTACTTCGATGGCCACCTCCAATGGAAAGAACTCATTCTCAACACCGTCTTTCTCTTCAAAACTTGGAGATTTCATGATACTGAAAAACAAATTGGCGATACTCTCTTCAACACCAGGGTATAATTGACACAAATTTAACCAATTATCAATAAACAAACTACCAGAATTGAATCGAAGCTTATTCAAATCAGCAACGGTCTTGAGCTCGCCATTAAGCCGGATTGGCTCGTCCAATTCCTTGAATTGATGCAGAGACGCATAATCTTGAATTTTAGACCATTTAGCTTCGTTAATACCCTCCGGAACAGATTCAAAAATTCTGTCTCTTTCTTTTAACAAGCCTTGGTTATCTAACAATTCAATTTCTTCTTTAACCAAACCTAAGCCCTCTAGGTACTCTTTAAAAAGTTTTTTTCTATTGAAGTTCTCGTACACTAGAGGGTATAAGAGACTATCTTCATCTTTACTCAAATTCTCGCCATCCCCACAATAAACATCGCCAGAAATTATAACTAATTCTCTAATTATCTCTTGAGGTATAACAGCCTGAGAAATATCATTAAAGACAGGAGACTCAAACAACTCAACTAAAAGCTCAAAAGAAAATAGTCTTGCTTGAATTAAGAATGCCCTACTAACACTACCGCGATATAACTTCAGGCTGAAATCATATTTTGGAGGGGAACTTGCTGCCTTGTACTTTTTGGTCACCACATGCAAAAACTGAGTTAACAACTTTTTGATTAGAGCCATTTTAATGCAGTAATCATTCTGGGTCACAATTATGTAGTGCATATACTTGCGATATTTCTCCGAATCCTCGGTAACTTTAACACTATTCCAAGTTTTTAGCAATATGTCCTTCAAAAGGTTGAAACCATTATATTGCCAGAAATATAACGCAAACGCAACCTTAATCCTGGTACTCCCTGCAAAATCAACTACCAAAAGATGGTCAAGCAAATCAACAATAACTAACAAATAGTTATTTAATTGTAACTCAGACAAGCTCAAATTAGAGTAATTAAATAACTCCGTTATTATCACTTTGGTAAAAAAGTCGTTAATAATAACATTTTCTTCACATGCACACAAGTCCAATTCAGGAATTACAGAGAAACAATCACCAATTGCGGATTGTATTTCTTCGATAATACTTCGAATTTGTAAAGTATTCTTTATCTTTGGGCTAGTTTTTCGAGCAACCTCCTTTGGCTTCTGTAAATGATCCGACTTGAGCACTATTTGTGGAGCATATAAACCTTCTCTGTTCATAGACTCAATATTTTCTGAGGGACCGAAAGGCAAGTTCTCCCTTATTAAAATCTCTTCAACAGTAAGTCTTCGGTATAGTTTCGCAGATAGTTCCAAAAACTTTAAGCTACTCTTCTCGCTTAAAAATTCGCTTAACCGGCTAAACTTATTGGCCTTTTTGACAAACATGTCATTCAAAGCGTTCAAGCTTAAATTCAAAGTATTCAACTTTTGCAAAAATAATGAACCAGACTCATCAGTCAAATTATTATTGTCAAACCGATAAAAGAATGATTGCGGCCCCTGATAGTTTATAAACTCAATAATCAAAGGATCATTTATCAACTCAATCACTTTAGAAAACAATGATTTAAAGCCATAACCAAGTCTAGCAGAATCAATGGCCCTCAAACAATGCAACAATAAATTAAAGCTAGTATTGACTGCTTCGGTTGGAAACTTCTCAAATAACAATAAGGACAACCAGTTATTAAAAATAGTTTCATCATCCTCCTTAATGTCAAGTAACGGTCTCCATGTATCATACTCTGTCAAAGCAGTACATAAGAATGTCGCCACACACAGAATGATATTTAGCTCTATTTCAGGATCCTCAAATAAGGTTTGACAATCTTTCTCTGTGTAATCGTCTGGCTCATCAGCACTATAATATAAGCCTCTGTTACCTAATTTAGACTTATAGAATTGTATACCCTTCATCTTTGGAGCTACCAAGATAGGTGTCTCAACTATTAACTTCTCGGTTGCTTCCAAAATTTCTGGCTTTAACTCATTATAGTGCCGTGCAAGATCATCAAAAGCTGCAGTGATGGAGCCAGTTAATTCCACGTCAATCAAAGTTTTGGCAATATCCTTGTTATAAAATATTTTGAAGAACTCCGTGATAATTTTTCTATCCATAACAGTTTTCAAACCAATTTTATTTAGACATATCGCACCAATCAAATCAGGCAAACTCAATATCAATAATGGATCATCAATAAGAAACTTAGGAAAGTTGTTAATTATTGTTTCAATAGATTTCGACTCCAACAATATAGGAAAGGATGTGGGCTCGTTTTGAATAATTGAAGAAATCGTTGCAAGAGAATCATTCAACACATTAGGACCAAACAAGTCACTATTATTGAATATTAAATTGAATGAATTCAAAATTGGGGAATCAAACAAATTTCTCATTCTATCGCCACTATCTGTACGAATCAATCCCAACGTCATCGTCACTAGAGACTTGGTGTAGCTAATTTCCTTCGCTTTCATTAAAATTCTGACCCCTAAATCAGTTTCATATAGCTGACTAACATTAAAATCTTTAGTGTCTTTCTTTAAAATATCCAATCCGTTAAATAAATTCTGATTCTTAATATAATAGTCTACTTGATAGCCAATAGATTCTATCAACACCTTAAACCCCCCTTTGGAAATAAAAGGCTCCAAGTTGTTTAAGTTTTTAGTAATTATGACTTTTAAAATATAAGCTGAATACCCAATAATATTTTTGTACTTATTGGATCTGAAAGGTAGTATCTCAATCAACTGACTCAATAAACCTGCTGAAGTCAATGAGTTGGATAATGACTTAACTTCCACAATATTTTCCAAAAATTGAAAGAAATATGTATAGGACTTTCTCATAATTTCCGCTCTATCATCTTTTAAGCTTAACTCCTTGACGGATATTATTGTATTATTCTTCTCTAACACTTTAGAAATCGATCTTAGGATCTTAAATATCAACCCATGACTGACATTTCCATTTAATAACTTCAACAACTCCGATCTTAAATACTTCTTGTAAGAAATGCTAGCAATCGCAATCATGGCATCACAATAGATGACACTATCAAAACTATCTTGATTTTCAAGTTTGATTAATGCGATAATCTGTTCTAAGCTACCTAACTCTTTCTCGGAGAGTATAGGCGAACTTCTGTTATTCAAGTAGTATTCAGTTATTAAGATGTTATAAGTGATGGACAATATGGTCAACTGCACCAATCTCTGGCGAAGCTTTAAGCTTTCTTCACTGTTGCTGTTAAAGCACTTGGCTACATTCACTTGTACGCCAAAATTGAACCAGTAGTCTGGAGGAAGAACCTCTGTTGCTCTTTCATAGATTTCCTCGTAACTAAGCTTGCTAATCTCTTGCTTGCTAAATGTCAAATTGGTGATTCCTTCGTTCAACTTGGCTGGCACTTTTTTCTTTGCTGACCTAGTTAACTTTGGCTGGTTGGTAGATTTAAAATATTGGAACTCCAATCGCTTCCAGTCTTCCGGAATAGACTTTTTGTGAGCAGCAATATCTAATAAGCTGTAGTTATCTCTCAAATTATTCTCATCAACAATTTGAATTTCTGGGAGGAAATGCGTAGCAATATACTGGACCCGCTTTCTTACAGTACCAGGTATTCTCATTGGGCTGTACCTCTTATTAACAACCCTTCCAGCAATACCAATAAGAATTCTCAACACATAATACCAGACAGTTTCATTGGTACTATTTAACAATTGGTACAAGCGTTCGCTAGAGTTGTACAAATTCTTGCTACTGCATAGGTTCAATAAAGTCTCCGTGAACTTAAGAATGCTAATAATAACCTTTTCATCCTTCTTATCAACGACTTTCAACTTTACTTCTGTAAACTCTTCGAATCCATACTTTTCAATAATCTCCTCCAATATCTTATCAAAGCGATTCAACAAGGGAATCCAGTAATTCAAAAAATTAAACTGAGTGACAATCGGTAACAAATCACCATCAATCTGGTTCATTAATTCAGTATCCGACAATTCTGACAATTCGGTCGCATACCTGAATTTTAGAATTTGATCGTCAGAAATTAACATGGTGTTCGTAGTTGTGATTAAGGAAATGAGCCAAATTCAATGATGGCAAAGCATGTGATGTTACCCGGCCATTGTGTCAGGTGAATGTTTTTGCGAGTCAAAGTACCCACAATACCGATGAGAAACCTTCTAGTGTTTTCTGGTTCATCCAATCCTGAGTTAAGCAAGGATATTTGTTCATACTTATGCACACCTACCGGTGAAGCAGAGTTAACAAAGTTCAAAAACGGCGAGGCCTCTGTAACCATTAAGGACTCTGTTCGAAACAAGGATGTGTTTGTTGTGCAAAGTGCTAATGAGCACGTAAACGATATGTTTGTCGAGTTGCTCATTATGATCAGCGCATGTAAGTCTGCAAGTGCCAAGAAGGTCACTGCGGTCTTGCCATTGTTTCCATATTCCAGACAACCAGACCTTCAACATCTGAGAAATGGGATTCATGATAGACACATGCCCACCCAGTCTAATACTTCCTTTGTAGCCAGCAAGGATGGTTACTATTCTGTTGTGGCTGATGGACAGCATCAACGGGTCTTACCTGATTTCAGAAAGAACAATACAGACTATAAAGAATGGGTGGTGCAAACGGGGACGTTGGTTTCAGATTTACTTACTACTGCCGGTGCAGACCATATCATTACTATGGACTTGCATGATGCTCAGTTTCAAGGATTCTTTGATATCCCAGTTGATAATTTATACTCGCGACCTTTGTGGGTCTCATATATCACGCAGTGTATCAGTAATTACAAGAACTCAGTGATAGTGTCGCCAGATTCAGGAGGCGCCAAACGGGCCACCGCCATTGCTGATCATCTTGGCTTGAATTTCGCCTTGATTCACAAAGAGCGTCGTAATTTAAATAACCACTCGCATCTGAACCATTCCTTAACCAGCAGCGCATCGGCTTTGTCGTTGGATGTTAAGGATGATGCTTTGCATAAAGCCACGACAATGTTGGTTGGTGAAGTGAAAAATAGGGATTGTATAATTATTGATGACTTGGTGGATACCTCATCAACTATTATCCGGGCGGCAAAGATCTTGAAAGACCAAGGTGCATTATCTGTGGTATGCATTGTAACACATGGAGTATTTAGTGGGGATTCTATTGACAGAATTAAAAGATCTCACATTGACAGGATTGTTGTGAGTAATTCTTTACCTCAGTCAAAAAATATTGCAAGATTTAATGACCCTAACAGATTCCAGGTTCTAGATGTCAGTAAATTGTTTGGTGAAGCTATCAGAAGAATTCATAATGGGGAAAGTGTCAGTATGTTATTCGATCATGCTTCATAAAAAAATTTGTGCTATGGCTGAAGCGTATTATTTTGAATTTTGGCATTACTCTTGATTTTCAAATTCTCATTGCTTGTGTCTTGTGTGAGTTACTACAAGTCGTATAGTTGTGTTTAAAGTAGTGCTTTGAAAATGAATGGGTTTAAACGGTTTTGTTCAATACTGGAATTGCTGAACAATGTGATGCGAATGAATTCTTTATTCATAACGAATATAAACGTCTGGGTTCATAGTATGTAGTGTGATGGTGAATAGGTAAACATAGGCTGTAGTAGTATAGTAACTAAGATAATAACTAATAAATAGCTAAGTTGTATTTGCTTGGCTATTCAAAGACTCGTACACTCGGTAAAATGGGAGTGCGTCTGGTAAGGTCAATGCCCTGAAGGAAATAGAAGGAGTCAGAAAGCAATAATAATCAAAAGAAAGTTAAATAAAGTTAAAACATCTATTTTCCTTACAGCCGTTGTAGTTTTTCACTGGGTTCTCATTGCATACAGGCTATAGAATCAAGTGATATAATATCAATGACGTAAAATAGTAACTAAGATACAAATTTTGTGAAATAGCTAAAATATCATCACCTGGCTATTCAAAGAAAAGTATTACCTCTTGAAAGCAGCCAAAAAGTAGTTATTAGAAAGATAAATAATGGAACCGAGAAGTTAAAATCACGCTTTTTATTACATAAGGATCCTAGTCATTATATCTTAGTTGAAGTGCTAGTAATGAGATAAATGATTTTATGTAAAATTATATAGTGATACAAGAACTACAAATAAAGATTAATTTCTTAATTTGAGGTTTATCTATTTTTTAAGTCTCGTCTTCCTCTTCATCATCCCCTTCGTCTTCTTCTTCATAACCGTCATCTTTCTTTACAGCCACATCGTTTTCTATTGGCTTCTTGGAGGAATCGTCCGTAGCATCTTCATTTTGGGTATCAGTAGCAACAGCTGCATCTTGCTCTGTATCCTTTTTGGCCAGTTTCTTCTTTCTTCTCGCCTCCAACTCTCGTCGTATTTGGTCTCTAGTATACTGCTCGATATTTATTTTGTTGACCTCCTGTTGTGACTCAGACTTGCTAGCTAACGCTTTCTTTCGCTTTTGTATTGTTTCTAGTTCGTCTTCAGTAATCAAGTGATGCTTGTGAGTCTTTGACTTATAAAAGCTAGTTAAAAATACCAAATCCTGCTTCGAGTAATTATCAAGAACGCTCTTTGACTTTGAACTATCTTCCGCCTCGCTTTCTTCTATTTTGAATTGGTCCTTCGAGAAACGTTCCTTTTCTATTTCTTCTATATTTTCACTCAAGAGTTCATTCTCTATTTCAAGCACCTTTTCCTCCAAATCCTCTTTGCTGGTCTCGGATTTCTCGTAACAACTGATTTTCGAAGAAGTGAAGTCATTGTGACAATGACAGTGGTCAATAGTCTTGTACCACTCATGTTCAATGACCTTTGCTAAAGTTATTCTGGTATCTGGATTCAAAACTAACATTTTACCGATCAAATCCCGGGAGGCATGAGGCAATAATCTCAATAACCGATAAGGGCCCCTTGACTTGTTTTTAACGATTATCAAATTACCATCTGCATCGTAATTCTCGTCTTTAGTCAAGCTGATATTTTCAATTTCTTGGTCAGTAGTTTGCGGGTCCAACGCGAAATTCTTGAAGCTATTATCTGATAGTTTAGGGCATTTCCATGGGAATCTTTTCAACACCATGCAACAGTAAATTATGGCAATCGACCAAATATCACTTGGTCTAGGGTCATAATATTTCGTAGTGAGAACCTCTGGAGCCAAGTAAGGATCCGACCCAACAATCCCTTTGCACTTAACTATTCCATCTTCAAATGGGTATCGGTACACGACAGCAGAGCCAAAGTCAATCAATTTTAATATTCCAAATTTATTCACCACGCAATTATCTAGCTTCAAGTCTCGGTGAGCCAACCCAAGCGAATGCAAGTACGCGACTCCGTTTATTATCTGCTTGAAATAGCAAAAGATTTCATACTTGGTCATCATGCCACTCATCACAATGGTAAAAAAATCATAAGGACAGTACTCCATGACTATTAATATGTTAGTCTTCAGTTCCTTAAGAATATCAAATGTCTCGATAATATTTTCGTCATGCAAAGTCAGACCAATCATAAATTCGGCAGTAATCTTCTTATTGTAATCACTGGTGGACTCTTTAGCATTCTTTGGTCGGAACTTCTTTACGGCAAATAACTTCCCGTCACTAGGACGCTCAACCACTGAAACAGAACCACCTGCTCCTTCACCTAATAGCTTACCAGGATTACCATATTTCTCTATCAATTCAGATACAGACTCTCCATCAAATAGAATACGGTTTGAAGGGCCATTGGCTTGAATTGGGGTAGTAGGGGTCGAAGAAGAACTGACTTTTTTGGTTTCTGACTTGGTATCCTTCCCGTGAATATGAAACCCGTGAAGTGGGCTTATTTTATGAGACTTTGTTGTGCTATCCAGGCTTCCCTTTGATACAGTAAGGGTGTGTACCGGCTTGTCCCCTTTGGCCGACTTTTTGAAGAACCGCTTCAAGCCGACATGAGGCTTCTTGTGTAATCCTCCTTTGAAATTACTGTTGTTGGAATAGACATGTGCCTCGGGAGATGGTGTTTGAGAGACTTGTGCCGTGGAACTAGAAGGTGAATGAGGCTGATGCTTGTTGTTAAGGTCTGCCAATTTCAATGATGAGCCAGGGTGAGTATTCTGGGAGTATGTGTGGCCATGAAAAGCGTCGTTACTATGAGGCAGTTTCAAGGGGCTTGGATCATTTTCTTTGGATATGCTCATTTGCGACATCCGTTTGTTCAAAGACTTGACTGACAGATTGGTGCCTTGGGGGGTTAGTTCATTACTATGTATCTCAGTACTCTTGTGGTCCCCCGAGGTATCCAAGCTAGAGGTCAGATGGTTAAAGAGCTTCAATTTACTCTTTGCACTTTTGAATATCGATGACCTTTTGAGGTCTCCGCTAGGCAGTGTGTTGGAGGCACTTTGAGAATAGTTACTATCACCACCCATAGTTAAAAAAACTCAGTTATATGGTACAACAAAATTTGTGTAGAAAGTATTCTGTTTGGTGGACGTTGTATAATTATGTAGCTTTCCTAGTTCAGGCTAAATGTTAGCAACTATAGGAACCTCCGGATTAGCCAATGATAATCCATCTAACCCAGGAAAACTACCGTTATGGTTACGCTGCCCTGCTACAGGTCTCTTGACGTCTCACAGTGGGTCCGTAGTGCCGCTGCTTTGCCATGCAGAAAGGGGGATGAACTCCTACGCAATTTCAGTGACTGTAATTATATAATGATATGCACATACGTATCCTATTTGCACGGAGTCCTAAATAAATAAATATATACATTTGTATCTCATCACCAGCTTCACATCACGCCCAGCTAAACATATGATTTTAGGGGAACAGTCAAAAATGACATCCTGCAGAAAAAATTAGGCTTGGCAAATTGATGAGCGGGAAAATGAGTGCCTAATTTCCATACCAAAACCGGAGCTACAATTCGCGACGGAGTGTCATTGGACGAGGCCGAGGTACAAAAGAAGCGGAAATGTATTGTATAAAATGGCAATTCTTTCAATTGTCCCTTTTGATCGATTAAATTCAAGACATGCTTTCCTCTTCAGGGCGGACGTCCGGTGAATCTGATTACGGGGCCTCGGCCCGGAGTACAAAATAACTCGATCATAAAAATTGCATGTTATACACTAGTCTCACCACTCGATATTCATTTCTCCAAATGGCTTGCTCCGCTGTAATTCATCCACCAACTCATCTACATTCCTTATGTGCTTTTTGAGTATTGAGGCTTTTTCTTTGGTAGTGCGTCGGATGTACCCATCTTTGTATAGGCATTTGGACTGATTCAAAATCACCAGCTCATCAAGGTTTAACTCAAACGACTTCTCCAAGTTAATTGACGTCTCTGGAATTAAATAGAAAAAGAGAAACTCTAAAATCTTGAGCTTGACCTCTTTTAAGCTCGTCTTCCGGTTAAATAAGTTGCATATGATTTCCACACCATTTAAGGTCTCAAACTTGCGAAAGTTGCGTACCGACCGCACTAGACAGCATACTAATGTCTGAATCGTCGACGTCTGTACCCCTGGTGAGTAGTACTTTGAGTTGCTTAGAAAGCCTAGCAAAAGCTTCATGTTTGCCTCTCGGTAAAACAAGTCTCTTGAAGACGGATGTAGTAATAGCACACCCTGTAGTACTTTATGAGCAAGACATATAAACTCCTGTGGATAGACCATGTGCTTGTTGTTCTTGATATCAAACTGATTCAAGCAATATATTATTCCGATTGCGACATTCAGCTGGAAGTTCTCCTGCAACTTTAAAAACTCGCCAAAGACAGAGTCCGACTCGCTCGGCACTTTCCATTTCTTCACATGAGCATACTGGTGTTTGATGTTTCGTCCTTGGTATTGTTGCATCACTTTTTGTTTCCGGGACTTGTTGGTTTCCACGCATAGCTGGCCAAGCAAGGCATCTAGCCTCTGGAGTCCATCATGAATCGAGGAAGGTTCCAGAGAATATAACCTATCAAAAGAGTCAAAAAGGTATTCCTCCAACTCTGACATTACCGAATCAGCAATTCCATCTGGTCTTATATATACGCGTTGTTTACAATTTGCCCAATTGGGAAATTGCAATACATGACAAAGAAGCAGAGATAAGGAACGTTGAGCGATGCGATTGTATTAATGGTCTAAAAATAAAAGCAAGTGCGTAATATTGGACTGCATTATATGTCTCATCCTAAGTACCTTCGTCATTGAACTTGTTTCATCTCGTTCAAAACAACAACTGCCCAAAATCCAAAGGAATAATCATCAGTTTCTATACTTAGATACAATGGGACATCCAACTGATAATCAGTCTCATCTGAGAGTGTCACATACATGGGTATACTACACCAGTTAACTCCCACATCTAGAGGCGTGTCGTCATCAATGATGGACAACTTCAGATCATCGTGTAAATTTTCTTGCGACGAGTTTATCGAGCTTTTCGATATGTTACTAGCAGCAATGTATGGTGCATTTATCAATTGGCTTCCAATCGGAATAGCATCGTATAGCTTCATACTTCCAGGGGAATATGATACCCCTAGATGGCTTCCAGGAGACGGTGCGTCATACGCCTTACTCCAAAATTGGCTCTTGCTGGTTCTCTTGAGGAGCTCCAACTTTGACGTTTTAGTAGCCTTGGTGAGACAGGTTGTCGGCACCGTAGCTATAAAGTCCCGTTTTTCAGGGGCATGCCCAATTTCAAACCGATTACATGGCAAGGTTACCTTGGACTGGTGTTGGTTACTAGCCTTGTCAAATGTCGAAATCACCACAGTTATAGGCACGTCATGAAGCGGGTTAGACAAGGTTAGGAGGAACTTCAACTGCGAGTTTGCGGTGAAATCATTGGCATAGTTGGGGTAGTTGGTGACAATAATCTTGGGTATATACTTCATGCCATCCAAGGATTTATAAAACTTGAAGTTTTCTTGGTTGCTTGGCTCCGAAAGCACATTCCCGCACTTGCACTTGACTCGCTTTTTTGCACGTAGTTTTTTGGGCACAGGTAGAAGTACCAGAGGCTTTAGGCTTGTTTTATCGTATTGCAGTTGAATTTTCAAGTATTGTGAATATGGCATTGTCTTAAAATTGTTTGGAGCGTGTTCATCAAGGGCAAGCGTCAAGTCTTCATTCTTATTATGAAATCGCTTAAATATGTTTCTCTTTTCATTAGCTGGATTATACTGCAAATAATTGTTTTGGATCTTGGTAAACTGTTTATAGTACTCCGTCTCTTGGATCTTTGATACAATAAAGCTCGTGAGACTTTTCGCCCTAAGCACTGGGTCGCTAGTATATTTATATTCACAATAGGAGCACTTGAAGTTGAATACCCTTTGGCCAGAATCAGTCAGACCACTAATAATCAAATTACTATTGCATAGTGGACACTCAAAACAGTTTCTCGCACAATAGCTGGTGTCGTTGTTGGAGAATGATAGACAGCCTGGGCAGTACTTCATGACAATCTGATGAAGTACACAATTACAGCATTTCACCGAATGGCAACTATCGCAGAAATAAACGTCTCCCAACGGGAATAGCTGATTTGTATCGTTCAATTCAACTTCGGCATTGTCACACAGACAGTAAATGAACGTGGTGCTCATCTTGACCACTGATGCCGGTTATTCGAAAAACAGTTTACATCTATCCAGTCCCAAAGAGAACCAGAATTAGTCTCGCACAAAGCTTTGAGCTGTTAGCCATTACACTGTACACTGTCTTCAAGGTGCTTTATTAAATTAAATTAATATTTGGATAATTATTGTGACGGATTCGACATGGACTTCTTTTATGACTACGATATCGACAATGACAGCAAGTCTGAGCCTACTGTGAGCGTTAAATCATATGAGGAAGAAAATAAATTCTCTAAATTAATCGAAAGTCTAAGTCAGGTATCAATTGAAGAAACTTCGGACTTGACAGAGGGGAAAGCTGACAAACATGATATCTTGAACGACAAGTTGTCAAAGGTCTTGAATAAAAATCATAAAGAAAATGACTATGATATTAAAAACGGCTTTCAGTTGCTACAGAATATAAACTTCTTGGATTTGAACTCTTCTGAGCCCGAGGACTATAAATCAACTATTCAGCCGGGGCTCTTGGGTAAAGTGAGTCGAGATAAGTTGAAGAATAACGTGGAGAATCATTGCCTCAAGCAGAGTATTGAAATCTTGGATACTCTAGAATCTACATATAACAAGGTTGTTGGGCTTAAGAATGATGTCGACGCGTTAAATAGCGCTAATAAGAAGTTGAAGACCGACTTTGCGCTGTTGACACAATTCAACGACGAAAACTTTAAGTTGAATGATAAATTCAACTTGGCGCAGTTAAAAGAACTAAAGCAACAAAAGGATAAGATTCTCATACAAAAGTCTATTCTTGAGCTATTCAATGAACAGTACCAGTTAAACGAATATGAGAAATATCTCTTGGAAAGCTCCAAGGATATAAATGAAGACTTTTTCAAGAGTTTTGAAAAGGCAAACCGAATCCATGATAACTGTGATATTTTGCTCTCGCTTAATAACCCTAAAATCGGCTTGAATATCATGAGACAGATGAAACTATTGTTGAATCAAGCTTTCAATAATATGAACTTTTATATTAGCAAGCAGGTTGAGATATTAGAACAGTTGAAAAAGGAGGATTTTGATACTATGAAGAAATGTATTGCGATAATTGTGGGCCAAGAAAATACTGATGCTGATATTTCTTTGGGTGATTCGTTGGGTGGTGACTCGTTGGATACATTGGTGAAAACCCTCACTGATCTTCGATCTGCAGCAATACACAATGATTTTAATCAAATCGTGAAGGATAGTGAGTCTCAGATGTTTTCTAATATTCATGACCCATTAAGGTTTATTGGTGATTTATTGGCTTCGATTTACTCCATAATTGTTGGCGAAAAAGAAATCGTCGAGCTTTTGTTTGATCAGAGCCAGGCCGAGATTAAAATCCGGTTGTTAAACAGTATTGTGAACTCCTTATCTAACACAATCAAGTTGAGATTAGAGTCTATTATTAGAAGTCAAGAAAATGTTGGTACCATCAGCCAAATGTTCAGTTCTTTAGACTTGTACCAGCTCATGTACACTAAGCAGTTGGTGGATAAAAAGTCGTTGCTAATTGCGACTTTGGCAAAGTTTAAGGAGTTGTCTCAGGAGAGGATATTCACGATACTTCAAAGTAAATTGGGGCATATCAATAATGACAAGGTCGAATCTAGTGACGACTTGCAGCCACCAGGGTGGTTGATTGACTATTTCTTTAGTATCAATGGAATTCTCAAGGAGTTGTCGGTGATTGGCGACGGAAATTTCATGCTGCTCTCTGACGAGTCTATTGTGTCATTGATAAACTTGATGATTGACAAGCCGTTGGAGTTGATGAATAAGCAGATTGACCGATCTAATATTAATGAGTACTCCAAGAGAATTATCAGGATCAACTGCTTAGAATTGGTAAGCAGTAAGTTATTACCTGTTAACCAGGTTAACTTCAAGTATGAAGAGGTTGTCCAGTTGCAAATCGAGGAGACTTTTAAGTTAATTGACATTGAGTATCGTTACTACTTAACACAATCTGGGCTTGGTAAATTAGAGACCAAGATGGAGTCGGTGTTTCCGATTGAGAAGTTCCTGGGCACTGAGTCTAATTTTCAAATTTACGAAGAAATCAAGTCGCAATTGACTGACGATGTGATTAACAGTGTGAATGAAAAGATCGAGCCCTTTATTACTGATTTCTTGGTGGACCCATATATTCTCAATCTTAGTCAGATATCGTCACCGGTTGTGTCAAATGAAATAATTGAGTCTTCGTGCTTGAGATTTGTGAACTTTTACAGAATCTTTCATAGCTTGACGGTTCTCTATGTGTCTGACGCCAAATTGCTTTGGAATGAGGTTGAAGTAGCCACTTTGTTGGGGGTCGAGAAGGCGTATTTCCGTGGGATTCAGCCTGGTAGAGGACTAGAAGAGTCGCAAATCGAAACATCCATTAATCAAAGCGACATTATATAATCTATAAAACATTAATGTACTAAAAACTGTTATTGGCACTATGGTGCTGCCGTCGCACCTCCCTGCACCATCCAGGGATATCTCCGCCGGATCCCTTCAACGGTCGATCTGGAACCACCACATCTTCCAAGCCAATCACGTCCTTTAGCCAGCGATGATTCACCATGCCACCGGCATCAGCTCGGGACTCGGGGTTCAAGTCAAGCATCGGCAACAAGAAGTCGGATATCTCTGCGCTGTCTTCCTCGGAATAATGGTACGTCTTGCTCAACACCGACTTCAAGTCCCAAGGCCGCAAACTGCTGATGCGCCGCAAGTCGCCGCGACTATTAAAGAAATCGGCGGTGTTTGTTCCGTGGCGCATCACACTGGCTGGTATTTTGCCCAATAACTCGATTATCTGGGCAATATGGTCGTCGTCACGGGAGTATGTGCTGCCGTCGTGGGGGTCAAACAAGTAGTCTCCGGTAAGAAGCTCAAAGAAGATACATGCGGCGGACCAGATGTCGACGGAGCAGCCCCATTTTGACCCAAGCAAGACTTCGGGCGAGCGGTACTCTCTTGTCTGGATATCCTCGGTGAAGTGCTCGTCGAACCAGCAGGCATTGCCCAAGTCTGCGATCTTGATGTCGATTGTATGCGCCAGCTTGTTCTCGTCGGTTATCTCCAACGACGGGGGTCTCTGCTCGCCGCATTGTGGAGATAGGGTCATGGAAGCAAAGGAGCCTGCGATATTTGTGTCTGAGGAGTATTCCCGAAAGGACCGTGTCACGGACATGGATATTGGCTGGGACCCGGTGATGAGGGTGCGGCTGCGGGTGCGTCTCTTTATGGAGCCATTCTTGATGAGAGTGCCGTTGCGCGAGAGTCTGCTTCTGCCGTGGGTGGAGTCGCTGGGCAAGTCGGTGGAAATTGCCTTTTTCTTCTCCTTCATTCTCGAGATCTTCTTGACCAACATCAGCTTCTCCTCGATCAAGGTGATCACCGACACGATTTCCTGGACGTTTTTGATCTCAAGCAACACGTTTTCAGGCTTCAAGTCGGTGTGGATGATCCCGCACTTGCGGTGGAGATAGTCCAAGCCAAGCAAAATCTGCTTGGCAATCTGCTTCACATACACCACAGGCACGCCCTTGTAGCGACGCACCAAGTCGAGCAAACTCTCGCCCAAGACCTCAAACACCATGACCACGTGCTTGCCGTTTGGGCCATGGTGGTAAAAGTGGTCGAGCAAGTGTAACACCTTGTGGTACCCCAAACTGTTGGGATCGCCCTCGGTGCACTTCTTCAACAACAAGATCTCGTCGATGGCGGTCTCGGTGTAGTTTTTCGCCGACCGCACAATCTTGATTGCAACGTGGCTGCCATGATTGAGGTCCTTGGCTAACCACACCGTCGAGAAGTGGCCCCAGCCCAACTTCCGAAGAAGCGTGTACCGATGGTCCTTGTAGAACTCCCCCGCGTATGCAGGGTGGTATCCTCCATCGCAGTAGTCCTTCAAGTCCTCCTCGTCGCGCATCGACCTGACATCCTCGTCCTCGTCACTGCTACTATCCGTGTCGATCTCGTCGTCCAAAATCCGTTTGATCTCGCCCTTCAACCCGTGATACTCCGTGCTCAAGCTCGCGCACTCCGACTCCAAGTTCTCAATCACGCTATCGCTGCACGCTTTGTTGGGGTCTGCTGGTGCAGCAACAGTCGACTTGCGCAACGCAATCGACAAGTTCGACGAGCGCATCACAGGCGATCCCCGGTTCGTTAGATTGCTGGACGCCGTGCGGAACGAATCCGCAGGACTCTCTGAATGGCCGTATTCGTTGTCGGTATTGATGGCCAAGCGCCGAGAGCCGTCCGATGCTTGGCTATCCGACACTCCTCGCAGAGCATCGTTCATAGTATATCAAATGGAAACTGCAAATACAGTCTTGTGGGATAGTACGATAGTGGCGTATGTCTCTATGGCCGAGGTCTGGGTGTATCACTACTCGCTATGTCCTCATGTACAGTCCGATCTGGGCTCTAGTTTTTTTCAAACACTCGAGTCACCAGTCACGTGGTTTTCAATAGTCATCACCGTGAATTCAACAGATATATATATATATAGTACAAGATAAAAAAAAATTACTCAAAAATCCTCATCAAACGAAAAGCCAGATTCCTCCTGCTGCGTGCCCGACTTCGCCATCACACCAGCCTTTTGGTAGTCAGACACACGCTTCTCAAAGAAATTGGTCTTACCTGCAAGCGAGATGTTCTCCATAAAGTCAAATGGGTTACTCACATTGTACACCTTCTTGTTCCCCAACGACACAAGCAACCGGTCAGCGACAAACTCAACGTATTGACACATCAACGCAGAGTTCATGCCCAACAAT
The DNA here is from genome assembly GCA_020342235.1 of Saccharomycopsis phalli. NCBI lineage: Eukaryota > Fungi > Ascomycota > Saccharomycetes > Ascoideales > Saccharomycopsidaceae > Saccharomycopsis > Saccharomycopsis phalli. The sequence goes on from CP073213.1 coordinate 1,477,949, forward strand.
GAGCATGGCAACGCGTCAGTAAAGTACGTCTTCTCAATAGACACAGCCTCAGTAATAATCTTTTGTACAATCGTAGGACTTGGCTTGTTCTCCAAGTGCGAAAACAACAAACATGCAAAGTCTGTGTGCAAGCCTTCGTCTCGGCAAATCAACTCATTCGAGAACGTCAACCCCGGCATCAAGCCCCGCTTCTTCAACCAGAAAATCGACGCAAAAGACCCAGAGAAAAACACTCCCTCCACCGCAGCAAAGGCCACAAGTCTCTCTCCAAACAACGCGTCCTCGTCGTTGATCCATCTCAAGGCCCACTCAGCCTTCTCTTTGATAGCAGGAATGGTCTCAATGGCATTGAAAAGATACTCAGACTCCTTTGGGTCCTTAATATACGTGTCAATCAACAAAGAGTACGTCTCAGAGTGAATGTTCTCCATCATGATTTGGAACCCATAGAAGCACTTGGCCTCCGGCACCTGTACCTCTGCAGAAAAATTCTCAACCAAGTTCTCATTGACAATCCCATCGGACGCGGCAAAGAACGCCAACACTCGGGAAATAAAGAACCGCTCGTTCTCGTTCATTCTGTTGTTCCAGTCGTGCAAATCCTTGCTCAAGTCAATCTCCTCAGCAGTCCAAAACGACGCCTCTGCCTTCTTGTACATCTGCCAGATCTCATGGTACTTGATAGGGAACAACACAAATCTCTTCTTGTTCTCGCTGAGCAAAGGCTCGTTGGCCTCTTGTGCCTTTAACTGGTGCCTATGGACCGCATGTTGGGCCAAGAACTTCTTGTGGTTATTCTCAACGACAGCCCGGTTCTTAGCAGCACCAGCAGCGTGAATCTTAGCATCTTCCAAGTCCAAAGCAGACATGTTATTCGTTAGTTGAGTAGTCATTGTTGGATATTGGGTATTAATGATAAGCTTGTTTGTATTAATCGTAGAAAGAACGCGAAAAGTCAGAAATATGTCCTGATATTTATACCAAAAGTGTCAATCTATTAAACATTTAAATGACCGCGTCGCATTTGTTTACACAACAAGGCCACATGCACTTGCCTTTGGATGCTTATCGCGTATTCCAGGTCATTTTCAAGTCACTATACCTTGTAATTCACTGGTAAGTGGCATGATATTTTTCTATAAATTTTTATGACTTATTTGAATACAATATTGCACATACTAGAATGTTCTAGCAAAAAGAAATGAAATTGTCGGTTTCGTGTCGTGGGCTTTGCTAAGGTATGTATATGCAGCGGGCGATGAGCAAACGCGAAAATTTCCTTGTGAAATTCTCGCTTTATTCGCGTACCGAGTGATTCTGATATCTTACACGTTAATTTACACCCTCTCTGCAGCACCTACATTTGCATATTCATTTGTATATCCACATAATTATTTAGCTAGAAAGGTTTCTAATGTAGTCCTCAATCAATTGAATCGTCACCGGATTTCCATGGGTAGAGCTTTGGTTATACTTCTCCAATATCACCTTCAATTGATTAACATCCTTGTTTTTAAACGCCTCCTCTGCTGCACTTTTGTAATTGCCAACACGCAAGTACATTTCTATTTTCTCTTGGTGGTCTAGACCGCTTCCCATTAACTCAATGTACAACCCGGCTTGGCGAGTAGCGTCATTTTTGATACACGCCTTGTAAAACGGGATATAACCCACGGGAGATTTCTTGGAATTTGCAAACGAATAAAGTTCCGACCATTTCTGACACTGGCTGAGCTTTTCAATCACCAAATGGTAGTACCGCTTGTCATTAATCTTAAACTCCTTTAAGAACTTCTGTATCTTCTTATTTATTGACCCTTGGTCATTTATGACAATGAGTAACGACAATGTTTCTATTATAGATTTATTGAAGAACAGGATATTAGTGTAAGTTTTCTGCAATGTCCTTTGTTCGTCTAGTAATTTCAACTCTTGCTTTAAATATTTCAAATCATTTTGAACTTGTTTGTTGTTATTTTGGATCGCAGAATACGTCGCAATTGCTTCGGTCAAAGATTTATGTTTGTTGTCAAACTTCTGGTATATATCGGTCAATTGTTGTGGCGTTAAGTTATTAATTTGCTGGTCAATATTCAGTGGCACATCAATTTCCAACCGTAGCTTCGAAATGCTCTCTTCTTGGCTCTGTAATTCGTCCTCGGTTTTGCCTAGTAGGGCTAACATAACCTGCTCATTTCCTAGGTACAATTTCTTATCGAAACTCAAATAATATGTCTTCAACTTATCTCTTTGGTTCAGCGACTTCATCATTTTCTCCCAATAGCTCAATGCTACTTGTTTGTTATTGAGTAACTCAAGAAACTTACTCAATGGTACCTTACCCCCTAGGTATATCAAAACATATTCTATTAGCTTATAGTTTCCGGATTCTTCCGCTTTAATTGCAGCTAGGTCGTTTTCCTCCATGTCAAGTAATAATGGAATTTTCTTTCCAGCGATTGGCTCCATATCTATCAACATTATTGATAACCTCGATCTCCCTTCTTGGTATGCAACTTTACTCACTTCTTCAAACGAGATATTTTTAATTTCACTCAACTTCTCATTGATTATTGTAAATAATTTCAGATCATCAATGTCATTGGAATATTTTATTTTACTAGAGCACCAGTTGATATAGATCCGATCCAACGGCATGTTTAGGCTTTGGCAAACTTTAATGCTAACCAAGTAATGCTTTCGTTTCAATAATAAGTCATACACCAATTGATTGAAATCCATTTGCAAAAATTGCTTATATGTGAGGAACATGCCCAATTTGAACGAACGGATCTGGTTTAAAATCTTCAAATTTTCAATAACCTCAATCAAATGATCTGAATCATAAAATTCCAAGTATAGCTTTGCAAAATTACTAGCTGTGAGTAACTTTTTTTGCCAGTATTGGTCAAACTCTTCTGTTGCGCCCTCAATACAGTCGACTATTGCCTCTTCTAAAGACGGCTTTATGATAGAAATGTTTTCTAGCGCTGTCAAGTTATCTGTGGGGTTGCTGGAGCGTTTCAAGTCGACGGAATCCAAGAGGATGGATGATGGACTCGTTGATCCAATTTTGAAGATATTGACAGTGACCTCAGGTACCCTACTAAAAAGCTCCAACTTTTCGTCTGTTAGTATCCTCATACCATCGATCTCGGTGAATATGTGCACTCCACTATCAAAGTAAAGCCTGAGATGATCCTTGCCCGGTCCGATGACAATCAATTCATCAGTATTGACCACTATCCCAACAACATCGTTACCACACCATTTTAAATCCAGTACAATGTCATTTGCATCTAACTTGAACTGGTTCAATTTCTTTTGAAAGTCAATGGTCAAAATATATACCGTGTGGGTGACCTCACAGAATAAGGAAACTATTTCACCATTTGGAGAAACGGCGACTTGAGAAAATGGGCCATAGTTGAAAGCCTTGTCTTGGATGCTTTGATCGTCAGCGCTAAATATACTATCATTCTGACAGATTAAGACTTCCGTGTTTTTGGTTAAGCTTTTACTTCCGGAAATCACTGACCACGACTTAATGCCAGCAATATCCTGGTGTGAAATTGCACGAGGAAAAGGATTATCGACATCTTTCACGTATACAAAGGTATTATTATTCAACAATACAATAAATCCGTCGTCGTAAAACCTGCAATCATTGATTCCAATATTCTCGATATCATAGCCCAAGTTGAACTCATGGAAATTCTCGGAAAAATCAAAGTAGTTACGCACTTTCCCGCTTTCCAATACTATTACTAGATGCTCTTTCTTTGTCCAGCCAAAGCTAGCTATCTTGCCGTTCTTTCCTTCGTCCCAGCTAATGCTGTATATCTCTTCTCCCGACCCTGAATATATCTCAATTTCCTTAACACTCTTGTCTCCCACAACGTTCTGAATGCCCTTGTGTCTATCTTTGGGATATAACGCAATAGCGGTGCAATAATTCGAGGTGGCTATCTGGTACTTGTCCAAATGTTTCTCCCACGAAAAAGTATAATTATCTCGTAATCTATAGAATATATCATGTAATCTTTCCCAGCCTAACAGTTAGATATCCACTAGATTAAGGTTGGGTTACTTACCTAAGCTTGGATTGGATATTACCATGTGGACTCAATGACAATGAACAGCCTAGATGATACCCCATTATGTAATCCCAAAATGACATGCGTATGTAAGCCATTACTAACGGTAATATCTGGACATCACTTGACCATACATTGCAATAATGACGGTTACAAAGTATATTGTTACAAATATACGACGGTTGTCGAGTAAGGTTTTAGTTCCCGAAAAGCATTCAACCCTTGCAAAATTCCAATTTCCAAAGAGCACACATACCATTGGCCAAGTGGATGAGAATTTCAAGTCGCTCTTGTCGAGGCTGGTGACCATTCATGGCTGGCTTAATAAAAAGCCAAAAAAAATATCCAAGGCGTTGCTATTTGGTCAATTGAGAGATACAAATGGCGATCTTGTTCAGCTTATTTGTAAAGATGAGTCGATGATTGCCGATATTAACCGTCTTCAGGTGGAAGACGCAGTGTCCATACAAGGAGATATATGTGAGAGTAAAGCCAAGCTGGCAAACTGGGACTTGAACATCAGCTCGTTCCAGGTTCTTAATAGAGCCAATGAAAAGGCGTCACAGCTTGAGGCCTTGAAATATAACGGCAATCAGTATAATTTCCCTCCAGAATTTAGATACCTCCAGCTCAGAATACCAGAGTTCCACAACATGCTAAAGCTTCGTTCGCTTGCCACCAAAACTGTCCGGGACTCTCTCATTAGCCACGGGTTTTGTGAAATTGAGACTCCGCTTTTATTCAAATCTACGCCCGAGGGTGCGCGAGAGTTTCTTGTTCCTACTAGAGAGAAGCACAAGTTTTATGCGTTACCTCAGTCACCGCAGCAATACAAGCAGCTTTTAATGGCTTCCGGGGTGCATAAATACTTCCAAATAGCCAAGTGTTTTAGAGACGAGGATCTTCGTGCTGATAGACAGCCTGAATTCACCCAGATTGATTTGGAGATGGCGTTTTCCACGGGAGAAGACGTACGGAGGGTTGTCCAAGCATTGGTGGCTAGTGTGTGGAAGTCAGTAAGAGGCTTGAACATTCATGTTCCAAGCGGTGACACTGAGATTAGTACTGGTGCTACATTTCCAACAATTGACTATATTGATTGCTTGAAAAACTATGGGATAGACAAGCCAGACTTGAGGTCCACGCTAAAGTTTGTGGACATCAGCGAGTATTTCAGTAATCCTGAGAATCCAGATTTTCCAGTGATCGAGGCATGCGTCTTAAAGGGACAAGTTGATGGGTTGAACGACTTGCTTCATTCAAAGGAATACAAATCACGGGTTCCAGTCGGGGTGGTGATAAAGAGCGATGACGATCTTCACAATTGGTACAAAAGTATTGGAACCATGGCAGACTTTGATCACACGCAATTGGCTGGTATCAATAAGAAGTTGAACTTACAAGTTGGCGACATTATTGCAGTTTCCACCAGAGCAAACTTTCCGTATGAGAATCCAACACCGCTTGGTAGATTTCGTCAATTGGCAATTGAGAATTACCCAGAAAGCTGGAGACGGACTGGGGTAGACAAGGATACGTTTGTGGCGACATGGGTGGTTAACTTCCCCTTGTTTTCTCCCGCCGAGGCTGATGTGACAGGACCATATCCAAAGTATGACTATTCGAGCTTGGAATCCACCCACCATCCATTCACCATGTTGAAGTTGGATGACTATGATAAATTGTCGGAGGAAAAGCAATATTTGGACATCAAGGGAGACCACTATGATCTTGTGATTAACGGGGTGGAAGTAGGAGGAGGATCCAGAAGAATCCACGACCCACAACTACAAAATTATATTTTTAAAAATGTATTGAAAATATCCAATTCCGAAGAATTGTTTGGTCACTTGTTGAAAGCCTTTGATTTGGGATGCCCGCCACACGCAGGACTAGCTATAGGATTTGACCGGATGATGGCTATGCTATTAGGCTATTCCAGTATCCGAAATGTCATTGCCTTTCCTAAGAATCAATCTGGGGTCGATATGGTGGTCGAAAGTCCAAGTAAAGTGGCTGACAATCGGTTAAAAGAGTATAATATCACCAGCATTGAGTAGGGATAATTATACCACCATGAAAGGGATAATTATACCAACATGTCTAGGAATAATTATACCAGCATGACTAGGAATAAATGATCTTGTATATAGCACAAATTTAAACAATCTGCAAACAGTTGTAGTATTTTCCAGTCAAATGTTCAAATAGTCCGCTGCCACTAATAGTTCAAGAGCCATCTCAGTAGGAATCTCAAACTCGGGCACAGTATCAGACGTCTTATATTTGTGATGATAATAAAAATATTCAATCACTTTCTGAAGCAGCACCGAATCTATCTCTGGTAATGTGATCCGGTTCAACTTGCTCTCTTGAAATTCAAACTTCTCATCAAGCATAGACGCCAAAGTTGGAGAAATAATTGCAACTTCCCGTAATACTATAAATTCAAACCCATCCGAAGATACTAGTTTCACGTATTTGGATCGGTGGCTATTTTCTTCCTCCGAGTCGGACATTGTTTAGTTATTCTGGTTATGTCTACTTGTATTTTTCCTCTACAAGTAGGAGCCTTGGTACAGTGAGTGGGCTTAACGAATATATAGCTACACTCTGGAAATTTCTGCCATTTGACGTCTGATATTGTTTTATTCTATTATATAGTAATCACTTATGTTGCTGTTTCCTAGATTGCGGATGGTCACAGTGAGAAAATGGGGGTACTTTGCGTCAAGTCCTATGTATAATTGAGGATTTTCAATTCAGCATTATATAGAAGGGCATATTAGCTTTGTGAGAGTAAAGGTTTGCACTTTTGCCATAATTCTTCAACCTTTGGTCTCTGGTCAGTCTTGACATGAGAAAAGTTGGCTAAAAGAACAATCAAATTATTCTTCAAAGCCTGGGTAAACTGGTCAGTCTTTTGATCAATTTCATTAATAGATCCCTCTACTGAGCTAAGAATGTTAATGATCTCTTCTTGAGTGAGAATTCCAAATGTCTTCTCATTTACTAGAGTCGCTAATATCAAATAGATTTGTGCCAACTGTCTGTGGTCTGGCATTTCCGACAATTTGCTTAATATCAACGTCTTGGCCATATCTAACAATTCCAAGTTGACGTCTGGTTTTTTGCATTCAAATAACACAATGTACTGCGTCAATTCATAAATAGCATCATAATTATGCTCGCCAATTTCATCTATCGTTATTCTTGGTTTTGCAAACTCTAGCTTGGGCAATTTGTCCTTCAAGTATGACCATACAAGAGAAGAAAACACCTCACTAAGATCCAATTTAGACGAATTTGCATCGTAGTTTACAAAGTTGCGCAAAAAATTTTTCAAGAATCTGAGAATCAAGGTCAAGTTGACTCTAGTGAAAAACATACTGTTGAAGTTCACAAGGATTAATTTTTCCAACAAACGAAACTTCTCATGAAAAGGTGTCACAAATTGAGCCTTGTATTCTTCTTTGATGTTTGGGGACACTAACAAATTTCTAAGTAAATGAAACAAGCTTTGGTCAAGTAACGGCTCGGTGAAGTAGTTCACATGCTTCTGGTAATCAGTAAGACTAACGCTGCCATTCTCCAATTGTAATTTCTTAAGATATAAATTTAAATCTGCCTCTGGCGGCTCAATATTTCTGATGATCTTGTTAATTAACATTGGCTCAATTTGGAATAAACTGTCTCTGTCGCCAGTATTGGTAATGGAATTGGCAATAACCAAAAAGCATGACGATCTAACATAGTTGTTCTCAGTGGTATCCAATGTTTTCAAAACCATATTGATGTCACTTTTGTTGCTATTGTTCACATTAGCTATCAAAGTGCAAACCACAGCAAATACCTTCCGGTTCAAGTCTTTTTGATTGTCCATTAACTCAGCAGGAACATTGATTTTACCAAGGTCTTCTAACACATCGAATAAGTCTGCAACTAATGTTCTCTCAGTAAATACCAAGTCATCATACTCGGAAAAGAAGTATAAAATCCGGGTCAAATTCTCGCTATAAGTAAACAGTTGAGCGTCAGGGTCATTTTCCACATCAGCTACCAGGTCATCTAATAATTCAACTAAATAATATAAATCATCTAAGGTGACTTTAATATCCACTTTGTCGATGGTTAAGGAAGCTGTGGTAATCTCAGCATAAAGGAATTCTACCAAGTTGACGACGTCTTCTTCTTGCTTGACTTGCATCAAAAAATACACAAGTACTTTCTGGATGATCATGCCTTGAGCAAGATTAATTGCTGTAGTTTTTTCAGGGTCGCTAATAAGCAAGTTCTTCAACAACAACACCACACGTTCGCCAACATCCCCATAAAGTAAACTTGGGATTGCCTTCACAAACGACTGGTTCTCGGTCAATTTTATACAGTTCTCTTGGTCATACGCGACAAAATTGATCAAGGTTCTCAAAACCTCCATAGCTAGTACCTCATTGTGGCTATTTGCCGCTTGTTCCAACAACTCTGTCAAGTACCCAAGGTTATTCCGAAGCTCGGCATTTTTGCGATTATTACCGTCCCGTAGCTCCACAGCTAATCCATCAAGTTGTTTAATTACAAATTCCTGGTTTCTGTCGACAGTTTCCAAGTTGACTTTCACCAAATCCTTGATAATCTGCTCGATTTCTGCCATGATAAGTGTCTTGGTAATGTACAAATTTACAAATGCATGTGACCTAAACTAGGTCAAAGGCTGAGCTGCTGGATCTACAGGGATGATTCGTTATACTATGTTTACATAAATATTTTAGAATATTAACTCAAGCGTGGTCTTCGTCTTGGAACTTATTTCCTTCAAAGCTGCCTGACAATAAGGGCCTTATTGAAGAGTTGGTCACCAAGGATTGTGTCTTTGAAACCGCCAGAGATGGCGTGTTGGCATTATATTTGATAGCAGCATGGTTAAACTGTGCCGACTGAGTGTTGATTGCCAAATTCTTGATGTTTGTAGTAGACGGTATCGCTGGATTATTGTTCTGTTGCAGCACTTCTGCCGCTGCCACTCTATGGGAATTTATGTCATTAATACTCAAGTAAAACACGCCAATCAATATCAATGTAATGCCAACGAATATCATGATTATTTCTTGTAATTTTAACTTATTGAACTGGTTAAAATATATCAATCCATTGAGAATATTCACGATGTTGTACACGCAGAATATCAACGGAAACATGATGGAGCTGGATATGATCTTCAACCCGAGATTTAAATAGTATACCTGCATCACTGCACAAAATACCCATCCACTTAAAATGAGCCACGATTGATAATTCTTAATATCTTGTAGTGTCTTCTCAGTGACTGCAATAATGACAATCTCCACTGCAGACTTTGCCAATAAAAGAGCATGCGCAGATAAATTACCACATATCACACTGTACAAAATTCCCTGGGTAAATGGAATATTTTGACACTCCACAAAGTTTAATTTAGATGCAATTATTGTGAACAACCTAGCACCCATTCCTTTTATCTTCTTGCACGACCATGTCGGTCTTGTTTCATGGACGGAAACGATTATAGAATCGTGTTTAAAGACAGGTGGACCTGCCAATAGTGCATCATTCTCATTATAGTATTCTGTAATCCCGTCAGAATTGTCTGTTTCCTGCACTGGCTCATCACTGACCATTTCTGTTTTGTTGTTGTCTAAAAACCATTGCAAGGCAGAAATATACACCAAAATGGTGATAATCAACCCAATAGAAAGATTAAACCAGACAATAAACGCCTGTCTTTTCAATAGTTCCAACAACTCTTGCAAATTGTGATTAGGCTCTGGCAATGATCCAAAATACCCAATGAAAAAAGCACCAATACTCACAAACACCGTACCCCGCAACATGAAATTCGTAAAAGACTCGTTTAAAATCAAAAACCCGCATATAGAATTAAATACCAAGCCAACAGCTTGCAAAGGACTCAAAACAATCAATGGCAATGTTGTGATTTGGATACTAGAGCCCACAACATTCGACATTATGAATAAAAAGCACCCCAACTGCCACAAAGGCCTCCTATATGGTGGACGATGGCGCTGGTTTCTTGGCTTTGCTTCCTCTGTCAAATGAGACTTCCTTTGTAAGGTTAGCCCAATCGACTGTGTGGCCAATGATACAATCCCCACTAGTATTCCAATAAGAATGGAATTAAATGATCCAGTCATCGCTACCCAACTGCTTCAATGTATTTAGTAAATATTACCTGGTATATTCGTAGAACAGCTAAGTATTGGCAGATAAATCCTCTTGTTCCACCTGTCAAGGCTGAGAGTGACCTTAATCAAGGACTTAAAAATGGTCACGTGATATTAGTGTGGGAAAATAAAATTTTGGGATGCTCATCTATAGTGGGAAATGGGATTTATACTACCCGGCAGGCCATTAAGAAAAAAGAGACGGGTGGCAAGTCAAAAGAAACAGATTGATGAAGTTTCTATTAAAAAAATTGAATCTGCGCCAATCCATGAGTCAATACTTCAAAAGCTTCCGTTGGAAATACTTCACGAAATTTTTGTGTTAAGTGATTTAACAAGCTTGCCTTTGACCAATAGGTATTTCAACAAAGCGTTGGCATATGATCCATATTTGGCATTATGTGCTTTGGATAGGCATGTATATCATGTTGAACAAGAACTTAATAGCACGTTGGTTGTAAGGCGTGTTCTAGACTTGAATGTATTAAATTACAAGTTTGTGACGGTAGAATTACTACAAAGTGTTAATTTTGATTTGATTCTTCCTTTAGATGCCATTCTGGACAGATTGGAGTCTTGTGACGACGGGATAAAACAAGAAACATTTGACTTTCCCAAGTCATTTCATACAATTCCAATGACTAGTCGAAAGTTGGATATTATAGACTTTTTCACTCAAAAAACTGAAAACATTCGAATGCAAGATATAGATTGCATTGCTTCAGATTGCTGCCTATCTGACATTACTAACGAGGAATGTGAGTTTGTGATTGAAAGATTATACAAGTATTGTTCACTGCATCAATATGCTTTTAGACCACTTGTTTCTGCTATTGATCGTAGTCGGTTTTCTGTTGCAAAGCTCTTAATGAGTATGATGGACGTCTCTGTTAGAGAAGTAAGCCTGGAGTTGTGGCACACGGCAATACAAAACGAGTCAACGGCCATGGCTCGCTTTCTACTAAAAAACAAGGTCTCGATCCCTCCTGATTGTATGAAAGAGGTATCAAGTTATCATTTTTCAGATACGGATTTGGGCGACTCTTTGCTGGACGAAGACTAGGTTGATATTTACCTGAAACATAATAGGGATGATTTTTGAATTTACACAACACTATTGTTATTTACTAAACAAATAATGGGAGCAGCTGTTGTGATGAAACCACAACATGGGAGCTTACCTTGACAGAACAAGGGTGTTTACCCGTGTATGACACTAGCATATTTAGTGTCTCATAATGATAAACTTGGGTCATACTACGTTCTAATTTATCATCCATCGAAAAGAACTGTACATGATTTCAATAAGAAGATAATAAGTTGTACAGTCAAAGACTATAGAGAATCGACTTATACTATCTTTGGTGATTCTAAATGAATGGAATGACAAGACATGTCCAAAAATTATATTTATAGGTAATATGGAATTAAAATAAAGAATAAAATCACAACAGCAAATTCATGATTATAACCAGTAGAGCTATATACCACACTAGATGCGATACCTACTAATGAAAGTGTTACCCTCTCTTGGTACGTACCACATTCTTTAATCTGGTAAACAATCTTCAGGAATGGAATCAGAACCGTTGCTCTTAAACCAGCCTGTGGTTATAGATAATGTATGGATTACATTCAATTGTATTTGTATTGATACTTACAAGTTAGGGAAGCGGTATAGTAAAAGCGGGGTTTGCCGGAGAAGAACGGCCCAAATGTTTTGCACCATCAATGTAAGTGAGTAATTACTATTTGCACAAAATGGCTTTGACTAACGTTCTAGCATAGGGCGTCCCAAATATTCCAAGGTCATGGCAGGTGCCATTGAAGGAGAAAATTTTGTGGGAAATGAGGCGCAAGAAAATCGGGGCTTCTTGAGATTAAAGTATCCTATTGAACATGGGGTAATCACAAACTGGGACGATATGGTTACCATTTGGCAATCGATTTTCAGTAATGATTTAAAAACTTCAGCAGAATCACATCCGGTACTATTGACGGAAGCTCCATTAAATCCAAAAAAGAACAGAGAGCACTGTGCTCAGATATTCTTTGAGACTTTCAACTGTCCTGCTTTGTATCTTTCCATCCAGGCGATCTTGGCGTTGTATGCTTCGGGGAAAACTACTGGTGTTGTTTTAGATTGTGGAGACGGCGTGTCGCATGTTGTTCCAGTGTACGAGGGATTCTCTTTGCCTAATGCGATTAGAAGAATTGATGTTGCTGGAAGAGATGTGACTGAGCAGTTGCAACTTTTGTTGAGAAAATCAGGGTATCTATTACAGACATCAGCTGAGAAGGAGATTGTCAGAACTATCAAAGAAAAATTGTGCTATGTGTCTACTGATCCAAAGAGAGACGAGCTGAATTGGTTCGGCATAAGCGAATCAAAAAGTAGCCTGTTCAAACTACCTGATGGGAAAACAATTATTCTAGGCCCAGAGACTTTCCGAGCACCAGAAATATTATTCAAGCCCGAAATAATTGGCTCGGAGTTTGTAGGTGTTCATGACATGTTACTAGAGTCGATAAATCGAATTGACTTGGACTTGCGAGAATCGTTGTACAAGAATATTGTGCTAAGTGGAGGCACTACTGTGACACGTGGGTTTGGTGATAGATTGATATCTGAATTGAAGAATAATTCTGCAAAGGGTACTAAGATCAAGATATACGCCCCACCAGAACGTAAGTACAGTACATGGATAGGAGGATCTATTTTGGCAGGGCTAAGCACTTTTAAAAGAATGTGGATATCACATTCTGAATGGCAGGAAAATCCGGACATAGTACATACCAAGTGTCTATAAATTAAATTCATGTATACCTATACTGTATGAGTGTGAATCAGTCACCTGCCTGGTAGCATCATATGTATATATATAACGTCACGTGTGCTCCTCCTGGCCAAAGTAATGACAACTGTAATATAAGCTACAAGTCTTCAAAATATAACATTAACCCGTACCAAACCTATTCAAATATAATACTAAGCAAAGGAAGCGAAAGATAATAAAATACTTAATAAACCAATTACTAATTATTTTAATATAATTAACCACCAAAACCATACAAGGTTCTTCCTTGTCTCTTCAAAGCGTAGACCACGTCCAAAGAAGTGACGGTCTTTCTCTTTGCGTGCTCAGTATAAGTGACTGCATCTCTAATAACGTTCTCCAAAAAGGACTTCAAGACACCTCTGACTTCTTCGTAAATCAAAGCCGAGATACGCTTAACACCACCTCTTCTGGCCAATCTTCTAATAGCAGGCTTGGTTATACCCTGAATGTTATCTCTGAGAATCTTTCTGTGACGCTTAGCACCACCTTTTCCAAGACCTTTTCCACCTTTTCCACGACCGGACATTGTTTTAATTTATTGTTGGGTATATGAATAATTTACAGATGACAAGTACTGTAACTGCAAAATAAAAAGTTTAGTTAAAATATTTCGCGGGGATCTATGTATTTATAAGAAAAAAGGGGGAATGATATCAGAACAAGCGGGAAAAATGCGGCCTATAGGGATTGGCTGAGAAAACTTTCAAAAATTCCCGATCAGGTTGCGAAAAAAGTTGTCTGGTCATTTTTGTATGGCCATTCCAAGAATTGGCGTCCCGCTACGATCAATCATACATCACGTTTTTGCATTTCCATAAAGGGACATATTCCTGAACGGTGTTGTAGTATACGCCAAATTCCCTTATTCACTGGGATTTTGCTGGTGCATACCGATTATCTGTGCTGAAAACTTCAATGTGTAGTATATGGTCCGGGGGTGCAGTTTCTAGCACGGACGCGAGACACACGATGTTTTCCTTTAATTGCGTGATTTAAATATTGCCCAGTTTCCTGTAATTTATCATCAACTAATCTAGATATTTTAATTACACAATGGCTAGAACCAAGCAAACAGCAAGAAAGTCTACTGGTGGTAAGGCTCCTAGAAAGCAATTGGCCTCCAAGGCTGCCAGAAAGTCTGCCCCATCTACTGGAGGTGTCAAGAAGCCACACAGATATAAGCCAGGTACTGTTGCTTTGAGAGAAATTAGAAGATTCCAGAAATCTACTGAGTTGCTTATCAGAAAGTTGCCTTTCCAAAGATTGGTTAGAGAAATCGCCCAAGACTTCAAGACCGACTTGAGATTTCAATCTTCTGCTATTGGTGCTTTGCAAGAATCCGTAGAGGCTTACTTGGTCTCCTTGTTTGAAGACACCAATTTGTGTGCTATTCACGCCAAGAGAGTTACTATCCAAAAGAAGGATATTCAATTGGCTAGAAGATTAAGAGGTGAGAGATCATAATTGTATTGACTCATTCGATTTTTATTCTGTTTTGTTATGATATAATGAACTGTGTACACTATTAATAAATAATCCGTTACTGCTTGTAGACATAAATTAATAATCACGTGATTTGATTTTAACATAATTGATGGGTAATTCAAGTGGCGTTTGATGAGAAGATTGTCATGTCCAGCAAAAAAGTCGATGAACGCAGTCCTTTGATTCAAGGTAGTGCCCCTACATTGTCCAAGAATAATTCTAGAAGTCTATTATTGAGAATCCCCTCCTCAGGAAATGTGAATAGTCAGTCTCAACCGCACAAGAACCGACCATTACTATTTCACTCAAAGTCCGCAACTTCTGTAACCTCAGTTCAGAGTATTGGTGGTTCTGATACATATGATTCCTTTAGCATATCAAAGAATAAGTATACAAACGACACCACCTCTCAGTATGTGTCCTATTACTTTCCTATAATCAGCTGGTTGCCTGGTTATGACATAAAGCAGAACTTCCCTGGGGATCTCATTGCTGGCTTTTCACTTGCATCTTTCCAAATCCCACTAGCTATTTCCTTTGCCTGTTTGGCCCACGTCGATATCAAATGTGGACTAATTGCATTAATATTTAGTCCGTTGGTCTATTCCGTATTTGGTTCCTGCAGGTTCCTCATCTCAGGACCAGAAGGTGCCATCTGTCTTGTCATTGGAAATTTAGTAGAGAATTTGACGTTAGAAAGCAATCCGGCGATCACCGCCATTGAAATTGTCGGGGCTGTAACATTTGCTTCTGGGTTTATTCTATTACTAGGTGGTCTTTTCCGGTTTGGGTTTCTTGTGAATGTAGTCTCAAAGGGCCTTTTGAGTGGGTTTATATCCTCGATAGGTATCCTAATGATTGTGAATGAGCTATTAGTTCAACTAGGTCTTTCCCAGTATTTTGAAGAATTGCATCAGTCTGATCCAAGCACCTTTGACAAGTTGTATTTCATTATATGCAACTTGGACTTGGTACATAATCTCACATTTAGGATCTCAGTGACAGCCTTTGGGGTGTTATTAGTGATTCGATATGGTAAAAAGTATCTTATAAACAAGAATATGAAAAAATTTGGTTGGCTAAACTTCTTTCCTGAAATTTTGCTAGTAATTATTGTGTCAATTATTCTTAGCAACTATTATAAATGGAACAAATTAGGGGTTACAGTCGTGGGAAAATATCTTGGAAATGATAGTGACTATTCGGGTTCGTTTGAACTTCCATTCTTCCGGTTTAAATTGATCAAGAAGGTATTTTCTACTGCTTTTGTATGTGCAGTTGTTGGATTCTTTGAGTCCAATACGGCTACAAAAGCATTGGAGAACCAGTTGAATATTAATTATTCATCAAATAGAGAACTAGTCGCCTTGGGAGTCATTAATATATTTGGTTCGTTGTTCCCTATAATACCTTCATTTGGTGGTTATGGACGATCCAAAATAAATTCGCTAACTGCCAAGACTCAATTGTCTGGTATAATTCTATCAGTCATCACATTCGTCTTTTATATTTTCTTCTTGGATGTGTTCTACTATCTTCCAGAATGCATTTTAGCATCTGTTGTTTCAATTGTGGCGGTTTCATTGATAGAAGAGTCCCCTGAGACTTTGAAATTCTATTGGAAAGTGGGTGGTTTGGATGAAATAGCCGTGTTTATGGTTATTGTTTTGGCTACTGTCTTTTGGTCACCTGAGGTTGGTATATCTGTTGGTATTGGGATGTCGTTGATAAAAATTGTCAAGTTTTCAACAAGAACCAAGATTCAGATATTGGGCAGGGTTCCTAGAACCAATGTGTTTAGGAATGCTGACGAACTTATAGAAGAGTCGTTTGAAGGTCTTAAGCATAGGCATTCTGGGCATGGTGACCTTGAGGATAACCTAGAAGTGTCGAATCAACTAGAAATTATTGAAAACTGTCTAGTGGTGAAAATTACTGAGCCCTTGATATTTGCCAACTCCAATGAGCTCAAATTGAGATTGAACAGAATTGAGAAATATGGGTCACTAAATGTCCATCCATCACAGCCGCCATTAGACAATACGGTCAAGTATATTATAATCGATTGCAAGAGCATGACTAATTTGGATTCGTCTGCTGCTCTTACGTTGTATGAAATTGTTTTGAATTACTACAAGCACGATTTTATTATTTTATTCACACGGATACCTTTTGACTTAAAGTTGAGGAAAATCTTTGTTACCAGTGGGATAACAAAGTTGGTGAAGAAGGCGCTTGAGAAACATGGTGGCATTTTTGACCGGTTGTCATCTAGTGATGAAATTGATTCTTCGGGGATTCATGACTTCAGCAATAGCTCCAGTAAAAATAGCAGCAGCGGCAATTTGGATTCGATGAACTATTCGATTGGCTTGGGTGATGGTTTTTGCACAAGTATAGATGATGCATTGAGGTTGGTAAATAAATGTAAAGGTAAAATAGGTACGCCCTTTAACAGGACCTTATGATTAATGATGATGGCTTTTGTTAAGAGACGTAAATTATCAGAACTTATGATTAATGAAAATAGCTTTTTGTTAAAAAACATATATTATCAAAACTTATGATTGATGAAAATGGCTTTTTTTAAAAAGCGTAAATTATCAGGAGCTTATGGTTAACAACGGCTTTTTAAAAAAACGTAAATTATCAGAACTTATGATTAGTGACAACGGCTTTTTATTAAAAAACGTAAACAACATCAGAAACAACTAATTAAAGAATAGACAAGCAAAAATCATTCCTCAGCTTTGTCTTCGCTATGAATCTTTGCAGAGACTTGCGACTGAACAACGTGCAATTCCTCGGGATGAGACTCGTGATAGGCTCTAAGCTTGTAACTTTGTCCTGTTGCGTCCCAGTACATTCCCTTTAGAGAAAAGAGAATGCCTCTCCAGCCTTCATAGAGCGGGTAGATTCCCACCACAAATCCAGTGAAGAAGATCCAGATGAAGCCAACGACGATCCAGCCGGTAAAGAACTTCTGGGAAAAGATATAGTTAGTACCGTACATTGGCATAGGCCACATGATGAGCAAGGCAAAGGTTAAGAATAAGCAAATAAAACCGGCAATCTTTGAAGCTCTTCTGAGCTGCTCAGACTCGGCGGCCAAGACTGTGGCACGCTGATTTTCGGCCAATTGATTGGCAAATGTGGTTACCGGCTCGATTTCCTGGTCGTCGGCCTTCTTTTCCTGGTCGTTCTCGTCGTTGGCGTATTCCAAAGCCTCCATGATTTCGTCGGCCTCGTCGACCCTTTGGATATTCTTCAAGATCTCCCAGTCAAAGTTCTGCGGCTTGAAAGCAAACGTAAAGAGTGGGATGAATACCAATGGGGACAACAAAGCCACAATGTTACCAATCAACATGGGGTTGTCGGCAAAAGTGTTGGCGTATGTAATGGAGCCTTCAAGAGCCTTTGTGGATCCCAACCAGGATGAAATGGCGCAGATCATGCCTAAAATAGGAGACCAGATGGCGGCCTGGACGTTTTGCTTTGACGATAGCATTGTTGCCGCACAAGGGCCGACAGCAGCACTGATGATGACGCCCATGAGTTCGTACAAGTATCCCATGGAAACCCCAGCGTAGAACAAACCGGTGGAGAATGCCGCCATGGCTATGGCAAAGGCAATCACTGTGCAGTGGGAGGTCCAGATCAAGGTCTTTCCAGATGCCTTTGGGTTGATGTACTCGCGGTAAATGTCGTAGGTGAAGATGGAAGAAACCGCGATCAATTCCGCGGACATGGCAGAAGTGACGGCCATGAAGATTATCACGAGGGTTGCAGCCGCACCGCCTTTCCCCATGAGAGCTACGGCGGCGTTTGGAAGGACCAAACCGGCTGAGACCTGGTCGGGGGTGAGTCTGTTTGGGAACGTTGGAAACGACGGGTCGTCTTCCAAGGCCAAACATACCAAGCCCATGGTGGTGGATGTGAACCAAGGAAGCGCAAACCAGGCCAAGCCACCCAAGACGTAGCCTGGTAACGCTGATGCTGGTGAGGACGCGATGGCCTTGTTCCAGTAGCCGTTATCCAAGAACACGGTACCAAAGTTTCCGACGATGTTGATGACAAAGAAGATTCCCCCGGACCTTGAGTGCATGGTCAAGTAGGATCCGTCAGAGTTTCCAGCAACTGGGGTCTCCAAAGCTCTCAGGGAGACTAGTTCCCATACTTTGGCTGGCGAGCCCAATTTTTCGCTGACGGCAAAGGCATTGAATGCAAATGTCATGACAATGACCACAATAATCACGGTGTGGATATAGTCGGTAAGAAACGTGGCCTTGATCCCACCAAACAATGTGTAGATAGTGACACCCAAGGGAAGCAAGAAACACGCAGCTGGAGTCGGCATGCCGGTCAAGTCGGTGATCACAGCCGAGCCTCCAGTAAGCAACATGGAAGTAACTAGAACATTTGTGGCAATGGCAAAGAACATGTACACTCCATGAGCGGTCTTGCCGTAGCGCATCTTGACAATCTCCAAGTAAGTGTGCGCCTCTGGAGCCAACTGCTTGGCCTTGATGGCAAGAAAGGCAAACAAGATGATCTGCACCGTGGCCCCGGCCGCGTAGTAGTAAGGTCCTGATATTCCGTTTTTGTATGCCTGGGAACTGGACTGGAGAAGTGTGGCAGCCCAGCACCATGAGGAGACTACGGCAGCAGACACCAATCCGGTTTTCACGCTTCTTCCGGCGGTGGCAAACTCTTCAGCTGTGATGATTTCGCGCTGGTATCGTCGTAAGATAAGCGTGGTAGCGATCATGCCCACGGAAAAGGCCAAACCGACGCCAACCACAACACCGTAGCCTACACCTTGGGAAAGAGGAGGTTCAATCATAGTAGAGAAAAAATGTAGAATTACAAAGAAACCGGCTCTCATTTATACTATCCACGATTGTGCAATCAAGCACAATCCACCATTATCAATCGGTCCAGGATCGCTTATCATGATAATAAATGAAACAGGGGGTGTATCGGCCCCTTGTTACCGAAACCAGCAAGAGCCAAGTAGCTAGTTCTGGTAGGGTAATGGGACATTTTCTTCGGCGAAACCTGTTATCTGCGATACCTGCATATAGATAAGCACATTGCAGACGGCTGATTAGCATTCAGGTTTGCTTCGCTACAATACCTCGATATGATTGGCTGTGATAGCGAGCAATCAATACGGCTGATCATATGCACATAGATTTATTGATAGATGTCTGATAAGGGATAATCATACATCACGAAACCGCAGGCTGCGGGGTCCCTGCCATATTGAGACCGGTTTCGGGCCTGAAAATTTCAATCAAGCCTTTGGCGGTCTTGGAAAGTAGCGACATCTCACTTCTCAATGAGTAGATATCGGGGAAGTCATTCATAAGCCGCTTGCAGCACTCTAGGATCTTGATAACCTTGGATATAAAACTGTCAATATCTGCCAAGAACACCCTCTTGTACTTTTCCTGCTCAATCACAAAGGCCTTATACTCCTCCTCAGAGTTGAACTTGCCGCTTGTAAGCGATGCTAGCGTCGAATTGAGCTTCCTCGACACATCGGTCACCGTTGAACAGGTGTGAAGTAGATCCTCCACTAGTGACTGGTTGCGTGGTGTCACATGTGCCTGCGACTCCGACTTGCTCAAAGTCTCGGTTATTAGCCATGAAACTCGTTGCACCGAGTTCACTGCGCTCTGCGAACTGGCATACAACTTTTCGTCCTTTGGATCAATGACACTGATTCGAGCACCAGCTAGGTTCGTATCCTTGCTCGAAAGGTTCCCCACATCGGTCTTGTGCTTCCCCGTCGGCTTCTTTAAGCCCTTTGATTTGCTTGGTACAAAGATCGTCCACGCATTGTATAACTCATTGTGAGTTCCAAACATTGACAATAGTAGCATACGAATAAAACATACATCCGCCTTCTCAACAAAGGGCTGGATCTTCTCTGTCACAAACATAGTTATATCCTTAAACATCGTGATGTTTTTCAGGATTATTTTCGCCACAAGTTCCCGGCATCTCGTGGTATCTTCCCGGTCCTCAGCAGTCTCAAGAACCTCCACCAAGTTATTAATCTGCTTTTTAGCCGACACTAGCATTTTCGACATTTGCTCTTGGATGCTCTTGTCGTTGTTTCCTACAATATTGAACCGCTTCAACCCAGAGTACACCTCGCTAAAGGCAAACAAAAGCTTTCGGGCCACCTCCGTGAGCCGAAATTTCAGTCGAGGACTGGCCTTCTTTTCTGGAAGACTAGAAAGCCGTCTAAAATACGCATTGGAGCGCTCGTCGTTCACATCGTTGGAGTTGGTACCGGCACTTACCGGACTGGATCCCGAATTATGATACCCTGCACCCTTTGTTCCTGAGGGCCATCCCACGGTGTTTGACCTTATTCTACGAATACTCAATTGTTTCATACCTTCTTCCGAATCGCTCTGGTAGACATTATGTCTAATGCTTGTGGCATTTGGCAATTGTTCGTTGGAATCATTATCTTTAAACATGGACTTTTTCTCCACCAAGCTGGTGGTGGACAGTACACTGATAATTCCTGTATTCACCAAGGACGTAGTCGATTTTGTAGTTTTAAGTTCATTCCGAGACTGGCTGGCGTTTGGGTCGTTCCCTTCTTTGGGATACACTCTTCTTTTCATTGATCGTGGAGGAACGCCATCTAGACTACTGGGCAAGTCATTTATATTAGACGTCGATGAGCTTTTATTTTTCTCCAAGCGTCGTATTGTTGAACTCATGAAATTTTATTTTAACTTTCTGTATTGCCATTGACCGTTATCATACCGTTCATTACCCGGCTAATTGTCGTGACTCACGTAGATGCATTTGTTCTGACACTCCTGTCCCACACGCAAGATGGATTTTATGAAGCCAAAGACCGTTCTTGATTTGAATAATATCAGGGCTGCTCTTATCAGATTGGAGGACACTATTATTTTTAATTTCATTGAACGATCTCAATTCTACTCCACACCGTCAGTCTATGAAATTGGCAAGTACAATATTCCAGACTTTGAAGGGTCATTTGTGGACTTTATGTTGCTACAAAGAGAGAAGACAGACTCTCAATTGAGAAGATTCAAGGCACCAGATGAGTTCCCTTTTTATCCTGACAGGTTGTTGGAGCCAATTTTGCCTCCTATTAAGTATCCAAAGGTCTTGGCGTCATACTCCAAGGACATCAATGTGAATGAGGAGATCAAAGACTATTACGTTAAGCACATTGTTCCAAGTATAAGTGTTGGTGAAGGTGAGCAACCAGAGAACTTGGGTAGCTGCACTTGTTCGGACATTGACTGTCTACAATCCTTGAGTCGGCGGATCCATTTTGGCCAATTTGTGGCTGAGACAAAGTTTCTTAGTGACCGAGAGCGATACACGAAGTTGATCAAAGCTAGGGATGTAGAAGGAATAAGTGCTTTGATTACCAATAAAGCGGTGGAAGAAAAGATCTTGCAGCGGTTGTATGAGAAGGCCAAGGCATATGGGACGGACCCATTGCTTAAAACCACGCAGAACAAGCAAAGTAAAGTAAGGCCAGAGATCTTGGTTAAGATTTACCAGGATTGGATTATTCCATTGACCAAGAAGGTGGAGGTTGACTATTTGCTACGGAGATTAGAAGAAGACTAGAGTATATATGTTACAATACTAGGTACTATATAAATTTTATCATATGCATTGACCGGTAATTGTCACCAATTGTTTACTTACTTTTGATAATGAGGACATGTCTGCTCTTAGCAAAGAAATATCACGGACATCTGACATGAGGCTTTTTGCTAGTCCAAAGATGCTGATGATGGACTTGCAAAAGTAACCTATTTCCACCATAAGAGCGTCCTTCCTCTTTTTTCGATTGAGGGCCTCGGGGGTGATGAGAATGGGCAAGCTGTCATTGACGGTTCTTACCATCTCCACGACAGAGTTGCATGTAAATTTGAGTTGATCAGCCTCCACTTCCCGTTGGCCATGGAGGTTTGGGGTGGTACTGGAAAGGATTTCTAGTAGTTCTAGGCATACTTTCTGGGCTATTTTTGTAGCTGAGGAGCAGGTATCATAAAGTCGTTTGTCATTATTAGTTTGTGATGCAATTAAGTTGCCTTGGGGCTCTATTGGGGCGGTTTTGGTGCTCGGCGTCTTGAGCATTACCCATGCGTTGTATAACTCGGTGCAGCAGCCGTACAAGGATAAAAGTAGAAACCGGACGAAGCAGGAGTCGGCTTTGCTCACGACGTTTGGTAGGTTCTTCAAGAGGAATTTCGACACCTGCTGAAACACCATGATATTATTAGCGACCACCAGCACGATCTTGTTGGCTAGCAGGTTGTCGAGCACCGAATCGGTGGCCTCTGAGGCCTCCAAGACCTCGACGAGCTTGTTGATTTTTTTCTTGGATAACACCAAGGACACGATGATTTTGTCTCTGGTCTTTGAGTGGCCGGTGTTGACCAAGTTGAACCGCTTGAGGGCAGAGTAGAACTCGCTAAAGGTAAATAGCAACTTCCTGCTAATGGCAAGGATTTTCTCCGAGACTTTCTCGTCGCGTGGCATCTCGGGGAGGATGGAGAGCCGCTTGAAGTACGCACTGGTTCTGTCTATATTATGCATCTCATGGTCGTCCTCGGTGGTGATTAGCGGAGACGGCTGTAGCTTGAACATGTCGGGAGAGCTCTGTGAGCTCTGGGGAGTCGCGAGCCCCTTGGAGAAAACCTCGGTGTCCTTGATCTTGTGCCGGTGAAACGGATTTGACAACGAGCTGGACTGCGCGTGGTGCGTCGTGGTGTTTGAAAGCAGTTTCTTGTGTATATATTTTTCCTGTCGCTGCGGCAGATGGTGCGGCAGCAAGTTGTGCGAATTCTGCCGTTGGTGCTGCCGGGGCAGGAGGTTCAGAGACTTCATCCGTGCGTGACCGTGAGACATGATGCCTCGAGACTGCTTCAGCAACGGATGGCCAAACAGAAAGCTGTCAATGTCCTTGTGTGCAATGTTCACCTCGGTGTGGCTGTGTGAGTGGCCATATCGTTGTCGGAGCTCATTGTCGCTGTTTGACACCTGGGTAGCATGTCCTCCTTCGCGTCGATTAACAATGAACCCCATCCGTTTAGCTGCCCGTGACGACACAAAGCTCTCGGCATTCGAATACGTCCGCTCCAACTTCCCTGCCTCTGGGTTCAACACGCTCTCCAGGTTACTCATGTACAAATGAATTAGCTCGACACTTGGAAGGAAAGTACAGGCTACAGGATCTAATGCAGCCCCACACAAGCCTATGGACAACACGACAGGAGCTGTGGAGCACGCTTACAGACGGTCATTGGACAGAAAATATATATGCGAAACAAAACATCCTATGATAAATTGCCACCTCCTCGGAAATCACCCTTCCGCCCCTGCTAAATTCATCCCCCTCCCCATTATAGCCCGCCCTCCGGTCCGTGGTCACGTGGTCATGCGGACGGTTTCCCGTCTTGCAACGTCTTCACCAACTCATTGTCTTGCTCGGTTTGCTTATCGAGAGACTCCTGGTCCCCGCAGTAGAGACTCATGCGTCTGTTCCATAGAAAATGATTGAGCCGTGACCACTTGTCTAGACCTAGCCCATGGTTGAGATACGCCTTGAGAAGTATCCCGTTGCACTCTTTATCCTGCTCCTCCGCCTTTAAATACCCACTCTGCACATGATCCAACGCGTACATCACCTGTATCGTCAGCACTAGGAGAGCCGCAGCAATCAACATAATCACCACGTCCCGGTTCTTCCTGGCTAGCTTCGACTTGAACACAGGATCCTCATTCTTCATATTGCTATAGTCCTCCCAGTTCCCGGCCCTCCAGAACCGCTCATCGCTTGGATCACTACGCCGGTAAAACGCGTCCCCGGCCGGCCGGCTATGTCTCACACCTGTATCCCAGCCGGTCTTGAAGCGGTCATAAATGTCCTTGCTGCTGGAATCACTCAAGAGAGTGTAGGCATTGGTTATTTTCTTGAACCTCGCTTCCTTCTCCTCCATCTGCAACTCCCCGCCTTGGTGATCCAATAACTTCTTCTTGTGTGAGACATCCGGATGATATATCTTGCACAAGGCTCGGTATTTCTTCTTAAGCTCCTTCTTATCTAGCGTGCCCGTCCTTTGTATCCCAAGGATCTCGTATGGTGTCGGCACTTTGCTCTTGGGCCAGTACGGAATATGCTCATTTAGCGTCGAAGCTGCCCTCGTAAATAGCCTACTGTACATTGTGAAGCTGTTTATTTTGGGATCATTGGCCTTTGAGATACATCGGGGTTTGCGAACGTGACCTTGAGTGGCAGGCACTAGGAGCACCGAGGAAATACAGAAAAAGGGCAATACATTACAAGGCAAAAAAAAAAAAAAAAAGTGGGGCAAATAAAGATCAAAGCCGGTTTAAATACACAGCAACAGGCATCCACACAATGTGTGGCCATGAGGTGGTTAGTTCCCCGGTCATGCATGAATGGTTATCAATTGACATTTTCCTTGTAGAAATAACCACATGACTTTTGACGACTCGTTGGGGCTTGACATTGCATTTCAAGAGGCGAGACAAGGATATGAGGAAGGGGGGATCCCAATCGGGTCTTGCATTGTTGACTCGCATGGCAAGGTTCTTGGAAAGGGACATAATTTGAGAGTGCAAAAGGGGTCGGCTGTATTTCATGGGGAAATGTCGGCATTGGAAAATTCAGGAAGACTCCCTGGCTCGGTTTACCGAGACTGTACCATGTATACCACATTGAGCCCTTGTAACATGTGTTCCGGTGCCGCATTATTGTATTCTTTCAAGCGGATTGTCGTGGGGGAGAATGAAAACTTTATGGGAGCCGAGCAATTATTAAAGGACAATGGCGTAGAAATCATTGTCGTTGACGATGAAAGGTGCAAGACTCTCATGAGTAAGTTTATTCAAGAAAAACCGGAATTGTGGAACGAGGATATTGGAGTATAAATGTATGTTTTAACTTTTTCTCACTGTAGCATAGTATTTCAACATCAGATTGCCATGGACAGCGCTAAAGTTCACGAACCAGTGGCAAGCCTCAAATTTGTCTTTATAAATAAAGGCGGGGCATTTTTTAATAATAACAAGTTAAATAATGGCGAATTTTCTTTTAGAGCCAAGCATTGTAATTCTTCAGCCACTGGAAAAGTCAACTTGTCAAAAGGTCAAGTGCTACGAATTGGCAGACTGCCAAGCTCTAGTTTGGTAATAAACAATGTTTTTATATCAAAGCATCATTGCTCCATATGGGTGACCCAGTTTGATGCTGGGTTCCAGCCTTTGGCGTTCATTCTCGACGAAAGCACCAATGGCGTATTTGTCAATGGCAGCAGAATTTCAAAAGTTGCAGCACATATACTTAATGACGGAAATACCATAGAAGTACGAAGTGGCTTTCGGGCAATTTTCACCTTGGCAAAACCCTACAAATCCGTCTACGAAACCGACTCTCCTAACGTGATTCCAAACTGGCACATTGGCACAACCTTGGGAATAGGAGGATATGGCACAGTGAAGCTTGCAAGAAGCACAACAAAACCAAGCAGGCTATGTGCAGTTAAAATAGTAAAGATTTGCAATTTTCCCAATCAGCTCAGTGAAGCGGCGATCCTAGCCCAAGTTCACCATGTAAGTGCCAAAGAAATTGTCGTACGAAATGCTAACAAGCCAGCCCAATATAGTGAAAATGCATCAAGTGTACTCCGACCAGAAACATATTTATTTCTTTGAGGAATTGATTTGTGGCGGTGACCTTTTTTGCTACATGTCTAGGAAAGGTTCCCCACAGGCAATCCCAGAGTACGAGGCCTTGTGGTTCATCTATCAGATGTTGCAGGCATTAAAGTATTTGCACAGGCATAATATCGTTCACCGGGATCTAAAAGTGAGTTACCCCGTATTTTTCTCGTTTGATTACTAAATTTAGTTGGACAACATATTACTAGATGTGCCTCAAGCATTGGCGCGTATAACGATTGTGGATTTTGGGTCATCCTGTCAAATTTCGAAACAGGTACCCATCAGGTCACCAGCCGGCACATTGGAATATTCCGCTCCTGAAGTTTATTTGGGGGATAGTGCCAATGTCTCACGTAACTACAGCTACAAGTGTGATATGTGGTCTACAGGGGTGATTTTGCACATGATGATGACTGGAAAGGCACCCTTTTATATGGAAGACGAGACTACCAGAATGTCATTGAGTAAATTAAACGTTTCATATTTTCCAAACACAATTAGCAATGAAGCCAAGGATCTTGTCAGAAAGTTGCTCGACCCAGTTCCGTCCAGCAGGTATGACTGTGATGACAGCTTACATCACCCCTGGATAAAACAGTATGAAGATAAACTTGATGACTTGTACAAATCAAGCTTCAAAATCACACCGGATCTTGGATAGGGCCGCATTATTATTAATTAGGTCATTGATTGCTCTAGACAAGGTATTACTATACATATGTCGTTTCTATACATATACCGTTTCTATATACCACTTTTGCCTTAGCGTGGAAGACCCCACGCAAACTAGAATAGGGCTTGGTCCCGACCGGCATATTTTGACAAAAGATCAACCTTAGACTACTATTGGTGGCGGATCAGATGGAAAAACAAATACATGGAAGTTTCCGATGCTTGGTAATGCAAGTGAAACTTTAACTTTCACATACGAGAGCAATCGTCACAATGATTTACTAAAAAGCACCGATACAAAGCAGCCACCCATGTTTCTGATCTTCCCATCTCTCAAAGCCCAGAAAAATTCAATCTAGATGTTGCACTAATTTAATTTACTACCATGCTTAGTTTTCGCTAAAAAAAAAAAAATTTTTTCTTTTGTTTTTTTTTTCTCTACTTGTACACATCTTTCTTTTTCAAAACTGTAGACCTTTTAAACCAAAAAATTTTTTCGATACTTTGTTCGGTTACGCACACCTCATTTTTACTTATAGATTTTACACTGTAACGAGCAAGACTGAAAAAAAAAAAAAAATAAAAACTAAAAGGACAATTAGCAACCTGTTTCATAAACCCAATTCAGAAGTCACAGACACAATTTATGACGATTAGCGGTAGCGATGTACAACTTTGTGTGTTCTCAACGTATTATTTATAGTTGCCCATAGCTTTTGTGGCGCAGAATTAGTGCCTGATACTGCGCCAGGTTGCACGGAATCGAGGTAAATTGTGAAAAAGGAGTCGCCCCCGAAGGAGATGGATGCATTAGATGTTGTTTCATGCATCTGCCCATTTCAGTTAATCGATAAATTCAGGCAATCAAGATGATGAGTCTACAGGCACCTGTTTATTGTCGCGGTTGCTTTTTCTCCTGAGATTTCTTTTTGGGATTAGATAAAATTTTCTAGTTTTGCGGATATTTTTAACCAACAAAAATTTTCAGGTTAGCATTTCAACAAACTTATTAAACATATTTGTGCTAGTTGATTTGTGAAAATTTTTTGTAAATAGTTTGTAACAGTTTCCTGGATTGTGAAGTCACGCTCAAAGATAATAATTAACCAACAAGTTTACAATCAGTCATGTCATCGATGTCTCAATTTGGTAGCTTTAACTCAGAGGTATCCAATTCTCATGGGTTTTCTTTAAAGCCGGAGCATTCCTCATCACTCTTTAGCCAGTTGCCACTAACCAGCAACCGCAATTCATCTCCCGTCCAGGCTCAAATGAATCAGCAACAGAGCTTGCAACAACCAATCCAGTTGGCACAATATCCAATTGGCCAGTCCGGATCAATCCTTGGCTCCTTGCACACTTCGCCTACCCAGGCACAACCCCAAAAGGAGCGGAGCCAATTATGGATGGGCGAGTTGGATCCATGGTGGGATGAGAATGCCATCAGAAGTATCTGGGCCTCTTTAGGAGAAAACGTCATGGCTGTTAAGTTAATCAAGGAGAAAAACAACTTGGAAGTGAACAATGCGGGTTTCTGTTTTGTTGATTTTGGCAGCTATATCGCAGCGTCCAAGGCAATTTTGAAAAATGGGTCTGTGATCCCGGGTACTGCGAAGCATTTGAAACTCAATTGGGCTTCCGGAGGCCGAAATGTTGGCGGGTCGTACAGTTTAGGCCAGTCAAACGAGGCGTCGATTTTCGTTGGTGACTTGTCTAACGACATTGAGGAGAATGATTTATTTGAGTTTTTCAAATTAAGATATCCTTCCACCACCAATGTCAAAATCATGGTTGATCCGTTAACTGGAACTTCTAGAGGATACGGATTTGTTAGATTTGCTACCGAGGCCGAGCAACAGCGTGCATTGATAGAAATGAATGGGATATTGATTAATGGCAGACCAATACGTGTTAGTACTGCAGTTCCAAAGAATAACACCAGCAGCCCTGGCCAAATTCTCAATACAAGTCCGTCAAATTCCCTGATTGCTACCAACCAATTCCAGCCACCATTGAACCAATTCACTGATCCAAATAACACCACTGTGTTTATCGGTGGATTGGCCACTGGGATCACCGAGCAACAGTTACGCTCTTATTTTCAAGGTTTTGGAGACATCATCTATGTAAAGGTGTTGCAAAATAAAGGCTGCGGGTTTGTTCAGTACGTCCTTCGCTCTAGCGCAGAGAATGCTATTCAACAAATGCAAGGCTACCCTATCGGAAATTCCAGAGTGAGATTATCGTGGGGCAGAAGTTCCAGTCAAAACAACCAAAACCAGCAAAAATATTTGCAACAAGTTGCTGCACCTACCGTCTACACCCAATATAACGAATCTAATGACCAGCTTAGACTTAACACTCTTCTCAATGCTGCCAGGGATGGTAGATTGGATAGAGTAGAGACAACCTCCAATGGGTTTATCTTTGCATGAACTATTGTTTGCTTTTTTTTACCTAACGTTTCATTTGATACTGTCATAATTATATTCGTTTCGTTCATTACATCATTTGCTACTGTCATCCTAATGAGTATTGTTTTTGTACATTTATGAGTTTTTCATGCTTTTAGGACTGTTAATGGTTTATCTCAGTCCTATTTATTGCAGGTTATAATGTTATTATTTATTTTAATGTTTTTAAATGTTTTGGAAATCATTGAGGGATATCTGGCTTTTATTTTTGATTCAATTTGATGCTTGAATGGAAACACCAAAGAAAGCCAATAATTAGCATTAATATTGGCTTATGATTTCATGCTGCTAATTTATTGTTTTATTTTGATTGTGTTTAGCTGTTTGAATATATATAACTTAACTCACTATTGTAGTTTCTAGATCCTACTGCTGTGCTTTTAGCATTTTCAGGGCAGCCGCTATTTTTAAGCATCTCCATCCTCCACGCTTTATGGACCGGAGGAAGACTATTTCAAACGCAAACAATAGCCGAAGGGGGCTACTTCCTCCTACCGATTTCCTAGTAAGTGATTTTATCCAGATTATTACCACTTTCTGACAATCCAGGGCAAGAAATCAACGCAAAGATCTGTTAGTGTAACATATGATAAGCCGCCCAACAGACTAAGTTCGTTAGTCAGATCACCAACGGAGCGTAGATTAAGCCATGTAGATGCGGCAAAATTGAGGGAGAATTTTCCGGAGAAGAGAAATGTTTCAGAGGTAGAGGAGGAATTGAAGAAATCGCATGAAATATCACAACAGAAACTACAAAACATTATACTAAAGCTCCAGGAAAAGTTGCGTATAATGTCACTTGAAACCGAGAAGCTAAAAGTTCAATTGCAAGAACAGAATGATCGGAATCGGGAATTGTCAGAGAACCTTGAGGCCAATGAGGAGAATTTTGAATTGTTGACCATAGATAAAGAGTATTTGGATGAACAGAACCAGGAATTACAATTAGAACTACAAAACGCCCAGAAGCAGTATAAGGATTTAATGACCCAGTATGAGTCCAGATCTTCTCATGAAGTTCCTAATGAGTCTGTTGCTGAAAGGAATAAGTTGTTAGAGTCGGCACTCATGAGATTAAAGGAAGTAAGTACCGAGCGTGAATCAGAGCTTTTAGAGCAGATTGAGCATTTAAATTCCAGCTGGGAACCCGACAAAGGATACAAAGAGAAGTATGATATACTAGTCAATGAGTACAATCAGGCACTTGAGTTGATTGAGGAATTGAAATTACAGGTCGACTCCTCACTTGAAGTCACAAATTTAGTTGAAAGCTTGAGTGATAAGAATATGAATTTAATGGAGGAAAATAATAAATTGAAATCCACAGTAGAGGAGCTAGAAGATTTAAGAGATATAGCCAATGATCTCGAAGAGGCTCATATAATTTCAGAGAAGGCATTGCTAAAAGACATTGAGGAATTAAAGTCCACAATAGACAATGATAAAGTCATTATTGAGAATTACGAGAAAAATGCAAAATTCTTGGAGAATTTATTAAAAAACCAGAAACTACAGTACCAGGAGGACTTGGCTATCAGCAGGAGCGAGTTGGACTCGGTTCAAACAGTTGAACACACATTTAACGAGACAGAAATCAAAAAATTAAATTTAAAGATCGCGGATTTGGAAGCTTCAAACAAGTCCTCCGAGTTAGCTAGCCGGCTCCTTCTGTTGAACAACACTCAAGCCTCAGAAAATTATCAAGTGCTAGAGAAATTTGTAACTCAATTAGGACAGGAAAATCAACTTGACGTTGAGGAGAATGAAATTAAACACGCCATTGATGCTTTAAAGTGTGCAGGAAAATTAAATTTCATCATTGACATGTTGTTAATCGTGAGGGAGTTTCTCGAGAAAGCTCACAAAATCCTGAATCAGATCTATATTAAAGACTTTAGCTTGATAACATCCAACTGCAAACTTATTCTTAACAAGTTGAAATTTGGTAATTTTGAAGATGACCAAATACCCGTGTTTCAATCCATGGTGGATCAAGCCAAGGAATTTACATTACAAATTGTTAATTCGGAAGATCTTAGCGGAATCAAGACTTTTATATCCAACTTTAAATCAAATTTCAACTATTTGGCAAAACCATATGACAGTCTATTAGAAGCTGTTACAGCCCAAGAGTTTCCTTTTAAGAACATGTCATTATTACGATTATATATACAACAATATTATTCAGTGGCATCTTTTTTGAGCAAGAATTTGAAGAATATAAAGAAATTTTTTGATGCAGATGTTGGCTTGGAATTACAAGAAAGCTCAAATGTGAAATTATGTTTCAAGGAATTAACAAACCTAACAAGAAATACTACTAATTTGTTAGCTTTAACTAAAAAGCAATTGTCAGAAATTGAAAAATTGATTGGAATCGACTTCACTACACTTCCCATTAGCATCAACCAGTTTTTGAGTGATTTGGAACAGTTGGATTCAATTACAGAATTTGTGAAACATATTGGCACAAAAGTTGAGTTTGAACATCAATCCTTCACATCAGAATTAGAGGACAAGAATTTTGAGGTTATATTTGAACAGTACATTTCTGCGCCAGATAGTATTAAACATTATAACAGCGTGATATTATTGATTATTGAAAAGCTTCAAAAGAATAAAATTTTGCAGCTAGATCAAGAGAAACTTTCAGATGAGCCCAAGTATCAAACATTTTTTAATAGTATTTCGGTGAAAAAGAATTCCAAGCAGATTGAACTGTTAAATGATCAGCTTGAACAAACATTGGGCCAACTTACTGAAAAAGAGCAGCATATTAATGAATTGAATTTGAAAATTGATCTATTAAAGAATAAATTGGATGACCAGAATCTGATGCAAACCACGGTACAATCCCTCAGAAATACCATAGCCGGGATTACAGATGAAAACTCAAATCATAAAGCTGTCATTGAGGATTTAAAGAAACAATTGGACCACAATAGGGTCGAAATGATAGAAAACAGCAAGCACAAGCACAAGCACCTTATGGGAAACTTTGCCTCGATATTTGAAGAAATGGAGTTTTCTGAGAATCTTAGTTTAATGTCAGAAGTTCAAAATATGCGTGACTTGGTGCACTATTTAACCGTCCAGCCCCGCAAATATCAGACAAGAACTGAATTTGGTATGCCAAATAACTATGATTGGTTAGTAACTGGAACACAAAAACAGGCACCAGCAACAAACACTGATAAGTTTGTCTCACTAATAGAGGACCAGTTAGTTCCTATATTTGATAATGCCAAACTAATTACCATAAAAAGACCTACTGAGATGTTTCAATGGCAGCCAAAGAGTGCGACTTACGATTATTATATTGCATCAGCAAAGGCAGACATTTACAGCTACAAGAAAAACAAAAGAGCATTAATAAATTCATTGAAGCAAAATACTTATCATTGATGCTGGGCGATAATTTCTTTTGACTCTGCTGGTGGTAGCAACTTTTTGATATGATTGGTCTTTTCTTGAGTTACCCCAGAACTAAGTACAGAGTTCAAAAGAGAGTTTATTCTGATACTGGATTTTTCAGTTGGGTTCTTCAACAATTGATCAATTAATTCCCATCCTTGATTGTCGCTGAACAATTGATAGAACTTCTCGCTGTGCCTTATGGTGTTTGAGATTCCGTACAAGGCCTTCAACCTCAATGGCTCACCATTGCTTGCATCACCAGCAATATTAATCAATTTCTTTATCACTTCTGGATATTTTAATAGCTGATCTTGACATACTGTATTATTCTGTACTGCTGTCCCTATCACCGAACAAGCGTAAGTTTTCAATATATCCTCCTTTGCACCCAATTGGCTGATCAATGTAGGCCACAATTTCAAGCTTTCAATATTATTTGCATTGTCCAAGTTCTCAATCAACATCTCAAAATTGTCAAATGCCACTTCCTTGCTGTCTAAAGGCACATCTTCACTAGCTACTATTTGCATGGCCTGGACCATCAAAGTTGGTTCGTCTGGACCTCCTCCACCAAATAATTGGGCGAGAGCCTTTGGATCTGGTGCACCCAACTTCTCGCAAGTCTCCTTATCACCATTTGAGTTAGCTATAGAC
Source organism: Saccharomycopsis phalli (assembly GCA_020342235.1). Taxonomy (NCBI): domain Eukaryota; kingdom Fungi; phylum Ascomycota; class Saccharomycetes; order Ascoideales; family Saccharomycopsidaceae; genus Saccharomycopsis; species Saccharomycopsis phalli. The sequence goes on from CP073213.1 coordinate 1,511,575, forward strand.
CACTGTAAAAGTTTCTCCATTTTTTCTTTTACTGTGTATGTGGGATATCACCTCTATTCTTTATAGTAAATATTTGCATTTTTCCCGAATATTCCAGAAAATTCCCATTGGTACCGGGTATCCTACATGAAAAACAAACCTCAACACACTATAATTCCCATATACATGCACTGACCACATGCTACCATCACTAAACATACATTACCAATCTATAATTACAGTTTCCAGTTGCTTGTAGGAAAGACAAATTTTGTTTGACTCGCAGCTCCACGATATCCCAGTAATAAAGTCTTGACTGGATTTATTATTTTCCGGCTGGTACTGTGCCACAACTTTAAATTTACCCACGTTATCAACTTTTACACCTCCTGGGATATATACTCTGGCAGCATCAATCTGTTTCTTCAATGACGCTGCAGAAATATCGTAAACGAAAACAATACCTTCCTCAGTACCCACTGCACACCACACCTTGTTGGGAGAAATTGCTACTTCATAAATCGGAATGCCGTCCAAAAACGAAACCAAGAGCAATTTGCTTGTAAGTGCGTCCCATACCCTCAAGGATCCATCCAATGAGCTTGTCAATATTAAAGCCATATCTTCGGAGTATGTATCAAGCCACGTAACTGACACTATTGCCTGGCTGTGCCCTAGAAGAACTTGTGTGCTTGACGACGAATTTCCCTTCCATATGCGAACAGTACAGTCATCAGACCCACTGGCCATTAGCAGGTACTTTTGACTGTAGGACAATGCTCCAATAGACGAAACATGCCCATTCAAATAGCCAATTGGGTTCCGTTCTCCTATCTGGAATACTAGAATGGCACCATTTATGCCAGCAATTGCAAACTTTGTGTTATCTATCCATGTCGCATCAATGCCAAGGACGACGTTTTTTCTTTCTGAACTTGTAACGGCAAGTGACTGTAAAAAGGCAATATCGATACTACGCACTGCACTGCCGGTATTGGAGTCCCATATTACTGTGTTGCATTCCGTGTCCTGAGAAAGAACATATGTGCACTCTGGACTCCATTGAATACACAATACTGGTGAGTGATGCAAAGTAAAGATATTCCGCAATTTGCCTTCTGCGGTCCACAATCGCATTTCGCCATTTTCCGTGGCACTCAATATGAAGTGGCCCTTTGGAGCCCACGATACTGCTGTGACTTCATTATTCGTCTCGTTAGCTGGTTCTGCTGTGCTTTTTGGATGAATTAGATCTACAATCTGCGGCGTGCCTGTCTGGTTGCTTGGAAGCACAATTATTTTTGCAGTGGAGTTACCTTCACCAGTAGCCAACACTGAAGCCGCGACTGGGTTCCAGCTATTACATAGGCTGGGACCAAATGAACAACACCTCTGTAATACCTTAATGAACAGGTCATTGTCTAAATTTTTGCCACTGCCATTCTCTCTATTATCTTCCGCGCCCAAGTCGTCCTTGTTCGACTCCAAGGTGTACCGTCCGGTAAATGTTGCATCTTGACGAGTCTTCTGGAGCACACTGGATAGAGAAAAGGACTTTTCAATGTCTTCTTTTGACTTCAACTCACCCTTTTCATTTACGAGGTTCTCGTCGTCAGAATAGAGAATGCCCTTTTGAACTAAATCCACTAGACAACCTATCTGGATCTTCCCATTATACCTCTCATCCAAATCATGTACTTTGGTCTCGTCTTGAAGAGCAAAAGCACTCACTTCGTGACCAGATTCCTGTAAATACCGCCATACTAGGTAATTTAATTCGTTGCTGGTAATTGACATTTTAATGTCAATGTTGTATGTGTGGGTTTGTAATTTTTGCTTTTTCCCACACTTGCACCCCAACACCTTCACAATCGACGCATTTGAATTTGGTAAGCCTTTTACGAATACAATGTCTCAAGGAGAATCGAAGAATGCGCTCTCTCTTCGGAAGAGCCGTGCTCCATTAGGTGACTGGCGGAAATTTGGTAAAGGCAAGGGCCTGAAGCCGTCCAACCCCTATGCCAACTTTCAGACGCTCGGCCCAAATGATAACGATATCCCCAAGGTTCCCAATTATGATAAGCAGAAGATCAAAAGGAGGCTATCAATGAAAATAGAGGGAATTCCCGGACCTGACTTGGGAAGCTTGCCGGCACTTCCTCCAGGGGCCATGGACCTTATTAAGCATGAGACTGAGGCCAATATACCACAGCATGATCCAGGCCATGCTAAGCCTCGTGCCAAACAGGCCAATGTGCTAGCTCCGTTGGCCGATGAGAATTTTGATGCACATTTGTTTGTGACGAACCGATTGCACCATGCTGGAGCTACCGAAGTGGACGAGTTCACGACCAAGTTGATTGAGTTTGACGAGAAGATCGACGGGGACATTAAGAACAACGTCAACAAGAGTTATGAGAAGATACTCATTGTATCTAATGACTTGAGCACGACAAAGATGGAATTGAAGTCGCTCAAGACGGCTGTGGGGACGCTACAGGAGATTACCAATCAAATGAAGGAGCTGGCAGAGACACGGTTACAAATGGAGCTGAAATCCAACGGGTCGTCCAGCACTTTGCCATCAATAAACGCAGGGGCACGTCGCGACAGAAGCAGTATATTGGTTCTTGAGAAGCGGTGGATGGAAGAAATGAGCAGTTTATTCAAGCATGTTGAAGGCGCGCAAAAGTTCCTTACGGCGATACCAACAAGACACATTATTGCGGAGAGCGGCAAATGGCATGAATTGAATGCTGCTACCTGGAAGAGATTACAGCCGTGCCACTTGTTTGTATTGAACGATCACTTACTTATTGCGGCCAACAAGCAGGCGAGGTCTCGGAAACACAAGGCGACTGTGAGGTTGGTGGCGGACCACTGCTGGCCGATTAGGGATATCCAGCTTATTGAAATCAATGATAGTATTGGAGGAAGTGCCAAGTGCTTTACGCTTAATTTCAAGTACCACGGTTCGAGTTACATTTATCAAACGGAGAACCAGGACCAGTACACGAAAATTGTACGGGGCTTCCGGAAAGCGCAGACTCAGCTAAAGAATTTGACGGATCAAGAATCCTTGAAGCAGCGGAACTTGCGGGACTCTCTTTCCATCATCACAGCTAGTGACAAGTCAGGAAAGAGAAACTCGAACATTCTCCAGGATCTTAGTGCGCGAATGCACACGAGAAGCCGGAGCATTGACAACATGGGGATCACGAGAAAATTGAGAGACATTGACGACACGATTGACGAGGTTGATATCAATGTGGCGCATCAGAAGTTTGGGGAGGCGGTGGAGTTGATACAAGCATGTGGGCGGCAAATATCGCAGAATCGGCGGGAGTTGTTGGAAAGAAATGCGGAGAGCAAGTCTTCGGAGGAGGCGTTGGTGCTTTTGGATGTATTGCAGTTGAAGTTGGACCAAAGAAAGGGCCAGCTAGAGAATGCGCTTGTGTTTGAGATTAATGATGAGTTGAACACCACGAATGATATCAACGATTATATATTTTTTCTCAAGACGTTGAACCTGCTGGCGGTTGCCAAGGAGAACTTGATGATCTCGAGAAGCAAGTTAATATCGCGACTCATTAAGGAGGTTGAATTTGAGGGCGACTTGCCGGACTACGTTACGCAGGTGTCGATAATCCGGTTCCAGTGCATCAAGGCCACCACGTTGCTATACAAGGAATCATTCCCTGAGGCTGAGTATGCCAGCGATATAGTCAAATGGGGAACGCGGGAAATTGCGCAGCATGCGGAGTTGCTCACGAAGCAGCTTTTGGATGTGAAGGTGGACTCGCCTATATACAAGAAGTGTGTGGAGATTACGCGGAGCCAGGCGGCGGAGTTGAAGAAAGTGGGGTTGAATACTGATTATTTGTTGGAGCCGATATATTCAAAGTAATGGACGATTTAGGCTTTTCCATGTAAGTGAATGGCAATACAGATTATTTGTTCCAATATAAGTATGGACGATTGTATTACTCTGCTGGATGACGTAAATGGGCAAGTAATACAGATTATTTTCTCCAATACAAGTATGGACGATTTAGGCTTTTCCATATAAGTAAATGGCAATACAGATTATTTGTTCCAATACAAGTATGGACGATTTTAGGCTTTTCCATATAAGTAAATGGCAATACAGATTATTTGTTCCAATACAAGTTATGGAAAATCTTCATTAGACTGCTCCAATACAAGTAATGCACAATTGCATCACTGCTCCATAAGTCAATGCACCATACCACTAGCCAAAACCACCCATTTGCTATGCGCACCACGCCAATGTAAGGCTGGAAAAGCACGATTTTCAGTGGGATGACATGGATGCGATTGCTGATACGACCATTGCACACGTGCATACGCTGAACTCGCTCGTCACCGAGGATCTGCCGTCGTTGTTGGCGTTGGTGATTGAGACGAATCCGCGGTACTGGCGGCACCTGAAGCTCCGGGACAATGTCAAGGCGGTGGTCGAGGCCTTGATTGTGGGACTTAATGCGCACTTGTCGGTGAACAACTCCAACAAGGTGGTGGTGATTGCTGCGCACTCGTCACAGGCGAGGTTTCTTTTCCCTGTTCCGCAGGCAGGCGGCGAGCAGCCGCAGGGCCTGGAGAAGCAGCACTTGAAGAACCGCAACATTTACCGGCAGTTCAAGATCATTGACGAGTCGGTGCTCGAGGGTCTCCAGCAGCTCATCAACGAGCCGCTGGACGACACGAGCCAGACGAGCACCTTGCCCGGGGCCATCTCGCTTGCCTTGACGTACATCAGCCGGGTGCGCCAGGTCAATGAGAGCATGTCGATGAACGCCCGGCTCTTGGTGGTGAGTGTGGGCAGCGACGCGACGATGCCGTATATCCCGACGATGAACAGCATCTTTGCTGCGCAGCGCATGAAGGTCGCCATTGACATTTGCAAGTTGGGCCAGGACTCGACGTTTCTCCAGCAGGCAGCCGACATCTCGGGCGGGGTGTACTTGCTTGTGAGCAACCCGTTGGGGTTGATCCAGTACTTGTCGACGATCTTCTTCATCGACCCGGCCATCCGCGACTACGTCGCCTTGCCCGTGAACAGCGACATCGACTTCCGTGCGTCGTGCTTCGTTACAGGCTCAATCGTCGACATTGGCCATGTATGCTCAGTGTGCTTGTGCGTGCTCCGCGACGTGCCGGCCTCGGGTTCGTGCCCGATTTGCGAGAGCAAGTTCGACCCCGCGGCCCTTGAAAAGCTACAGAGGAAGCCCGTGGTGCCAAAAAAGAAACCGGCCAGCAGTGCCTCAGGGACCCCGGGACCTACATCGACGTACTCATAGTGACGATTAATACACACCTACAAACTAGCAGTAGCACCGGCAACAGCCTCGGCGACGGTCTCGGCGGCAGTCGTCGCCGCTGTAGAAGCAGCACCGGGAACCGGGATCAAAATATCCATGTATGCTGTGAGCACTCCAAGCGCAGAAAGCACCAAGCTGAGCAATGGCGACGTCGGAGCGTCGTCGGTCGTCTGGATATCGCCGTAGTTCATGTAGTGCTGGAGACAGAGCGAAAACGACACCCAGCTCAACATCTTGTTGCTGTCGTTAGTACAAAATCCCGGCCAGCAAAGCCTAACTTACCGCATGAACATCGAGGCCATCGGCAACGTTTGCGCAATGATAGCCGTCGGAGGACTCTTGACTTTCAATGGCACGTGGACATATCTACCGTTAGTCGGGTCCCAAAACAATACAATCACCTACCTCACCACAAGATCTTCTCGCTTAACTTGGACTGGCATAACTGGTGAAATATCTCAGTCCCACCAGCAAAAACTGGGACGTAATCACGTGACCACGGTCTATCCCACGATGGCCCACCACCTATAATCGGCCATGGACAGTGCGCCAGTGCTACAGTTTGATTATAACCTGGACAACGACGCAGAGGAATTCCCCTCCGACGTATCCCGCTACTTGTCCGACGTCCGGCGCCAGCTGAAGTCTGACAACCTCGTGTTTTTCTCCAAGCGACGGAAAACTCTGCAAGGCACCATCGCTCCGGTAGCCCCAAGACGCATGGACCCAGACTTTGATGCCTGGTCCCAACTGTTCTTGGCCAATTTCCAACGCCAGAGAAACTATTGGCAGCAAAATGACCACAAAAACTCCAGTTTGCCAGACACGTTCACGAAATGGCGTGGATACATGATCAACACCAAGCCTACCGCAGAGTTGCTCGGCTCAATGGACCACCCATTGGTGATGAAACTCATTACATACTTGAAGAAACTAATCACGAAAAAGGCCAAGGGGTTCATCAACCTATGGGCCACAGCATTGTTTCTCAGGCTCACCGACTGCTTAACCTACGACGAAATCCACGAACTCCGCCAATTGTCCAACAGACTAATCCTGTTGCGCTCCCTCAACGACGTGTCGATAGACACACGCTTCACATGTGACATGATTATCGCAGTCGTGTGCAAGAAATATGGCCAACGCGACTTGTTCTACGAAACCAGAGTATCCTCATGATATACACAAGACTACATTTTGCTAAAAATATATGTAACGTAATCACAATTAGTCGTAGATTATTATGCCTTGCGGTCTACTCTTGCAGCATACAAGTAATTCTCGTCCTCACTTCCAGACCCCAAATCCTTGGCCAACCCACCATATGGATAGTTTCTTGGAACAGCCGGCTTCTCTGGGTAAAAGAAGGTATAGAGAATAAGCGTAAACGACGCAATGCCCCCAAAAAACACCGCAGAGTATTTGAGCGCAGTGGCATCGCTCACTGGCTGGTAGTAGTCCGGAGACCACATGTTCAACATGTCGTCATTAGGGTCCAATGGCTCGTCAAAGTTTCTTCTATTCTGCTGGTCGTCATATTTAGCATATGGATCTCTCTTGAAGTAAAGGTCGCCCTTGATGTCTGGATAATTACCCAATAACGGGTCTGGGTTTGGCTGTGATCTAGCAATAAATGTCGTGGATAGCCATCTAGCAGAACGCAAAGCCTGGCTGCTTGTACCTCTGAGGCCAACTGATCTAAGACCCACACTTGCAATCATCGTCTCTCACAATGTCCATTTTCCTAGACAATTATTGGTCGCTTTCAATCACGTGACACACACGTGCGACAAACACCGACATGTGCCCCATGTGCATCAAAAGGGTCTCATATTGACCTAGGGGTTTGAGCAAATATTTACATCGTTAGGCTATTTGTGATACATGTTTCAATTATTATTTAGTTGTCATATCGGTATAATAGCCCATTAATGCAAGAGCATGTGGGTATCCAGCCATGAGTCCTTTTTATTCCGATTGACTTGCACTAGCTACACATATCTTATCAGTATGGTTCATCTGATTGTGTAAAGGCACCTTGGTGTATTTTTCTTTTTATTCTGCAAATCCGCCGTACTAGTAGCTGTCAATCCTTATTACGGGGTATGGTTTGCAGCATATGCGGCAACAAGGTTAAGCATGGAGGTTAAACATGCCATTTGTTGGGAGGAAATGGTGGACTTTCACGTTTCGGCGGGCCACATTCCTTTTGGCCCTCCTCAACAATTTCGAAGATCTGCTGCATAAACATGTGTGGCCTAGACCGGTGAAAAAAAAAAAAGTTTTTCAACCCATCTAGTATAAGACCATCGTTGGCCTGTTTCTTTTGATCGTCCACACCAAATGTCATCTCCTGTTGTCGTTACTGGATCTGCTTCTGGATCGTCCAGCACGCCTGGCGCCAGTATCACTAAGAAGAATAACGTGGCTACGTTACAAAATAATTCCAGTAAGTTGACTGGAATCGATACTCTCGGTAATGTCTTCGAGGCTCCTGATTTCACCATCGGGGACATCTTGAGTGTCATCCCTAAGCATTGTTACGAACGAAGTGCCATTACAGGCTTACTTTATGTGTTTAGGGATATATTTTGCATCGGCTTGTTGGGATACTGTGCCAACACATACATCCAGTTGGTTGATAGCTTGGCTATCCGAGTAGCATTATGGGCGGCATATGTATACGCCCAGAGTCTTTTTTTCACCGGTATTTGGGTTTTGGCTCACGAATGTGGTCACCGTGCCTTCTCGGAATACGAGTGGCTCGACCACACAGTAGGCTGGGTTTTACATTCGTTTTTGTTGGTTCCTTTTTTTTCATGGAAATTCACGCATGGTAAGCACCACAAGGCTACTGCACACTTGACTAGAGACATGGTCTTCGTGCCACCAACCAAGGAACAGTTTGTCGCCCGAAACGGGGTTCAGAAATTGGCGGAGTTGACTGAAGAGGCACCAATCACCACCTTGATTTCGCTTGTCTCGCAGCAGCTCGGAGGATGGCTCGCCTATCTCTTGACCAACGTTACTGGACAGTCTTACAAGGGCTGGAACAAGTGGGCTGTGAATCATTTCAACCCAAATGCCCCAATTTTCGACAAGAAGGACTACTACGACGTGATTATTTCCGATGTCGGAATCTTAGCGCAGTCTGCATTGTTGTACGTTTTATACAAGAAATTTGGGGGTGCCAGCCTTGCACTCAACTACTTTTTGCCATGGGTGGGGTGTAACCATTGGTTGGTGTTCATCACCTTCATGCAACACACGGACCCAATCATGCCGCATTATGAACCGGAGCAATGGAACTTTGCTAGAGGTGCAGCAGCCACCGTTGACCGAAACTTCCCATTTGTTGGTCCATACATTTTCCACGACATTATTGAGACACACGTGGCCCACCACTTTTGCTCAAGAATCCCATTTTATCACGCCAGAGACGCCACTGATGCGATCAAGAAGGTCATGGGCAAGCACTACTTACACTCCGACGAGAATATGTGGGCTAGTTTGTGGAAGATCACCAGACACTGTCAGTTTGTTGATGGTGACAATGGTCTCAAGATGTTTAGAAACATCAACGGCCTTGGAGCGGCTCCAACTGTTGATGTTGATGGGAAAGTATTAAAATAGTAGTACATAGATATTGTGACTATACTAGATTATATTCCTATTATATATCTTATTTACGATATTCTTGCTTGAGGTACATGTTAACATCGCCCAATGCGGCTGGGTCAATGAACGACTCGACAAGTTTCAAATTCTCCAATCTGATTTTCTCAACCTGTGGATTATAGATGCCACACAATTCCATCGCCTCTTGCGGAGGAATTGTCTTTCTGCCATCCTTAAACACATACTTGGTAATGGCTATGCAGCAGTCAACATCACCTTTGGTTTTTGGGTCATAGACAACGAACTTGGATACCAAAAAGAGCCACTTTTTGTCCCACGTAAGGGCCCTTGTGACAATCTTGTACTTCTGAAATGGCTTAATCTCTTTCTTAAAGGTGGCTTGGATCAGTGCAACAGGGATAAACGGCCAGTTCTTGCCTTGCTTTTTGTAGGCCAAAAACATTTGGCGGAAGGCAGTGCAGAGATACTCACATCTGGCAATATCCAACTCAGTGAAATAGGAGCTATTGGACTTGTGGAGGTAAAAGTCACATTCAAACGGCGAGTTGTAAGTGCTCATGATTGTTGGCTTAAAGACCGCTAGCTCATCGCGGGTGTTTGATCGTTGAGCTAAGTACGACGGGAAGATGAGGTTCTTTAATATAACAATATAAAACCGAACGTAGTAAGCCAATGGCAATGACTTGTAAGAAGATATTAAGTATGCTGCTGTTAAGCCCTTGAGTACTTTTCCGATGATGGACATTTTGTAGTTGTTATTTTATGGGAAATTGAGGAAAAAAAAATATTTATTCCGGGAGCCCAGTGGGATTTTAGTATACAGGCCTTCAGCCTCACTACAGTAAACCGGAGATTATTTATATGTGTGCATGTATGTTTATATAAATATATTATATGTGAGAATATTAAGACCATTAAATAAAGGTCAGCTTGGATGAAAATCCTCAAGCATTAAACCTGGACATTCGTTATTCATTACGTGAGTGGCTATCCACTCATCAGCATTTTGGAAAGCCTTGGCGCAGCTCTTGCAAGTTCCGGGAACCGATCTGCGCTCCTTTTTTTTCGTACCCACTGGATACTGAAAGTGGAGGGCTTTCAAGTGATTTTTAAATGTGTCTCCCCTGGAAAATATCCCCGTAGAATGACACTTTTTATTACTACTCTGGGGGTCCAAGTAGGGACATTTGAAAATTAAATGGCTATTTTCATCAGAGTTGTAGACTGTCTCTCTCACATGATCCGAATCAAGCGCATCCTTCCAATGTGACTTTGTATGCCGCGACAAGTCATTTAACCGGGCAAACCCTCGGAGACAGACATCGCAGACATGTCTCTTGGACGTGTTTCCCATATGGGTGCTTTTATGCGTAGCCAAGTTGCTAAAGTACTTGAAGCATTTAGGGCACTGTGACTTTTTGCGTTTGCGCGAAGCTCCTTTTACTTCCGGAACAATATCCGCGGCATTTTCGGCCTTGACTTCTTCACCTCTGTTGAATATCTGACTGTTCTGAGGTAGTATTTCATCCACACTCGGCAGCCGGAGCTTCTGGTGATAACCCATGTTGTCCCTGGGCACCGGCGAATATATCCCGGCAAGTTTCTGGCTTATTGGCGGAAGTATCACATACCCATTTTGTTGGTTTGAGGATTGGTTGATTAGTGGAGGAAGTAGCACTTCCAGCTTTGGCGAAATTGCCGTACTCGGCCCGGTTGCCAACGAATGTAGGCTGTAAGGATTGCTCAAAGGATCAGACATGAAGGAATGCCGAACCCCCCTGGAGAAGTCGAGCGGAAGTGTAATCGGAGACATTTAGTTCTGCGTTGTGCGACGTGATACCCAATACTTTATATATCCTGGACGCCGGAATACGGAGTTAAGACGGTGAGGAAACAATATTTGATGTATGGTAAAACCTGCGGAAACTGTATACAGACGGCTGCACCAAACCACATCTCCGGCCGTTCCGGATATTGTTTCTGTTTCCTATTTTGCCGATCTATATCCATGTCGCTACATAATTTACCCAGATGGATGACAGTTGTGAGGCTGAATAAACTGGATAGGTGTACAGCCGTCACCGAAAGAGGCTTGGCCGTGTCTATACATTAACGTTTTGCAATATTTTTTGACTTACACACATATTGGGCCATGTTTTTCTGAAAAAACCAACAGGAACTACTAGATAGAAACGCTGTTAATATTCATTAAATATGTAAATACACAGCGGGCGTAATTATGTATGCGTATTCGAATTAAGGCCTCAAACCTCATTATTTCAAGATCCGGCTGCACTTAAAACCAGTTGCAGGTCATCAATTATGACATAATGTTTACAAAGAAATGGCATCGGGTTAACGAGATCGATACGAAGAAGCATATTACTAATAGTTAATTAACTTTATATTATCTCTCTTCCTCCTTCTCCTCAAAAGAGTTCGAACTGCATCTGTCTGCAGGTATTTACCGGCATACGGTGACTTTTTTCCAAAGGGTTAGGCTTTTCTAGATCTAGATTTTACGCTCGTCTTTTTAACCTCAGCTCCTGTCGAGACTCCTGTGCTTTTCCCAGGCTTTTCTTTCTTGGTGCTTGGCTTGCGGTAAGAGTTGAAGTAGAAACTGATGAACAAAATTAAGTAACTTCCCAAGATTCCAGCACCATACAAACCAGCGACATGAGTCCCGTAACAGTCTCCTTTATGCGGAAGCCAGTTCCAGAACTTAAAGGCATAAAATTGGTATAAAGCGTAATAAACCGCAAACAAATCCAACACAAACTGTGTGATTTGGAACAAAGTGATGTACTTCTTCCACCAGACCCGGATACCTCTAGCACTCAAGAAATAGTAAAAGTACATAATCACATGCACCAACAAGTTCAAGGTGATTGGAACCCACTCAACCGCAGTATGGCCTCTCAACTGAGTGTAACATAAGAGAGCAGTAGCTCCATGATGATAGGTGTGCAAGAAGAGCAACTTCTTTCTCTTCAACACCAAGAAAAATGTATCAATTAGCTCAACATACTTTATCAAATAATTAATATAGTACAAAATCACTAACCGGTTTGTATATGAGTTTGGTGAGCAGATTCCATAGTAAAACCCATTGCGCACAACAATAGGCAAGATTTGTTCAGCAATTAAAAGAAACAATACCAACGATCCAGATGACAAAGCAAAGTTGTGAATCTGAAATGCACAACTCAAACGGAATGGCCCAATATTAAATTTTTTCGCAATCAATGGGTACCCAAAAATAATGACATAGTAGACCGCGATAACCGATATAGCCAGATACCCGTTGGCCAAAAACGTCTCATTCTGCACAAACTCAAATTGATCCGCTGGATATCCAAACAAAATTTCGTAACAATGACTGAATATCGGCCACAAATGGAGCCCAAATGGGCGATCAAGCGTGGGTGCTGAATATTGAATAAAGCTCATGGTTGTCCTCAAGCAAAATTTGCGAGACAGTTGTGAACGAAATACTTTGTTGGCCAGATCACGTGTTATATTTAGAGCCAGGGTCCGCCAAGAAGATTAAACACACGTGGCTTTGGCTGTATAAGGTACTACGAGGCTTTAAAAACATTTGTAACTTTACAACTAATGATAAAGCTTTCGGTGATGCTGATTTAATGATGATCATCAGCGACTTTTTATAGTCGAAGCAACGTGCTTAGTTGCGTTACCTTATCAGCAAAGATAAAATCGTATATACACGTAGGACATTACTGCTTTTCCCTGGTGCAATATCAAAATAAGCCACTGAAAATTTTGGATCTTTGCCAACGTTCCCAGTAGTTGAAAATTCTCCAAATGATCTTCAAATTTCCATGTTGTGTGCATGTGAATCTCATCTATATTATGTGCCCTGATGTACGTGTTTGTTTACATGATTTGTAACGAAATAAACAAAGTGTAAACTCTTGAATAAGTAACAAAGATGGACTTCATAGAAAGGGAATCAATAAAAAAGGCATCAAAGAAACAAAGAAGACACACTATCGGCTATAAAGGTATTTTAAAAGAGATTTCCAATGTGGTCGACAATGATTCAGAAGGAAGTAGTAAAGAAAAGTCAAAGAAAGCCAAAAGGCGCGTTAGTTTTGCACCAGAAGTTACGCTACATAAAATAAGTATAATTCCATATTCATCACAAACTGGAAGTAGCGATGGAATGTCCAGTAATTCAGAAACAGAGCAAGAGGACCACGAAAATAAAGCTCAGGAAACTGAAGATCAAAATTACGATGCAGATGATAAGGAAACCGTGTTGGCTGATAAAACTATTGTTTCAGAAGAAAATAAAGAGGAAGATACTAGTTTTGATAATAATATGGAGTTGACAGAGATTAAGATTAGTGATATATTCAAGCTCAGAGGAGCCCTATCCAAGCCGCTTCTGAGTGATCAAGTAAAGACTTCTGCAGAATTGGAAAATGCTAGACTGAGTGATAATAATAACGTTGCAGCTGTGATTAATTGCGACGACGAAGAAGAAGAAGCCACAGCATCAATGGAATTGACTAAGGTAAATCAAGTCAAAAGTGTGATTTCCACAAAAGCCACAGAAGACGAAGATGAGAGAGAAATCGAGGAAACAATGGAGTTGACAAAACCAGCCAATAAAGCAGAATTAGAATTTAGCCAAGAACGGATGACCAAACTAGAAACTATGGAATTTATCAAAATTTCTGTCAAGACTAGTCTGCATGAGAATCAGGACGTTGTTCTCCAGAAGAAACCTCAAGATTTCCTTGATGCCGACCAAGATGAGGAGCAAACTATGCAATTAACAAAGCCTATTAACCTTAAGGAAATCAAGGACACCAGATCTCATTCTAATAGCAAGGCTAATCAAATTAAGGAAAACGATGCATTTGATGAGATATCCACCGAAGAAACAATGGAGTTGACGAAAGCTATACCAAGCCTAAAATTTCCTAGTACTGAAGTTAATAATGATGTTGAGAATGAAGAAACAATGGAGTTAACCAAAGCTATACCAAACCTAAAATTTCCTGGTACTGATAATGCTGATGTTGAGATTGAAGAAACTATGGAGTTGACCAAAGCTATACCAAACCTAAAACCTTCTGATACTAATAATGATGTTGAGAACGAAGAAACAATGGAGTTGACCAAGGCTATACCTAACGTAAAATTTCCTGCTGCTGATGATAATGATGATGTTGAGAACGAAGAAACAATGGAGTTCACTAAGCCTCTTAGCAAAATTAAAAGCTTGTTTCCAAGCATGAACCCATTTAATTATATGAAGTTGGGTGTGTCCAAGGATAATGACGATAATGATGATGATAATGGCAGTGATAAAGATAATGATATGGAAGCCGGTGATATTACCAATAATGACATTGATGATGAAGCCAACGACAAACCTATAGATAATTTAGGAGAGTCGATTTTGGAAAATAGTGAAAGTGAAAATTCTTTAATCCTTCCAGATGAAAAAACCATTTCTAATACTATTGCTAATAGTATGCTAGGCCAGTCAGCACCTATAACTTCCTCGCCAATAAAGGAAGCCAATACTAAAAATGATCCAATAGCCACGGATGGGATATCTTTGGAACCAGCATTTTTTGATGCACCAGCATCTCCTGAAGCACCAGTTTCACTTGAAGCACCAGTATCTCTTGAAGCACCAGTATCTCTTGAAGCACCAGTATCTCTTGAAGCGCCAGTACCTTTTAAAGCACCGATATCTCTTGAAGCACCAAGAATCTCAGAACCTTCACCTGAAAGAGATATCACTACTAGAAAATTACCTCTGCCTTTAAAGTTGTCTACATCGCCATTAAGAAAAGCACTATCCAAGCTGTTTTCAAAAAGTAACGGTTCTCCAGTAAAGAAAGCCTTGATCGAGTTACCAGCATTAAACTTTGAAGATACAGAAAAACTAAAGCCTTTGGTTAGTTCTAAGAAACGGAGAAAGAGTGCCCCTCTAGAAGGAAACAAAAGGCTTCAAGGAAGCAGGCGAAATACTCTAAATTTCAATACCCAAGTTCCTAAATCTATCAATGAACAAGAAGAACAAGAGTTAATACATGATGATACTGCTGACATGACTGATGATTATGAACCAGTACTGCTTTCACATTTCTTAAAGGAAATCAATGTTAGGTTTTTTGACGACATGATCCATTCTACCATATTATCTAGTTCATTGTTACCTATGGATATTTCAAAGGATAAAAAGTTATTGGATTATGCAACCAGCAACGAGCAGTTGTCTACATTGGAGATGTTAACATACGGCTGCAAAGAATTAAAAAAGTATATTGAAGAAGGGATGGTTTCGTACAATAATTTTTCCAAGGAAATTTCTCAACAGAATCCAGAGACCATCAAGGAGTACATCACTTCTACTACAGAAGTTAAGTCTAGTATGATGGAACAATTTCATATCAGTAAGAATTATGCCAAGCTAGAATCTCAAAACAACTGGTATAAGTGGAAGGGCCAATTAATAGGTGACATTATTGAAATCATGGAAAAGAGACTAGACGATTTATGTGTACAAAAGAAAGTATTACAGGGTAGATATGAGGATTATCAGGAATTGAACAATAAGTTAAATGCTAGGCAGGGCGAAATTGAAAAGAAGGTCTCACATTTAAGATTTCAAGCTAAGTTTTTAAGCAGCCACCAGACTACTAGTGGCTCGTTAAAGCAATTAAGGGAAGAATTGTTATTGGTCACTAACGATTTATTAAAATCTGAAGCAGAATTAAAATCTTTGGAGCACGAAAGTGAAACGTTACAGGGTGAAATTGAGACAAAGCAACGACAAGTAGAGTCAATAAAGCAGGATATTGCGTCTAATAAGCATGAGTATGAATCCTATAAAATACTTGAGCCTGCTGAAATATCTAAGTTGATTACTAGAGTCGAAGAAAAGGTTAAAGAACTGCGTGTTAAATTTATTAAATATGACACCGAAAGTAACTTAATCACTTTAAGACTACTTCCCAAGAATACGACTGCAGTGCAGTTGGATGTTGATGACGCAGAGGAGCAGAAAAAATCTATTGACGTGACCTTCAATTACAAGGATCTCTTGGCAATCGATAGCTTTTCATACACCATTGGCTCTGGGTTTAAATTCAACCAGTCTATAAGCGATGCGGATCCACAGAATTCAGAAGAAATAGATGTGGTTTTACGAAGCTATTTTGAGTCAAATTTCAGACACATGGATAAGACAGGTTTTAGAAGTGTATTGGAATTGTTTAACTTCTTTAGAATGGTGACTATGGCATTTGACACGATATTTACGCAGTTATACTATCTCAGTATTAAACATCGAGCCACGCTTAAATTGGTTGAGACCGATAGTGGGAGTAACCTCTCATTAAATTTTCGATCAAAGGACCACCAACGAAAAAAGATTAAATTGGAAATAGATTCAAGGCTCTTGAATCAATTGGTACGGTAGGTAGGGACATAATGACGTAATGTATAAAAACGGATCATAGTGTATACCAGTTATACGGGGCTTATGTGTGTCCTGGTCAGCTGGTCTTAGATAAGAATTCATACGGGTAACAGACATTCCAAAGTAGGTAATAGCTTAATGTATTTATAGTACCTAGAATCTTTCGTTTGAATTTACCAAGCCGTCAGAGAGCAACCAAGAATTCAGGGTCCTACTGAATTTGAGTCATCTAAATATTTTTGGAAATAACTCGTTGATAATAGTCCTAAGAAGATATATCCAGCCAACTAATTTGCTGATAAAATTTTTTTGGTGGGCCTATTGTTTCTTTTTCGTTACGTAACATATTTCACCCATACCATACCAAAGTTATGATATCCACGACATATGAATCACCAAAGCCGCATTTCCATCATCAGAGAACACCAGGAAAGAATATTCAGCTTAGTGGTGGCGACCAGTTTGCCATGAACGATTTATTTGACAACCAAAGCCATGAAGACATTTTAGTTCCGCTTCAAAGCTTCAATAATAAATTTGACGACGAGGCAACCAGTGGTCACAAATCTTCAAGTCGCAAAGGTGCTAGGCAGAGAGGTCTTTCGATTTCTAACAGAGTGTCATACACCAACTTCTACTCCAAAGTTGGCAATGATAACGGAAGGCGCACAGAACATCATGTTACCACCAACCAAGACCGAAAGCTCTTGATGTTCGTGTCAAGCAGTACTTTTAAGATTATTGGTCTTTGCGGAGCTTGGTATTTAACCTCTGTGATATCATCCAACTTAACCAAATCCATCTTGAGAAGCTTTAGATACCCGGTGACGTTAACCGAGGTGCAGTTTCTATTGACGTCGCTATTTTGTTTAATAACATATGCTGCAGTGTATAATAATAGGGATATTGCACGGAGCTTCCCGCTTGGAACATTTCCAACACAGTTGACGGACACAAAATACACCACCTTGTTTGATATTATCAAGCCTACACGCGTTGTCTTGAGCCAAACTATTCCGATGGGAATGTTCCAGTTTGTTGGCCATATTACATCGCACAATGCCACTTCTCTTATAAGTGTGTCCATGGTACACACGATAAAAGCGCTTTCTCCGATCATTACTGTCTTGAGTTATCGCTTTTTTTTCCAAGTTCGATACCCAACAGTGACATACTTAACATTGATTCCATTAGTGCTTGGAATAATGTTGACATGTCTCTTTAAAAGCCATAAGAAAGGAGCGTCGGGCGACTCGCTCATTTCTGAGAAATTGACGTATTTTAAGGGCCTATTCTATGCATTTATCTCCATGCTTATATTTGTCTCCCAGAATATCTTTGCGAAGAAGATCTTGACATACAAAACCAATTTGTTGAACGGCTCCGAAAACTATTTACCTGATGCCAAGCGTCAGTATTCCAACATATTGCCTGTTGATAAGGACGAGCAAAACACAATCCGAAAAATTGGCGAGAAGAAGAAAATTGACAAATTGACAATCTTATTCTATTGTTCGATCATTGGCTTTTGTTTCACGTTCCCAATATATTTCTCGAGTGAAATTTTTGCCAATGATACCTTTTCATTAACGCAGATAGACTTCAACATTGCATTGCTCATCTTCTGTCACGGGTTTATACACTTTATCCAGTCACTATTGGCCTTCCATATACTTGGTTTAATCTCCCCTGTCAGCTATTCGATTGCTAACATCTTTAAAAGAATTGTTGTCATTATTGCTGCGTTATTTTGGGAGGCGCAATCATTGAACATACCCCAAGCAACAGGCCTATTATTAACAATAGCCGGCCTATATTGTTATGATAGATGGGGCAGTGTCAAGAAACATTAATAGAAATGTACATTATATATACTGATGTAGCATACTTTGGCGGGTTACGAGCGCCGCTGTAGCACTTTTTTATTCCTGATAGTCAAGGTACATTGGTAGATGCGCAAAAAGTCCAAGAATCAATTGCGGCGAGAGCGCCAAAAGCTCAAGAAAAGCGAGTCTAGTGCTGAAATTGATTCAAAGAAAGTGGTAGTCGACGAGGGAAAGAAGCCACAAGATAGCGTGACCAGAGGAAGCAGTCTTTTGGATGGCAGAATAGACGAATACTTGGAGGACCCCAACTTCCAAGAATTTAAAAAGGTTCTAAGCAGGTTCCAGGTATTGGATGAGAAGGAAGACGCTGCTAATGATAATTCGGGGCTTCTTTATAGTGACGAGGAAATTCCTGAGAACAAGGATGCGACTGGAGAGGAATACGAGGGTAATAATGGCACTAGTAGGAGACAATTGAGGCGAAAGACGAGAATTCCACTTGCGGTATTAAAGGCCAAGGTAAGGAAGCCAGAAGCAGTAGAATGGTATGATGTGGATGCTGTTGAGCCAGAGTTGCTAGTGTATATCAAGTGTTTGAAGAACGTTGTTCCAGTGCCTAGCCACTGGCTTAATAAGCGAGAGTATTTATCGACAAAGAGAGGATATGACAAGCCTCCTTTTGAGCTTCCGAAATTTATCAAGGACACTGGAATAGTAGACATGAGAGATACTACCCAGCTAGAGAGCCAGACACTCAAACAAAAGGCCCGGGAAAAAGTTCAGCCGAAGATGGGCAAGCTTGATTTAGACTATGGGAAATTGCACGATGCTTTTTTCAAGTATCAGACCAAGCCAAAGTTGTTGCAATATGGAGATGTGTATTACGAGGGCCGGGAAGTTGATGAGATAGATGTGAGTAGGTACAGACCAGGAAAGATCAGTAATAGGTTAAGAGACGCTCTAGGGATACCATCAGGCACTGCTCCGCCATGGGTGATTAATATGAACAGATTTGGACCTCCGCCTAGTTACCAGGGATTGGATTTTGATGTTGATGGATCTGCAAAGGCTAGGGGGAAGAGCAATGTGGAGGGCTTATTGGTGCCCATGGATAAAGATGTGTGGGGAAAATTGAGCCAGGTTGAAGAAGAGGAAGAGGCGGAGGAGGAGGAGGAACAAGAGGAACAAGAACAGGAAGCAAAGTATGAAGAAAAGGCAGAAGTTACATATGAACACAGTGACGAGGAAGACGTGGCTATTCCTATTACTTCAGTTGAGACAGTACCACAAAATACCTCGAGTGTGCGAAAAACGGAGACTTCCAATGGGAGCCGACTGTTATTCCAAGTCTTGGAAGAAAAGAAGCCTGAGAATTCACGTGAAAACATGGTTGGTGGACATGGGTATGAGTATACAGGTGCGCGAAGAGAAAGAAGCGAGAATGATGACGAAGAGGATGAGTTGCAGGTGAAGAGAGCAAGATACGAACAGTCTGGTAAGGATGACTTTAAGTTTTAGTATGTGAAGGTTGATATGTTTAGTCTATGAAGAATTGTGTGGATCTAGTACGGTGTAATATAGTTGAAGGCTAGAATATGAGTAGTAGAATAGTTGCAAGATATTCCCTTGCTGTGAAGTTTGATGTATTACAGTTGGTAAAATAGTTACATGATATTCACTAGCTATGGTCTGATGATTTACATTGGTAAAATATTAAAGATATTCCCTTGCTGTAGTCTGATGATTTACATTGGTAAAATATTAAAGATATTCCCTCGCTGTAGTCTAATGATTTACAGTAAATGCGCTTGGCACTCGGTGGTTCCATCCGAATGAAAGTGACGAGGCTTTAATATGTATTGCAATACAGTCAAGGGACCAAATACATGTAGCAACGGCTTAAACGTGTAAGAAATTCATTATGTGCGTATGATATTTAGTTTCTATGCCATGCCAAATTCAGGGTGGTCGTCGACAACTTGGTCTACCTTTGGACCAAATTTGAGCACACATTTTGCCATGGTTGGCGATGATTTAGAAATGACGTCGGTAAAATAAAAGTTGGTGACTGGGTTTCGCAAAGGCACCCCCACGGCCTTGGACGACGAGTATCCGCTCAAGATATTGAAACCAGTCTTGGCGATTTCCGGGCTCACTGGCTCCACCACATCGTGTCTCACCAAATGTGGGGCAATCTGGGCCAATCTCTCTCTGATGGCGTACAAGTCCTCGTACGGCAACACCGATCCAAGGTACTCAGACAAGGCCCGGATGATCTTCCAGTCCTCTCTAGCGACGCCCGGTGGGTTTGTAGCAGCCCGTGTAGTCTGTACTCTGCCTTCGGTGTTGACATATGTAGCCGACTTCTCGGTGTAGGCTGATCCCGGCAAGATCACGTCAGCAAAAGACGCGCCTTGGTCACCGTGATGGCCCTGGTAGATGACAAAGGCATCCTTTGGAATGTCCTCTGGCTTGAAGTTGTCGGCTCCCAACAAGTACACAATCTTAGGAGTGGTGTTGGCAATCTCCTTGCTAGCTGGTGCAAATCCAATGTCCAAGGCACCGGCCCGAGAAGCCTCGCGGTGCAACAAGTTGTACCCGTTCCATTCTGGCGTGTTGAATATGCTCTCATGCTTATTGACAAAGTCGGACACTGCCTTGAGCGTTGCCTCAGAATCCTGGCCCTCCAAGACACCAGACCCAACAATGATCAACGGCTTCTTGGCCTTGGCAAACTCTGCGCCAAACTCACCGCCCAAGGCCTTCTTCAAGGCATTGACGTTGTCGCCCAAGTGGTTGTACTTGAAGGTGCTGTCGAAGTTCTCTCCAACCTGGTGCACGGTTAAGTTGGAGCGTAACCAGACCTTTCTGATTCTGGCATTCAACACTGCAGCCTCGTGGCGAGGGTTGGTGCCGACCAACAATATTTGGTCGGCGTCCTCGATCCCCTCGATGGTCGAGTTGAAAATATAGTTGGATCTCACGTCAAATCCACTGGTTGGAGGCAAGCTTCCGCCCGGGGTGTCCGAGGCCAAGTTCTCTGAGCCAAGGGCATTGACCAAGTCCTTCAAGGCGACTTGCGACTCGACATCCACCAAGGATCCGGTGATGGCCTTGAGCTCGTTTCCTGCCGGCTTGATCTTGTTGAAAGCAGCAGCAATCGTGGAAAGCGCAGTGTCCCAGTCGACGGTCTCAAAGTTGTCGCCGTTCTTGACCAACGGAGTCGTCAATCTCTGCGTCTTCAACCCGTCGCAAGCAAATCTAGTCTTGTCGGAAATCCATTCCTCGTTGACCTCGTCGTTTAATCTAGGCAATATCCGCATCACCTCAATGCCACGCGTGTCGACCCGAATGCTGGAGCCCAAGCCGTCCAACACGTCAATGGACTCGGTACGCTTCAATTCCCAAGGTCTGGCCCGGAACGAATACGGCTTCGAGGTCAAGGCCCCCACAGGACACAAGTCGATTATGTTACCAGACAACTCGGAGTTGAGGTTCCGTTCGACGTACGTGCCAATCTGCATGTCGTTCCCACGGCCAGCAGTACCCAACTCTGGTGCACCCGCGACATCGTTCAAGAATCTCACACATCTGGTACAGTGGATGCATCTGTTCATGGACGTCTTGACCAACGGCCCAATCGCCTTGTTTTCAACGGCTCTCTTCCCAGCAACCTCGTGGAATCGGCCTCTGTCTCTTCCATAGCGCAAAGTCTGTTCTTGCAAGTCACACTCTCCACCTTGGTCGCACACAGGACAGTCCAACGGATGGTTCTCAAGCAACATCTCAGTGACACCTTCTCTGACGTTCTTGATCTTCTCAGAGGTGGTATGGATCACCATACCTTCTCTCACCGGGAACGCACAGGCAGCAGCCAACTTTGGAGACTTTTCAACCTCCACAAGACACATTCGGCAATTACCAGCAATGGCCAATTTCTCATGGTAACAGTATCTAGGAATCACCACACCGGCCTTGTCAGCAGCCTGGATAATGGAAGAACCATTTTCAATCTCAACTGTGACTCCGTCAACAGTAACAGTGACTTCCTTGTTGAGGCGCTTTGCAGTGCTGAAACCTCTCTTGACTAGCAATCTGGTGTTGCTCAGTCTCACCAAGTTTAACCGGGCAAACATATTCAATCAAAACAAATTAATAACCACGTATAAGCTGAGGTTCTGGTTACCAATTGCTATGCAATGTCCAATGTAACGTGGTGGGTAATGGTGGTTGTTTTTTCTAGCTCTATTAAATTTCCGCTCGGTGCTTGAAAACAACGCGATCCTGATTGGTTATACTCTGCACACGTAGCCCTGGCGAGAAATAGGGCACGGCAAATATACCATTGGCGTGGGTGCATTCCTTATCTTTCATGACTCACCAAAATAGATGAGTGGAAAAAAAAAAAATTAATATACTAGGCTGTAAGCACCACTGGGCAGTTCAACTCTCATTATTAGTCAATTGACGATGTTCAAAAATTTCAGCGCTATTCACAACATCTCCAGAAGATACTTGGCAACTAATGCCCACACTACCACCAAGTCATTGGATCGTGCGACCTTGACCATTAGAAACGGTCCCATCTTCCATGGGTATTCCTTTGGTGCCAATAAGAATGTCAGCGGTGAGGCTGTCTTTACCACATCCTTGGTTGGATATCCCGAATCCATGACCGATCCTTCCTATAAAGGCCAGATTTTGGTATTCACTCAGCCATTGATTGGCAACTATGGGGTGCCCTCCGGAAAGGCCAAGGACCAGTTCAATCTCTTGAAGTACTTTGAAAGTCCAAACGTCGAGTGTATTGGGATTGTGGTTTCCGACGCCGCCATGAATTATTCACACTGGACTGCGGTACAATCCTTGGGCGACTGGTGCAAGAATGAAGGTATCTCCGCCATCACTGGGGTAGACACCAGATCCATTGTCTCATACTTGAGAGAGCAAGGGTCGTCGTTGGCGAGAATCAGTATCGGTGAGGAGTATGATGCTGACGAGGACGAGGCCTTTGTGGACCCAGGATCCATCAACTTAGTTCACAAGGTCAGTACCAAGGCTCCGTTCCACGTTAGTGGCTCGGGAAAGTACCACGTCGCGGTGATTGACTGTGGAGTTAAAGAGAACATTTTGCGGTCGTTGGTGTCGAGAGGTGCATCGGTCACTGTGTTCCCATACGACTATCCTATTCACAAGATCGCCAACAACTTTGACGGAGTCTTCATCTCCAACGGACCAGGAGACCCAACCCACTGCTCCTCAACGGTGTACAACTTGCAAAAGACCATGGAGTCGTACGAGGGACCAATCTTTGGTATCTGTCTTGGACACCAGTTGTTGGCCCTTGCCTCTGGAGCCAAGACGGTGAAGATGAAGTACGGTAACCGTGCACACAACATTCCGGCATTGGACTTGACCACCGGAAAGTGCCACATCACTTCCCAGAACCACGGGTATGCTGTTGATGCCTCCACCATGTCGCCGGAATTCAAGCCATACTTTGTCAACTTGAACGACGAGTCGAATGAGGGCATGATCCATGTCTCCAAGCCTATCTTCTCTACGCAGTTCCACCCAGAGGCAAAGGGAGGCCCATTGGACTCCTCCTTCTTGTTTGACAAGTACTTTGAGGACATTGAGCACTACAAGGCCAAGCAAAACGAGTTGGTTGGCGCCATTGTTGAAAACAAGCCAAACGACTTGTTGGTTAGTATTTTGCCTAAAGAACGTGTTAAATAATGCAATCAACGAGAAAAACTATACAGCCGTAGACATGGCATCCTGTGAACCCTCCTTCAGCTCGTACTCATGCCCATCCCCGTATTCCACCAAGTCCCATATCTGGGCATACCCATTCATGGTCACTGACGCCAACATGGCGCCGTTTGCAGCTATATCAACCTCCACCACCGGGGAATTCTGGTTGGTGCGCATCACGCTTTTTATCTGCTTCGTGTCCAAGTTCCACACCAAAATGTTGCCTTCGTCGGTTCCCGAGACTATGAGAGGCGAGGAGGTTGCCGAGATAAACTGGGTGCTGCAGCTGTACTTTTCGCTAATGGTGACCTCGTCGGTGCTCTCATCGATGAATGCTCCTTCAGGGTCGTGCGGAAAGTAGCCTTTGTATGCCTTTATCACTTTGTTGTTGGTGTAGTCCCATAATCGAAGCACCCCGTCAAGCGAACTGGAGAGCAAGTACTTGCCATTGGGAGAAAACTTGACGTGGGAAATCGGAAACGACGAGTCGGACTTCTCATACATGAGGGTCTTCAAGCACTGGCCCGAGAACACGTCAAACAACCGTATCAAGCCGTCATAGCTCCCGCTCGCCAACACAGTTCCGTCCCACGTCACGTCGACCCCGGAAATTGGGTCCGAATGCGCAGACAATATCTTCAAGCATTTGCCCTGCTGGATGTCCCATATCCTCACGGCCTCGTCAGCAGAGCCAGAGATCAACAAATTCCCCTTGTGGTTGAACTTCACCGAGGTCACGCTGTAGGTATGGCCAATGAGTGTCTTCAGGCACGCAGCCAAGTCCATTGACCAGATCTTGATGGTGTTGTCATCCGAGGCAGACGCTATGTATCTGCCATTTGGCGACCACGCAAGGTCCGAAACCCCCCGCTTATGCCCAAGGTACTTCATCTTAAATCGGCCGTTGGACAAGTGCCATACCTTCACCGTGCCGTCAGAAGCACCTGTGGCTGCATACTTCAGGTCCGGCGAAATCTTGATACAGGTGGTATTGCCCCGGTGTATCTGTGAGAGCTGGTATCTCAATTTGTAGATATTGGAAATGGCATACCTGCTCATGTCTTGGGTGGTCATATGTCGGCTTGAGCCCAGCAACTTGTCTCAGGGGAGGGAAAAAAAAAAAAAGCAAAATCCCAGACCCAATATCTACAACGCAACCATGAGGGGCCATCGAATCTTAGAGGCCGTCAAGACCCTACCTGTCACTCAAAGGGTGGCCCTAGGTCTCCGGCTTCTTTCTTTTGTGGTTATTATTAGCTTGAGCTTGATCTTGACCGTGGGGCTGGTTCAGTCGCCAACACGAATCTACGCCCAGAAACTTGAATTTACCCATGAGAACATGGGGAGAGGATTATACAACGCCCTTATTACTGGTACAAATCTTTTAAACGTCCCAAGTATTGCGGAGGATGATAACGGCAACAAGGTTACAGTCGACCCCTTTAGTACCGGCCCAACATCATCGGAAGTCGATGTGACAGTGAATTACATCGTTGAATGGCTTGAACTCGCCCCGCAATTTGTCGTCGCAGGACCATGGCTGTACTGCTACGGTAGCTTCCCATCAAGCAATTTAACCATCGACAATCTTGAGTCAGTTACTGAAGATTACAATACTGAAGACTCGAATGTCACTGACTGCTACACTCCTAGCGACTACTATTTCAACTATCGTGACTTGATTGGCAGCGCCGGATTGTCAATGATTTTGGAATTCGCATACAAGGACAAGGGACAGGATGTGACAAACAAGTATTACGATATACAAATGAAGTCGGTGCATCGAAGCACAACCATCGTCAAGAGCGTAATACAATTTACCTTTTTCGCCGCCGTGGCCCAGTTCTTAACTCTACTTGCTATATATGGCATCTGGTTCAAGGTGAAAAAGAGCAATCCTCTAGCAACATGGCTAGAACACTTTTGTGGCATCCTAGCAGTAGCAATGTTTCTCTCCATGGGTGTCGCCTGTATCTTGTTTACAGCTCTGGCATTGGGAACCAGGAGCAAAATCGCCTCTGAACTTGGGCCGTCGGGCTTCGCAATGCACTTGGGGCCTGTCTGGTTTCTGGTTTTCTGGATCAACTTGGTGGTTCACTTTTGCAATGTGTGTGTCTGGGGTGGAGTTCTTTGGTGCACAGTTCCCGAGAAAGAAAAAGACCCTGAATCCAGCTATTATAGCCGCAACCAAAGACTATCACTCAACACAGTATCGGCTTACACCAATATCACCCCTACCCCACAGAAACTTGACGTGAAATTCGATGAGTCGGAATTCACCAATGAGGTCAATAGTAGCATCACACGTTTAGACAGCATGCGCTACTCAGCAGCCAACATTAGAAAATCAAAAGGCTTTAGACAGTCATTAAAGCCTTTTTTCAAGTTTAACGAGTCACAACTGCCAAAGTTTGACCCAGAAGTCGTGGGAACTTTTAACGATCCGTTCCGTGATACTGCCGATGTAACCAGCATAAATGCCAATGATCCATACGCAAGTGGCCCTAACTATGGCCAATTATTATCAGACGATTTAGAATACTCTGGTTTTGGAGCTGGTAAAAATAGACATGTAAATCGAGAACCTAACCAGGGTATGTCGCCAACTGACATTGAATTGGAAGTTCAACGCAGATAGTTTTGTGACGACACAGAAATCTGGTACAGATAACTATAAACTGTCAAGCATTATTCACACATAATCTGATATGGATTCCGAAGAATCGATTACAAATAAGGAGCTACCCACTGGAAATGGCCATACTATTATACCTTTAGCCTACAGTCGCGCTGGTGGATATTTCATTGCATTTTTTTGTTCCGCTCTGTCTTTACTCATGGCAGTTTTTATTTTATTAACTTTGAATACTTGTCACACCGTTGGGCATCAATGTTTTTCTCAATTGAACTTTAGAATCATCACTGGAGGGTCTGGTGAAAATTTACGCGGTGCCCTTGGTGACATCCTTGACATGATAACATTCCTACTATTAGAATACAAGGTCACAGACCACTCATATGGGTATCCCGATTTCGGTGTCAATGCCTATGATGGACATATAATCGAGTCTACAAAAGACTTGCCCATGCCAATGTTATACCAGCACATGAACTATTTTGGGAATGAGTCAGATCCTACCAGCATTGAAACGCTAAATCCAGAAAATTATTTTGAATTGGGTTTATTGGGTTATTGTACCACACAAAGTTCAAAAACATGTCATGGTGGAATCAGTGATGCAATTGACGTTGCCTCGACTATCATCAGAGATATTGGAAACCAGGTAGAAACAATCCGCCCTGGTACAACCTTAAACACAGTGGGTCAATCACTAGTAATAGCCTATGAGCTCTTGTTATCGAGTCTAGGACAGCCTGGTAAAAGTCAGGATGTAGTCAAGGGTGTATTGGCGATGAAACGAATAAGCAAATGCATTCCTATTTTCATGAGCATTGAATTGGCGCTTCATTTCCTAACTTGTTTTGTGACTGGGGCACTTTTTTATATTATAGTATCCAACTGGAAACGAAGCAGAGTGCGAATCACAACTTTAATTGGGATACTATGTGTGATCAGCACAGTTAACTTACTAATTAATATATTTACGGTTGCTTCGTTAGCGGCTTACATTAATAGGGTGAACCAAGTAATGTCTGAGGAGTTGTCGATTGCGATTGTTTTTTTTGGCAAGGGTTTTTATTTATTAGTGGAGGTGTTGGTGTGTTCGGTAATTCAGAGTGGGTTTCTCATCTTGGCCAAGGCCTATCTACAGCTTTAGCGACTGTTATTAATATACACACTTATTTATTCTTGGATACCAAAGATATACCCGCATAGTTTCTGAGTAAAGACTTGAATGCAGCCCAGTATTGTTTGACCTGCACTGGTAATCGAGGATCGGCCAAAGCCCCATCCAATCTCACTTCATAGCCCTTCAAGGCAGATCTTGTGTACACCGAGCTCTCGTATCTTAATTTTATAAAGAAACTGTAGGCTATCAACACAATCCAAGAGCGTCTGGCAAATATCAATGCTCGGAATATCAGCACAAACAATAAGATCAACTCAAGGTTGGCAGAGTATTGCAACAATTTCTCATGGTTGTTCTTAACTAATGAGCTAATTCTAGCTGTTAATCCGGTGTTAGTTGGATAGTTCATGGCTGGGAGGACTTGCTCTTGGAAAAATCCCAACACATGTACAATAGCAAACAACACAAATGGTGCCAAGGACAAGACGGTCCGTGGGGCAAAAAACCAGATCAAGGCGTCAAAGGCGTATTGAACATTGTTGTCTCCTAGCAACACTGGTATTTTGACGGCATGGGTCTTCACAGTGCCATAAATGATCAACCCGTAAGAACCAAGCACTCCGATATAGGCAAGTCGATAAAAGAACTCAAGAGCACTTCCTGACGATCGGATCGTCAAAAGGTATGCCAAAGAAGAGATTAAGGTAACAACATGGCCCAATGCCCAATAGAACTCAGGGGTTCTAGTTAAACGCAATAGCTTCTCTTGAGAATTTAGCGGTGGTGGCGCGCCTGAAGAAGCAGAAGAAGGTCTGGCAGACATGTATAATAATTGTAGTTGCTCTCAAACGCGAAGTTAACCTTGCTAAGAAATAATTATAAAGATGGATTTCGTGCTGCCCGTTGGATTGCCGCTCGGCAGCAAGGGCACGCAACCAGGCGGGTCCATGGAGATTTTGTGGGAATCGGAGGGCTAGTGTAGGTAGGTAAGATGCCTAGAGACATGAAAATCTTTTCTGGGATAAATTTTTCAATTTTTTCCAAAGACATACATAACACAGATAACAATTGTGTGAAAATCACAGAGATTGAATTTCAGAAAGTTGACAAAGAAATTTACCATTGGCAAAATTATTTATTAAAAATGTCTCAATCCTCATCTTTAGCTTTTGGCCCAACTTGGTAAGTATTGATACTCACTGATAGTACTAGCAGCGATACTAACATATAGGATGCGCCCTAAAAGTTCTTCCATGACGGAAGACAAGGTACTAAATCTTTCCAATCTCTCTGATGGACTAAAGTCTAATGACGGAGACACCAAGGATGGCGATTTGAAAGTGATTTCGCCCAATGAGGGCAGTAAGACCTACTCCATTCCTGAAATGTTTGACATCTTAAACACAATGAGAAAGAAGAAAGAGCTTCTCTCCAGCGATTCATCTGAGCCGTACCAGAATTCTGTTCCTACGGATAGCTTGCACAGTGCCCTTCTTAACGATCCAAGATCGCACGACAGTCCTAATTTGGCTCTGGACATGGCAAGTTTACACCTAAGTGGCAACTTGGACAACCCACCACAGGCCAATGAATCGTCCTGGGACAAGGTCGAGCAAGGGATTACCAGCCCTCTGGTGAACTCCAATTCGTTGTTGAACAGGTTGTCTTCTCTTGGTGCCACCCAGACATCTACACCTCCAGGTTTATACACCATGTCGCCAGAGAATATCAACTGGTTTTACTTGGATCCCCTAAACCATGAGCAAGGTCCATTTCTGGGCACTTTGATGCATACGTGGTACTCGCAGGGATATTTAAACCATGAGTTGAAGATCCGTCGTGCTGAAGAGTCATCCTACTACCCTCTCAGCACGTTTATCGCCAAAGTTCAAAACTCCTTCCAGCCATTTCTTGTAAGCTTGCCCAGTTCTAGTGGACAAGGTTTTGGCCATCATTCCGACCATCTGTCGTCGTCATTTTTTGGTAACTCGCAGGGTCATGGCAATGAAACCCTGATTAGGTCCAACTTTTTTCAATCACCTGGTCATTCAGTTGATAACACTCCATTGAACTCGGGATTTCAAACTGCCAGTTCGTGGGGTTCTCCTGTTTCTAATTTAGTCCAACCGTCATGGAATAATAGCTACATGACGGGGTTGGGCCATTCTGCTCTATCATCGATGTCCAACTCCCAAGAGCTTGGGATCGCGGATAATATGCCTTCAAGGTTAAATAACCAGTCGCCTTTCTACGGTAATGCATCGCTCTCCGGGGGAAACTCCATTACTAGTATCCTGAATAATACACCAGCATCTAATCAAGCCGCAAGTTTGTCTGCTGATGGGCCCGAGTTGAGGGGTTCTTCTCTTAGTCCCGAGGTACAAAACAAACCGTTAAGTGATACCACGTTGCAGCAAGAGTCGATTGATCAGGATATTACTGCATTTGTATTGGAAAGTGTCCTTAATGATGTCAGTTATGGTAAAAAGGATGAGCCTGAGAAG
Organism: Saccharomycopsis phalli; assembly: GCA_020342235.1. Classification (NCBI taxonomy): domain Eukaryota; kingdom Fungi; phylum Ascomycota; class Saccharomycetes; order Ascoideales; family Saccharomycopsidaceae; genus Saccharomycopsis; species Saccharomycopsis phalli. The sequence continues at coordinate 1,541,842 of CP073213.1, forward strand.
ACCCAAAAGCCCGAGAAGCCTGAGGAAAAGACTGCTGGGGTTGAAAAGGAAAAGACTAGTAAAAAAGCCAAGTCTGTTGAACCAGCCAGTAGTCCAGTAAAGGAAAAGAAGACCAAATCAGCCAAAACCAAGGCCACAAAAGAACACACGCCACGGCAACACGTTGTCAGAGAAGTCATCACAAAGGAAATATTTGCTGAGGATCCTGTTGTTCTGCCAGTGAAGTCTCAAATCACTGAGCCAGTGATTGAAAAATTGGTTCCTGTTGTGACCATCAAGTCTAAGCTTGCGCCATGGGCCAAGGCCAATGAAGAACCAAAGAATGAGAAAAAGTTGACGTTGGCGGAAATCCAGGAAATGGAGGCTGCTAAGAAGGAAAAGGAATTGAAAGAGCTTGAGCAACAGAGAGCTGTACAAAGAAGTTTGTTGTTTTCCCAGACTTTGAAAGAGCAATCCATTGAAGCTGCTGAAAAGACCATGCTTCCAGGCACCGCTGGCTGGGCAAAGACACCAACAGAGTCGTCGATTCCAACCCGAACCCTTGCGGATATCCAAAAAGAAGAGGCAGCCAAAAAGAAGTCGACAGCACCAGTTGCCAAGGGACCTTCGTTTGCTAGTGCGCTTGTGGAGTCATCTTCTAACGATAATAGCTGGACTGTTGTTGCCAACTCTTCCAAGAAAACTGCGCCTACTGCCAAGGCGGTGCAGCGAACTGCTAAAAACCAAGTCATGCCTCACTCGAAACCGATTGGTAGTAGCATTTCGTATGCTACCCTGGCAGTATCTGTGTCGAGCAATAAGCCTGTGAATAGTCCAAGCAAGCAGCGTTCTGACTTCTTGGCCTGGTGCCGTAACGAGTTGAAGGACTTGAACCGTGGAGTTGACAAGGAGGAGTTGTTGAGAATGTTCTTTATGTTCCCATGCAGCAACGATTCGCGCGATTTAATTGAAGACACAATTTACTCTTCATCGAAGACGGTTAATGGCCGGAGGTTTGCCGAGGAGTTTATTAAGCGCAGACGGGTTGCTGAGAAGAACACGGTTAACTGGGATGAAGTATTTAGCTTAGATCCAGATGAAGCTGATGACGACGAGTGGACTACTACAACTTCAAAGAAGAAAAACAGACGCTAAATATTTAATGCTTAATTTCTTGATAGACATTTGTAGACAAGAGATGTCAGTAAACGGACCTCTTTTTGGGGAAGTATTGGTCTTTATTAAAGTGATCATTTGTGACATTTTTATACAGTGTTGCTATTGTCGGTCTTGGATGTTGGAATAACTGCAATTGAGATTGCACCGGGTAACTGACGGTACTCATTTTTTTGTGCGTGGAAGATTCAAAGCAGTGACCATGGTTTTAGCAGACTTGGGACGACGGATCAATACGGCGATATCTGATATTACTCGGTCAGATGTTGTTGATGAGAATGCAATCAACCTTATGTTGAAGGAAATCTGTAATGCTCTTTTAGAGGCAGATATAAACTTCAAGTTAGTGGCTAGATTGCGAGAGCGAATCAAGACCAAGGTCAACGGACAGGAGAATGCGGCAGGGGTGAATAAAAAGCGGCTAATTCAGAAGACGGTGTTTGATGAGTTGGTTACGCTTGTAGATAGCACTGCTGAGCCATACAAAGTGAAACGGCACCAGTCCAATATCATCATGTTTGTTGGATTGCAAGGTGCAGGAAAGACCACTACATGTACAAAATTGGCAAGCCACTACCAACGGCGAGGGTTTAAAGTCGGCTTGGTGTGTGCTGACACGTTCAGAGCTGGTGCTTTTGACCAGTTGAAGCAGAATGCCACCAAGGCGCGGATCCCGTTTTATGGGTCCTACACCGAGACAGACCCGGTGAAAGTTGCGCGGGCTGGTGTGGAGAAGTTCAAAAAGGAGAAGTTTGAGATTATAATAGTCGATACTTCTGGGCGTCATCGCCAGGAGCAAGATTTGTTCGAGGAAATGGTGGAGATTGGCCAGGCCGTCAAGCCGAACCAGACAGTGATGGTGTTGGATGGCTCGATTGGACAGGCTGCAGAGGCACAGAGTAAGGCGTTCAAGGAGGCGTCGGAGTTTGGTGCGATTATCTTGACCAAGATGGACGGAGATGCAAAAGGTGGAGGTGCGATTTCCGCTGTGGCTGCGACCAACACCCCGGTGATCTTTATTGGTACTGGTGAGCACATCCACGATTTGGAAACCTTTTCGCCAAAGTCGTTTATCTCGAAGTTACTTGGCATTGGCGACATCCAGGGCTTGATGGAGCACGTGCAGTCGCTCAACTTGGATCAGAAGGATACCATGAAGAACTTCCAGGAGGGCAAGTTCACGCTCCGTGACTTCCAGACGCAGATGAACAACATGCTCAAGATGGGTCCTCTTTCAAAGATCGCGGCCATGATTCCCGGCATGTCCAACATGATGCAGGGGGTCAGTGAGGACGAGGCGTCGTTCCGATTGAAGCGGATGATTTTTATTTTGGACTCGATGACCAAGCAGGAGTTGGATAGCGATGGTGTTATCTTTATTGACCAGCCGTCACGGATCGTTCGTGTTGCTAGAGGCTCTGGTACGTCGGTCTCAGACGTTGAAATGGTATTGTTGCAGCAAAAGACAATGGCGCGAATCGCCAAGGGATCAAAGAGCATGATGGACATGCAAAAGGGAGGTGGTGTTCCGGGAGGACGCGGAGGAATGGCTAATATGCTCAACCCAGCAAACATGAACCGTGCCATGAAGCAGATGCAGCAGAACCCAGGCATGATGGAGAACATGATGAATATGTTTGGTGGTGGCGGCGGAGGCATGCCTAACATGGGAGACATGATGAAGATGATGGGCGGCGGGGGAATGCCAAATCCTGCTGAAATACAAAATATGATGAGACAGAATCCAAATATGATGCAAGACATGATGAAACAGTTTGGAATGGGTAGATAGGTAATATAGTGTAAACACCTCGTCTTGTAGTCGTATGTCAAATGACAAGTATTTTTTTTAAATTGCAGATTTGCGCACTGCCATGGATCCCACGTTGAGGATTTTGCTTACGAAATCTTGTTTGGGTTTCGGGCAGCAGTGTCTGGTGATGGAGGGGCGATCCACTTATCAAGGAAATCCATTATAAATATATTTACGTTGCCTTGTCGCTTGTTTGTTGTGCCAGTCATTCAGTGAGGTTTCCTAGGTACATGTCCGTTGTAAGAATGTCTCATGCATGTCACGACTAGTGTAAGGTACCACCCACGGCCAGGAGTAACGCAAAACTGTTATAAAGAAAAGTCTTTCCGGAAAAATGCACTACCTAGTAATACAAATTTGACATATATTATGCTTGAGCTACTACCTGGTGCTTGGATTGGGCTATTGCTCGCCCTTGAGCAACTCGGCTCAGTAGTAGCAGGAACAGTGCTTAGCTATGATATCCTGCTAAGTTCCACGGGAAATAATATCCAGCGGCGAATAGCCAGCACACCCATAATACTATCCGGCTCGAGCAGCCAGATATTCGACGATAACTACTGCATTTCGATCGTCAATATCAACGGCAAACCCTCTAGAATGGCCCTTGATTTCGTCAGTCCTGATTCCTGGGAATACGGGTTAGTTGGTGCTGCGATTCCTAGAGCCCAGCCATTCAATCTGACATTCCTGTTTAAGAATCAAGTCAATCGCGTGGATGCTACCTGGACCATGGCCACAATCGATATCCTAGGTGGTCATTTGCAGAACGTCCCTGTTGCTGGTGCAGCTTCTTCGGAGAGTGTCATCAACGGTGTCTTGGGGTTGGGGGCTCCAAACAACAATGGAGTGCACACAAATATAGTCGAGGCTCTAAATAGCCAAAGGATAACATCAGCACCTGGATATGGTGTCGTTGTGAGCAACACTGGTCTGGGAACTGTGGAGTTTGGCAGCATCGACAGCACCCAATTTACAGGTGTTGTCGGGACGTTTCCCATGGACAGGCCTTTGGAAATGACGTCGATCTCCGTGGGAAACACCGATATTCCTTTGGACGTCAGTTCAGTGACAATCGACCGCAGCAAAGAGTTGATTTACTTGAGTGACAAGCAGGTCGCTGCTATTATTCAGCTGCTTGGTGCAGACGCACAATTGAACAAGGCGTATGGAATATATACTGTTGATTGCCGCTTTGCCACTAGCAGCAATCTCAGAGTGAAGTTGGGTGATCTCGAATTAACCATTCCAATAAGCGCATTGATTGCCCGTGTGGAGTACGATAACGGGGTCTTTGACAGTAGATGCGCATTCAAGTTGGTTCCACGCACAGGAATCACTCTGGCATTGTTGGGGAACTCGTTCTTGAGGTTTGTGTACCAATACAATGACATTTCCCATGCCAGGATCCAGCTCGCACAGTCGGTCATTAACTTGAATGGCCTCACTGCAAAGAATATCGTGAGTTCACCTCCACCGGCCATTTCTGCCACGGGCAATGCTTCGGCTATCATTCGGCCCACTTCTTCTGCTTCGATTACGAGTGCTGTTTCCTCCATCTCGGTAACTAACATTGATTCTTCCACCTCAGTAGCTAGCACTGATTCTTCCACATCACGCACAGGTAAACACACACGGAGAATATCCACATCTATCGTCACCAACGACACTTTTGGGGCATTTGATAATGGCAGGGCTTCCCATGGAGAAATCACAAGTAGCACTGTGGATTCCAATGCTACTTTATCCAATGTGACTGCAACGCCCCAATCTAGTATCAGTGAATCTACTAGCCTCACTCAATCTACCACCATCAGCGAAACCTCTGCCACTAGCGAAACCTCTGCCATTATCGAAACTTCCGCTAATAGCGAAACTTCCACCAGCCAAACCACCATTAACCAAACCTCATTAACATCAACTCCAAATACCATTATCGGCATTAGTCAAACCAGCAGTTTCTCCAATATCATCCCGACTGGTTCGGCCAACAGCAGTAGTATAACCACGAGTACCACTGCTACTGCGGAAACTACACCAGCAACATTCACCTTTTCCCACGGGGAATTTTCTTCGATATTGAAAATTGTCGACTCACAACAAAACAATGCTGTTCGCAATCTTCTACAAACATCTATAGTCGGCGTGGTAGCAGGTTACCTAATCAACTGCGCATTTCTTTAACTAGACATTAGAGTATAGACCGCCCTCTAGAACTTGGTTTATTAATTAATACATCATACATACACGAATATTACCTGTAGAATACAACTCCTCGCTATAACCTACATATCCCATCTCTTGGGGAAATTATTTGTATTGTCCCTGGAACTGCAATTCCCCTGCTACTTGAGGCCCGAGGGAGGAAGTATACTCACTAAACCAAGGATGTTGCAAGGCCTGGCGAGCCGTGATTCGCGACTCCGGCTTCATCTGTAATAGTGAGCTAAGCAAGTTCAAGCCAACTTTATCGACTTGAGGAACCACCGATGCCAACTCTTGTGGGGCATACAAGTCCCAGTTGACTCTATAATTTGGTAACTGGGATACTCCTGGCCAGGTCCGCTCCATTGGAGTGCCCATAACTTTGAAAATAGTTATTAATTGGTCGTCGTTCGACGAGCCTGGGAAAAGCGGTCTACCAGTAAACATCTCGGCCATGATGCAGCCAGCTGACCATATATCAATAGAAGTATTGTAGTTTCTCGAGCCCATCAAGACATCGGGTGCTCTGTACCACAACGTGACAACTTCGTTGGAGAACGTGTTCACCGGAATACCAAATGCCCGAGCCAATCCAAAGTCGCCCAACTTCAACTCCCCCTTGGAATTGATCAACAAGTTTTGGGGCTTCAAGTCCCGATGCAATACACTATTATCATGACAGAACATTATGCCCCGTAGTAGCTGGAACATGAAGCTTTTGATTACCTTAGCCTCCAATGCACCTCGGGTGCCAAAGGTATCCATGTACTTCTTCAAGTCCTTGTCCATGTACTCAAACACAAGCGTCAACTTATTCTCGGTGTGAATCACATCGTAGAGCGTTACAATATTCTCGTGCTTCAATTCTTTCATGAGTGATATTTCTCGTATGGCGGTCGAAGGCGTCCCTTCTTCAGAGTCCAAGTTTATCTCCTTGAGAGCAACTAGGGTGCCAGTGAAGCCGTTTCGCCCCTTGTAAACCGTGGCATACGTTCCCTCGCCTAACTTCTCAAGTTGCTGGAAATGCGAAGATTGGTTAGCCATTGCCAATTATTTTGCAAGTATTTGTAACCTGGCCTTTTTTTTTCTTTACCGCAGATGAGGAGATGTCGCCGGGTCACATGCCACGGCTAAGATTTTCCAGGCATTTGATAAGTAGATGTTGCGTAATGAAAAAGAAACTGGCAAAGACATCAGATACACCGCAGTTACTAAATAGGGACTCGGTAATTGGAAAGGGATGGATTGAGTTGTTCAACACCAACGTTGAGTTTAAATCATGCCATTTTGAGGAGGCCTTGATGAACTTGTTCCATGAGCCGGAGATCAACTCCACAGTATTATTGAGAGCCGATATCCTCCAGGATAAAAGGTATAAATATTTTGACCAAGATGGCAAGAGTCTAGATATACCGGAGGTCACTGACAAAACTTTTGAGCATGAAGATTTATCCAGTGGGGAATTATTCCAGGATCCAGAGTCTGGTGAGAAAATTCTTGAGCGTAATGTGCTAGACTTGGCTCTCAAGAGAGCACCAATCGACCTTAATTTCAAGCCCAAGGTTGAAATTGTAAGACGATTAGTACCTAGAAACCCCTTCAAAGATTATATTACTAATCAAACTTGTCAAATATTGACCTTGAATGACTTGGATGAGAATGGGGAGGAAAGCTTGTTGGTGATATACATTGCACATATTAATACGCTTGAGGAATGCCCTTATTATTTACCGCCAGTGTATGCAGTCGGCATCTTCTACAACAAGTCTGAAAAGCTTTTGTCGTTGAACTACCTTCCTTTTGATTACCAGAATCCTGAAGTTGTGGCAAAATTCAAGTGCTTAAGTGACGATGAGAGGATCGTACGTATTGCAATTCGCTTACTTCAGACGGCCTCGAAGCATAGCAAGGGTGTCATGAATGGATACGAAAAACGGGTTCAGCATGACTTGGTTGTTCCAAAGACTGCCTTTCAGAATAGATACATTGCGCTAAAGAAGAAGTACTCTCAATTCTTGATAGATAATTGGCAGGAAAGTACTAATCCCAAGAAGCATGTATTTGAGGACATTGCCATTGCAGCGTTTCTAATTGAGCTTTGGAGTAAAATTTATGCCAAAGACCAGGACTTCAACTTTGCCGACTTGGGGTGTGGCAACGGGGTGTTGGTGTACATTTTAATTAGTGAAGGGTATCGAGGCGTGGGCATTGACGCCAGAAAAAGAAAGTCGTGGAAGATTTTCCCGGAAAATGTCGCGACAAGCTTGAAGGAGCAAGCCATAATTCCTCTGGTATTGCTTCGTCCGCATCCTGCTGTGCATCAAATGGCCCCACATGTAGATGATAACGGCAAAGTTTTTCAAATTCCAGTTGATAATTTGTTCGAGCAAGATGGCAGTACTGCTGCTAGTACGGACCCAGTGTTTGCGTACTATAGTGCTGCCACTTTGCTCAAGGTTCCCTACATCAACCGTGCGGAGTTTTCCCCGAATACATTCATAATAGGAAACCATTCTGACGAGCTAACGTTGTGGATTCCATTGCTCGGGTACCCCTTTATGATTATTCCCTGCTGTTCGTACTCAGTGGCCGGAAGAAAGGCTCGTTTTTTGGCCAAGAAGGAAAGTAACGCGGCCTCAAGTGCGTATGCTGGACTTGTGGAGCATACGGAGCTGCTTGCAAATCTTGTGGGCTGGAACACTCAGAAGGAAATGCTTAGGATCCCATCTACCCGGAACTGTGCTATCATTGGCTCTCAGAGATATACGCCGAGGGAAATTATGGAGCGGCAGATTCATCTCATGGATGTTTACAGCGTACTTTTGCAGGAAGGTGGCACTGAAGGATGGGTGGAAAAGGCTATTAGTTTGATGAATGAGCCGTCAAGAGACCATTAGAATTCTCGCTACGACTTGATTGATGTATTTTAATAATTGTTTATAGACAAATTTTGTACTCTACATGTAGTTCGATGCACGGAAATAATCTTTTGATCTCTGCAAAATTTCCAATGACGCAAGAGGAGAGTTCTAATGCTAAACTGGAATGTCTTTTTGATTACCTAGATGGCTTTAAAGAGAAGAGAGATATGATAAAATGTGAGGAACCATATGAGCCGATTCTTATGGAAAATAAAAAGAGATTTGTGCTCTTTCCGATAAAGTACCACGATGTGTGGCAAATGTATAAGAAGGCCGAGGCGTCTTTCTGGACAGCCGAGGAAATAGACTTGGGGAAAGACTTGCACGACTGGAATTATGAATTGAATTCCAATGAGCAGTATTTTATTACAAGAATATTAGCTTTTTTTGCCGCCTCAGACGGTATTGTTAACGAGAACTTGGTGCAGAATTTTTCTACCCAAGTGCAGATTGCCGAAGCCAAGTGCTTCTATGGATTTCAGATAATGATAGAAAATATTCACTCCGAAACATATTCGTTATTGATTGATACATATATCAAGGACCAGCTGGAGGCGGATTACTTGTTTAATGCAATGGAGACTATACCTGCAATCAAAGAAAAGGCCAATTGGGCTGTACGATGGATAGAGAATCCTGATGTATTGTTTTGCGAGAGATTGGTGGCATTTGCCGCAGTAGAGGGGATTTTTTTCTCTGGCTCGTTTGCTGCTATATTTTGGTTGAAAAAACGAGGATTGATGCCTGGTTTGACTTTTTCCAACGAGTTGATATGTAGAGACGAAGGGTTGCATACGGATTTTGCTTGTCTACTATTTTCGCACCTTAATAACAAGCCAGAAGGGCCTATTATAGATAGGATCATTACTGAAGCTGTGGATATTGAAAAAGCCTTTTTCAATGACGCCTTGCCTGTTTCTTTATTGGGCATGAATGCACTGTTGATGAACCAATACATTGAGTTTGTCGCTGATAGGTTGTTGACGTCGTTAGGGCGACCCCAGTATTATTGCGCGTCAAATCCCTTTGATTTTATGGAAAATATATCCTTGGCAGGCAAAACTAACTTCTTTGAGAAACGAGTAAGTGACTATCAAAAATCGAATGTTATGCAAAGCACTTCAATGAATACATCCCAGCAAACAGTGGGTGAGAACTTGCTACATTTTGATGAAGACTTCTGATATCCTTTTTAATTATGTATATAATGACCTGAAATAGACCTATAACTTGCAAATATCTACAATGAATCTGTATGGTTATATTCCCAATCTTCCTTCCAACTCACTGTGGAAATCCTTGCTAGTTTCTTCGTCATGACCAGTGTAAATATCCTCCCAGTCAATCGAAGCATCCCTATTTAGCAATATGTCTCTGTGGATATTCGAGGCCTGTCCCAATGAGGATGGCTGAAAATCAGTATTGTTAACCACGTTCAACTCCACTACTCTTCGTATTGGCTCAGAGGCACCAAAGATACGCTTGTAAGATTCCAATTTGAGATCATGCTGCGTCTTCTCCCAGTTCTTGAGTCTGTTTTCTAATGGGTGTCTCCCGTTGACCTGTGATGCTATGGATAATGGCCCTTTGCCAGTTCTCAAAGTATCAGGTAACGCAACAGATTCGGAAATCTCTCCATATTTGACGTTGCTGACCTCAGATTGGAAATTTCTTTCTGGCACTAATCGCATACTCTTATTACTGTTAGAAAATTATCGAGCAAAGTCGCAGTGTACTTACCATTTTTCCTCTTCTGTTTACAGTGGTGGCAAAACCCGACTTTGGAACTACCGAAAAATTACTAAAAGCACCTACGCATGGTGCAATAGTGAAGATAGATTAAATCAAATATACTACTATAACCTAATAAGAATATTGAAATAAGGGATCAGCAGTTATCTTATTTATTAACACCTCTTAGTCGTTTTTTTTTATTGCGTCAGAAGAATTTTTCTTTTGAATATCAGGAAGAATCAAGAACCTGGTGCCCAATACAAACTCATCCTGCCGTGAAAGTTCAAACAATCTAAGATATTCAAGAAATATGTCATAGTGATAAACACCCAACCCGGTAAAGAAGTGCCACCAGCCATGTCCTTCGAGCAAGAATCCATATGGAATTCCCACCCAGCGCTTTAACTCGGTGATTTTTACGCAAAGGTGAATATCCAAGTTCCATAAGATGTAGCCCAAGCCAAAATATCCCACACCTTTTATCATGAGTAATTTCATTTCTGAAATCTCCTTGGCATATTTCTTCTTGTCAATAGTATCTCTAATGACTTTATAAGACTCTATAACAATGAATAAGTTGAGTAACGCATAGCTCACTTGGTGGAATGTGGGATCCCGGATCTTCAAGTAAATTGCAGTGACAGCTGCGGCTAGTAGGATCACACCACCTGCCACCAAAACCGTACCTTTGGGAGATTTGTCTCTAGCAAGGAAGCTCCAGAATGGAACGCATGTGGCATATAGCATCGGTAATTCATCCAAAAGCTGGAACTCGTACAAGAGCGTCATGTGGAACAACCAAGATCCAATACCCACCAACAAGAAGCCGAGGTTTCCGATAATGAAGCGCTTCTCAAATTTATTTTGGTAACTTCTCAATATAGCAAATACAGCAAAAAATATAAAGAGTGAATTCGTGGTGGTGTTAACAAACTCGCTGATGTATGACGAAATGACATTATTCTCCTCACACCAATCAATTGTCAGAGTCGGCTCTCCCCAATATGAGTAAACATCCTCAGGGTTGGGGTAGGGGATCGAAAGCAGAAACGGGAACATGTTCAAGTGGTGTCAAATGTTTGTGTGAAACAATAAAACTGGCCGTTTTTGCATACTTGGGATAATGACGCCTATATATACTCAGGAAAAAAGCAAGTGGTACCTGAAGTTCCGAGCGCCGCCGAACCCAGTTATTCCGAGGTATTTTCACCATAAAATCTTTATTTGAGCATAAATAAATTACATACTACATATTATCTAAATAAATTCCTGGCGATGGTATTAATTGGGATTCATTGCCAATAGTAATACTGTTGGCCAAGCCCTTGAGATGGCTCCACCGGAATGGTGTACAACGTGCCCATGACGTTGACCCGAATCGAAAGCTACCCGGCGGGAGGCCTGAATAGCGACCGGGTAAATCCTGTGAGAACTATTTAATCTGGGGGAAAAAACTTTTTTTATATATTATACCATCAATTCATTGTGGTATTATCAAGAGGTAAGTCAATTGTCCTAGATTCATCATTGCTGTGATTATTTGTTATAACCAATTGTTCCTACTGAATTTTGTGTAGACACTATACACTATCGTTAAGTTTCAGCCTTGTATGAGCATTTGATGAATCTCTTTTATTTAAAAGCATAACTAACCAGAAAGTATGTTAGAACCATAGTTTTATTGTCACCTTTGATGATGATCTTTCAACGCCGGGCGGACATATAATTGACATCACTGTGAAAGCAGTAGTCGTGTTCCTGTGTACAAATTTTTGGGATGCTGATGTTCAATTATTGATGATTGGCTTTGTTCCTGACTCTAGGTGAACTGTTCTTTGGTATTAATAATACTAACCTCAAGAATGTAAGTAATACCTTTTCTAGCTGCCTGGTATATTCATGATGATGTTTTGATATTCACACTGTATGAGGGGATACCATTGATTATCCAAAAAATACTGATTTAATGACTCTGATTTATGCCAATAAGCTTTTTGCTGGTTGTATTATATATTAACATTTTAGAAAGACTAATTAGCTAATATAAAAACTAAATCTAATCTAACCTGTAGATAAATGCTTTATTTCTATTTTACACTATTTTGTGCTACCTTACTTAGTACTCTGGCTCGTCACCGCCATCCATTTCATCACCGAAATCTTCGCCGTCATCAAAATATTTCTCTGCGTTGTAGTCATCATCATCTTCGTCATCAAAGTCATCAGGCTCCTCTTCAATTTCATTCTCAGCTTCATCATTTTTCTCCTCTTCTACGTCCTCTATATTGTTCAATCTCTCCAAAACGCCTTGATTAGCCTTACCGTTAATTTCATCCAAGTAAACCTTATCATTTTTAGCCTGGTACTTGTTTAACTTAAGTCCCTTGCTTCCATTGCGTCTTCCAAACCCTTCTTGTAACTCGTCCGGAAAAAACTCAAATTTGAATGGATGGTTGTATAAGCTGTCCCTAGGCTTGCTGCTTTTCAAGTATCGATCAGAATATCTTTTTATTCCATCATTGATACCTCCTCTGTCCTCTGCTACTTCAGAGCTATAGAAAGGCCCTTCTCGAGAATTCTCCACTATGTGAATGTATTGGGTTGCAATATCCTTTTCCAACTGATTCAAGGGCCCGTTAACTGGGAGAACCAATGTTTTTTTGGCATCCTCATTCAACCTTACTTCTTTAACCTCATTAAAGTCGAGTCCTATACCATAACTTGAGCCGCCATACCTCTTTCTAAAGCTCATGGTTTTTTCAGTAAGTAAGCATCTCAAAAAAAAAATTGTGGTGCTCTTCCAAAGTGTAGTGCTGATAGCAATTTAAGGGTTATTCAAGCAGATTAAACATTGAGTAATTTTATTATATATTTTTTGTAAATAGACTAATCTCCTAATTTTTAATGGACTATTGACAGTTTTATTTTATGTTCTTTGGGGCTGCTTATCGTTCGTTGGTCTATCTGCGTTCTAAGTATATTCTAAATTGAAAAGCTGCAAAATCATCATTCAAGCTTACCAAAGCGATACAAAGCACTAATATTTTCTTTTCTTTTCTGTATCTTAAGAATGATTAAAAATCACCGCGTAATATTTGCAGATTATTTTTTGATTTAAATAGGGTCATGCTACTTCCAGGTCTTTATGTGATTTCCATTTTCAGTGCATTGATCGGATTTTCCATATCAATTAATCTTAGAGATATCCAATAATCCAAGTCCTCGGCTACCATTTAAACAAAATGCACGGCAATATCATCATATCATTCTTTCTATTAAACCATATGTGCTGATGAATTTGGGCTGTATTCTACGCTGGGGTAATGAATAAAATTGGTTCATTATGGAATAATAATCTACGACGTTGACATCAACTATGCTCATTCATTATCAAAGAGAAAAATATCACATTAATGGGCGTTAAAGGTGAGTTTCTTGTGCATGGTATCCACCAAAACTGGAGTAGTTTCTGTTTGTAGGTCTTTCATCGTCATCACTATCTACATCCCAATTGGATACCATTGAAGCGGTCGGATCAAAAGAGGTGTTGACCTTATCCAGACTTTGAATAGAGACATCTGGATCAAATTCCGACTCTTCTCTTAATGCATGCACATTGCTTTTATAATACCCTGTGGCCTTGTCTTTTGGCAACGTCAGCTCAATATCTGTGCTGTAGACGGATGATATGTTCAATGAAGAGATTTTTGAGGAGATGTCATCTTGGTAATCTTCAGAAGCAGGTTTCTTCTTTGGGAACGGATTGAAGGAGTACACCGATTCTGTTGTTGGTGGTGGTTTCCGGACATACTTTGATCGATTTGTCGTTTGTGAACCTATGCCTCTGTGAGCTGGAGGTGAAGGTGGCGCTGATGCCTTGAATTCGGGCAACTTGGGCAAAACAGAAGATATCTTTAACGGGTCAGGCGAAACGCTTCTGTGGTTAGACCGTCTGGAGTAACGCGAATTTCCAAAATTCTGCTTGTACCAGTCGGTCTGGACCTCCTTTTCCAAGTCATCAAAGGAAGCATTGATGGAGTCCATGTTGTTCACATACGGTGAGCTCCGTACAGGACTCTGGCTATGACTCTTCCTTGCTGCATACTGGCGATGGCTACCATCTCTTCTGCTATATCTATGCTCAGGAACATATAAACTGTTCGTTGCGGCGCTATTTCCAAATGGCTGCGAGTGGCCAGACACGCTGCTAGCAGTAGACGTTCCCATAATAGACTTGGCAAGGTCTGGGTTTCGTAGTAAAAGCTGCTGGAACTTTTCTGGGTTCTCCTGTATTATCTGCCTGGCTATACTATCACAGAAAATCAGTTTGAAATCGTCACTTCCTCGCAGCTGTGAGGGGCTGTGGACTTTGCTTCTGTTATGATTCGAGTCATTGCTACTATTGAAGTCACTCAATAACGAAGAAGCATTATCAGAAGAAAACATAGACCCACCACCTGAGCTGTACGGAGTCAGATGCACTGACACAGGCCTAAAGCTTCGGTAAGATTCTCCCTCATTGAAGATAGGTTCCAGGTCAAAGTCCGGTTCGTCCTCCTCTATAAAACTGTCTTCCTCGCCCGGTCTAGTAGGCAATGGACGCACAGTATTTCTGTGTAGGGTCACTGTACCCTTTTTTCGGAGCGGCTCAACCGCAGCTGTAGGATAAAACGTCATCTCAATGTACACTTGACCAGCGGTTCTTCCAGCATACAGTAGATTATGCCATTTGTCATAGCCCTCATCTGACGCAGTATTGAATACCGGCGAGCAGTCGATCTCACAGTCGCCAATTAGCACGGGCGACTTCTTCGTCTCGTCCAACACTGAAAGCTTTAAAAGAGGATTCATTTCGGTGGTCAACTGAAATCGAGACTCGTGATTCCATTCTGGAGTTTGGCCCCCTCTGGTTATAGCCGGCGTTCTATCAATAATGTTTGCAATTCTGGCTATACAGTATGGATTCTGCTTATCTAGCTTTCGTCGATTGGGTAAGTTCTTTGCCTTTAGTATCACAATGATCAATGTCCCGTTACCTCTATTATCAGACATTGTGTCACTGGAATTTTCAAACTAAAGTATTGTATGTGTTCTTTGCAAGCGCCTTGTCCTAGTTTAATTTCGGTATTGTCCTGTTAATGCTCTAGGTTTCCAATTTAACGAATGCTCCAAGATTGTTATATTATTTATTTTTCTATGGCGTGGTTTGTTTATATTTATCCACATTGGGATATATGCATAGACGGATTTCATCTTTACGACATAAAACATTGAAAGAATTCACTAAAGAGAATACCATAGCCCATAAATAAATTGAATACTCATTAGTAGCGCCCAGACTTCAATAGTATGTAGTAATGTATGGGGCGATTGCATCGTAACTTGTCGTAGTCCAGGTCCTCTGACTGAGGAATGGAAAATCACTTACACGGTTACTCCAGCTATTCTTCTACACGGGACTTTTATGTTATGTCTATTATACATTTCGTGCAACTAGATCACGTTTTAAACGTCTATATTTACTTCCTATTAGAGCTGTTATGGTAATAGTAGTCGTTTCGACGACCAGACGACTGTGATTTGTCATAATAGTTATTGAACGACTTTCTAAACCCATTGTCATTGTTACTCTGACCTTGACCAGAACTGTTCACCCCACTGTTTTGTTTTCTGTCATTATACCCGTCCTTATAATAATTACTATTATTACTGTACCCACTCCGGTAATGCTCCTTCTTCCGTTTATCATAACTTTCCGTGCCTCCCTGGGAACGTTGCTTATTCAATTCTTTCTCTTTCGCCAACTTAGATCGTATCTCCCATAAGTTTCCTCCTGTGCTCCACTTAAAGTCTTTGTTGACAAAGTTCGTGAACAGTGCCTTAGTTCCCAGAATGGTGCTGGACCTATCATCTTTTCCAAGATCATCCACCATTCCATTAAATATCCTCATCATTTTGCTTCTATTGGCATCGTTATTAGGCTGCTTTTTGAACACACTTAGTTGCTCTTTATATCTTTTGGGAATAACTGACAAAATAGAGTCAAAATCTTTGGAATCAACACTTTTTTGTATCTTAGCAAGTTCACTCCCATACTTTCGTTTCTTGGTTTCTGGCTCATCGTTACTTCCTGTAGCCAGCCGAGGCCGTTTAGATAAGCCATTATCAACTTTTGATTTAGCCCTGTCCTTTGGTCCTGAAGGCAACCCACTCAATCTATTACTAGTGTTCTTTTGCACATTATTTTCTTTCAGAGGCACTGCCTCACCAACCAAATCTTCCAAATTCGGCTTTTGTTTGGCTTCATCCTTCTCCTTAGCATCCGCCACTTTAACCTCCTTCTCTTTTTGCTCATTGTCTTTTTGCTTTTGCTTTCCCCCATATTCGGATTCTTGCTTTTGCTTTTGCTTTTGCTGCTCCTTCTCCTTCTCCTTTTGCTTCTCCTTCTCCTTCTCTTTCTCCTCCTTCTCCTTCTCTTTCTCCTTCTCCTTCTCTTTGTCTTCCTTTTCCTGATTTTCCTTTCTAAGTTCTTCTTCCTGCAATAATTTTAGCTCCTCCTCCTTAGCTCTCTCTTCAGCTTCTCCTTCTTCGATCTTTCGCTTCTCTTCTTTCTGAATTTTTATCTCTTCTTCAACATCCTTTCCAAGCTGCTTCTCTTCAGCAATATACTTTTCTTTTTCTTCAACGTATTTTGTCTTATCTTCCTCTTGCATTTCGTAAAAGTCGTAAATATGAACCCAAGTTTTAGTCCGGGCTTTCAAATGGCCTAATAACGCACTTGATGCTAACCTGATATCCTCACGCTCATCATCATTGAGTATACTTTCAAGTTCCGCCAATAGTTGGTCTCCGTGATCATCAATCGCAGGAAACACATTCAACACATTTTTCAAAAATGTAATAGAGTTTCGTCTAAGCAGGTAATCAGAATCTTGTAGACACTCAATCACATCTGTAATGAGTAAGTCATGCCAAGAAAATAGCCTACTGCGGAAGCCATTATGTTCTTTCAAAATTTCGGCCTCTTGAGCATTATCCGTCATTACTTCATCTTCATCCATCTCCAAATCCAAGAATAACTTTAAGTATGCCCTTTTATCTCTCAAATTATTAAAATACTCAAACAACAGACAGAAGAAAAGTCCCAAATTTTCAGACTCAAGAGGCGTAGAAGTGGATAATGTACGAACCAAAACATTTCCCTGAAAGAATAAGTCCAAACTTTCAAATACAATACCCTCAAGCTGGTTATCTAGCAATAAAAATAAGAACTCGGCACAAAAGATAGCATCAAATGATGAGTGAATTATTCGAGGCAATAGACAGTATTCTAAAAATTGTGCCGCCTGAGGCTTAATATCATTCTCTAAGTTGAACCAAAATTGCTTTTCATTTTTCACGCGTTTCTTAACCAAATCATTGTGCTCTTTATGTTTTTCTTGATCAATATCAACATTTTCAAGCATTGTGTTATATGTCCACTTTTCATCTTTGGCGTCATAAATCTGTCTCTTTGAATTCTGATTGTTCAAAATAATACTATCACATAACTTAATCGAGTGTGTCAACTTATCTTTTATATCATAAGAAGATTCATCATAATTAATATCATAAAGTGATAACTGCCAAAACGTAACGAATAAGCCACTGCTTAAACAATTCCAATCGACTAATTTGTTGTTACTCGATATGTAATTCATTATTGGACTCAACACATCAGTCCATGGATTCTCAGGGGTGAAAGATTCTTCACCTTTTGACTTATACTCATTTATAATATTCCTCGAAAAATATCCTCTCCATAATTCAAAAGCCCATTCCAATCCATAATTAATAAGCTCTTCCAAAGGCAGTAAATTATCAGTCAAATAATTATTATTATTCGGAAAATAATTTAGCATTGATATGTAGGTATGAATAAGACAATTCAAAGCATCACTTCTGTTAAACAAAATCTTAGAATGATCGTCAACCGATTTGTCCAAATAACATTGTTGTTGGTAATAGTTTGTCAATAGCACATACAACTCATCCAATCTAGAAGCAACTCCATCTGAGGGTTGAAAGTCTTTGTCATTAATTAATCCGTTCAAATACTTGAGCGAAGCGTTGGTATTCAAAGTAGAAGTTCGCTTATCAAATATCACTTTGTGTACCATTCTAGCGCATGTATCACCACTATTAAGAGAATTGATTTGTTTAACAGTAAGATTAGTGATATTGGCTATCCCAGAAACATTGTCAAGTATCTCCTTGAATAAGATAATAGCCATGCTATCATACTCGTATAATCTTTTAATCACAAAGTACGTAAGGATGTTAGCATTAAAACGATCTGAAAAATTAAGGCATAATTTCCCAATAAAATTAGCTAAGTTTTGCAACCATAGCCGATCATTTAATCCATCCTTTTGAGTGATACCTCTATTTGATGCTAACCTGGTCAACAAAACATAACTTAGAACATCCCATGCATAGCTATTATAGTACTTTGCTGACTGCACTATCAAGTCTATCAAATTATCATAACTTTCAACTTGAGTAGTTATTACCTGGAAAAATGGTAGCGGGTTAGAGATGCAAATCTTCGATAAAGTTCTCATGATTATATTGGCATTAGTTTTTGACAATCGTTTGATTCCGCTTTTGGTACTTTTTGTGGCTTTATCATATTCCAAATTAACATCCAAATTCCGTTTGCGAATCTTCATTTCTAATTCACCATACAAGTTAAATCTTTTCTCAATCGGAAAAAGCAGAAACAAACGATATACATGCTCCACAAACGGTGAATTTGAACCCATTAAGGAGATAGAAGGAAAAATAAACTTACGGAAGAAAAGGAACCACCGTTCAAGAGCTTCATTGTGCTTGTCGGTATCCAACTCACCACTGTCCCTTTGTAAGTTTAACTTTTCAATCTCCTTCATTGCAACTCTAACCAATTTTATAAGCAATTCGGGGCTAGAACTCAACTTGGCACCGGTAAATATCAAGATTTCATCACAGATTTCAAACAAATCATCCACGGACGCAACAACTGGCAATCCTTCATTCCACTCATAATAGAAAAATTCAAAGTTCTTATCTGAGTTAGAGGACTGGAGCCGAAATATTTCAATATCCCTTATACTATAGTCTTCGTATCCCACCGCATGATTATCTTTACTTACTCTAAGCTGGGTCTTGGCAGTAAGTTTTTCTCTCACGGCATCATCTGAAATCGGATGGTAATTATCAAAGTAAAATTTATCAATAGCCTGGTTGACCAATCTATGAATTAAGCTAGGAATCAGATCCTCGATTTGGGCAAGCGCAGGATATTTTCTTAGAAAATAAATCGAGTGATTGTATACCCCAAACAACAAGAAAAACTTTAGTAGCTGAAACTTGTGATTATTCTTCATCCCCAATGGTTCTAACACTTTGATATCGTCCTCTATGGCAACAGACTTGTCCCGTGTTTTTGAGCTTTCTTTAGAATCTTCATTTTCTGCAGCCAACGGAGCAGCAAGTGCCAATGCTGAGGCGCTGGCCTTGAATATTTTATCCTGCATATGATCCTTATATGCTTCTTCCAATTCTTCCATCTCTTTCTCTGATGGGCCAGTCATTTCTTGCCAGCCAGCAATTGACACAAATCCTTCCTTGACAAGAATGGAAATAAGACACATTAACGTTTCAGGACAGTTGTTTTTCAAAGCATCAAAGCTAAGAAGCTTGAGAAGTAACAATTTATTTCCAATTTCGCTTCCTCCCTCCATGATTCTATTTATCTCTCTTGGAGGGTACTTTGAGGATTCCTTTGGCCACCACAATGACTGCTTTAATAGCTGGACACAGAAACGATAATTCCTTAATATATTGGTAGTGAAGATATCTAGCAACGTGTCCAACACCCGGGTAGGGTCAAGAGAATATATCCCAATTAATTTCAATATACTGTTATTGACCATTTCCACCATTAAAAGGGCATCGGGATGTTGTACCGCTTCAAACACTAACGTTATAAGCTTTGAGTACCCTAAGGAACTCTCATGGAGGAGCTGTGCGTTCTTAACCTTCGAGGAGTCGATCAAAAAGTTAGAGGATTTCCTTGAGTAATTGTCCATTATCTTTGATGACTTAATAAGGTCGGTACGCAAGTGCTTAATCAACAAGGGCTGTTGGATAGTGGCGTTGCGAATTAATTCTGATAAATTGGCAGTAGGAGGAAACAAGTTTATCATCAGGATAAACAGAAGAACCAAGTATTGGTCATTGTTTGTCTTCTTCAAGAGCTTATTCAAAAATACTAGCCCTTCTTTTGTAGGAAAATCATCAACAAGAGTGAAAATATAGATAAACTCATACCATAGCTCAGGAATTTTTTCATTCTGAGAGAAATCCTCGCACAGTACGGTATCAGTATAATACTTCTCAACCGTCAGATCCTCTGATATCGAAGTAATTGAAGCCTCATCAAAATATTGGAAGCCTAACTCCGATAACCCACTCATGATTCTGTATAACCAGGGCAATTTTGTATTATCATTTTGTCAAGCATTCGCGCACGGGTAACTAACTTGACTGATAAAAATCATTTGGGAAATACAATCAATCACTTTAATATAATATAATGAGTGAACCGGCATACTACACGTTGAAAGATTTATTAATAATGAATCGGGAGTATATTCCCACATTCTTCTATGAGATTGCTTTTAAATATACCCCAGTGGATATCATGGACTCGAATATCACAAAATTACTTCGGTTGGTGGTTGTTGTGACTGGGTACTTATTATTTAGACAGATTGTCATGAAGCATCAAGTTAATAGAGCCAAAAACCAGGAGGTTGAAAAGGCTGCTGATGGAGTTGATAACGTTGACGAGTTGTTCAGTAAAGATGATACCACTGAAGGAAAAAGTACAGGAATTGAGGAAAGTGGATGGGGCTGGGGACAAAAGTCCAGAAAGGATATTAAACTAAAGCAAGAAATATTGCAGCAAATGTTAAGAGAACAAGCTGGTGGCGACGATGATGACGATATTAAAGACCTATTGGAGGATTAGATGGCTTCCTTTTAATTTACGGACGGATAATAATAATAAATGTATAAGCAATATCAAATTAAAAGGAAACTTGGTAAAATAGATAGATTAATATTGATGGATGGATGGCGTCCTGTTTCTTTTAGTAGCATACACTCATTTGCCACGCCCACACACACAAGTTATGGACACACCCATGTGTAATATTTATTGTATAAAATTATTTTCAAGTTTATTTGTATGTTTTGTATCCTTTTTAGTTATCTTTCCTCGGTATTTTCTATCGTCCCTGACAATAGCTACAGTAAGGTTTATAGGGCGGGCTGTAATGTTCTAGATTTTTCTTTGAAAATTACATTTAAGTGTCCGATATTTCCAGGTCACCACATATATCAGCCATGCCGATTGACTATTCTAAGTGGGACAAACTTGAATTAAGTGATGATAGTGATGTCGAAGTTCATCCAAATGTCGATAAAAAGAGTTTTATTCGGATGAAGCAAAGACAAATACATGACGAGCGTATAAAACGAGAGCAGGAAATAAAGATATTGAGTGTTCAATCCGAGATGTACGAGCATTTGAATGAAAGAGTCGACAAAATGTTACTCACCTTAAAGGGTGATGAGCTTTTAGATGAGAAAGTTCGAAATAAATTTCTTGAGGATAACTTTGACAGCAAAGAGAAATCTACGCAACAAGATCTTGAAGATGCGCCTACATACAATGAAATGATTGAGGACTTGTTTTCAGATATCTATAGCAGAAACCAAGTTACGAGCTCAGATCAATTAAGAAAGTTAGTCGTTGATCATAGAAAAAAAATTGACGAGGTCTCAAAACAAAATGGTGAGAAGTTGGAGAAGTTGCGATTCGAGAAAATGAACTACATTACCTCTGAAGACCTTCACACTGGCTTTGACTCGTTTTACACTAATAAAGACAAAATTAATACAAATTCTAGTGGTGCTCCGAAGGCTGACCCGAAGCCAACAGAAAAGGTAACAGAAATTGAAACCATCAATAGTCCTAAGGCCAATGAACTTAAGAAAGAGAAAACCGCAAAGGAAGAATTAGATGAAATGAAGTTATTCCCAGAAACCGAAGAGTTTGGTAAAATTAATGCCAAAGATTATTTGGTTTCTGCCAAGTTCTTGAGAGCTAATCCTTTTATTATCACTAGTAGTCAGAAAGACGGGTTATTAATGAAGGCTTTTGATTATCAATTAAAAGATGAAAATAAGGAAGCAGAGAATATTGTTCATCAGTCTTTGATTATTCAGTATATTAATGATTTGGTCGGAAAGAATGCTACGATACCCCAAGTTGAAAAAGGAATTGGTATCTTCTTTGAAAGAATTATCCAAGATAACAGATTATTATTAAAGGAAACCGAAAATACATATAATCATGTTAAACAAAGATGTGAGGTTTTGAAGAAGGAAAACTCCAATTTGAATAGTTTGGAAGGCGAACCAGAACAGGAGGAGCAAATCCAACTAAAGTCATTGGATCCTAACAGTAAGTTAACTGTCACTATTCCAGACCCTGCTAAGGATGCAGAGAAATACAAAGAGTTTTTAGCATTGCCTGAGAATATGAAGCAAGCAGTTAATACCGGTTCGTTGGATGAAATTAACAAGGTGTTTGCTACCATGAAGATTGATGAGGCCGAAAAGGTCTTGGAAACCTTTGAGAAGAGTGGTGTGATTGGAATTCAAGCAGTTTTGGAAAATGAACAGGAGTGGGAAGATATGAAAGGCAATTACCAAGACAACTCCATAGAGTTACGCTCCACTGACCCTAATGCTGAATTGGTGATTTTGCTGCCAGACGAAACTAATCCTGAGACGTACCAAGAATTTTTGAAATTACCACAAGAAATGCAAAATGCGGTAAGAAATCAATCGCTTGATGAAGTAAATCAAGTTTTTGCAAAATTGGGGCAAGACCAGTCCCAAGGGGTACTTGAATTGTTGGAAAAGTCGGGAATTTTGGCACTTTATAAAAAGCCTACCGATCTAGCTGATGAGGTAGACTAAGTAAGCTACATATACGACAAAAAAATATATATATTGAATAAATGCCCCAGTCGTTATCATTAAAAGTTTTTCAAATGCTGTTATATTCCAGTTGAATATGTGTATGTGTAAGTAGAAACCACATTCTCGCCATTTTCCTGACAGTAGGTAATGTAGTCGATTGATCTTGGCAGGTCCCGCTTCTGATATTGAGGCAAGAGAGTAGTAGTAATGTGACTGGTAGAGGCTAAGTTTAATAAAAGAAAGGAATTGAACACGAACACCTTGACTAGCATATTGAAAATTTAACCTACTGGTACAAGACCCCACATTAGTATATATATACTAGAAACTGGTGGCTGGCTTCTAGTGGGATCCGAGTATGCAAGTGAAAATTCCATGATCCATTAGACAGGAGTTTGGAACTGAGTCAACACTGGTCACACAGGCTGTTCAAACACCGACGAATGGCATATTAGGACATGGTAATTGAAACCGGGTATATTCACTGGTTTTTTAGATAGCTTACACGGGCTTCCCCTACTAGACGCGCATCCAAGACATTGGTATTAGCAACTTCTCAATCCAACTTTAAGATTTTTTTTCGTTGTACTCTCGATTATTAATAATGCTAATTAGGCTGGTTTTAACCTTGACACACAGTATATCCATAGAAAATATCTGCACGCTAGTCAATTGAAACGAACATTGTTACCATTATGAAGCTGCAGTGTAAAACATGAAACTAATGTGGAAATGGTAATCCGAAACAACCCATCTAAACCAACTACTCAGGAAGGAAACTTTATTACAATATTGTATGTATTTTTGCAACTCCGGGTTTGTTGATACTGCCTATTGTCCTAAAACGCTTTATGTCTGTGACAGAAAGCGCAAGGCCATCATACAGGACATTGAACTATGAAATCAATCAGCAACTAGATTGGCATATTAAGTTTGTCTGCATGCGTCCATAGCAGGGAACATAATTGCGAAGATACAACATCTGTTCAGGAAACTCCATTAATACTTCTATAGACTATAGAGCATAGTTTTACATCAAAAGAGAGAGCATGACAGAGATAAAACCAGTAAGAGAGTAGGCTGGAATATCATAGTTTTGCGCTCCGCCCTTGCTCTTGGAAGTAGTGGAAGAAGAGCCGGAAGATCCAGCGGAAGATGCAGCCGTGGTTGAAGCCACAACTGGAGTAGTTCCATCTTGAGAATTGACCTCATTCTCGCTGCTAAATTCCACAGTTGGGTTGCTGACCTTGTTCCCACTAGAGTCAGTAATAGTGTAGTTAGAGGTCTGGGCACTGACATCGACAATTTTCCCGACATTCGAGCCGCCAGCACCATTCTCAATTAATTTCTTAATGTCATCTGGTTGGTCTGGCAAGGTGAAGCTGTTGTCAAAACTAGAGTCGTCTGACTTGATGGTGTCTGAGTTACATTTTGGGAAAGTTCTGTTGGACACTGACGATTCTGAAATGGAAGCAGTGACATTAGAGAGTTGTTTCTTGAAGTTGTCAAAGTCCTGCTTGTAAGTAACACCCTTTGACGAAGAGTCAATCTCGACTAACCCGTACTGGTTCTCCTCTTCAGCATACTCGTACACCAATCCACCTGACAAGGTGTTGAGCAAGCCACCGAAAATACCTTGGGAGACTTCATCAAAAGTTCTTGGGGTCTTAGTATTACATCCGTACTCAGAGAAGAACACTGGAATGGACGAGTTGGCAAAGGTAGTGTTGACAGCACTGTAACCGGAAGACGAGAACGAAGAACCGGCACACCACTCGTACGAGTTCAAACCAAAGAAGTCGGAGTTGGACTGGTCGCCGTTGTCACACTCCAAGTAGTCAAACGTGACTTTTCGCAACGAGGTGACGTCAGCAGCAGAATATCCAACAGGAATGGTTCGGTTGGCATGTTTGGCAATGTACTGCTTCATGTCTCTTTGAACAGCTCTGATATATGTAGGGGTGCCGTTGGCGGACTTCTCATCGTTGATGATCTCATTTCCAGAAAAGAAGCCCAACAAATTTGGGTACCCTTTGAAGGCATCAATGACCTTGAACACTCTACTCAAGTAGTTACCATTGTAACTGGACTGTGGGTCATCTCTGTTTAAAGACTGACCGTCCAAGGCTGAGTTGACATCCAATATGACATAAATCCCTGCGTCGTTTAAAATCGACATACATTGATCGTGGTTCACGTCAGGGTTGATCGTATAGATTCTGATAGTGTTGATGTTGGCCTGCTGCAATACGTAGGCGTCACGGTAACAAACACTGGCATCAGATAAGACGTCACCGTCGCTGTCGTTGCCTGTGTATGCAGAAGACCCGCCTGGTTGATAGTCAGCACCCTTGATCAAAAACACTTGACCATCATCGGAAGCCTTGGTGGCAGGCTTGATAAATCGGTTACCCTTGACCTCGATCGGAATCAAGGCGTTGGCAACGGAAAGAGTGGCAAGAACTGATGTGATTGTCTTAAAATCTAATAGCATAACGAGCGGTTGGAGGATAGACAAAAATTGAAAAACTGTAAACAGGTGGAAAATACCTCCTTCCGACATCAGGGGCTTTGCGCGAATTAGGCAACTGTGGGGTTGTTCTGCCTAATTCATGCGCATGAGTTTCATGCGTCCCAATATAGCGGCCCTGGCATCCTTGTCTTTCGCTCTACAAGACAAACAGGTTTCAACTAGCACTCGATTGTAACATGGCTAAAGCATCTGCAAGGATGTTTCACTGGACCTATTGTTGTAGAGATTTTTAAGTTGTCCATGATATTTATGAAACATCCCTCCCAAAGGTATAAAATGTTTGTCTATCGACGACTAATTTTGCTGAAGTAGACTCATTCAATCAATTCACTTTACAAAATGGCCTTATTCTTGTCTTCATACTTGCTTCTCGCCTTGAGCGCCTTGTCTTCTGTTTACGCTGATGATACGTCGTATTACTTCGTTACTAATAGCCCTGCTGTGACTGATGGTTTTGACCTTGGTACCACTGTTATTACTTCTGGAAGCGTTACTGTCGTGGTCAATGACGGTACCGCTATTGCTACAAAGACTGTGGATGTCCAAAGTATCTCTAATTCTGTTGTGAGCTCTGCTGTTCCTGTCACCGTTGTTGCTGGAGGGGCTACTGTCATCTCAACTTTCAACACTGTTGTTACTCAGAAAGCCTTGGTTGACAATTTTGGAAACTGGCAGGTTAATGATCTTGTTTTGGATTAGAGAAGCAGTTTACCTTAATTTTTCACACAGTTTAATTAGATTTTTCTACGTATTTATGGCTTTATATCAATATCAATGGGTTTATGCTTCTGTAATTATTAATAATTTTTAGTCTGGTATTATCTACATGCTGTTAGAGTGCATTGATAGAGACTATAGTTACCTGGAGACTATAATGAATTTACATTTTTATCTTTTGCATTTTGATAAAAGTCTCTGACTTTTATCATCATGCATTGGAATTTGTCTTACCCATGTTCTAGATATTTTTTATTTTTTTAATAATATTTATTCAAGGCTATAGCTAAACTAGTTTTTATTTTCTTCTAGTCTTTCCACCAGGACCATCGGTCCTGTTTGACTCGAAGCAAATGGCCTAGCCAAGTCCATTCCCTTCTACAAAGGGAACGTGTCTTCCTTTTTCCAAGTATAAATAGTCAGACTATTCTTTGAATAGTCAAGCGAATATATTTTAGCTACGCTACCGACTCCTATTCTAGTTACTATATTACACAATTATTTTTTTTGTTCCCGTAGTGTCGAATAACAGGGTGAATAAATGTGTCGCTAACTTCACGCTAACTAATAATAAGATTTATGTCTCTCTTAATTTGATAGTAAAACTTCCAATATATTTATTTAGTTTTATATTAAAATATTCAAGAATGAAATTGATGTTATACTGGCTTGTTGTAGACCATTCTGAGGTCATTCTGAATAGCAAAAATTAACACCATACCATTTAAAAATTAAGCTGCATTTTCATTTTCTATTATATTGCTTATATATAGTTTGTGTCGTCAACTCGATCTCACTTTCAGTTTACATTCATCGTACCTCTGAGGTGTTCATAAGACGTCCTTACCAATTAGCTGAGGGATTTTACAATTCTGCAATCCAACCAAACGACGTTGACAGTTTGTCTGAATCAATAAATATTTGGCTTTATGAATTTCTTGGATACTCAGCTGATTTGGTGCTAAAATTCAAGGTAAATTAAAACTACTAGGTTATAATTATTTCTGTCAATTTACTAGAAATGTCGCTCCTAATAACATTTGCAATACGGGACAATGTTGACTACTATTATTGCCATGTGCAATTACCTAATCAATGTCGGATAGTTCACCGGGTAAGGATGCACGTTTTGGCTCACTAGATATTGACCATGATCCACACTTCCAGCAGGAATTTTTTTTGCAAGAGCTTTGAGAATGGCAAAACACAGAGTAACCGAACCGTTTGAGGATCTTCCTCATACCTTTTCCGAGCCAATTAAATTGGCAATTATTGGTGGAACTGGTCTTTACCATTTAGAATCCCTCCAACCTGTGGCTAGATTAACGGTGTCCACTCCTTGGGGCTTTCCTTCATCCCCTATTACTGTTTCTAAGACGGAATCCGGGTTCCCAATTGCTTTTTTGGCTAGACACGGGCTCAATCATGACTTGTTGCCTACCGATGTTCCTAACCAGGCCAATATTGCCGCTTTAAAGTCCTTGGGGGTTAATACTATAATTGCGTTTTCTTCGGTTGGGTCGTTGCAACAACACATAAAGCCTCGTGATTTTGTTATTCCAAATCAGGTCATTGACAGAACCAAAGGAATCAGAGCATCTACATATTTTGAAAGCGGATTTGTCGGTCATGTTGGGTTTGGCGAGCCATTTGATAAAGCTCTTGGTAAATTGGTGTATGACGTGAGTAAGGATGCAATTGCTCCTCACTTGGTCCATTCTCCAGAGACAGAGGGCAAGGATACTGTATTGATTTGTATGGAAGGCCCAGCTTTCTCTACTAGAGCCGAGTCTCAATTGTACCGGTCCTGGGGTGGGTCTGTGATCAACATGTCTTGTATTCCAGAGTCTAAGTTAGCCAAGGAAGCTGAGATAGCTTATCAAATGATTTGCTTGTCCACAGACTATGATGCTTGGAATGTCAACGAGGAGCCAGTAACTGTGGAAACTGTTGTTGGAAACTTAAAAGCCAACGGTGAAAATGCAAACAAACTCTCCTTAAAGTTAATTCCTGAATTAGAAAAGGCTATCAAGGCAGGAAAAGTCGGAAATGACTTGGCTGGTTCTACTAAAATGTCTGTATCCACCAATCCAAACGGGGTCACTAGACAATTGCTTGAAAAGATGCACTTCTTATTCCCAGGATACTGGCCGGTACATAAATAGTATACTAATACCCGAACTTTACCTTTGTTTAACGTGCTAATTTCGTGAATAGTAACTTCATCTCCCCTTGTAGTGCCACTGTGGATAGCTGTATATCGTACAGTATCACGCATAGAAAATTACTAATAATTTAATTGTACCTCTAAGCAGATGGTGAGATATGGAGGAGCAGTACCCAGAGGCGAAAATGTACATAAAAAGTCGCCTACTTTGTTAATCAAAGAAGTAGGTTCACTTCAGAAGATGCCTGAGAAGGAGAAGGCGTTGGATATATTACATAGAGTAGCAATCAAGGTCGCCCCATTGATGAGAAAACACAACTTGAAAGTTGGTCTTCTACGAGAGTTTTTTCCCAAAAATGCTCAGCTATTAGGGTTAAATGTAAATGGTGGAGCAAGAATCTTAATTCGGTTGCGGCCCGCTAGTAATTCCAGGAGCTTCCTTAGCTTTGACGACATAGTAGGAACTATGCTTCATGAATTAGTGCACAACAAATTTGGGCCCCACAATGATCTGTTTTATAATCTTTTATCCCAGTACAAAGAAGAATACCTACAAATCGCCCGGTCTTCTGCTTTTGAGGCTACTGGATATTTAGCGGAGAATGAGAAACTTGGAGGCAGACGTCATACAGGCGGATCAATAAATGATCTCCGGGTTAAGAGATTGGCAGCGTCAAAGAAATACAAGTCCGAGAGCAGAAAGTTGGGAGGCAATGAGCATTCCACGGCCCCAAAGAAACCATTGAAAGAGCTAATACGACATGCAGCAATAAGGCGAATGGAAGATCTGATTCGATGTGCCGAAGAGCGAGCAGAGATTGTCGAAGTTGATAGTCGAGATGACGCGCTTGAGATTGAGATATTATCAGTAGATCAGGCGGAAGAACCCCAGGAATTCATAATCAAAACGGAAGCATCCACCATAACCGAACCATGTGTCAAGCCAGATAGCTCAAGAAAGAGGACTATCCATGCACCTGGTTCAATTAAGAAATTTAAAAATAAACAAGTGACACCCGAGGTAATTGATTTAACCAAATGATGAAGACACCCTAGCACATATTTCCGGGTAATTATGCGCATACAGGTGTTTGGATGTTTTGTTCTGTGAATGGACGAAAATTTTCGGAAGGATCGATTGACTTGGAATCACCAACAACTACTAATCATACTACGTGCGTTTTTGTCAAAATTTGATTAATAGTTCTTCAATTTGCACAATAAATTTTGAAATTTTTACTGTATCCACAAACACACTATAAACCACACAACTATCACACAATGGCTACTGGAGGAGACTGGAAAGACACGTTAAACCTTCCAAAGAAAGACTCTAGACCACAAACGGAAGATGTTTTGAACACGAAAGGAAACACATTTGAGGATTTCTGCTTGAAGAGAGAATTGCTCATGGGAATATTCGAGGCCGGATTTGAGAAGCCATCGCCTATTCAAGAGGAGGCCATTCCGGTGGCTTTGGCAGGAAGAGATATATTGGCAAGAGCCAAGAACGGTACGGGAAAGACTGCCGCGTTTATTATTCCTACGTTACAAAAGGTGAAACCGAAGATCAACAAGATTCAGGGATTGATATTAGTTCCTACCAGAGAATTGGCGTTGCAAACTTCTCAAGTGTGCAAGACATTGGGTAAGCACTTGGGCGTCCAAGTCATGGTAACCACCGGAGGAACTTCGTTGCGAGACGATATTATTAGATTGAAGGAGCCTGTGCATATTTTGGTTGGAACGCCAGGAAGAGTTTTAGATTTGGCTTCACGAAAGCTTGCCGACCTTTCAGAGACCCCATTATTTGTCATGGATGAGGCCGACAAGATGTTGAGCAGAGAGTTTGTGACCATCATTGAACAAATATTATTATTCTTCCCAAAAGACAGACAGTCTTTATTGTTTTCTGCTACTTTTCCCTTGGCAGTCAAGTCATTTATGGACAACCATTTAACCAAGCCTTATGAAATTAATTTGATGGACGAGTTGACCTTGCGCGGTATTACTCAGTTTTATGCCTTTGTTGAGGAAAAGCAAAAGTTGCACTGTTTGAACACATTATTTTCCAAATTGCAAATTAACCAGTCGATTATTTTCTGCAACTCCACAAACAGAGTCGAGTTATTAGCCAAGAAGATTACTGAGCTCGGATACTCTTGCTACTTTTCCCATGCTAGAATGCCACAGCATGCCAGAAATAAGGTTTTCCACGATTTTAGACAAGGTAAAGTTCGAAATTTGGTCTGTTCGGATTTATTGACGAGAGGTATTGATATACAAGCCGTTAACGTGGTGATTAATTTTGATTTCCCAAAGACTGCCGAGACCTACTTGCATAGAATTGGTAGATCTGGTAGATTTGGACATTTAGGGTTGGCCATCAACTTGATCAACTGGAAGGATAGATTCAACTTATACAAAATCGAGCAGGAGTTGAGTACCGAAATCCAACCTATCCCATCCACCATCGACAAGCGTCTATATGTCGCCGATGACGATGAAGCTGTTCCAAGACCGTTTGCTCTTGAACAATTGCCAAATGCCCACACCAACTTGCGTAACAACCAAAGAAAACACAACAACAATGAAGACAATGAAAATGGCCAACAACAAAACGGTAACAGACACCACCAACCCCCTGCACAGAACCAGCAACAACAGTATCAGCAACAGGCTCAACCGCAGTATTAGGGCAATATACCCGACATGATTGGGACTGGTCTTGGACCTACTCCTTTATCTTTACGGCATGACGGAAATGATTTTTTATCTCTTGATTTAACCATTTTTTATTTTACGTAATATTCAAGGTGTTATGATTTTTGTTTATTATAGATGTTTCAATATTTATTGTTTGCTGATCTGGGTTGAAGCTTGCATTTATTATGATGTTGCATATGTGTTTTATTATTATTATTCAGAGGGGCCGAGCGTATCTCCCCAGCTGGAAAAGTTAATATCTATAATTGGGAAATTTAACAATGATTTTATTATTATGCCAATCAAGGAAAAGAGAAAAACCCAAAAAAAAAACCCAAAAAAGGAAAAAAAATTAGAAAAAACCAAAAAAAAAAAAATATTTTAGAACAAAAAAAAACCACTCAAAAAAACAAATAACTTGGTATATAAGTACCATTTTGGAGCTTGTACCGTTTTTGTCTGCTATGAACCCGGTATATATATGTATGTAACGCTATGCGACTTCAATCATAACAGATGAATAAATGCGTGTAAATACTAGCGTAAACTAAGACCTGGTTGCCTTTATTGGGTGCACGATCGGGTAACTCCTTAGGTTGATGATATTTTTAGCTTGTTGTTCACTATTGAGGTACTAGAGGGAAATACAACGACACTGCTGGGACCATTCTTTGGGGAAACTGAGTCGAATACTTTTGTTCTAATATTACCATGAGTTTTCAAACCAAGTCGTTACGGAATAATCCCGGGAGAGTCAACTTACCTACGTTGAATCTCGGTAGCGCGGAGTCTGAGACTACCAACAGTCTACCGATTCGAACATTAAAACGGAAGAATGTGAAAGTTCTTACCTTGGGCGAGGAGGAGAAGAAGTCTAATCTGTCTAGTGGATTGAGCCTATCAATACCCGCAGGCAAAACCAAGAGGGCTTCAATTCAGCAGGTGGTCACTTCTTCCAATACGCCTATTGATTTGAACCCCGAAGACAACCAATTGTCTGACAAAGTAGCCAATCTAAATCTAAAAGATTACACTGGTGAGACCAAGGCCCAGGTAATCACCACAAAGGTAACCACATCATCCATTACCCCTCAAGTGGCCGCAGCCGATGGATTCTCCTTGAATAACTTTAACGAAAACGACTTGTTGAGGTTAGAGGATTTGGGTGCCGGAAACTCTGGATCAGTGTTGAAGGTTATCCACACGCCATCACAGAAGACAATGGCGAAAAAGACCATCCACATAGAGAACAATCCGTCAGTGAAACAGCAAATAGCACGCGAGCTTAAGATCATGAACGAGTGCAAGTCCAAATATATCATTGAGTTCTACGGCTCATTTTTGCAAGAAGGGAACGTGATAATATGCATGGAGTATATGGATATTGGCTCCTTGGACAAAGTATTAAAGATAAACGGCCCCTTCCCTGAATTTTTCATAAACCATGTGGCCTATTCTGTATTAAATGGTTTGAAATACCTATACACCCAGCACAAAATCACACACAGAGACATCAAGCCTTCCAATGTGTTGCTAAACTCAAAAGGATCGCTACGATTATGCGATTTTGGCGTCTCCCGAGAATTGATAGGCAGTGTTGCCGACACTTTTGTCGGCACATCAACGTACATGTCTCCTCAGCGAATCTTAGGGGATAATTATACCATAAATGGCGACATATGGTCGTTAGGTTTGATGTTAGTGGAATTGGCAACCGGCTTCTTTCCATTCGGTGAAAGTGAGAAAGTTGCTCCAAACGGCATATTAGATCTCTTGCAGCGAATCGTGAATGAAGACCCACCAACTTTAAGAAGCTTCAACGACAAGTGGTTGCATGAGCATAACTTGACTTCAGAGTCGGTGGCCCAAAAGCCTCTATTCCCAAGGCAATATTCCTCGACCAACACACAATCTAATACCCCGGAGGGCGAAAAAGCTAAGCCTGATTATCCGTTTTCGGAAATATTTTGTGAGTTTGTCGAGTCTTGTTTAATAAAAGATGAAAGTAAAAGGCCATACCCTTCCGACTTACTCAAACATATATTTATATTAGTCTACAAGAAAGATTTGGACGCCCATGATAGCAAGAATCTCAAACAAGATATAAAAGATTGGTGCAAAAATGTCAAAAAAATGAAAAAAGCCTAGGCAAATATAGAAACTGCATTTTTCGCTCGTTAGCAGCGACTTACACTGGGGCACGGAACAGAATATGTGTTGTTTGTTACCCTTTAATCACAGATAAAGTTGGGAATCATTTAGATTTCTATACAATTTATCTTAAAAAACCCTCCAAATCTGTCATAATTCATTTATTGCGTTATGGTACAGTACTCTCGCACACTTATATACTCTTCGTATTGGTGGTATGTATCCCCCTACCTGTTAATACATTCACTAAATTAGGCTGATGTAGACGTCTGCTTTTTAATTTTAAACAAATCTTTATCTACTTGGTTGAAATATTCCAAAGGCAAGTATTGATGTGCAAAAGTAAAAATCGAATTCAACACTTCTTCAGAATTTTGATTCTTTGTTTTGATAGCTTTTGAGCGATTCATTAGAAATACAATGTCGTTAATATTCACCGTTCTTCTTTGTGCATGTGTAGAATAGTCGGCCAAATCCCTCATTTGGCTTTCTAAAAAGGCGTCTGAAAACTCCTCAATTAAATCCAATACCTCATTAGACAATTTTTTCTGTGACGCTCCAAATGTTCCATAAATCGAATCAAGTTGTTTGTCAACAACTAATGGTCTAGTGTCCTCATTAAGGAAATACTCCCCTAATTCTTTGACGTACTTCCAAGGCAATCTACTAGGGTCATTGGTTCTCTTTTTTCTAGGTTCCACAGCAGAAGTGGTATCACCTTGTATACCAAAATGCTCTCCTATAATGATATTCTCATCTTCGTCTTCGTCTTCATCTTCACTTCGTCTGTCCATTTTCAAATCTAGGCCAAACTCCTCTTGATTAATTTGTAGACTTGTATCATAGTCCTCCAAGTCATCATGTATTATTATTGCGGATATTTCCTCTGGGGTAGGGAGCAGGTCTCGTTTGCTTCTTTCGATGTCACCAGTATCCAATGATTGATCTTTTTGAATTTCTAAACGCAAGCTCTGGGACTGATCTGATTCTCTATGCGAACCTTCAAGTTCTGGGTCTTCTTCGATTTCGAACCTGTTCATTTCTAGATGTTCCACTTCTGGGAGTTCCATTTCTGTATTTTCCATCTCTGGGAGTTCCATTTCTGCATTTTCCACTTCTGGGAGTTCCATTTCTGTATTTTCCATCTCTGGGAGTTCCATTTCTGTAGTTTCCGCTTCTGGGTTATCCACTGTACTTGCTAAAGAGTTTCTATCTTGTCCATCTTCATCCATAGAATGATCCGTTATTTCTTTAATTAGATTCTCCGACAGATAATCAACAGAATTATCACCTGTTCTGATTAAAGAACTATTATTTTCGATTGCAAAGTCTTCTGAGATATTAACTGGGTCTTCCAGATCCTCATGCTGAACAGGGATGTCATTTTCCATAATAATATGTGAATCATTATGCAAATTACTGGAAATTGGCGACTGAACTGGACTATCCATTTCCGGTTCTTGAGAACCAGATTCTATGATCGCACTTTGTGCCACTGGCCCAGTATCACTGTTATCGTGAATTTTAAACTCGGTACTGTCGCTTTCAATAGCACTTTTGTTAACCAGATGATCATGATCATTAGCAAAGGAGTCTGTGGCACTTTGTTCATGTTCCACCGGCGAGAATAAATCGGAAATCCTTGGGGCAGTTGTTTTGTGCTCTGGTGTTAGACTAGTTAGGTTTGTAGCTTTTAGTGGCGAATTTTTATTTGAGGACATTATTGAGTTGTTGAAGGAATTGTAAAGGCTCCCCAAGCTTTGTGTGATTCGATTGATTTCTCCCTCAATGAACGGATCCACAAAATT
Organism: Saccharomycopsis phalli; assembly: GCA_020342235.1. Classification (NCBI taxonomy): domain Eukaryota; kingdom Fungi; phylum Ascomycota; class Saccharomycetes; order Ascoideales; family Saccharomycopsidaceae; genus Saccharomycopsis; species Saccharomycopsis phalli. Next base: position 1,576,832 of record CP073213.1, read on the forward strand.
GTCATTCGATAGTTCACTGGCCAGACTATCAAACTGGGAGCTCAACACTAACTCCAGTTTCAGCTCCATGATGATCCTAGATGATTCTTCATCAGTCTCTTCTTGTATTTCGGTATCGGTACGCGTGGAGTCTAAAATCTTCAACAACGACGAGTGTGCATTATTGAGATTCGTTGGGCTTTCAAGTCTACTGATTAACTCCGACACACGGTCATTTTCAAGTTCGCCTCTTTTCACCACATTTCTTTCATGCTCTAGTACTCTTGTGAGCATCCTCAAATCTCCCATTGGTGATGATTGTTGCTTCCTTATATAAGGTGCAGCTGAGTTCTGTGCCAATGACTTCCGTCCATAACGAGTAACAGGGGTCCGATTCACTTTTCTTGGTGTGTTTGACCGCCGTTTACTGGATCGCCTGTTGCTTTTAAACCTGTCACTTACTCTCAAGTGTTCGTTCCTAAGAGGATTTCGTTCGATGCTCTGCTTGACGGGGGACCTTGATCTGGCAGCCCCCAACACTTCTGAGCTAACGGGACTTGTCTATTAATTAGAAAAAAATATGTTTCCTCGAAGAAAAATACGTACCAACCCGTTGTGTCTTTCATCTTCACTCATGAACGCGGTATGTTTGGATTGTGTTTGTTGTATAAATAAACATACCCGAAGCCCTGGTCCACAGGCTCTGAAAATTTCACCGCACCATCAAAGACTACATGTTTCGTACCGCAGCAATCAGGCGGACAAAGTATAATTTTTTTTCCCGGAAAATCAATATACTGGCTTTCCATGAGTCTATTTTAAAGGATTTGCCAGAACATCCTGTTGTAGTGGTTGGTGGTGGTCATGCTGGCTGTGAGGCTGCTACCGGGGCGGCCCGAAGTGGAGCAAAAACCACATTGATCACGCCGTCATTTGATAAGGTGGGTACCTGTTCATGCAATCCATCAATGGGAGGGGTTGGAAAAGGCACGTTGCTCCGGGAAATCGACGCCCTAGACGGTATAGCTGCCCGGATTACAGATCTTGCGGGGATCAATTATAGAATACTCAATGCCTCCAGGGGAGCAGCAGTGTGGGGTCCGAGGGCACAAATAGACCGGAAGTTGTACTTGGAGAATACCCAGAAGATTATTGGAAACTACCCTAATTTAGAGGTCTTGGAGGCTAGCGTCGAGGACATTATCATTGATACCACCGAGCTGACACTGGCAGACAATAGTGGGAGATTGTACGGCAAGGTGAGAGGTGTGATATTGGGCGACGGCCAGATAATAAAGACGTCCAAGGTGGTGATTACCACAGGGACGTTTCTTGGTGGAGAAATCCACATTGGATTGACGGTATATCCATCAGGACGCATCGGCGAGGCTGCGACGTTTGGAATCAGCAAGACACTCCGTGAAGCTGGGTTCAGATTGGGACGGTTGAAGACTGGTACTCCACCAAGAATGAGTGCAAAGGGCATAGACTATCAGAGCCTTGAGGTGGTGCACGGTGACCAGCCGCCTCATCCAATGAGCTATCTCAATGACAGCATAGGCATTGGTGCCGAGAACCAGGTGCCTTGCTGGGGCACTGAAACCACTCCTGAAATGCATGCGTTGATTCTAAAGAACTTCCACAGATCAGTCCACATTCGTGAGACCATCAAGGGACCAAGATACTGTCCTTCCATCGAGTCCAAGATCCGAAAGTTCCCAAATAGGGGCTCTCACAGGGTTTGGTTGGAGCCCGAAGGACTTGACTCGGACGTTATTTACCCAAATGGTATTTCATGTACGATGCCAGAGGATGTGCAAGAGCAGATGATGAAGCTCATTCCCGGCTTGGAGAACTCCAAGATGCTTCAGCCAGGATACGGTGTTGAGTATGACTATGTTGATCCGATTGAGTTGAGCAACACTTTGGAGACTAATTTGGTCCAAGGTCTTTTTCTTGCAGGGCAGATCAACGGGACGACAGGATATGAAGAAGCAGCGGCCCAGGGATGTGTCGCAGGAATAAATGCAGGACTAAAGTACTTGGAGAAGCCTCCGTTGGTTGTCTCGCGTTCGGAAGGCTATATGGGGGTTTTAATCGACGATTTGATCACCAAGGGGGTCACGGAGCCTTATCGGATGTTCACGTCTCGCTCCGAGTTCAGATACAGTGTGCGCTCAGATAATGCTGATATGCGATTGACGGCCAAAGGAAGAGAGTTGGGTGTTTGCGGAGATGAGCGGTATGCCCGATTCAAGAGTGACATTGCGCAAATGGAGGAGACAATTGAGCTTCTAAAATCGATAAAGTACAAGTCCTCAGTATGGAAAGCGTACTTTGGGCTGTTGCGGATGAAAGACGGGACCAACAAAGTCAGTGCTTATCGTATGTTGGGTTACAGGGAGATGACCCCGCAGAGGTTGGATGATTTCTTCTCCAAGTGCCAGCTTCCTAGTCTTTTCAAGAACATACCCGACAGAGTGAAGAATAAAATCGATGCCGACGCAAAGTACTCTCCGTATATGCCACGGGAACAATCGTTTGTTCGAGCGTTTCAGGCAGACGAGAACTTGCTATTGCCCGAAAAATATGACTACTCGCAGGTTCAAGGACTCACCCCAGAAGTCAGTGAGATATTGAACACTGTGCAGCCGTCAACGATAGGCCAAGCTCGAAGAGTGCAAGGGGTCACTGCACAGGCGTGCTATGAACTATACCGACTCTCCAAGTTCCTGCAAAGGGACACTTTACAAAGCCCGACTGGTTCTGAGGTACAGTTGTAAATACTAATAAATATTGTGTAAATTAAGTTCATCATATGTATTACATAGGACCGTTCTGTCTGTCAGCGGTTCTTGGTTTTGCCTTGATGATGTTGTCAACTCTAAGCAACACTTCAGCAGCCTCAGTGGCACTGTTGACGACGTGGTACTTCAACTTGTAACTCTCGACTATTCCCAATTCTCTCATGTCGCCAATAGTACCCTTGTTCAAGTCCAATCCGCTGGTATTCAAGCCATTGTAAATGGCAGTACGCAATTTAGTAATCAACTCGCTGCTGTCGAACCCGGCATTGTCTGCCAATATGATAGGCAACTCACGCAACGCCTTGCCAAAGCTTTCAATGGCTAGCGACTTTTTGCCATCGATGTTGGCCGCAACTTGATCCACTGCCTTGGACATGATCATCTCGGAACAGCCGCCACCAAGAACAGTCTTGGTAGACTTTACAGTTTGCGACAACACACACAAGGCATCGTGCAAAGACCGTTCCGCCTCATCCAACAACTGGTCGGTGGCACCTCGCAATACAATGGTGCATGCCTCTCCTGCCTTTACCCCTGAAAACCGGGTATACGTATCTTCGCCGATGATGATCTCCTCGATAGTTTTGCAGTGGCCCAATCTGACCTTTTCTGGGTGATCAAAAGTCGAGACGACCTCTCCACCGGTCACCAAGGCAAGCCGTTCAATGCCGTCAAAGTCGGCATGCTCAATGGTGTTGATGTTTGCATCGGTGAACAACTGCTCTGGATAGTCGTAGATCAATTGTCTGTTGACAAAGCAGTTGATGTCAAAGTTCTTGATCTTGTTAACCTTAGTCTTCATTTTCTCCTTCTCAGACTTTTCCAACTCTGCCAATTTGGCAGCAGAGTTCACCTTGAACTTGGCACCAAAGATTTTGACCTTGTCTGTATCCATTGAAGTGTTGGCAATCAAGATATTACAATCATGAATTGCCTTTGGCTGGTTGACACCGAACTTCTTACCCAAGATGAACCCATCGTCCAAGTACGAGTCCGATAATTTCCCACCCACAATCTTCAAGATTTGGATGTGCTCCAAGTTCACGTCGTTCTTCAATCTCAAGACAGCATTAACTGCAAGCTCCGAAAACTGAGCCTTATCCTGCGACAAAATCTTGGACGATAAGGTGGTCTTGGCGATGTTGACCAAGTCCTCTCTAAATTTTTCTGGATTGCCACTGTGGTCAATGGCAGAGTTGTTCAACGCCTCGATAGCAACTTTGGAAGCGATTCTGTAGCCTTCAATGATGGTTTGTGGATGGATTTTCTTGTTGATTAATTTTTCAGCCTCCTTTAATAATTCAGACGCCAACACCGTCACCGAAGTTGTACCGTCTCCAATGTTGTCATCCTGAACTTTGGACAAGTTCACCAACACCTTGGCGGCAGGATTGTCCAATGGGATCGACTTCAAAATAGTAGCCCCATCGTTGGTAATCAACGAAGTATCAGAAGAGGCAGACTGTAATAACTTGTCCATTCCCTTTGGACCTAGGGTCGATTTGACCAAGTCACCCACAGCAATTGCTCCAATAAATGCAGAAAGACGAGCATTTTCAGCTCTTTCCTCAGAAACCTGATCTCCAAAGATATTCACTGACTAGATATTAATAACACTCCAGATCACATGTTAGCCATACTCACCATTTTGATACCTACTGCGTCGTTGGAAAATCAGAAAAAATATCATGGACCATGTCACATGACAATTGCGCAGACATGTGCGTCGGATAACAGATCAATACTGTTATCGCCATCTTTGTTTTGACGATCATTCTCTTTCCATAATGTCTCTTCCCAACGCTTACGTTACACTTCTTTACTCGGCATCATATCTCCCTGGTGCGTTGGTTCTAGCCAAATCTTTGAGGGACCTGGGGTCCGTGGCCGGAAAGTTGGTTTGCTTGCTTCCCAACAACCGGGCTGATTTGTTTACCCAACATCAGCTAGATTTACTCTCTGCAGTATATGATGAGCTTTTGGATATCGACCTCTTGGACTCTGAGAACTCAACCGACGGAGCAAACTTGAATTTGTTGCTCAAACGCCCGGAGTTGGCTAAGACATTTTCCAAGATCCAAATCTATGGACTTCACGCCAAGTTCAACAAGGTGGTCTATTTGGACGCGGACACTTTGATCTTGCAGAACTTGGACCACTTGTTTGATGAAAATGTTAATGAGGGCGAGATATTCGCGTCTCCAGATTCTGGATGGCCGGACATTTTCAACACCGGCTTGTTTTTGATGAAGCCGTCTTTGAAAGCGTACTCGGGTTTGGTTAGCGTTCTTCAAGAGAAGTCTGCGTCAAGTAGTTTTGACGGTGCTGACCAAGGGCTATTGAATGAGTTCTATCAAAGTTTTGGTGCCTTTAATAAAGAGGGGACAAGATCCTGGAGACGATTACCGTTTCTTTACAACGTGACTCCAACTGGACAGTACCAATACAACCCTGCATTCAAGCGGTTCCACGAGGACGTGAAGGTGTTGCACTTTATTGGAAACACCAAGCCGTGGAATGTTGCAGTGACTCATGGATCTACTAAGGTAGATGATGTTATTGGTGACTCTGATGGGTTCACCAAGTTATGGTGGAAGACTTTCTACAAGCACTATGGGGAAAACACTGATGTTGGTGCATTGATTTACCGAGGGCCTCAACAGGGTGATTCCAAGTCTGGATTGTCCGATCTCAGCGGAAACTTTAAGTCGTTACGGGTTGATGAGGATGCTGCTCCTGTGCCAGCGCCGGAGGGAGGTATTATTGAACAAATTTTCCACAACCGTGTCAAGGCTGAGAGAACTTTTGGCCCAGACCCGTTTTAGATGGCGAGTGCTGGTCCATGACAGAAGGCGAGGACTATGTAGTATTTATTGTGATGATGATGATGTGGTTTTTTGTTTAGGTGTTGTTAATTTGCTTAATATTCTCACTTGATTTCTAATGAAGATATTATCAGTGTGTAGTATGGTAGAATAATAAGATATTATTGGTGAGTGGTATGGTAGAGTAATAAGATATTATCAGTGAGTAGTATGGTAGAATAACAAGGTATTATCGGTGAGTAGTATGGTAGAACATGAATGTCCACGATACCATGCAGTGAATATACATACTAGTTGTAATATAGTTACTAAAATACGATTTGGGAAATTGCTAAAATATATTCGCTTGACTATTAAAGAAAAGTCTAATTATTTATACTTTCAAGGCCAATGCTGGATGTAAAGTAGAGCTGCACCAGTGGTGCACTTTACCAACGGAGGAGCCAGACAAGCAACAATTCAAGGCAAAGTTCTAATTCTCCAAAGGAATTGAATGACAAACCGATTATAAAAATTAGGCTAAACCGTGTTGTTCATTACACTGGTTGTGGTGTTGCGGTGCAATATTCAGCCGTGCCTCGACTACCAACTACAATGCGATATGTTGCATGAATTTATTAATGATATATTTTGACTGCCATGGTGAAAATTGCGCAAACTACCATCTCAAGAGAGCCATCTCGTTACGCAATCTATTGTAGTCAAACAAGTCCTCAATCTGTCCGGTACCAGAAACAGCAATGTCCTTGTCCCACAAGGCGTGTTGCGCCCATGCGGTGACGTCCTTCACGGAGACACTATCGATATTCTTGTAAATCTCATCGATGGAAGCTCTTCTGTCGTTGACCAAGACCTTGGAGCCAATATCGTTGGCGACTGCGACGGTGGAGTTCAAAGCAAGCACGAGCTTGGTCTTCAAGAGAGCCTTGGCCTTGACGACTTCGGCTTCGGTGACGTCGGTGGACAATCTGTTCCATTGTTTCAAGGAGAAGTGCACCAAGTCGTCGATGTTGCCGACGTTGGAAGACTCGGTGTAGAAGCCCCACAACCCGGAGTTGGCGTAACTCTTGGAGAAGTGCTCAAACGACTCGGCCAAGTGGTGTCCGTGGACAATGTCGGCCAACTTGGAGCCTTGTCTGACGGAGCTTGGCTCGCTGGAGTTGTAGGTGCCAAACACTTCGGCAGCGACCTTGGCGGTGTAGTAGTCGTCGGACTTGAACGAAGGGCCCTCAACCGCGATGGCAATGTAGGCACGTGGCAAAGTGTCGTCTCTGAAACGCAAATCGGATCCCAAGAACTTGGATGGCGCCGGTTGTGGAGCAACTCCGTTTGGAAGCGAGATTTTCTTCTCGACCAACTCAACCAACTCCTCGTGGTTCACGTTACCTGCACCGACAATCACCGCGTTCGACGACACCGCATGCTTCGAGAGGAAGGAACTGACGTCCGAGGCCTCCAAGCCGCTGATGGACTCGACGGTTCCCAAGGTTGGCAAGGCCAACGGGGTCTTTTGGAAAGCAGTAGCAGCCAAGTGTTCCAACACAGTTCGCTTTGGGTTGGCCTCAACCGCTTCGGCCGCGTTGATAGCAGCCTCCTTGCTGGCGTCAAACACAGACGAGCTGAGCTCGTTTTGCGAAAGGTGCTTGGCAATTAAGTCAATGACGGCAGACGACTTGGCTACCGAGGTCCCGTAGATTCCAAGGGACTCCTTCTCAACCGAAGCGCCCAAGACGATTCCGTTCTTGGCGGCGGCATCCTTGCTCCCGTCGACAATGGCCTTGCTCAAAACGCTGGTGACACCATTGTTGTATGGGGTTTCGAATTTGGATCCGGCCCCAAGCCACAACCCAATGGTTGACGATTTGGCCAATGGGTTGGACTCAGTAGCAACAGTAAACCCATTAGACAATGAGGTGTACTTGGTTTTATTGCTGGCAGTAGTGAGAAAACGACGCCCAGTGCTCTTGGCAGAAGAACGAAACATTGTGTCAAGTTTGTGGTGTATAAAGTCGACTGGGAAATATAATTTTCAAATGCCTAGCACGATCCAATCACAATCTACGAATTCGAAATATCATGCTGCGCTCCGGGGCTCCTAATGTGTGTACCAGGGCACATGGTAGCTACACGATCGCACTCAGGTCCATTGATTTATTATAAAAAGCAATTTATGTTTCGTAAATACTCATAGTAAAACGCCACAATATTCAAGTGGCTATCAAACTCAATAAACTCATTCACACTGTGAATGCCGTGCAATGACTCCTCGTTCATCATCGACCCTGGCAGATACCGGTAGATGTTGTCTGTCAAGTCCCAGTAGTATCTCGTGTCAGTGTTGCCTGTCGACAAGAGCGACGTCACAATCACCTCATTATCAATGACATCGGGATACACCACATCCTCGTAGAAATGCCGTAATGTGCCACTGAAAACTTCCCAGGTTTTCCCGGAAGTAGGGCTGATTGGCGCAGGTTCAAGCGGGGCAGCAAGCGTCAAATTGAAAAACCCAGACGTGGTTGGCAGCTTGATTTCTCTGCCGTGGTAAATCACCCCCAAGTCAAACTTGTCTGCAATCTCCTTTATATTGCCCAAAATCTTTTCAGCGACCTTCGACACACTACTGCCAACATCAACCCTCGAATTGACCACAATAGACACCGACTCGGGCAACGCATTTGCCTTGATGCCCCCGGAAATAATGTCAGTCGCCTGAGAGGTCGTAACCATGTACTTCAACAAGTCGTTCTTCCCTAAATATTCAAGCACCACAGCCTTGTCAGCTTCGTTCTTTTGCGAGTTAAGAATACTCTTTCTCAACTTGTCCGGAATATGTGAGGCATGCGACCCCAAACATTGCAAGAATCCATTGACTGGCGAAAACTCCGGAAGCGTCGACTCAAAGGGAGTGTTTTCTATAAGCGAAATCAATCGACTTGCAATTCCAATTGCAGTATGGTCTGGAGGAACCGAAGAGTGTCCTCCTGGTGTAGTCAACGAAATGGCAAAATCAACATATCCCTTCTCACTAGTAGGAATGGCCACAACGTAACGATCGTCGGCCTTGAGAACTCCGGCATTGCCTTCGTCCATAATCGCATAAAAGGCTTTCTTGCCATACTTTTCAAGCAAAAAGTCCGAGATGGTATGGGCACCAAGAATTCCAGAGGCCTCCTCGTCGAATCCAAATGCAAGGACAATTGATCTTTTGGGGGAAAACTTGTCTTTAACCAAGAGCTCTATAGACTCAAGAAGCCCAATCAAGAGGTTCTTGCAGTCGGAAGATCCCCGTCCCCAGAGATTTTCGCCGTCATAATGACCAGAATATGGAGGGTGTGTCCATTTATCAGCAGTAGCCCATTCAACTGGGACTACGTCCTGATGTGCAGCCAATAAAATCGGCTTCAAGCTTTTGTCCGAGCCTTGCCAAGTGTAGACAAGACCGTACTTGTTGACTTTTTCCAAAGACAAATGCTCGTGGACATTTGGAAAGGCAGTTTCCAAGTAAGCATGGAACTCCTTGAAGCGATCGAAAAACGGGTCATTGAGGTCCAAGTACTTGGTCTGGTCATCTACCTCGGTGACAATTTGGACTGCATTGGACAATTTGGCGGCGGAGTCCTTCCGAAAGTTTTCATCGTGCAAAATAGTATCAATAGCTCCTTTGAACGAGTCAAAGTCGCTGGCAATATATTTTTGACTAAATGGGCAATGTTCTTCGGGATCGTACTGAAAAGCAGCGTCCGACTGGCTCAATGCCGGGACTAGGTTATAAACATAGTAAACCACGAGCGAAATAAATACCCCAAGGGATAATAATTTGGCCTTTGAATTGTGTGCAATGCCCAATTTATCACTAGATTTTCTTTTCTCGTCCATTGGGATTAGCATTGCGGGTGTTTCTCAAAGGAGATGTAGTAAAGAGAAGCGGTATCGTATTTATAAGCACGGCCTTGTGAATGTATGTATACGAAAGTTGAGCAACCTACCGAATTAGGCTAAGAAATATAGTACATTAAACATAAATAAAACTATTTAAAAGTATTGGCAATAATATGCTTTTCTCGTTCTGGCTTGAATGGCTTTGAGCCTTGTTTGCTGTGTCGTCTGTCATTTTGTTCCTTTCGCTTAATGCTATCAAGCTGCACCCTTCTGCGATCGGAATCCTTCTTGATGCCAATTGGCACATGTCGATGTTTGGAGATTCTTCGGATTTCCGGCATGAACTTAAATTTCTCCTTCAACTTGGCGTCATACTCCAACTTGTTGCGTTCTCTCGTAGATTTCACATTGGTCCGCTCCCAAGCTACTGCCCGCCATATCCGGATATTACAGTCATCCGAGCCGCTAAAGATAAACTTGCTGTCCAATGAGTATTTCACACAGTCCACGTGCTGCATTCGCTTAGTGTGGTACACTTCTCTCGAGTGCCCCTCGTAGTTGTTGAAGATACGAATGGTTCTATCATACGACCCGGAAACAATCTCTTTTCCGGTTGGCGAGTAGTCCACTGTAGTAACGGCACTAACATGGTCCTTGTAAACGTTTGTACTTCGGCTCAAGTTTCTCATGTCATAGCCATAGATGTTGCTGTCCTCAGAGCCACACACGAAATTGTACGCTGACAATGGGTTGAACGAAATGGCATTGGTTTTTAAGGTATTGGCAATCTTTTGCGTCGGCGAGTTGGTTCGAATATCATAAAGGACAACTGAGTTGTCGGTACCTGCTGACGCAAAAATGTCCTTCTCGACATTATTGAAGCGCACCGTGATGATATTGTCTGCACCCCAAGTGAGGTTCGATATAGGGTTTGATCGAGTACTGTCCCATAGCTCGATGTTGGTTCCTCCAGTGACAAACAAGTTCTTGCTGAAATGGTGGTCAAGCGAGTCGTACGCATTAGTACCCACATATGTCTTGATCAACCCATTGGTATTGACATCCGTCTCATTTGCATCGTCTTCCCGTTCGTCTTCCGACTCATAGTCGCTGTCCAGATCCTCAACATCTTCCAACTCCTTCAACTTCTTGGGCTTTCCTCGGAAGTCCTCGTCCTTCACCGACCACATTTTAATGCTCTTATCGTGACCACAACTGAGCAATTTACCATTTGGTGCCACAATCAAGCCGCTCACACGTCCATAGTGTGCCTTGAAAGATACAAATTCCTTCCGTGCCTTGACATTCCAGTACTTGATCACACCGTCACCACTTCCCGTGGCAACCTGATTCAAGGTGTTAAAATTGCATGCTATAGAGTACACTGCGTCTCTGTGTCCATCGCCCAACTGACCCACAAACGGCTTGGCAAACATCCGTTCCATCTTGGTGGCAGTTAATGCCTTTTGGTACTCTCTGGCCCGTTCAAAAGGATGCAACGCCGGGTCCAAATTACGAGATACCCGTGTTTCATCTGTGTTTCTCTCCGGGATATAAGTATCACTTGATCGTGATATTGTCTTGATCTTCATGTTGCAAAGCAAACGATGGTACTAAAATTTTTTTTCTCTAGCTATATCAGACTGCAGAGCCATGCATAGATATACACTTTAGATTGGCATTTCATTTACAACAGGGGTGGAATGGATATCGAGAAACAACCAAATCTGCCGAAAAATGGCAAGAGACGTGGCTTGAAATCGAGCATGTTGCTTGGCGTGATCTTGTTTACCTCGATGGTTTTATGGAATGGTCGGTTTCACTGGCAGTCTGTTACTGCCGTAGGAGCTTCTGATGGCCTTTGTCCTATCAGCACCAAGCTTGTTCCCGAGGATTTTGACAATTTGCGTAGCACCATTGACCGGATTCTTCATGATGAGTCCTTTAGAAATCAATCGGCAGAAAAGCTTGGTGGAGCTGTGCGGGTTGCAACTGAAATCAAGGATCACTGGAGAGATGTCAATGGAGACAATTTCAAGTCTTTTGCTCAACTCCACAAGTACTTGCGGTCGACTTTCCCGTCCATTTACGAGAAATTGGCTGTTGAAACTGTCAACAAGTATGGTCTTGTCTACACTTGGCAAGGCTTGGACAAAAGCTTGAAGCCGATTTTATTGACTGCGCATCAGGACGTGGTCCCAGTTGAATGGGCCACTGCTGATAAATGGACACATCCTCCATATTCTGGGCATTATGACGGTGAAAAACTCTGGGGGCGAGGATCTTCCGACTGCAAGAACCTCTTGATTGGGCTTCTTGAGGCAATTGAAGTTCTCCTAGCTGAGAATTTCAAGCCCCAACGATCGATTATTTTGGCATTTGGATACGATGAGGAGGCTTCGGGTACCCTTGGTGCCGAGAAAATTGGTCAGCTATTGCTTGAACGGTACGGACAAAACTCGATCTATGCCTTACTTGATGAGGGAAATGAAGGCGTGGCCAAGGTGTCAGACAGGTACTTTGCCCAGGTGATCACTGGTGAGAAGGGGTATGTTGATAATGTTATTCGACTAACCACTCCTGGTGGACACTCGTCTGTTCCTCCAGACCACACAGCCATTGGTATTGCCTCGCAGTTGGTCACGTTAATCGAAGACACGCCGTTCAGATCGCAGTTGACCAATGTGAACCCATTCTTGGGGTTTCTACAGTGCTATGCGGTGCACTCGAAGGAAATCAGGCATGACTTGAAGAAGAATATCTTGCAAGCTGGGCTTGATGCTGAGGCAAACCAAAGACTAGTGGGCTTTCTAGATGGTGACAGAAATACAAAGTACCTCATCAGAACGTCACAGGCCACTGATATTATTGCGGGTGGTATAAAGAACAATGCCTTACCCGAGTCTGTTGAAATTCTAGTCAATACAAGAATATCGGTAGAATCGTCTGTTGGTGAGACTGCTGATAAAATCACCGGCAACATTGTTGAGATTGCCAACAAGTTTGACTTGGGAGTGGTGTTTGAAGGAAAGGAGATCAAGCTGGACAACGGGCAGGGGTACTTTAATTACAGTTTAGTAGACCGATTGGAGCTGGCGCCGATTTCTCCCTGGAGTGGAGATGTCTGGGATGTGTTTAGTGGAACTTTGCGGCACTTTTATGAGGATGTGGTGTTTAATGGTACTATGAAGGAACCCTTGGTTGTGACCCCAGGGTTGATTGGAGGCAATACCGATACTAAGAATTACTGGAAGCTAACCAATAACATTTACCGGTATCAGCCAGGGACTTTGAGCGGGGGAGATCTGCACATTCACACGGTGGACGAGTTTGTAAGCATTGAAGCACATTTATCCATTGTGACATTTTACTATGAATACTTGCAGAATATCAAGACGCCAGTGGATTTTGATTGTGAGTAGAGATGGATATGGTTATACACGGGTGTTGTAGGGTGTTGTAGGGTGTTGTAGGGTGTTGTACGGGATGTATGTTATACAGGATGTATGTTAAACAGGATGTATGCTGTACGGGATGTATATAGGAGGATATGATTATACCGGGAGGTATATAGTAGGTGTAATGAAGAAGATGAAAGGGTACCTTAAAGATTTATTTGCCGTCTTTTTGGTTTTTAGGAAATGGTCTAGCCAAGTCCATTCCCTTTGACCAAAGAATGTCTTACCTTCTCCAGATATAAATAGTCAGACTATTCTCTGAATAGTCAAGCGAATATATTTTAGCTATTTTACCAACTTCTTATCCTAGTCATTATATTACAGTAGGTACGCTATATAGAATGTATATAGTAGGTATGTTATATAAAATGTACGTTAAACAGCATAGGCATGTTATACAGAATGTACAGTATACAGGTATAGGTATTGTATGAATTGATTATTTAACCAAGAGCGGCTTGTTATTTCTTAGGCACGCTAGTTGGCAATGGCAAGTTGTCAGATCTGGTCTCCTCCTCCTTTTGCTTCTTCTTGGCGACAGCATATACCAAACCAGCAGCAAACCCAATGAAGATCGAGGACACCGATAAAAAGTTGACGGAGGCGTCAAAGAAAACCAATCCGGACAAGGCGATTGGCAACTTGTTCAAAGCACCGACCATGGAGTATGTAGTTGAAGAAGTGACTCTGATACACCAACCAGAACAGTAGGAGATACCCACTGAGGATGCGCCAGAAAAGATCATCAAAAAGATCACAAGGTTCTTAGTGGCTGGTGGGAAGTTTCTAGCAATGTTGGCTGGAGACCAGTCCTCAAGGACAAAAGTGGCGACCAACAAGATTGGAATGGAGAGCAAGTTGTTGAAGAACATGGTGTCAAAGTCCTTGAAGTTTGTCTTCTTTATTCTGACGCGCATGTACAAGACAAAGGCAGCCGAGGCAAAACAGTTGGTGAACATCCAGATGTACCCGATGTTTAAGCCGAAGATGGAGAATTCATCAGGGTTGGCTGGGGCCTTTTTGTCGTCACCGACAGCGGCAACTACCGAAGACAACACCATCAATACAAACGACGAGAGGGCCATGGAAGTGACCTTGCCTCCAAACCACAATACCTCACCGTAGGCAATCAAGATAATGGTCAAGTTCTTGAAGATGGTGTAGACAGGGATGGCCAAGTACTGCAAGGACTTGGAGGAGGTGTAGATCATGGCGACCAACATGAAGACGATTGGCGACCAGTACTTTGCTTCTTCCTTTGTGACCTTTCTGTAGTTTGCGATACCCAATGCCTTCAAGACCACCAACGTGACGACACACACCAGCGACTGCACTGCCAACAACAAGAAATTCAAGTTGAAGCTGCTGTTGCCGGACACGACGTATTTGTTGGTGCATGTCATCAAAATCGAAGACAAACAATAGGCAAAAATGGACACTGGCCCATTGTTGGCGACGGATGAAGTGAGAATGGCCATGGTACAATAAGAATTTCTATGCTGCAATGGCTCGTGAAAATGTCCTGGAAGTTGTCTCTTGTGTAGTCACTGCGTGGTCAGAAATACAAAAGGGATCAGATTTTTATCGTGCCAGAAATTTGCGTGGTGGAAAAGATTTCATCGTCTGCCATTCCATGTGGATAAACGCAATCATGTACTGACAGATACGCGAGCCAACCAAGGCCACGCGCAGACTTTGCTCCTTCAACCACCATGCCTGTGTCTGTCGCGTTCATTTGTACCGGCAATATCTGCCGATCGCCAATGGCTGAAGGTGAGTACTTGGCATGTTGCCGATTCAACTAACATTACAGCCATGTTTGCATACAAGATCAAGGAGCGTGGGCTTGACGCCAAAGTCGACAAGATCGACTCAATGGCCACCACCAGATGGGAAGTTGGTAACAGCCCAGACTCCCGAACCGTGACGGTCTGCAAACGAAACAAGATCCCAATCCTGCACCGGGCAAAGAAGGTCAAGGACGCAGACTTCAAGACCTTTGACTTTTTGATTGGCATGGACCAGGGCCATTTGCGGGAGTTGAAGGACATGAGACCAAAGGACGCGAACCCTGTTATAAAGTTGATGGGGGACTACAAGCCGCTGGGCTCCAAATTGGACTACATTGTCGAGGACCCTTGGTACGGAACCATCAAGGACTTTGAGGTTTGCTACGAGCAACTCGACAGCTTTATCGACGAGTTCATTGAACAAGAAATAGTCTAATCTTACATAGGTCAGCAACATATGCAGTCTGTGCATTAGGTAAAAAGCTTTAATATTTACAAGGTCGTCAACTCGTGTCAGCTTATTTCTCATAAAAGCCCCCATGGAACTTTCGGTTTTGCACATATCGCAAATGTGTACCGCTCAATGGAAGCGCCTTGCGCTGCTCTTCCGATCGGATAACAGAGCCAACCGACATAAACAACCCAAAAGTAGCAACCGACCCGCCAATGTACTGGCCCAAGGTCTTCAAGTACCCATTGGGACCTGGTCCCTGAGTCAAAATCGCATACCCGCCAAAAACCACACCCACCATAACCCCAACGGTACCACCCATCATGGCACCCATCTTGAACTTGTCAAAGAGACTCATCTCTTGTCCATATTGAACCCTTTGTGCTGGAGGCATCTTGTATTTGCTTACTGTCTTGACGCCCCATGAAAACTAGCAAAACCATGCCATGCGTTACCCGGATCACAAAAAAGTCAGATACGTTGCAGGCTTTAGACAGAATTATTGATGCCAGAGGTGTTTGAAAGTCATTGCTAAGAAACAAACAGCGCAGCATGTCACAACCAGTCAGCAATCCTAGAGCCACGCAGATTGCAAAGGCAATCAGAGACAATCCTTTGCTCAAACAAAGAAAAGGTTTGCTTCATCCAGCCAAGAAGGTAGATTTCTTCAGGTACAAAAGGGCAGTGCGAGCACTCTTGTCGGACGATTATAAACAAAAGCAAAAGAATTCGCCGTTATTGCCTATTATTAATACAGAAGAAGAAGCCATGAAATACTATATTGAAGTAATTCAGGCCGCACTCGTCTATCCAGTGAATAAAATCTCAGTTGAAGAAGCAAAGGAAAAGCAACAGTCAGTCGAGAATGGATTCCCAAATTTGATCGTTGACCCAAAGGCCACATTACAGCCAGATGAGTACTACCTCTGGAATTACGAGCTTCCTCGCCCTTTTGCAGCATTGTACGGTGTCTTGTTCCTTGTCGCAGTCTTTGGATTGATCCTCTTCCCATTGTGGCCTTACAAGTTGAGACTCGGTGTTTGGTACCTATCAATGGGCTTCTTGGGCTTGCTTGGATTGTTTTTTGCCATGGCAATTGTGAGATTGATCTTGTTCTGCATAACATACCCAATCTTGCCTCCTGGATTCTGGATCTTTCCAAATTTATTTGCAGACTGTGGCTTCTTCGAGTCGTTTGTTCCAGCAACCGGGTGGGGCAATGAGGTTTTAGATCCAAAAAGCGCCAAATTCGCCGAGAAAAAGCGAATCAAGGCTGAAAGGGCCGCCAAGAAGGCTGCAAAATTTGCAAAGGAGTCAGAGAACGTAGAGGTCATTGGCACCGACAAGTCGGGAAAGGAGGCCGTCAGTACAGGAAGAAGAGTGACTTTAGAAGAAGTCGCAGAATAAGCAATTCATGTATATCAAATATGTAAAACTCAGCAATATTGAAATTCATATGGATAGTAGTAGGAAAAGTGGGAGTTTGGATCATACGTAATGTAGCTTTCCCAATTGTGCCCAGATTCAGCATATTCTGGTAAGCTACATCCTGGCAACATGTATGGAGGTGACCATGGGTGGCTGTAGGTGTCCTGGTCATTATCATATACAGCAATAGGCATATTGGCATCAGTGGCTAGACTATTAGTACTATTTATCCTGGCTACTTGCGAAAACATACTATAATTTATAATTCTCATGTCAAGTAGGCCTTGTAAGTTTTCTGTAAATTTGATTTTATCCCGCGGTAGTGCCGCATATCGCATATAAATCATTTGATTGATTCCAAACTGTGGTTTAACGATTTTTCGTTTCTCGGCTAAATTGCAATTTTTTGTTTCATATTTATCTGGTGATGACCGCAAGTCCAATTGGCAAGGCTGCTTGTTTTCCAGAAATGCGCCCTCGCTTTCATCAGACTGTATAATTGATGAACCGCACTTTTTAGGCATTGAAAAGAGTAAAATATATGGCTACAAAAATTAGACTGTGGGAGTATATATAGGCATTTCCTAGAATGGAACGTATGTGAGTGAATCAATGTTTGTGGAACAAGCCGTGATTGCAGGTAACTACCACAACGCAAGATCAACCTCAAACTGGCCAAAAGAGGTAATACCTATTTAATTGTCACTGTCCACTGGTTTGGTTTTGGCGTCTCTGTCAAGTATTGGGCAGATTAAATCATATTTCTTTAAAAGGACCACAGGTCATGAGATTTAACGACCTTCAAATATGATTGAGAAATAAAAAAATTCCCATTTCCACGGAAGAACTCTATGGAACTCCCTTGTATTACACCAACTGGTAAATAATTGAAGATTGCATTACCCCGACAAGTACCACAAAGTCAACTCAAAGCTAAGGCAGATTGTTGTACATTACAGTCTATGAGCATGTGTATAAGCATGAGGAGTATTATCCAACTGAAATCCCATGTCAGTAGTCCTATATTGGACTTCTCTTTACACAATGGCTTTTAGGGACGTTGCACGTTGCCAAATAAATACAAGGGCTTGGCCGAGTTACTTTTATTTTTGTCGGGCATGATGAATATTAAATTAATTACTTGGCCAAACGGAGTTTTCCGGGTCCGCTGAATATTTCTTTAATAGAGACAAGGCATTCTAATTGACAGAAAATAATATAAATCGCACAAATTTTGTGCACACATACTATTGGTATATTAACTGTACCCTCCACCCGGTGGATGCTGTAGTTTGAGCATAGAATAAAACCGGATAAAATTTTAGTAAGGAATTAGAGTTGCCGATGTTGTCGCATATACATACGTGGTGTTGTTTGCATATCTGAATCAAAGTATTGTACTCAGATTGAGTCAACAATGATTGCTAATTTATCCGCGCCAATACTGCCATTACCTTTACGCACGGGTAATACAGGTATATAACGGAGAGATGAATACTTGTATAATTATTTTTAAGCATTGGCAGTAATTTAGCGATAGGAAGATTGCGATTATTAAGGAGTTGGGAGCGGCTTGCTGGAATGTTACGAAATGTGGAGTTGTTCCCCAGGTCTGCGCCGTACTTTGTAGGGTAGAGCAAAAAAAAAAGAGAGACAAAAGATCCGGGGATAAATCTGCGGCAATACAATTCTAAGCCACCATATCTCGGGAACTAATTTTATCAAAGTATTTTTTTTGTATAGCGTAGGCTATTTTCACAGTTTTCCATTTGAGGTGAACCCTGCCTGTAATTCTGGTCCCTTTTCGTCGCCTGTATATTCTTTCCGAAAAAACAGTCCAGGTTCCTATTTGGGGTTTCCAAAAACAGTTTTGAACTTGACTTTTCCTTGGTTTGATATCTATATGAATAACCATTGTTATACTAGCGGCATTAGTACTCGGAACCTATTTTCGCACT
Source organism: Saccharomycopsis phalli (assembly GCA_020342235.1). Taxonomy (NCBI): domain Eukaryota; kingdom Fungi; phylum Ascomycota; class Saccharomycetes; order Ascoideales; family Saccharomycopsidaceae; genus Saccharomycopsis; species Saccharomycopsis phalli. The sequence continues at coordinate 1,595,410 of CP073213.1, forward strand.
ACTAGAAACCTAAGTGGCTATGTCAGAATCCGATAACTCTTCATCCCCCAATGTCCGAAGCCAGTCGCCTTCGCGGAAACGGAGTAAAGTCTCCAGAGCATGCGATGAGTGTCGACGAAAGAAGGTGAGATGCGATGCCACCTTCAATAAAATATCAAATAGCCTCGAGAAGGCCTGTGCAAACTGTCGCAAGACCAATGAGGAGTGCACTTTCCAGCGAGTGCCCTTGAAAAGGGGCCCCTCCAAAGGCTATTCCAGGTCGTCCAACGATGGCGGGAATACACCCAACGAGGAACCTCCGCTCCAGCGACCGTTACCAACACCTGGCTCATCTGTCAGCTGGCCCTCTATCAAAACTCAGGCAAAAACCCCGCCTTCGTCGGCATTCCACCAGCCCCAGTTCTCCGTTGGCCCTGTATATGGCAACAATGGTACCACTACAAATGGAATAAACGGCTCAAACGGCAACAACAATGGAAAGTCTGGCCTCCAGCTACCCCTGATATCCACAATTACCCACCCTATGAAGGGGTTCTCCTTCACTGGTTACGATCGACAGCAGAACAAACCAGTATACAGCCCGCCAAATATAGCTCCACAGCATCAAACCAGCGGCGCTTCTCCTCTCCAGCCACCTTTGTTTTCCCCGCAAAGATCCAGCTCGGACAGTGTTCCTCGAGTGCCTTCCAAGAAGGATTCTCTCAGCCCTCCAGGTGAGTCGGGGCCTTTTTGGAAAGTGCCATACCGTTCCCTGATTGGCCAGAGGCGGAACTCATTGGACTCATTGAACCTGGACAGCAGTGATTACTCAAGCAAGTCTTACAATAGAAACACAATTGTCTCTGCGGTCAATGGCGACAAACAACTAGGAGCATATGTGTCAGACCTGGATGACGGAAACGACTACAAATCGGCAGTAAGCTCCTACAGCAAACTACCGGTGAGTCCCGCAAACTCCTATTCCAGTTTGTCCAGTATCAACAACAACATGTCCAGGAACTTGAATCTCGACTCTTCACCAAGAAACCTGATATCGTTCCAGTCACCAAACAAAATGAGTCAGCAGCAGCCTCCAAAAAATATGTCCTTCAATGAGCAGTTGGAGTACAACTTGTCATTTTACTACAGAGTGATCCATCCAAATTTCCCCATATTGCCGTTTTATCGCGAGCACTTTGACTCCTTGCTCAGCAAGATCCCTTTTTCTGGCGTCAACCGCGTGATCATCGACATCTTTTGTAAGATCCTCCAGATATTGGTAAATGTGCTCAAAAAAGAAGACATCAATGTCGTTAACCCATCAATTCCATTGGACTACTCGCCAAGTAGCGGGATATACAACTTGAACGTGTTTCAAGTTAAAGATCTCGTACATCCGCTAATGATCCAAATTGTTCAGGTGTACCACTCATTTTTGAGGAGCCCTGACGCCAATACAGATTACTGCCTTGTGTTGCTACTCACTATCATGAATTTAACGAACTATGTCATTGTCTGCTCTGGCGAAGATTATGCCTTGTCATTCAACTTGTCGTTCAACATATTATCCGACTTCAAGCTCTATAAAACAATGAGAAAGATTATGAAATCGTATTATACTCTGAAGCGTACCAGTATCAATAGCCTACTAGAATATCCTAATGTTGGTGACAAAGAGTATATTGATAATACCTACTTGGGGTTATTTACAAATACCGCCATATTGGAAAATATTTTTGCACTATCGTTTGGGTACCCTAGAATCTTTAGCTCTATTGAGTTTGATTCTAACTTGGCGGATGCGATATTTAAAAAGGAAGAGCGTTCATCTTCCTCTTACAACCACTACAAGGTTGGATTGATGCTTTGCAAAATCACTTCGTTAATCAACTTTAATAACCAGGATTACTCAAGCTTGAAAAGTCTCGACTTGACCAAATACGACTGCGCAGATAATTCCAAAGACTTGGCGGTAAATTTTTTTGCCTTGGTGAAACATCGCCTCGAGTTGACTGAATTATTGGGATCAGCAGAGTCTTTCAAGGATGGAGAGATAAGCAATGACACAATCCAAGAGTATCAAAGTGAGTTACACCAGTTATGTGCGAAATTATTGTTTACGATCATTGGGCTATTGTCTATAATTTGCGAACAGAGTTCTGATGGCGATACCTCAATGCCTAATTCGCCTGGGTCTGGTAAGTTTTTGACAAAGTCGCCTTTCCTTCCCCTCATATTTCAGCAGTCGTCTATTTTGCTGAATCTAGTGAAGATCATTGTTAATTCAATGGGATTTAACAAGGAGTTGCTCCTGCAGACGCTGAAGATCCTCAATGACATTATCCTCATCAATAATTATTTACCGTTGATAAAGCCATTTAACGACTCAAACAATTACGGGATCACTCACAATGACAGGATCAGCAACAATTACAACAAATTCGAGTTCAAGTCCAATTACTTGCTGGCATTCTTGGAGACCATAAAACTCGGTGGATACGTGGAATACAAGTATAATTCATTGTCGCCACAAATAATTAATAAGAGTTTGGGGCAGCAGTTTGACTTGTGGAGGTGCTTGATTTTGGATATTGAGACGTACATGAGAAATGAGGATAATGATGGGTGGTTATTGAAATGAAAAAAAGGGGCACAACTTGTATTGTATATTAATATATTATTATTTTAAGCTCTTTATTCTCTCTTGCAATTCTTCGTATACCTGTTGACTGATTTTGTAGCTATGCTCTGCATCAGGGAAGGATGCTTCCTTCACTTCAGCCGCGTACTGGTTTATCGCCTTGACAGCCTCCTTGAAGAAATTGTGCTGCGGCTTGACAAACTTTGCAGCCTTGTAATCACCCATACCAAGTAAATCGCCCATAACTAGTACCTGACCACTGCAATATTTCCCAGCACCAATGCCAATGGTAGGAATGTCCAAGTTGTCAGTGATCAACTTCGCTAGCATAGTAGGAATACATTCTAGCACGATCATTTTCACCTTGCCTTCATTCTGCAAACTCAAGCAGTCTTGGAAGATTTTCAATCCGTCATCAACACTTTTGGAAGCCTGAAGCTTGTACCCTCCCAAGAAAGTGTGCCGTTGTGGGGTAAGTCCGACATGTCCCACTATCGACACGCCAATATCATTCAAACGTCTCAATAATGGAATGTGTTCTCTTCCGCCTTCAATCTTAAGTGCCAGAAGCTCCGGGCATTCTCGTAATAGGGTCATACACGTATCTATTGCCTTTGGAACCGAAGACTCAAAGCTTCCAAACGGCAAGTCGGCTACCAAATACTTGGACTTGACCGCTCTCGAAACAGACTTGGCGAGATATTTGAACTCATCAAACTCCACCTGGTTCGTCGACGGATGTCCCAACGACACCATTGCCAACGAATCGCCCACTAGAACTATGTCTGCGTCTGACTGGTTGGCCCATTTTCCAGAGAGGTAATCATGGGCAGTAACCACGGCCAACGGGGTTTTTTCCTGGTACCGCTTCTGAATATCCTTTATTGTGATTTTACTAATCGGACCTGGCTGGTGAGACGATCCCCTTACTGCCGAACTGCTAATGAATCTATATCCTAATCTTAGCGGCTTCATAAAGTCAATGCATTGAAAGAAAAATTATCTGTACGGCAGCATGTCACAGTATATCCAGCCAAACGTAGCAGGGTCCTTTGGAGTAAAACTAGCCGGACTCGTGACTAAACACTAAACTTCCATCTTTAGTAACTATAATTAGATATTCACGACCTTGGCGACGGAGTTTACAGGGGTGTTCGCTCCGAGTGGAAATCACCCTGCTTTCGGAATAGTGTCCGAGACCTACAGTATACACATTTCACGCAGTAATTTTTCATTACTCGAGAAAATGTTGTTTGGACTTGAAAAATGGGGTGTTAGAGGGACAGTCAAGCTGTTTCACGCGTCGGAGACGGTTGGATTCCACCAAAAAGACAAGGATTCGACGTTATCATTGTCAGACTTGGTACAATCTGTACCAGGCTTGAAGGATAATGCCCACTACTACCTTAACCCTACGTTGTTCAACGGGGTTTTACAAACCATGTACTATCAACAAAGATTGGACAAACTGGAGATTAAAGTGAACTACGGAAGAAGAGTCGTGTTTTTCAAGGACGGAGGGTCTGCGTCGTTGGACTATCTCTTGCCTACATGCAAGACTGCCGAGGAAAAGGCCGAATTTGAAAAGTTGGCCGAGGCAAACTTCAAGAAAAACTGGCCCAAGCAAAATGCTGGAACCAGATTTTTGTCGCAAGCTGAGGTTGACCAACGGTTGGTTCCAAGCGACGAGGAGAGTAACCAGTTGATTATCTTGCATGGCTTGAACGGTGGATCACATGAAGCTTTGATAAGAGATATGGTCACCACTGCTAGAAAGTCGGGAAATTTCCTGGAGATCTCCGTCTTGAATAGCCGTGGATGTTCTAGATCTAAGATCACTACACCAGAGTTGTTCTGCGCCAAGTCTACCAATGATTTGAGAGAGGTGATTGAAGAAATCAACGAGCGCTTTCCAAAGCGAAAAATATTTCTTCTTGCGTATTCTTTTGGCTGCAGTACTTTGATTAATTATATTGCTGAGGAATCAAAGGCCGGACGCAAGAATAACATCCAATTAGCAGTTACAGTGGGTGCTCCTTGGGACATGGTGGAATCCAGTTACCATGTAATGGATTCCATTTCCGGTCAGAAAGTCTTTGGTCCAGCTTTGTTGTTTTTCTTGGGTAGATTGATCAAGAACAACCGAGCAGAGTTGGAGGAAGTTGCCCAGAAGAAAAATATTGACGTCAGCCCCGAACCAATGAAGGCCATGAAAGTTGTACCAGACTTTGACGAGACATACACTGCACCACTCTTTGGATTCAATAACGCCTTTGAGTATTATAGAAAACTGTCTCCAGTAAATGACATCAACGAAGTGACCATTCCTTTGATTGCGTTCAATTCTACAGATGATCCGTGCGTATCAAGCCGCTTACCAATAAGACAGATTAAAAGTAATCCATATATAGTGCAAGTCACCACTGACTTGGGTGGCCACTTGGCATTTATTCAGTCTGACAATCTGTCGTGGATCAACCAACAGGTTTCCGGATTATTCACAGCTTTCGAGGAGAAGGTGGACAAGAGTGCCAGGTTGCACGACCTTAATTACAAGCCCCTCAGAAACGTCTTTGGCCTTTAAATATACTTGTTTCTGGGCATTTATTCTGTTTGTAGAGGCATGTCCCAGGCTGCTGGCATATGCACACATACGTTTTCTACTCGAAAAAACCTTTCCCAACACTCAGATCACTACACTCCCTAAGTACTACTTACCTTGAAACATATCATAATCCTAAAGCGGTTTTCGCTACTGTGTTATAGACAGGTTTCAAAGAGTCGTTCCTAATTTCATAGCTTCTGCTTATTGATCGTGGGTAGGAATCATGCCATCAAAAAGTACCGTGGACAAAAAAGCGTTGCCTCCTAAGAGTCAAAGACATGATTCACCAGCAGATGAATCAGGGGTATCTAGAAAGCCAACACTCAAGGTGAATAACCCCTCGGAGAAAAAGCCAACGCCAATACTCAAGAACGAATCAAAGTTAAGTTTAAATGACCATTATCCTCAAGAGCGCGGATGGCCTGAAGGTAAAGACCGTGATACCCTATCCAAGCATGATAGTTCCAATAAGCTTTTCCACGCGTCCTCATCAAATGTTGGTTTAACTAGTCCTACCTTAGACTCAGATTCAATGTCTTTTCATAGAGATCATGATGAAAACTTTGAGCTGAGTGACTCAAGCACAAATTTGAGAAGAACCAGTTCTTTATCCTTCAACGTGTCTGTCGATATTTCCAAATCTCGCAGAGGTTCGATTTCAACGAAACCCTCTAACGTGGCTTTGTCGAGTGCCGCAAATTCCGCTCGGAACCACCCTCAAACCCAGCTTAGTCAGCAAAGGAATCCACGAGGAATAGATACCAAAAGTGACGCGTTGAACTTCACTGCTAAACAGGGTCCATACCCGAAATCACCAACAGATTATATCGCTCGCAGTCACTCTGGATCAAGAAGTAACAGTAATGAAAAGAAGAAAGTAAATGACATGGTAGACAGCAACATTAGCGAATCAGATGCAAATCAAATAAGGAGAAGTTTGTCTCTTAAGAGACCTAAGACACCAAAATCTGTTATCCAGGCAGAGGAGACGCCACAATTTCCTTTTACCAAATATTTCCAGAAAACAGATGACAACAAGGTACATGTTTTGATTGGCGCATCAGGATCAGTGGCTACGATTAAGATTCCAGAGTTGATTGACAAGTTCTACAAGCTTTTTACTAGAGACAAGGTTTCGATTCAATTGGTTATTACAAAATATGCGGAGCATTTCCTCAAGGGATTGAAAGTGCCTTCGGACATTAAGATTTGGAGAGACCAGGAGGAATGGTTTGGTTACAATAATAGTGACCCCGTTCTACATGTTGAATTGAGAAAATGGGCCGATATATTTGTGGTGGCACCCGTTTCTGCTAATACTTTGGCCAAGGTGTCCAATGGAATTGCAGATAACTTATTAACATCTATTTTCAGAGCTTGGAATCCTTCCAATCCAATAATCATGGCCCCTGCTATGAATACGTTTATGTATACTCATCCGATTACAAAGATCCAATTGGACACCATCAAGCAGTATTTCCCCTGGATTCATGTTTTGAAGCCGGTTGAAAAGATTTTGATTTGTGGAGATATAGGCATGGGTGGAATGACAACAGTACAGGAGATTGCTATGTCGGCTAAAAAGGAACTCTTGTTGAAGAAGAAACGCGAAATGGAGATTTTGGCCCAGCTGACTGGTGATATTACCTTGGATGAAGAGAATGAGCAAAAAGGAGATGATGGTGATGACGATGATGAAGATGAAGATGAAGATGAAGAAGAAGATGGAGACGATGAGGATGGAGATGATGAAGATGACGATGACGATGACGACGACGATGATGACGACGACGACGATGAAGAAGGAGATGATGATGACGATGAGGAGAGCGACTTGAAAGTTGATCACTTGCAGGCTAAGGGAAGATTATTACCTTACAGAATCACGCAAATTCCCGAAGGAGACGACGAGGATGAGTCTAGTTACCATGATGCTGGCGAATTTTTGGCTGATTCAGTTAATAGCAAGCTAAAAATATAACGAAATCGGAAGATTAGTTTAATTTGTTGCTCCGTAGTTACCTTACATACATGTGTGATGTACCCCGGGGTTTAATGATCTCCGCATCCAAGTGCGGAAAAGCAAATTTAAAGTCTGAAACCGCTGTGCGCAATTTACAAGTTGTGGAATATAAAAAAGAAGATATATATTTTAGTAGATGCTGTCGACTTTTGCAATGTGTTGGAGTAAATCCGTGACCCTTGCACTATAACCATACTCATTATCATACCATGCCAAGATTTTGATGAATTTGGGCGAAAGGACGAGCCCGGCTTTCGCGTCATAGATACACGAATGCGTGTCTGTGATAAAATCGGCACTGACAACATCATCCTCGGTGTAGCCAACGATCCCCTTTGACTTCCCGTTGGCACTTTGTTTTACAACCTCACTAACCTCCTCGAGGTTTTTCACCGGGTTTTCCAACTTGATTGTCACGTCCACTATACTGACGTCAGTGGTTGGGATGCGGAGCGACATGCCGGTCAACTTTCCGTTCAATTCAGGCATGACAATGCCGCACATTTTAGCCGCACCAGTAGACGACGGAATAATGTTTTCGCTCGCGGTTCTGCCACCTCTCCAGTCTTTTCTAGAAGTGCCGTCCACCGTCTTTTGTGATGCAGTCATGGAGTGTACCGTGGTCATCAAGGCCTCTTCCACACCAAAAGACTCGTGTATGACTTTCATGAGAGGCGCCAAGCAGTTTGTAGTGCATGAAGCGTTGGAAACAATGTTTTGGTCCAGGGTATACTTGTGCTCATTCACACCCATGACGTACACCGGGGCATCCTTGGAAGGAGCAGTGATGATAACCTTTTTCGCACCAGCATCAATATGCTTCTGGCCTCCTGCCAACGTGGTGAAGATTCCCGTGGACTCAACCACATAGTCAACATTGTGCTCCCCCCATGGAATGTTCAAAGGGTCTCTCTCATGGAAGATCTTGATGTGGTGCTTGCCATTGATCACCAACGAGTCCTCGGTGTGCTCGACGTCTCCCTTGAATCTTCCGTGCTTCGAGTCGTATTTGAACTTGTAAGCAGCATAATCCGGGTCCATTGCTGGGTTGTTGACGGCAACGATGCACAAGTCCTCGCCGTTTTCGACCTTTTCAATCAAGATTCTTAATACCAACCGGCCGATTCTTCCAAAGCCATTTATGCCGACGTTAACCATTGTGTAGAATAATTATATTATATATATATATATATATAAATTCCCAGTGGGCCCACGGTATATTTATACTAGTTGGCTACCAGTAGAGCTGTAGAGTATATGCGCAATCATGTACTCTGGCAATTTGCCGGTCTTGCCCCGGGGAAAATGATACCCCAACCACATCTAGTGCAAAGGAGTGGGGGTCGGTATCCGGTAAACTTTAATTAGTCTGTTGGAGACTCCTCATCCTCTAATTGTTTAGCCAAGGTTTGAATTTTGTCACTCACCCGAATCCACGTGGCTTTGTTGATTTCGATCGACGATTTAATTGTATCAATTTGCGACTCAAGAATGGCATTCATACTGGTAAGGAACGTAAGAGTGTAGTCCATCTTAAAATTGAACGTATATCCATCACCAATTTTACGGAAACTCCGGTCTGGCAATGCATCCTCCATCCGCTTAATGAATTCCACATCTGAATCAAACAATTCTTCAAGCTCTTGCCGGCTCAACGCCAAGTCGCGGGTATTCGACAAGCCGCGCATAGCACTTTCAATACTGCTTATATTTCTGCCACTAGCATCGAGTTTTGAAATGGCCTGCTTAATTTGCTCTTTCTGCTCCTTCACCGACTGGTCATGCTGCTCTTTTAGTCTCGGGATACGATCATAAATATCATTGTACTCAGTAACCAGACTCTTCAATATTATAGTGTTTGCCTTGAGGAATTCCGTCAATAGCAAATACGCCTTGAGAAGCCTTGTCCTCAATTCCTGAATATTCTCAAGTTTAAATTTCTCCTTTATATTTTCTGGTAGACTAGCCAATTCAAAGTCCCGCCTTAGGTAGCCAACCAATTGCTGCAATTCTGATATAATGGTGAAATAGTTTTCAACCGCCTTGGGCATTATATATGTTCTCTCCAACAATACTGTCATTATTAGCATCACTCTCAAGGCCATCCCAGATACTCACTCTCATTGTCGCGGTCATTGTTTCCACGCCGATAATTTGTCATTGGGTAAAGCTGTGGATGAAAAACGTGTAAACTGCCCCAGGCCCTTGGCGCAATAACAGACTTGGACTCATATCATGAACAAACTGAACGACAAAGACCTTCAACAAGGCATAAAAAAAGTATCCAGTATCTTGGTGGAATCATATTCTAAACGATTGTCCGAGCATATTTCAAAGCTTAACCAAGGATTATCTCCCGAGATATTAAAGTCTTCGTTCGCCTCAACTTTGACCAGCCTAACAGCGTCTGTGTTGAAATATGAGAACCAATTATTACAAAATGAGGCACTAGCCGTGATCCCAGTAGAAGAGTTTCAGGCTATTGCAGAGTCTTTGGTGGAAGAGCAAGATAGAAATCCCACCGAGGTAACATACAGTTACCAGGACTTTCTAGTGAAGGAAGCACTTCGGTGGTTCAAGGAAGACTTTTTCCGCTGGGTCAATAAGGATGATTGTCCATTTTGCGGGAATAGCGACCAGGACAAATTACAGCTAGTAGCAAATGATAGAGGCAATGCTCAGGAACAGTTTGAAGGCCAAGCATCCAATGTTGAGATATACAAATGCCTTAAATGTAACAAGACCCACCGATTTCCCCGTTATGATAACCCAGGAACTTTGCTTTATACGCGAAAAGGTCGCTGTGGCGAATTTGCCAATTGCTTTTATCTTGTCTTAAGAGCATTGAAGGTTAAGGTACGATACATATGGAACAAGGAGGACCATGTGTGGACAGAATACTACTCAGACAATTTTAAAAAATGGATTCACTTGGACAGCTGCGAAAACTGTTACAATGAACCGTTGTTATACTGCAATAACTGGTGCAAGTCCATGAGCTATGTGTTTGGAATTAATCCTTCTGGCGTAGTGGATCTATCCAAGAAGTACATTGATCCAAACAGCAATAGGCAGCTCCCTAGAACTTTGGCAAGCGAAGAGTCTCTAGCTAAAGTGATTCGCTACCTTGACATTCAAAGTAAAGCTAAGATTAGTGACTCTAAGGAATTGTACAAACAATTAATTATAGACAGAGACGAAAGACAGTACTTGAATGACCCAGAAAAATTATATGACAACAAGTTGACTAGCACAAAAGGAAGAATCAGTGGGTCCAATGAATGGAAGAAGTTTAGAGGTGAAGGTGGTGCTTAGAATAGTTAGTTCAGGGTAACTCCACGATTAGTATAAAAGAGCCATTGGCATTGTAAATTTTTTCTTCACCAAGTCAGAAGATCAATCTCATAATCGAACATGACCCTTGCCTTTTACCAGTGTCATCCGGGGATTGTCTTTATTTCAAATGGCTATTGATTATTTTTTGGAACCCATTTTTCTTTCAGTTGAAGGAACTCTTTTTTTTTTTTTTGTGAACTTGATGAGGCCATTGTGTTTATGAAATGAAAGACAGAGTATTTATTCAGCCTTGAAACCTAAGCAAATTAAATAAATGTGTTTTATAAACTTTGTAAGTACTCTGGTGAGACAATTTTAAAGTACAAGTGAATAGGCAACGCGACTACAGATTGAAATATATCCTCGGTCAACGTCTTTCAGCGAAATAGAAATTCTAATATATATGACAGAATAAATCGAACCAAAGCCATAGTTTTAGACTCGTAAGAAACGTGGTATTTTATGGATACTTTCGCGTCTATGACGGTGTCACTAACCAGCTTTGGAAAACAATTTAGTAGTCTTTATATCTGTATCCGCTAACTTTATAAGCCAAAGGACAATACAAGAAATGTCGGGAACACCACCAATCAACCGGGTTATAAATGTGGATTCCAACTCAAAAAGAATAATCAATGACCCCATGGGAAATTCCAGCAATGGAAACTATAACAGTTCAATAGATCGGCCTGGCCCCGTGCTACCCATTGATTCTTACAAGCAAATAAAGCAGAAATCCAACAAGTCATTTAAAAACATTGAAAATAACCTCAAACAGATCCAGCTGAACTACGATCAATATGCAAATGTGGAGACAGGCAAGGTTGAACTGACTGATTATTATGAGAATGAAGCACTAATAAAGATACGCCAAGTCCACAAGAATGAAAAGACAATCAAGCTACAGTTTAATAGATTGATCACTAATGATTTTCGGAATTTCCAAAAGAAATTTTTAGCGTTTAGCAAGTTTATTAGTCAAAATTTCGGAATAGTGGACAAGAAAGAGGGCGATGCTCACTCTAAAAACAATACAAATAAGGTTACTAAAAAAATTAATGATATACAAAAGTTTGCCGAAAAAATAGATTGCCAGATAAGAATGTTGGAGAAAACAAAGAAAATTATAGAAAGTAACAAATCCATTAAATAGTACAACGAAAGCAGCCCCCCGCAAACTCAATTACGCCCATAAATCACATTACTAATATGCCGAGTGCCAATGAGCTGTAACTCCCCAGCATTGTCCCAGCCAGCATTTGCTATAGTTAATAAATCACCGAGATTAATACGTCTACCTCTGCGTAGTTTCGCGCCCTTCACCACCAACTTGTTATATATCAGGCCATAGCTATCCTTGGTTATTCCCATTTTGAATAACGATGTCTCATTTACTCTCCTTCGGACAACCTGCTTGATTTCGTGCTTTGTGAGCTTTCGCTCCGGGGATATGATTTTTTGTAACTGCTTCTCAAAGATTCCAGTATTTATTGTATTTGTATTGAGCATTGGCGGTGGGTCTGTGGGTGAGGCTGCTAGTGACTCGGACGAGGACAGCATTGATAGGCCAGGAATTGTCAACTTTGCCTCCACATTGTGTTTATTTTTGGAATCATCAGTTTTCGTCATTGCTCCCTGGAGCCATAGATTTCGTCTCACTGCCCAGTAAGACGATCCGTTGGTAAAGGGCTTGTTTGGGTTTCTGCTAATCTCCTCCTGGACAAGCTTCTCGGGATTATACTCCAGAAACTTTTCAGTGATAGTTCGAGGCATAAAATATAAATAATCGTCGGCTTGGCAAAAAGACATGCCATCGTCGTCGCCACTGTTGTAGTCGTCATAAATAACTGAGTCATCGTCCGATTCCCCGAACAAAATCTCTAGTGCCTCATCTGAATAAACAGGGTCGGCAACTGCCTCCTTCAAACGACCATGGGCGGTGGTCAAGGACGAACCAATATTTCGTAGCCACGTTTTTAATTGTTTAAAGCGTCCAGTCAGGTAGGCGTTGTCATCCTGTTTCTTATCCTGGACTAACATCTTCATGCTTGCGATGGAAAAGCGGCGTTTCTTGAAAGTCACATTATGTTGTGACGCCATATCCTCAGTCATGATATATTTTCAAAAATACCATGTACCCAGGCAGCTTTATTGTCGATATATGGTGCTGTGGATTTTGATACCGCTTCTAGTTACCAGTGATAAAATTCGACGAAAAAGGGCTATAGTAGTGATGCACTGCCGACCTTTATTCTCAAAACAGACACTCCGAAACTAAAAAATGTTGGCCATACAACATAAGGCAGCAGAAATTTTTTCATGGAAAATCCTTTTCTCACCAACTCACCTACGAACGAATGCTCTACCATGACAGTCAATCATTGTTATATGCTCTTAGGTGTAATGCGTTGACATACATACATGTAGTTAATTGTAGACAATTCAAGATCAAAGGTGCTTCAAGCACTTACAGCCACAACCCGTAGGACAATCCTCCTCAGTATCTTGACTCTCATCCTGATCTTGGCCAATACTCTTCCACCAGCTCTCAGCACATTTATTATGAAGCACATGCTGGCATTTATTGCATATGCGAATCTGCAGCTTCTTGACCGGAATGGAGCATAAATTACACATCAATAGCCTCTCTGGATATTGTTCAAAACCAACCTCAAACATAGTATACTTTCCAGTAGATTGTCCATCGTGACTGTAATTATACTTTAATATTTCCACACGCTTCAATGGCAAGCCCCACGAAAGTAGCATATCACTGTAAATGTCCCTATACTTCTTCAATCGTCTTAGTAATGCCTCGTCAAATATCATATTGATTCCACTGTGCTTGGCCTGATCAACTAAAATTTCAACATCGACAGTGGGCGCATTAATCACCGTGATTCCATTAACAAACGGCGAACTTAAATGGTCCTGTGGCTTGATGAAATTTGAAACTTCCCTCTTCCGATTAGACTCCTCAAACTTCAAGAACACACAAGAGATCATCGCCAACATCTGAATATCATGCTTTGCTTCGTACAACTTCACAATATTTCTAATTAACCACTGAATCCCGAATACGCTCTGATCAAGTATCCAATCCGAGCCACCAAACGGATCAAGGGCCCAGTCCAACACTTGTTCCGTTTTACTAAAGTCCCCCTGTTGCTGTTGATTTAGAACAATCACTTTTATAATATCCCAGACATTTGATACTTCTAATAGGTCCTCACCGTACATGTCATCCTGTAGCAATAAGTCACTAGCTCCTTTTGCATCCGTTTCTGCTATGTCATATGCATTAGCACCACTGATCTTATATCGCTTCGCTAATTCAGGCTTAGACGGTAACAATCGCCCAAAGTCAAGTAGCGTGACCACATTATTTATTCTCTTCAATTCAGTAGAAATATAGTCTTTCTTCTTGCCATTTTGTTTATCAGACTGAAGTCGCACTCCATCTAGATATGCCTGCTCAATGGATGCATCAGAATCAGACTCCTGCGAATCAGACTCCTGATAAAAGCTAGTGTTTAGTATATTCTGCACTTGCATAGACCTGTTTAAATTCAACCTGTAGCCTTGCTGTAACCCGCCATAATATACTTTAGGCTTAAATGAAACTTCATCACACTTACGTCCTTTATTCTCAAAGTTTGTGAAATAAATCAACCGACCATTAGGAGCCCATCGTGCCCCGCATAGAATGTGTGGTGGGGTGTTAAAATAGTCCGATGGCCCTGCTGATCTAAGGCTTGGTATGTACGAACCGACTACTTCGTCTATCGGTGAATTTTCAATACCATCGCCTTGGGCATACAACTCAAAGTCATAATCCGAGTCTTCAATGTCATCATCATCGTCATCATCATCATCACTTTTATTGCCCAAGGTTATGTCTTTTGGCGTGCTGTCTAAGTACTCATCAGGCTGCTCACCTTCTTGGCTACCTTGTTCAAGGATTTCATCAACATTCACTTGACCACCAACCAAAAATTGGAAAATGTACCCCAAACAAAACACATCAACACTAGCACATTTTCTGGCAATAAACTCCAAAAAGGCTTTGATGTTCTCCCGTTGGATCTTAGTGGTATCATGATTGTCCTCTACCGTGAACGTAGGTCCAAATTTCAGAGGATAACCTCTGGAAAAAATTGCGTTAATCCGTAAAAACACCGGTATTGGCTTTTTACTTGATTCATCATCTAGGACTGGTGTGTCATCTCTCTCGGTGGACGAAGGTTTACTGCTACTATCTTCTTTGTCAGATACATCCATACTAGTCTCAGCAAGTTCCTCTTCGATACGCGGCTTGTCCTTATCAGAACTAACAAGCAAATCATTCAACTCCCCTACCACCGGTGAGTAAAGAGAGAACACAAGTCTTCCTTCGGTAACGTATATCTCCTCCAACATGATATCAGCAAATTCCTCACTCAACTTCCCATGCGTCAATCTTAGTTCCTTTCCAATGTTATATGGATCTTGGTTATTAGGCATAGCCTCAGGAAGTTCTTCAGTTCTGACATTACTGATCCAGAGCAAATGATCATTCACTTCAATGTTACTTGTCAACCAATTAACATCAGAAGTTAGGATATTCGTGATCTTGCCCCTATTAATGTTAGTCGTAGCCGGTGGCTCACTTCTATATGTTACATATTTGAAGCTCTTTAAGTGATTAGACAATGCTTTGTCACTACCCGTCTGCGGTCCTCGGAAATTATATTGGACCTTGTTGTAAAACATGTTGTCTGTTTTCCAAAGCCTCAAGTCTTTATCCCTTCCCCACGTCACCAACTGAAACTCATTATTGTTCGTGTCGTTGTAAGGATATCTTCGGCACCACAAAAACTCATTGACTGGCTGCAGATGTCCTAGGAACTGATGTATAGGGGTTAACGTCGTCTCTGTATTGCTCTCAGGGACTTCAATAACACTGAGAGCGTTGTTACCCTCACGCAAAGGTAAGATGCCCATAGCACTACCAAAAGGCAAGTATCTAGCCTTTAGCACAGGGAAATCTGTATTAATGGTATAATTGAGTTTCAATGCCCCCGAAGAGTAGTCCCACGACTTTACAGTACAGTCATTGGAGCAACTAATGATTTCTGTCTCTTTGGTCTTGCTGTAGTTGAGTCCATTAATCTTGCCGTCGTGCGCCTGTATTCTATGCAAAGGAGTATTACCTTTCCGAATATCCCAAATGTAGAGTTTCTCTCCATGTGCGGAAGAAAAGACATATTCATTCTTGTGGTTCCATTTCACCTGAGAAGCACCAGATTCCCAGTCCTTACAGCCAAATACTGGCTTCAAAGCACTGGAACGAATATCCCACACAAAGCACTGGGAATCAACAGAACAAGTAGCCAACACGTCAGGAGACGCATTGTGGAAATTTATATCGGTAATTGCTCTTTCGTGACCGTGTAAAATATACTCATGCGCATTGGAAGACAGCCTCGAAAGGTTCCATATAATACCCACTTGATTAGATGAAGAGATCACCCAGTAGGGTCGATGATTATGTGGCGACCATTGAACATCGGCAACCTCCCATGATGTCAAATGCCTCACCCATCGAGGAGGACTGAAGGGATTGTACAAATCTATAATGTAAAGTCCCTTTCTTCCAGCCAAGGCGACATCTCTGCCCCAAGGACTCATTGACATGGCAGTAATCGATCCATCAACTGTCAAAGTAAGAGTGTTACCAAACGTCCGAGAATGCCATGGTGACTGTACTCTATCTTGATAAATGGAACCCATTGACCTGTGCCTCTAAAATCACGGTTGAAAAGACTCTGACCCAGGGCACACAATAAGTATAGACAATACTAACTTGCACTAAACATAACATATATTAAATAGGAATATTTTAAGGTTGATAATAGAGTCATATTAATGTAAGCAGAGAAACAACAAAATCAGATATCATTTGAAGAATAATTTTCTAAAGATCTATAATACTAGTTATATATGCGATAGGCAGTCTTTTTCAAACCTAAGATTCTTAATTCTCAGCCACACCTCCATCTTGCTTATTGTTGGTGCCCTCATCCTCTTCATCCTCCTCATGTTTTGAACCTTCCTCAGGCTCCGACAATTCGTGGTCTTCTTCATGGTCTTCCTCACCCCCCAACACGGAGAACATGTTGACTTGGGACTTTTCATCGTTCATTGAAGACCCAGCACCGTTACCAGAACCCACGGTACTAGCGTTGCTAGGTGTTCTGCGGGAATTCTCTCTAGTGTTTGAGTTCAAGTTTGTACTCGAATTTCGAGAACGCGACTTGTTGAATCCCATTGGCCCCAAGTTCTTCTCGGAAGAGTTTCTTATCACACCAACGTTTTTAATGTCGGTTTTAGATAACTTATTCTGTTCCCAGTTTAAGTTAGAATTCTGGCGAGACTCGCTATTATAGAACTTTTTGCTTCTTCTTTCGCTCATCTTTCTCTCTTCTTCAGCCCTTTGCTTTTCGGCCTCCTCATGAATCTCAGCAATAGTCTTTGGTCCCTTGTCCGCATCCTTACTCTTCCAGCCCTTCTTTCTCAAGTCAATTAAGTCCATCAACATGAACTTGATTCTCGAAGGAATGCTCAATTTCACAATGAGTTTGATTCTGTCAAACACCCGGTCCAAAATATACTGAGCCTTTGGATTTTCAGATGCTTCAATGACCTTTCCAACGGTCTGAACCAATTGTGTCAACGTCTCAAGAGTGTCTTCAGTAGGGTCGGTCACGTTTTGAGACTGTCCGCTCAAGCAAACGTAGATAACGTGGTCAGACAAGAGTCCCAAGGCATATAATTCACCGATAAATCTAACCAAACCCAAACCTCTTCTCTTAGCAGCAGCAGCAACGTAGTATTCGTCAGACATCATCTCGGCTTCTAGTGGTGTACCATCCTCGTTGGTTGGTAACTTATCAGACCATCCCTTTTCGTATTCAAGCTGACATCTGGTCAACAAACACTTACGCACCAACTCTCCTCCAGAGACTGGTTGCCCAGTATTTTTATCTGTTAAAGTCTCGTCTGAAACTTCAGAGCTGTAGCTCTTGCACATCTTTGCACAGAATTGAGCGTACATGGAGGACCAATGTTGCTCGTCACAGGCCTTGGCGAATGTTAATTCCAACACAACCTTCAACGACTGCGCGTCCTTCTCGAATTTGGACTGTTCAGCAAGCTTAATAATCTCATTGGAGATGGACTCAAACTTCTCGAGAGTAAGTTTGTTTAACAATGACTTGGTTCTTCTCTTGATCTCTTCCTCATCCAAGAACTCAGACCCATCTGGGTTCTTCTTGGTCTCTGCAGTACCAGCAGAACGAAGTGACCGAGGAACCCATCTGTTGGCACTCTTTTCGAGCGGTTTAACAGGCTCTGCAGGCTGGCCAGGATTCTCTGGATTGTCCAAAGAGTTGATGATTCTTCCCTCGCTGTCCTTGACAGGGTATCTCTTAGAGTTGGATCTTCTAGAACCTGATCTATCGTCTGATCTTCTGCTGCCACCAGCACCGCCTCTTCTTCTCGAAGACTGTCTGGAGCCCGACTTGTCGTTGCCAAAGCCCTTACGCAAGTTAGACAGAGAACGCATGCCGCTACCCAATCCTGAGCCACGAGAACCACCGATGTTAGAACCAGTACCAAATCCGGAAGGCGAGTTTCTGAAGTTGCTGGAGTTTCTTGCGTTGCGGTTCATTGACTCGGCAATATGAACAAGCGATCCGTGCTTCTCTTTCCATGCATCATCAACGGTCAACAATAAGGACTTTTCAAACTGGATCAAAAACACAGGGTCGTACTTCAACTTTCCTGTGGCCTCAAACTGCGCCTTGAACTTTGCGTCTGGACCATGGAACCCTTCAGGATACTCAAATGTGTATGGGTTTTCAATGGCGGTGGCTGTCTTTATGGTTTCAGTCAACTCAGTGAGTGTTAAGCCGCTCTCGGTTTTTTCATCTGAATCAGTGGCTGAAGGACGCTTAGGCAACGAGGAAGGCTCCTCGGACTTGTCCTCTATATCATCCTCTGTACGAACCTCATTGGTTTCCTCGACCACTTCCTTCACTTCCTCTGAAGAAGCTTGTTCATGTGTCTTGGATTCCACAATCTCACTTGACTCTTCCTTAGGGGTTTCCTCCTTTGGAGCTTCCTTAGTTGCTTCCTCCTTTGGAGCTTCCTCCTTAGGTGCTTCTTCCTTTGAAACTTCCTCCTTTGGAGATTCCTTTGGAGATTCCTTTGGAGATTCCTTTGGAGATTCCTTTGGAGCTTCCTCCGGAACTTCCTCCTTAGGAGCCTCTTCCTTAGGAGCAACCTCCGGTTCCTTCTCTGGCCCCTTATCATCAGGTGTACTAGTCTTTCCTTTTTCTTGTTCTTGTGCCAACTTGTCCGCCTTTGCCTTTGCGGCAGCAGCAATCTTCGCCTTAAACTCACTCATGGCCGAAGTCTCTGCCTTCACAGGAGCCGCAGGCAGCAGTTGAGTACTATCTTGCAACTTCTCATGCTGTGTGTTTGGTGTGGCAAGACCCAGGCCCGGGCCGTGAGCCAAAGCACTCAAGTTCACATCTTCGCCCTTTGGGTTCTTGATCGTAATCTTGTGAGCAACAGAAGGGGAGTTCAACATAGTGCTAGGATTCTTCCGAGGACTTGCGGCAGAGCTCGAAGGTTTGCTGGCATCAGCACTGCCAGCGGCACTAGTGCTTCCGGTAACATTGTGCAAGCTCGGAACGTTGTTGCCAATTACTGGCTTTTGGGTACCCGAGTTGGACGCAGCGTGCCCCTTGGCATTATTCTTGGTACCCTGTGTTCTGCCATTATAACCGACCTGGCCGTAATACGAGTTGTAGCCATTTGGTCTGGACTGGTTTGGATTGAACGGCACGTTGTAGCCCTGTGACTGGAAGTTTGCTGGGTAGCTACCACCAACGTAGCCATAACCATACATCCCGCCGCTGTTTTGCTGCTGCCATTGGAACTGATTGTTGTACATGGCCATCGCTTGTTGTTGTGAAAACAAATAGTTATAATTCTGCTTGTAATCGTTTCTGTTATTAACACTATGCCGTCTGTTATTAAAATGACCTGGATTATTGCTGGTGCTATTGTTATTATTACTGTTACTTCCCCCACCAACTTCCGTGGCTGCTGGAGTGCTTCCGTTGCCACCGGCATTTTTGTCTTTTGAGCCGCCCGTATTGGACCCAGCCTGAGGGTTGGCAGAGCCCTGATTCGACGAGCTAGGTTGCATAATCACTTGATGAATTTGTTGATATTCTGTGATTTACACTTAATCACTAAATTAGTTCCTTTGACAGAAATGCGTTATAACCTGGTATATATATAGTTAAATATATATATTCAGTGTCAAATCAAATATGTCAAAAAAAGAAAATTTATGAAATTCACTCCAAGACTGCAAGATTATTACACAATCAAGCAGTATCCTAGGAATAATATCTTAAACTATCAACAGCAAATTAATTGAATAAATCGCTGGAATAGTTTGGTTGAAGAGTGTCACAAATCTGGATTCCTCTATAAAAATGGAAAGAATTTTCAGAGAAAAAAAATCAGTAAAAGCAAGAGCGGGTGACCCTGAAACCTCGTTAGGGGGCATCCATTTATAAGGGCTTATGGTAAAATCCAGCAAACGTGTATCGTTCTATAATAACTACTATCCTAAAATAGTAGTCAAGGAATCACGCATTCCTCCTAATTTAAATAACATCTACTTATTCGATATTTACTTTATATTGCCCTTGCCATTCCTAGTTGCTTATCCCAAGAGCAAGGATATTACCCGGAATACAGAGCTCTGAAAATTTTGGAGAGATGCATCTACAAAAAAATATATGGCCAAGACTAACATGGACTCTGTAACAAAAAAACGTCGCGTGGTGCATACCAAGGATGGTCAAGGTTCTAATATTTTTTCACCTTTTCGAACAATTGGAAATGTTATCAATCATGTGCCGTTTGCTGTTGGTAGTTTAGGCGCCAATTTTTATATTGCAACCTCAGTAGGTCGCTCTGTTCAGATATTCGATGCCGCTACTCTAAAGCTATTATTTGTCACTCAAAAGCAAACCGAAACAGAAATAACTTGTATAGCCGGGCATAGACATTTTATTTATGCCGGCTATGATAACTACGTGTCTGTATATAATAGAGGTGAGCTATTTGAGACGTTAACTTGCCTGGTACCGAATGTCTTGGATAGTCAAATCAAAGTGAATAAGATACTTCAGTTTGGAGAATATCTCATAGTCACCAGCAGAAACAATTACATCTTCGTGTTCAAAACTGCAAATGATTCAAAGTACCCTGCTCAGTTCCATGGGCACATCAAAGTCAATGACACTTATGGTATGGTGCAGGATATCCAACATCCGGCCACTTATTTAAATAAAATTGTCATAGCCACCCAGTCGAATTTATTTGTTTATAATATCAGAAGCTTGGAAATGGTTTATCGTTCTGAGATCCAATTTGCTACAGACAAGTTTCCTGGAGAAATCACCACACTAGAACTTGCACCTGTTCTCGATGTCATAGCCGTGGGAACTAGTGAGAGTGATGTCTATTTGATAAATATCAAGAAAGATAATGTGGTCAAAAAAATTCGCTTTAATAATAGCGGCAAGCTTGGAAAACTGCCTCCGATTACCAGTGTGTCTTTTCGGACAGATGGGTCTCCGCATATCGCAATTGGATATAACAATGGTGATGTGATTTTCTCTGACTTGAATCGTGGTACAAGGTTACATCATTTGCATGCAATTCACAAACAAGGCGGGGTTTCTAAAGTAGAATTTTTACCAGGTCAGGCTATATTTGTGACGAGTGGTAATGACAATCTTCTTAGAGAGTTTGTGTTTGATCCCTCATTGTCTACTCTGGACTTTGGAGATAAGACAGTGATACCCCCTCCAAGACATCTTCGATCCAGAGGAGGTCATTCTGCCCCTCCTATATGTATTTCTTTTGCTAGTAGCGATGATCATTTCATAGTATCGTCGTCAAAAGACCGGAGTTTCTGGGCATTTTCCCTTAGAAAGGATTCTCAGGCACAGGAGTTTTCACAGAAAGAGCAAAAGGGGAACGGGAATGAAAAGAGAACCGCGGGGCTTGTTGGGTCTTTAAAAGAAAAAGTACCAGAAATGATCTGTGTAACTGTTAGTACTGTAAAAGAGAGCCACTGGGAAAACATTGTCAGTGGTCATCAGGGTGAAACATTCGCCAGAACTTGGAATCTTGGTAATAAGAGAGTGGGCCGATGGAAGCTAGATACAATGGACGGAGGATCTGCATCGGCTGTATGCATTTCTCAGTGTGGAAACTTTGGGTTGGTGGGATCTTCCAATGGTACGCTTACAGTTCACAATCTTCAGAGTGGAATCCTTCGAAAGCAGTTGAAGTTTCATAAACAAGGTGTTACTGGTATAGCTATTGACAATATGAACCAGAAGATGTGTTCCGTTGGTTTGGACGGGCTAATTGGGTTTTACGATTTTAATCAAGGGAAATTGTTGGGGAAGATCGACTTAGATAGCCCTGTGACTATATTGAAGTACCATAAATCATCTGATCTTGTGGCAGTTGCCCTTGATGACCTCACAATCGTGGTATTGGATATGGTTACGAGACGTATTGTCAGACAATTGGTGGGCCATCGAAACAGAATTACTGATATTGATTT
Source organism: Saccharomycopsis phalli (assembly GCA_020342235.1). Lineage (NCBI taxonomy): Eukaryota > Fungi > Ascomycota > Saccharomycetes > Ascoideales > Saccharomycopsidaceae > Saccharomycopsis > Saccharomycopsis phalli. Next base: position 1,617,704 of record CP073213.1, read on the forward strand.
TTCGCCAAACGGAAGATGGATTGTCTCTTCGTCACTCGATGGAACCGTGCGAACCTGGAACTTGCCTACTGGAGGATGCATTGATGGGTTTAAGTTGGATAATATTGTTACAAATTTACAGTTTTCTCCAACTGGAAACTTTTTGGCCACCACACATGTCACTGGAAACGGAATCAGCTTGTGGAACAATAAATCTCAGTTCAAGCACGTATCTACAAAGCATATCAACGAAGAAGACTTCCAATCTATTATCATGCCAAATACTTCAGGAGAAGGGGGGTCCGGCTTGCTTGATGAGGCATTAGATGGTACTAATCAGATAAATGATGTTGACTTATCAGAATATAGCGGGATTGATCAAATTGATAAGGACTTGATTACGTTATCTTTGGGCCCTCGAAATAAATTCACTACCTTGATTCATTTGGACACTATAAAAAGAAGAAACAAACCGATTGCACCCCCAAAGAAACCCGAATTGGCTCCCTTTTTTTTGCAAACTTTCGGAGAAGCAAATAACGAGGCTGATGTTGAAATGAAAGAACCGGAGAATGCTGAAACACTTATTACAGAAGAAGAAGAAAACGAGGATGTCTTGAAATTGAGCAAGTTAGTTTCAGACAGTCAAGTTAGTTATGAGACTAAGTTCACCAAATTATTGAAGGCCTCGGAAGCAGACAAAGAAAGTCTTTATGAGTTCCTTGACTATTTGTTGAATTTATCGCCGTCCAATCTCGATTTGGAAATTAAATCACTAAATGTTGTGGTGGATGGCACACTGATAGAGCTAAATATTCTTGTCAAAGCATTGATTATGGCAATCCAGTCTAACAAGAACTATGACATTTATGTTGCTATTATGAATGTTATTCTTAGAAGTCATGGTGATGTTATACAACAGAAGTTGGGTAGAGACGTGATCTTGTCTGGATTATTTGAAGAGTGGTATGAGGTTAGTAAACAAAAGACTACTAAGTTGGACGAATTGGTGAAGAATTGCTCCAGTGTCATAGGGTTTTTATCAAGCTTATAGCATTTGTAATATATTGATAGACAAGCTATAGAAATGTAGGAAATTAGTTTTTATGATTAGCTGTTTCCCCAAATGGGATAACTTTCTTTTCTGTCTTGTGATCTTGTTCATCTAAAATTGCTTGATACGCCCTGGCACAGCCATAATGGGTGACCTGGTTATTAGGAAACAACTTAAGTACGCCATGTCCTAACAACTTCTGACAATATGAACATAACTTATGTTCAGTAATTGTGACAGAGCGGGATTTAAGCGTAAGAAGTTCATCTTGGACCCTTAGCAACTCAATTTTCGAGAGAGCGCTTTTGATTCTACTGTCAGATATCTTGGATTCCATCAATGATAGTTGACTCTGCGTGAACTGTTTCAAATATTTGACTTTCGTGTCGGTAGGAAGCTTGTTTAGAATGTTTAAGGGATTCATTTTTTCTCCTTGAGAATTTAAAAGCTCAAGGGCAGCTTCAATATTCTCCCTTTCAAGGTACATGGAGTACAAAATTTCCAAGTATTTAGTGCCCAATTCCTGATCCTTGTCATAAAGTTTAGCACAATATTCGGCAGCTTTCTTAAAATCTTGTAGCTCAAGGGCAAGGATTTTAATCACACTTTTATGTTCCTGCATTCTTTTGTAGACATAAGTCTTTAAGTATAAGAACTTCTTAATTGATTGATGGTTCAGGATTAGTCTCAAGGTACTAAATGGCTCATATATCGTAGAATCAGCCAAAAATGATTCTAGCTTTTTATAAGCGGTATCTGAGTTGCTTAAGACCTCTCCAATCAACACCTCTGCATATTTTGTATGAAGTTTAGCAGTGCTGTCTTGCATGTCAAATATCACATGCTCCAAGTAAGAGACACAATAGGAGACTTTATAATGCTTCAACAAAAAGTCAACGATTTTCTGCTTATCCAATGACTCATTCTCGGTTGAATCCACCATAAACACCTCCATTGCCTTAGAAGGAACCAAACTCATTGGCCCTTGAATATATTTGAATATCAACCCAATATCATCATTTGAAAGCTTCTTTAAATATTGAATTATGTATAACGGCCCCTCCAAGCTCATCATATTCAAATTCGACAACGTATCGGACAACACTATACTATCATCTTCATCTTCATTACCACTGTCATCATTATCATCATAGCTTATCGGCTCCGCTTTACATAACAGTGTAAGTAGTACTAACGCTTTTTCATGAAGTCCCTTACCATAGTAGAAATCGACCAATTCCTTGTACAAATGTGCTTTAATTAGCCTCTTTTCAACAAACTTCACACTGCAATAATTCTTTACTCTCACTAGTGGTCCAATTAAGCCAGGACTAGTAATCAAATAGCAGTTCAACAATGTGTTGTCTACTAGCTCAGCTGCCTGATTTAAATCTCCAAAAACATCTGTAGGCACCGGTAAGGATTGCCAATATACTTTCGATGACGCATTATCATCGGCAGTAGCCGTATTCAACAGCAATAGTTTTCCAATCTTTCTTCTGGTATCAGCCAAGTAAGGTAGCAAACTCAGTAAGGCTCTGTTAACTTTACTTTTGTTTTTCTGTACCGAGTGCCGCTTTGGAGAATGAAAGCTATAACTAAGAACGCTTTTGTTATCCAGAAAGTCTTGGCTAAGTGTAGATGACATTTCGGCAGCTGTGTGAGATGCGGCGTTGGAGTTTGTTATATCAGCAATAATTAGCTGAGAAAATGATGATGAGTTGTCCTTGTTTGGAGTCATTCCGCTTATAAATTTTGGAAATAGCGATAGAACCATATCTGGAGGAGCCAAATAATTAGAAAACAACATCAATGATTCTTTGAACTCGTTAGACTCGAAAAGGATCTTTGCCTTCTTAAGTTGTAACTGTCTTAATCTAATAATTTTATCAGGTAAAAGATTCTCTGATAATTGGAAGGCAAGATTTATAGCTTCATTGAGCATGTCCTTTTCCTCCAAGGCTCTTAATTGAGAAAAAAACGGTTTCATTTTGCATTGGATAATTCTATTATCAATGTAGATGTAAATGTAGCCTTTTATCTGGTTCACTTCCAAATTTAAAATGTTTGGTATAGGGACTTTTTGCAACGTTAAGCCGTTTTTCAAATCGTTAACCTCCAATCCATGACTGTAAACCAAGATTAAGTAGGGAAATAAGAAACTAATTTGAACAGGCGTCGATTGCCAATTCAATGTAGACTTGTTTAAAACTTCCCCCCTAGTATTTATTTTCACGCTGGTACTGTCCTTTGATATCAAAGTATTTCCTTTTGAAACCCTTACCAATTGGGTGCTATTCTTTTGACCTCCTAGCCCTATACTGCTGAAAGGTGAGCCAATATAATAAGAGTGCTTCGTCGTTGGAATGATCAACTGGTTAAACTGCAATGTATTTAAGTCCACAATAATAAAGTCAGAGTTCAAGCTGACAACTAACTTGTTGGCAGACACAAACTCAAACGACTTTATTCGATCAGGAAAACTGACAGACTTCTCTATCAAAGACTCATGATCACTAAGAAACCACGAGCATATATGTAGCGTTTTTTTGATAGTGTATATTAGATGTGAATGGAAATAATCAATGCCATCATTCGAAGTTTGAAACGAAGAGTTGGAATCATGGAATGGATCATGCTCGTGGATGCTCTGGTACATGGAATAGGAGTCAATCTTCTGGATTTTGTCGTGAATATCCTCTTCATCTAACTGGAAATCCTTGGTCTTTGGCTCTTCATATAATGCGGCGATTTCTGCCAGATGCATTTGCGAGAATACTTTCATACCTCCAGTACCCTTTGATGACGGTATATTGTACTGAAACTTTAATGTTGAAAAGCTGTATATATTAATTGTGCCATCGACCAATATGAATAGATAATCCAACTCCTTTAAGTAGAGAATTTGCTGGACCGGCACGGTTCCCACTGTAATGGTCTTGACCAACAGCAAGCTCTTTAACGTATTCAAATGGCTCCATTTTTCGCGTGAGCCCTTTGAATGTGAAGTATTTGATTTTTGGCTGGTGACTGTGCTCAAAGTCGCAGGACTCTCCACTTGGTCATTATTATCCTCGTTAGCCGGCACTTTATTGTCATATACTAGCAACTGGCCACTCTTTAAACCTAAAAGTAGTTGATCACCAATAGATAATAAACATGAAACTTTATTCTTCTGTTGACCAAGCTCAATCTGCGAATTAGGATATACTATCGTATTCATATTAGCATTATTTGCATGAGGTGAGACGTACATCTAGAGACTATTCCATCACAGCGATATATACCAACATCATGGGTCAATAAATACTGGCTACAGCGTGAAACTATTATACAATTAATTATACATTAAGCTTTAGTCCTTTTAACTTCTATATTTTCATTTTGCTCTTGCTTCCGCTTCTGCCCCTCTTGGCTATAATAATTCAAGTCTTGTTTTTCTGCATTTTGCTTGTCGTGTTTAAGTTGGTATGTTCTTTGGCCCAGACTCTTACCACAGTATTCAATATCATTAAATTTCACAGAATATAATGCTATCGACACACCATCATGTGATGTGAGCCAGGAACGCGAGTTTATATTATTTCTGAATGCTCCATAGTATTTCTGTAAGGGTGGAAGTATCAAAACCTCAACTGTGACATCAGACTGGCTAATGAGTTCAAACAAATTAGACTTTGCAATTTCATCCTCATACTTTTTTGCTATTTCTTCCTTTTCATTCAGAGTATCATTTTGTTCTCTAGTATTACTTTGTTCTTTAGTATCATTTTGTACTTTAGCATCATTTTGTTCTTTAGTATCATTTTGTTCTTTAATATCATTTTGTTCTTTAATATCATTTTGTTCTTTAATATCATTTTGTTCTTTAATATCATTTTGTTCTTTAATATCATTTTGTTCTTTAATATCATTTTGTTCTTTAATATCATTTTGTTCTTTAGTATCATTTTCAGATTCATTCTTCGTCATATGAGGCTGGCTTTCTTTAATAGATTGATCAGTTTCCGTTTTAGATTCATTTACTACTTCCTCTCCTAAATCTTCACGTTTGCTCCCTGATTCATCCGTGCCTTGCTTCTCAGCAACTACCCCATCAAACAATATATTTGGAACCAAGTCTTTACAGCCTGGAGTGACCATTTCAGGATCCTCGTCACCTATAAGTAGCCTCATATCGTTGCTTAGAGCATCATCGGCCACTTCGTTCTTCACAAATCCACAATGCTTCAATATTGCGACAATATCACTGTCATCAGTATAGATATCAGTTCCCCATAATTTTCTCTGTTTAACAGAAATATTCGAGTTATGTTTTACATTTAGATACTCTCTGGGTATATGCACTGTAATAATACAATTGATGCATTCTCTCAATTCAGGAAGCTCAAAGTTATCTGGCGTGTACTGCAAAGTCTCAAGCTTCTTCCGAGGAAACTTATCAGCAAACTCCAAGACCTTCAAGCTAGTAACAGACAACTTTGGTTGTTTAAACTTGGTGTGCTTCACCGTCTGGTTCTCCTCGGAAGAGCCTTGCGGAGCGTCGACAGACGCGTTATTGGCAGTGAAAGTCTCTTCCTTGGTTGGATTGAAATTGGCCGGATGGTGCTGATGAATAATTATTCTTGTCTGTAGGTCTTTACTTTTCGCGTCATGTAACAAATTATTGATGCTGGTGGTAGGCTTGGCATCGTTTAATATTGAACCTAGCTTATTTCTATTAGACAACTCAGGCAGGATTGATGAGATGCCTGGCAACTGATAATTCGGCTTTTCGGATACATCTTGGGATAAATTAGGTCTTGGTGAGTGCTCACTTTCGTTTCTCTCACTGATTGAAGGAGAATTGGTGTGCTCGAACGTTCGAGGGGACTTAGTGACCTGAGAATCGGAATTCAACTCCGTCAAATTTGGAACAGTCAATGGATTAAGCTGAACTGATAATTGCGGTCTTTTGTGGCCGCTTATAAACGAAATCGGAGGGAGACGAATGTTTCCTGATTCTGTCGAACTACTATTGAAACTTGATACCCTTGGTGACCCATTGGCACTCTCAGTAGCCTGGTCAGTTTTAGAATGACTAGAAGTTTCCATTTTAGTAGTATAATGCCAATAAAGTATCGCCCTATCTTCGTGGACTGATATTTATCAATATTGCTTGGAGATTCTGTCGAGAAGAGCACAAAGGCTAAATATCTGACAGCGACGGGGCTCGTAACAGGACTAGGTTCCAGTATTGGATGCCTGATCAAATAACGTTAGATACATGTCTGCTTCGGTCAAAATCTCACCATACTCGTCTCTATTAGGGAGGAAGCTTTTCCTATCTACTAGTAACGTGGAGCTCCCTCCTCTTCCTGATTCGGTGTCTACAGTATTGGAGGGGCTTACCTCTACGATTGAGAAGGAAATAGTGACAGTCAAATACCTCATACTATTGGGTTATAATAGTCGCATTAATAATAATGGTGATTACAAGGCTATCTATTCGCATGCTTCCGGCTTAGTCAAGACTATCTTACTAAACGTCCACTTGGATGTAGATGACTTTGCCATGATATACACCCTCTGGGAACTACGACTCACATTGTTGGTTTTAACAGACGACAGCTTTTGTTTCAACGCCGCAAAGCAGGAATCCAAGAACTTGAGTAATCATTTACTCAAATTAACCCAGGTATTACATGGGGATTCGCGCCAAATTGGATTCCCGGAGAACCTCCCTGTCAGTTTAGAATTACTATTGATCAGACTAAGAACCAATGGCAGAAGTACAGTATGTACCGGTGATTTATATAGTTTATTATGGATCATCCGACTTCGTATGCTGAATTCTGTGGATGAAGCTCACTTAAAAAAGTCACGGATAGTCATCTCGATAATCGGATTAAACATCGGCGTTAACCTAATCGCCAAACGGGACTACTTGACGTTCTTAACTCACTCCGATACCATAATATCTGCTTTGAGCCTGGATTCTGTGTCACTTAGGTCTCATTACTTGCTATTATGCTCTCTAGTGACACTCGTCCAAGGGGACGATACCAGATCCGAGACGTACATCAATAGATTGATGGAGCTTAATAATGTTGATACCTTAGATTCTCTTGAAAGTATAAAGGATCTACAAACTGTCCTAACCATGATTAGTCCCATACTAGATAATGAAGAGCTGATCGAACCTATTGCCGAAAAGCCAGACATTCGTACATGGGAGGACTTGCACAAGCTTAACAGAAATACAAGAATCACAGGAAGAATATTGTGTTGCTACTGCTCCTTAGTAGAACTCAATATTAGAACAAGTAATGGTCACTGGGATCTACTCAGAAGTGACAAGAGAGCAACAGTAGATTTAACGGTTCAAAATGAAGAAGACTTGGTGAAATGTCTAACAGATAATGAAATTAGTTTAATAGACCCCATAGTCAATTGCTGGAAATTGGATATTAATAAGCTATATGGGTTTGAATAAAGGTTATAGAGTAATATGTTGTAGAGTGTGTAACACACGTGTATTTTTCGAGGGTTGCTTGCGAACTTTGCTTGGCGTGACTGTGAATTCTCATGTAGTGATTGCCCATCGCTGCATAACCACTAATTTTTCACGGTTACGCACTGGGAAAAAAACCTACTACTGTCACAAAGTTATCACAAACAGCAGCATAAAAAATGTCCAACAACAGAAGTGCTCTTAAAGACGTTGTCACCCGTGAATATACCATCAATTTGCACAAGAGAGTGAGTTTAGATTTTGTTAATGAGATTGAAGTTGGACTGGCACCTTGATTTTGGAGATTGTGACCTAGAAAATTATCGTGCCTTCAATGAATGTCTACAAATGCTTGAATATAATTACTAACAATATAGTTGCATGGTGTTTCTTTCAAGAAGAGAGCTCCAAAGGCTGTTAAGGAAATCAAGAAGTTTGCTTACTTGCACATGAAGACCAACGATGTCAGAATCGACCCAAAGTTGAACCAAGCCATCTGGAAGAGAGGTGTCCAAGGTGTTCAATACAGAATGAGACTCAGAATCTCTAGAAAGAGAAACGAAGAGGAGGATGCTAAGGAGAAGTTATACTCTTTCGTTGAGGCAATTGAAGTTCCTTCTACTAAGGGTTTAGAGACTATTGTTATTGAAGAGGATGATGAGTAAATAAATTGATTGGATATAAGAGAGCCGTAATGTATTTATGACATTCATCATTTAATGCAAATGTAATTTTACTTAAATGTGTAGTAGTACAGCGCACATTAGTCGTTTGATTTTATGAATTAGCTTTGAAACATGGAATACAAGCGCTCTCCTTATTAATATATGATGTAAGCTAATCCGCTAACCATTGAGTGATGGTATACGTGATAGACGACATGAGACAATAACAGAAAGTTTATTAAAATTGCAGAGACCAAGAGCTACTACATTTTGTATACTTGAGATGTTGGTTTTATTCATGCCCTGGGTTTGGGGTTACATTAAGTTTCAAGAGGTTTCATTCATTCATTTCCGTAAACTGGGTCCGAAAAGCCACTATTCAGCACGCTAATTTATCACACAATGTTCCTTATATGTTAATACCAGGCTAAGGTAATTAAACCAATATAATCAGTGTAACTATGACAAAATTACCATCATAGTAACATATCAACCAAAACGACTGACGTAAACTGTTACTCAATTGGTAAAGAAAAAAATAGCTATCATCATATAATCGATTGTATTATGAGCACACTTACAAGTCTAAATGAGCATTCCACAAATATCAAAACTACTCAATTTGAAGAAAAGCTGGACGAAAAATATGATGTTAGGATGTAATAAGCCCCAGGCTTGCCACGTAGGATGTCACGTGCAAGATCATCACAGCGAACTTTAATATTTCGATCTGGGCATTGATAAGAGTCAAGTTGGGTAAACGCACCGTTCGAAGTACTGCAAATGGGTCAACTATAAGTCAAAAATATAGCATACCATATCTGAGCAGGTGAAAACGACTTAATAGGCGTATACGCCTGGCGTATTGTGTCAGCGATACCATTTTACCGACCAATAAACTTATAGACTTCTCATGCACGAACATTCCTAATTAGGCCAGAATCTTAATTGAGGTACTTTCATACCTCCTTTTGAGTAGGATATAAAAGATTCTCGAAAATTATTACGAAAATTCTGAAACATGGGTATTAGCGAAACACAATATATATCGATAATAGGTGGTATTGTCGGTTGCGCGGTAATATTATTCATTGTATCTATTTCTGTCGTGATAGTAAAAAAAGTCAGAGAAAGAAGAGAGGCTAGTCAGAGAAGAGCGTTGAGCAGTGATGACTATTTCTCGTACAATCCAAACTCCTTAATCAACGGTGAGTCCAGCAAAGGAAACTATACAAGAGTCTCCCTTAATGAAAATCCTTTTGCTGAGGACTACTCTGAGGCAGCATTGGCCAGACCTGCCCCAGTCAAATATGATAACCGAACTGACTATTATCATTTATGAATTGCATTCTTAGAAGCTCGATTTCTATTAATTTTCTGTAATGGTTTATTCACATGTTTTTGTTATGGTATGGTTGTATTTTTAGGCAATTTATGTTATTCCTTGACACTGTAGATGAGCTGTTCACTCTCACCAAAGCCTGGGTCCTCTATTCTTCGCAATTGAAAGTTTTCGTCGAACCAGTCTATCATTTCAACTATGGTTTTGCATTCGTTTAACTGTCGTCTAAGCAGTCTAGGCATGCCATGCTCCATCATACAGCTGAGATGATGCTGTACAAGTCGAAACGGTAAGCCGTATTCCATGGAATAGTTCCAGAATCGTTCGACTGTTCCCCAGGTAGTGCTGTCAATTCCTTTGAATAGGCATGGGTTATTCAATATACCTCTCACTGCCATGACCCCGTCCACCTTGGTTTGTTGGACAATTCGATAAATATCCTCAAAAGCAAAACAATCTCCATTTGCTACTACTGGGACCGATTTAATATTTTCTTTAATAATCTTAATGGCCTCCATGTCAGCAGGCTCCGAAGAGCGGGTATCTTTGGTTCTTCCATGCACGGTTATCCAGTCGACACCAGCTGCCTCCACTTTTTTGGCAAACTCCACTGTCTCTTGAACATTGGGATGAAGTCGTATCTTGGTTTCAAACCTCACCTTAGACCCATACTTTTCTTTAACTGCCAGAACCATTTCGGCGACTTTGTCGGCATCCGACATTAAGGCTGCTCCAATTCCCTCTCTTACTTGTTCTTTAACGGGACAACCGCAATTTAGACCAATTCCATCACAGTATGGATGGACCATGTCCACGAACCGCAATAAATCAACAACGTTGTTCGATCCAACTTGGATTATAAGCACCTTATCTCTATCATTTGTTGTGAAATCAGATGCCCTGGCCATTTCATTACGTACAAATTCTCTGGCAAGGATCATTGGCGAGTAGACAATATCGGCTTGGTTATCTCTCATTAATTCACGGAACGGCAACTTGGAATATCTAACCATAGGCCCGGCAATATACACTGGCCTATTTTCCGCCTTGCATTTTTTAAACACCTCTAGCGGATCTTTCCTTTGAACAGACATTGTTGGTATGATCTAGCTGAAGCATTGTAAAAAAAAATCCAACAGGCGAGATACCTGTGTTAATGGGAGTACATGTAACGGTCATTTATGTATGCTTCAGCAGTCCCCCGAGATTTTGGTATATGATGCGATGAGGAAAATTTTTTGAAAATCTCAAAGTGAGCAAAATACAATGACCATCGACAATAAACGACCGGTGGAAGAATCGCTGGATCTGGTCCAAGCTAAGAAGCCAAAGACCGAAGAACCGCGTACAGAAAAAGGAGTTGCTGCCATAAAAAAGGAATATATTGTTACTGATTCCCGATTGCAAGTAATCAATGATGATAATGCCGAGGATCTTGGAGACAGAGACGCATCTGGAGTGTCAGGGGAGAAAGATAAGAAGAAGAGAAAAAGGGGTCAGAACAAGAAAAGAGAATTGACTCAGCAAAGGGATACAATCCGGCTATGTTCCTCTGTTATAGACCCAGATGATGAGCGGACTTGTCCATTTGGTATTGATAAATGCCGCAATAGTCACGATATCAAAGCATATTTGGAGACCAAGCCTAAAGATATTGAAGGAGAGTGTCCTAACTTCAAGCATTATGGGTTCTGTAGCGCAGGGTTGAAATGTAGATGGCTAAGCAACCACTATGATGCGGAAACCGGAAAGTTAATTAAGACAAGTGAGGCGTGTGAGAGTGATGAGATCAATAAGATTTCAACGGAGGATAAAATCTCGCTTCAAAAGAAGAAATATTCCTACGCCAGCAGCAATCAGATAATTGATTACTTGGACGAGATTGTCAAACATAACAGTGAGTGGAATAATTCTACCAAGGAAGACCAACAAAAGGACACATTGCAGGAAAAGAAAGATAACCAATTTGATTATGTGGAGGCTCCATTCAAACCGTGGGAAAAGAAGAAATTGAACTATTCCAGGGCTAAAGTTATCTCACCGTTGACTACAGTGGGCAACTTGCCATATAGAAGACTCATGAAGAAATTGTACGGCGTGGACGTGACGTTCTCGGAAATGGCTCTTGCCTTACCTTTAATCCAGGGTACTAATAGTGAATGGGCATTAATGAAAGCTCACAGAAGTGAGTACCCTGGGTTTGGTGCCCAGATTGCAACCTCCAAACAATGGCAAGCCGTTAAGGCAGCAGAGGCCATAACCAAATTTAGTCCACAAGTTAGTGAAATTAATCTCAACTGTGGGTGCCCAATCGACTTGGTGTATAGACAGGGCGCTGGTAGTGGCTTGTTGGAGCAGCCGGCAAAGATTCTCAGAATGTTAAGGGGTATGAACAGTGTCAGTGAAGATATTCCAGTGACAGTCAAGTTGAGAATGGGTACAAGGGATAACCATCCGATTGCTGATTCGTTAGTGAGAAAAATATTGTATGAAGGTGGAGATGTCGGAGCTATAACTTTGCATGGACGGTCTAGGCAGCAAAGATACACCCGAAATGCTGATTGGGAATATATAAGTAAGATTGGATCTATTGTCAATGAGTATAATGAGTCCCAGGTTGAAGACAAGGACTCGTATGACAAGCCAAAGGTGTTTTTCATTGGCAATGGGGACTGTTATAATTTCCAAGACTGGCATGATGCTGTAAACACGCCAGGTATTGACAGTGTCATGATCGCAAGGGGTGCTCTTATCAAGCCTTGGCTCTTGGAAGAAATTGAGGCTGGGCAATATATTGATAAGTCCGCAACAGAGAGACTAGATATCATGAAGCAATACGCGGAGTTTGCCGTCAACCACTGGGGAAGTGACGAGTATGGAATCAGCGTGGCTCGACGCTTCATGTGCGAATGGTTGAGCTTTACTTACAGATACATTCCGGTGGGAATTCTTGAACGATTGCCAAACAAGCTTAATGAACGGCCACCATTTTGGAAAGGAAGAAACGAGATGGAAACATTGTTGGGATCAGGGGACTACAAGGATTGGATAAAGATTACAGAAATGTTCTTGGGACCTTCAAATGACAAATTCAATTTCATTCCAAAGCACAAAAGCAACTCATATTAAAATATAAAGTATATACAATTGATTTATTCAAGTGCTTTTAATTCCTTGGTTAATTTCTCTTGTTGAGCCTTCAATTGAGCAATTCGTTCTTGCTTGGTTGATTTCAGATCAGCATCCTTAGAATCCAAAGCGCCGCCTCTTACTGTCTTCTTGATATCAATCAACTCAGCAACCAATGAATATGTTCTAGTAATAATCAAAGTCAAAAACAAAGTGAACCCTGTAAGGTACAAGTTTCTTTGCGCGTAAAATCTCTTTGCTTGGATTTCACTTCTGTCAACAAATGGGGCCCCAGCTGGAACATTCTTCAATTCGGTATCAATAGTCGAAGCCTTGTTAAATGCGTCGACAAATAAGATTAAAATAAAAATCAAAATCGATTTAATGGACACCTGAACTTGCACTGACTGAAATGGTGTAGATATAGCATTTAATAGAGGAGCTCTCATCTTTGATGGCAAGGGTAAGGCCAAAAGAGTGAAAAATAGCATTTCGGTAATCAAAAAGCCAAATATCTAGGCATTAGTAACTTAACTGGGTTAATTGTAATAATACATACCAAATTATAATATAATGCCATTGTTTATAGTAAATTAACGAAAATAATTAAGGTTAATATATGAGCAACCAATATCATGGACAGGGCTTCGTTGCTTCAACCTAACATACCCGGGTAACATTGAGCATTTGCCATCGGTTTCTTTTTTGTTCAGCTGGCCCAAAAAAGGATTTTGAATTCCTCACCTAATTAACTAGTCGGAGTATATTAGAAAGAAAGTCCAATTGTTCTCAATAGAGTGAATAAATTGGGTGTTTAGGTGGAAAGGTTTATACTATATAGCAGATAATATAGTACAAGAACAAGAATATAGAGGTTTAGTTCTTATTTGAGACACTCTGAACAGTTTTGGAAGAAAGATGAATCCCGAATTCTCTGTGAATATTCAACCAGGGGCAAATGGCGATAGTGACATATTCGATTTTGATTTTGACAGTGCCATGTCTAATCTGAATTCTCCAAATTTTAACCCGTCAAACAATGATATTACTAGCTATGATTTTGATTTAAACAAAAATCAGCAGCTAAACATTAGCGCAACTCCAATTGACATTGCTTATCAGAAAGGATCCAATGCGTTTGGCTTTCGCAACCAGGCTCAGACGAATGGACAACCACAAATAAACCAGCATATGCATCAGCCGAACAACAATAACAATAACAACAACAACAATAATAATAATAACAATAATGCAGGTAATAATGGTAGTGGTGGCTTGAGTAACAGTATTGTGAACAATATCAATAACCAAAATATTGCAAACTTCTTGAATAATCCTAGACTTCGGAGGGAAAGTATAGCACATACTCAGGGAATGGGAGGTGTGAGTTTTGGTTCTTTGACAATTGGAAGTTGGTTGAAAGATGAAGTGTTGTTTCATCATAACGGAGTAGTGGGAAACAATCAAACTGGTAACGGCCAGCAGGTCAACAACATGAATGCGATACATAACGGGCAATATAATAATAATGGAGCAAACAGTGATGGAAACAGCAACGTTTTGAGTTTAAATAATGATTTAATGATGGCAATGTCACCTCCCCAAGTTAACTATTTACCAAACTTGGAGGCTGATTATTGCAAAGATTACAGCTGTTGTGGAAGTCTATTGCCTACTTTACATGACTTGCTAAGGCACTATGAAGAGGCACATATATCTATATCTCCGCCAAATGAAGACATGAACAAAACCAAGGTGCGTCCACACAGCGAGTTAATGGAAGGTGTGTCGACAAATGAAGTGTTCTTGTCTAACAAGAATAGCAACCATATGAACAACTCAAGCGCAGTGGATATTAACGATACTAACATGGCAGACGGCAATATAACCGGTATGAATAACCCTGAAATGTTTAATTTTGGTAACCTGATGAGTCTTTTAGGGAATAACGGTAACGGTGCCGGTAACTATAATGGAGGGGTGCTACTACAGAATAATCTTGACGCCAGGAATCAGGGTCTACCCACTTTTGATTTTAATAACAATTCTAATTTACACAACAATAATCAAATCAACACTCAGTCGGATAATAGAAATGATAATACTAATGATGATGATGAAATTTGCATTGATGACCCTGCTAGGCATTTGTATGTGGAGCACGGCGAAAAAAGACCTTATAAATGTCCAGTGATTGGATGTGATAAAACTTACAAAAATCAAAACGGTTTGAAATACCATAAAACACATGGTCATCAAAATCAGAAATTATTCCAGAACCCTGACGGCACTTTTAGTGTGATTGACCCTGAGAGCAATGCTCCATACCCAGATGGTAACTTTAACCTAGAGAAGGATAAACCATATCGTTGTGAAGTTTGCGGTAAAAGATATAAGAATTTGAACGGATTGAAATACCACAAAGGCCATACCACTCATTAGTTGAAGTTTCTATATATAAGTATATATTTATATATAATTTTTTTTTCTTTGAGGGTATGGTACAGCATTTACTTTATGGGGTTTGTTTTAGACTAAATGATTTTATGAATACTTAAAATTTTCTAGAGATAGCTTTTGGATGTTATGTATAAATTTGAATAAATAAATTGTATCTGTCGCATATAGCAGTTGTTAGTAGCTTCTCATTGCAACCAGTCGTTAGTACTGCGCTTCTATGTGGGGATAGATAGCAATCGGGGATTGTATCGGTTAGATCCGAAACGCTACTTGTTTGCTTGCTCCCGCGAAATTGCCGATCCATATTAACTCAGGTTGACTTGATTGCAGCATGTTGATACACAAGGCTACAGCCACTCCGATTTATCGCGTAAATTAAGCTACATACGAAATAGGATATTCTTAATTAGTTTAGCAGTGGACCTGCTGAGTTTCTAATTTCACGTAGATATAGTGGGGACTTACTATATGCTACGCCTAAGCATACTGTTAGACGCGGGCACTAGTGACAAATTATCAATGGAATCAAACAATTTACTGGTGTATTATTGCCTTCTGTTTATTTCTCGTATACGTACTGAGGTGTGGTTTGTATTAGAACGTGACATGATGAGAGCTATACAGCGAGTCAAAACAATATCTAACTAAGTAGGTTATACTCGGTAACAGATATAACACAGTATTGTGGACGGCAACGTGAAACATAAATGAATAATCACAAGGTATAAATTACGTTGTAGTTGTAAATCGGGCTTTTTAGTTTGGTGTAATGTGGTATTTTTGATTATTAGACTAACCTTCTGTTAAACATGACCAATTATGACATAATCCCGGCCAGAGTCTCAATTTCTAGTGTGTATGTATTGACTAAAATTAAAAGCTGGTATATTGTATAATCATCAGCTATAGTTTTATTCTTTATTCTTTCATTGTCATTTTTCAATAATAAGTGCCGTCCTTAAAGTGCATAGTAGTAGATTGGCAGCGTCTGTTTTTTGTCTGTCTAGAAATTACACTCCTGACATTCCTTATATTATGCCAGAATCCAGTGCAATAATTGCTTCAAGAGGCATAGTATATATAACAATAATATTGTTGTCAGTGATATTTATTATATTTCCCTGGTCAATATACACGTTTAACAAATTCTACACTACTATAATATCAGGGTTCTCAAATGTCATCATACCAATAAATTTAGATTATCAACACTTCAGTCAGCTGCCATTTGTGGTTGTCAATTTTGATCAACAAAAGTTATTAGATATTCTATCTTTAGACTCCAACTATGATCTATACCTTCAATTCAATCCTTATTGTCACACAGAATCTCGCCATCAACAATATTCGATAAAAACAACGCTACTTAGTACTAATTTGACGGACAAGCTAAATGCCAGGCTCCAGGACACAAATTTAAATAAATATGATTTGAAGTATCAGTCAAACCATATGCCTTACTGGCCTTTTACCAGCTATATCGACACTGAGATGAGTTATCATCCGTCAGACACACTATTCACATATACCCAGTCAGTACTTCTTGACTGCAAAAATGCCGAAAATGAAAACATTCTCATTCCTCCCATTTTGAAGTCGTTGTTACCGCCATTTATATACAAAATTGGCCTAAACCATGGCCTCTCCCTGACAAGAACCAAGCTTAATCTAGTATCTGGCCTTACTGTTACCCCACAACTAAAAGGTATGTCGCTTATAGTAGAATTTAATTCCCCGATTATCATCGACAATATTAATTCTATCCTAAGTCTATCCTTAAAGAGGGGTTATTGGAATTCTCTTTTGGAAAATCATACTATTGTGGCTTATGCTGTTGGAATTTCTATCCTCTTCGTGGTCAACAGCATCATTTATGTTCTCAGCTGCCTTTTCATATTCTCTTGGCTTAACCAAAGTGTATATCACAAGGCCATTGGCCAATATTTACCGCCTACTGTTAAGAATTAATAGATGGATATTCATTAATCTACTGTACAAACAATCTAAACTTCCCGACCCAAAAAAAATCAAAAATACATCTAGTTTCGTTCCTGCGAATAATATCTATAATCACGATACGGTGGAAATGCTTCAGCCTTAGGCTTGGTTTCAGTCAAGTGGTAGTTACTTAAATCCTCCTTTGGATTCTGTTGCTGCTTCTGCTGATACGATGCTGCCGCAATAAGGGCATCGAAGTTCGAGGTATGTGGCAATTTAGGAGGATTCTCATGAATACTCCAGCCTCCGTTTAGTTTCTTTGTGTCAACTAGTGAAGGCAATACCGATGGTTTAGCGTCAGCCACTGGTGAACTTTTTCCAGTTTGATAGTTTAATATTGATCTTGATCCAAGAGTTTGGAACAGTAGTAATGACCTCGAAGCATCGTATGGGGGGAAAGTTCGCTCATTTTTAACAGGGAAGTTAGTCAAAGGTGGTAAATTGACAGGTGTTGTACTTCTCGATTCTATAACTGGAGGTCTCGGTAAAGAACCATTATTTAACAAGTTGAAGATCGAGGATTTGTTGGTTCCAGCTTGCTTAGGGGTAACCGACCGACTAATGAAGCTGGGGATATTCAGCTTAGGCGAACTAGATCGAGTAATCGACGGCGACGAATCGTGTTTACCATGATAATCTTGAGTATCTTGGTTCAAAATAGAGGAAATATTATGCTTTTGCAATGGCTTATGTATAACTTCAGGAGCTGGAGCCTGCTCAGTCTTGTTATAAAATACCCCAAGTGGTACCATCACACTCTTTTGTGGCACTGGAGAAATCAAGCGAGAAGGAGGAGGCACCACCGTCGATTTCTCAACGAAGTATCCCAAAGGCGGCGGCGCAACCTCCTCTGTTTTCATATATGCAATCGGTGGATTTGTAAATGACCGTTGTGAAAAATTTTCTAAGGCCTTCTCATGGCGGTCTTTATCCACTTTTTCTGCTGTTTCTCTCCAGCTTTCCTTGAATGAATTCTTAGAATAGTAATTTCTCACCATTATAGTCGTCTTTGAACCCATTTCTTTAGCAATTAACTCCCACTGAGTGCCATGCTTTTCCAACAATTTAGGAAACATCGAAATCTCAGCAACACTCCAGTAACTAGAGACTGGCTTGGGTCTATTATCACTTTGAAGTACCATTTCCTCAGCTTTGTTCTCTTCGTGAAAATGAGAGTTCCCATTAACCTGAACTTGCAAAATTGATTCTTGAGGCTGAAGCTTTTCGATCACTGGTGAGGTTACTTTTTCTAGATCCCTTCTTGGTTTTGGAGTTCTCTTCCTTCTAATTTCCAAAGCCTCAACAATATCTGGTTCCTCTACTTCAGAAAATTGCCTCTTACCAGATTTCACCTTATTTCTTTTGGATTTTTCTAATTCACTATCAATTTCTATCTCCGTTGTCGGGGTGCTGCTCAAGGATTTCTCTTCCACCTTCTTGCTAGAATTTTTAGCCTTGTTTCCCTTCTTTCTGGTATTGATTTTCCGGGTTCGCTTATTTAAAACCAACTGCTTATAGTTTGTGTGCCGCTTAGTGTTATAATAATGTTTAACACATTCCTGGGAAGTTCTCAAGCCACCCATCAATTGAGAAATTTTTCCAAATTTCTTTGGGTTTGCAACATATGCCTCAACGAATAATTCATGTTCCTCTTTAGTGAAGTTATCAATCGGATCAGTTTTCAATCTTTGAGTAAAAACACTCTGGTCCACCACCAAATTATTAATATTTATAAAATGCTTGCCGTATTTAACAATAGGATCCATAATCATTTCGGGAATAGTAGCAGCATGCAGTTCGGCCTTATAGAGTGGATCATTCATCTTAATCTGCTGTAGAATCTTTTCAAATTCGGCTTCTGAAGTCACGCTATCAGCCATATGAAGTCTGTTTCTTCGGCTCGTTGGAGTCTTCTCTTCGGTCTGGCTATCATCTGGTTTTGAAAACTCATCTTCAAACTGTGCTTGGTAATCAGGGTACACATTTACTAGCTGTTTCTCATTGGCCTCACATTTACTATCCCACTTCGCTTTAAACTCTTGATAATCCCTTTTAGCACTCAATATATTGAAATAAATTCTCTTCTTCGAAGCTTGGAATACCTTGAGCAATCTAGGTTTGACAACTTGCTCGTTAATCAATGGGTTTTCCGTGAAAAAAGAATAATCCAAGTGAAACTCAGTAATGGGTTTCTTGAGTAAAAACTTTTGATGCTCAACGATTTCCTCTCTTGGTCGGTTCTTGAGATCAAATAGTTTTTGCTCCAATCGATTCAAGGGAAAAACACAGCCTTCTCCAATATTAACGTATAATTTATTATGATGCTTTTTCAATGACTGTTTGCTCTTTAATTTTTTACTTGGTGCCTCCAGCAACTCTGTGTCCTCATTAATCACATTTAACTCTGTGTCCTCATTAATCACATTTTCAACTTCTAATTCCTTAGCCCGCTCCACTTCATCTTCTTCATTTATCTCATCGTAATCAATATGAATATCAGAATCAATATTATAATCGTCATCCTCTTCTATCACTGTATTTTTCTTCATATCCGGCGTAATATTATTAGCAGAATCTATTTCTTTCTCTGTATCTTTATCTTCATCTTCATGGGCTTTAGTATTTAGTGGCTCCGGTACACGCAGCAGATCCATTATTACATTGGAGTTACGATCGGATTCCTCTGCTGCAGCAGGGGTTTGTTCTTGACTTTTCATGATTTCGTGTGAATCATTCGCAACTACTGGACTTTTATCCAGGGTCTCCAACAGACATTCGACTTTTACTTCCTTGGTATCCTTTTCCGGTTTCGTATTGATTTTGACATCTTCAACCAGTAAGTCATTTAATTTCTCTGTCTCCTTCGCATCCTGGATTCCATCTGGCTCATCTGACCGCTGCTCATCGCTCTTAATCATTCTACCTTTGTCAACCCCCAAGTTTAGAGAACTATCAAAATGAGAATCTTTCGGCGAAGGTGTCTGACTATTGACAGAGCTCCCACAACTTCCACTTTTGTTATACCGACTTAACTTCTTTCCTCGATTGAACTTGGAGTACCCTTCCTCCTCGTATGGATAGTTATAGTGCTTTTTGCTATAATGATCGCCATAAGATCCGTTGTAACCACTATTCCCACTATAAGAGTTTGTGTATCCATTACCATAATGGTACTTGCTATTATAATAACCATCCAGAGTAGAATAAAAGTCCTTGCGATCTTTGCCAAAGTACTTTGGCTTATAATTCTTTTGATATGTTGATCCAGAGTAATTTGGGTAATAAGAATCTCCTGAATTCAGCTTGTCGTCTGCCACATTAGGAGCGTCACCAGAAAAGTCATCATTGCTACTTATACTCCCCAGTTTTCCATCCAAGGGGCTTTTCGAAAACTTGTTACTGTAAAATTTGCGAGAATTGTAACTTTGGTACCTTGAATTGGAGTATGGATTTCCAGGATAGTAAGTAGAAGGCGCCGACCTCACGCTCTTGGAAGAATTCATTGACTTTTCAGTGGCTTTTAATTCATGGGATGTATTTAATGTCAAATTAGGACGTTCGTTGTGGCCATTGTCATTAGTGGACGGGGCAACATCTTGGCTTGAGTATTCTAAATCTTTGGCGTATAGTGGTTCCTTGTAGGTTATCTCAGGGTTTGAAGCAACTCTTGATTGTTTTCCATAATAAGGTTTAGAGCCTCCGCCACTTCCTTCATAATACGTATCACTGCTAACCCGCTTATGGTAGTCTTTGCTTTTCAGGCGTCCATAGTAACCCCCGTTAGCAGAGCTACTGTTTCGTTTCCCTGAAATCGACTCATATTCGCGCTTACCTCCTCCGTTGCTACTAGGATAGTATCCTTTGTGGCTGTAAGAGTTTCGGTAATACGTACCGCCACCACTTTGAGAATGCGGTCCAGATATTCTGCGGTAAGAAGACCCTGTGTTGCTATTATTGTTGGCTGAAGTATTGCCACCTCCATAACTGCTCCTTTTCTTATAATCACCTATCTGACCTGACCCGTTAGGCTGGTTATTACTGCTATTACTTGACGTCTGCCCTGCCCCTTTTGGTTCGTTTGAAGGCGCTACCATATCTTATATCAATGTTTCATCTATTTAATCAAATGGTTAGTTATTGGTTATTCACGCCTATCAACATAATTTTTGTAATATGACGTTTGGTGTTTTTCGTTTTTCCTTGCGAGACAAAGGTCGAACACCCAAACACCGCATGAATATGTACATGATCACATGATAACGTGCAGCTACTTCTTTAAAAGTTAATTGAAACTGTATGTTACACTATTTGTACAGAATTATTATAAATGGACTGGCAACAAGTCGTTGAACGAAAACTGACAGTTACATGAAGGACATTTTCGTAGTCTAGCGGCCAATCTTTCATCAACACAGTGCAGGCAAAATACATGACCACAAGTCTTGAGTGCTGTATCCTTAAAACGAATTGAGCAAATTGAACACTTGGCAATCGACTTTAATCCTTCTATTCTAGCATCATCCTCATGAATTTCGCTACCATCTGATTTCTTTCGGTATTTACATACAATTGCTTCCAACGAGGAGTTTCTCGACTGCAATTCCTCGCACTGCCTCTTATATGACTTAATTTGATCTTGGAGACCATGGACTTTCTCAGTAGAAGCTCTCTTATCATTCACTAATACGTCATATTTCTTTCTTAAGTTGTCTAATGATGTCATGATTTCAGTATATTTAGTTTTCAAAGCATCATACTCTTTAGATTTTTCAACATTGATATTTTTGAAATTTTCCAAAGCACTATCAAGAGTTTTGCATTTAGCTTGTGAAAGTTTTTCAAACTCCTTCAACTGGTTAATCAAATCATTCGACCTTGCTTGTTGGACTTTTAGCGTTTTCAACTCATTATTTACCGAGTCCTTAGCACGCATCGCTCCAAAGTATTTCTGGTCAGCCTTATTCTTTTCCTGTTTCAACTTATTAATTAAGTTTTCATTTAGCACGGAGGTTTCAAATTTCTTGGTTAGCTGGCCCTGTGTAGTTCTTAAGGCTGATTCCATTTCTTCTAATTCAAATTTTAAAGCACTATTTTGTTTGTTCAAGCTTTCAACATCTTGACTATCTGCACCATCAAACTGCAGACGAAGCTGTTGCTGTAATGCTTCAATTTGTTTGTCTCTTTTTTCAATAGTACTCATCAACTCATTGTATACCTCGCTGCTCTTCTTATCAGCCTTTAAAATTTCCAACTTAGATATCAATTCATCTCTATTGGCACGGACTCTACTTAAATCTGCCTCAACCTTTTCTAACTGCTGTTGCAAATGCTTCTTTTCTTCAGTAAGCTTTGATTCAAATACCTTTTCGTATTTGACGGTGTTGTTTTCCAAAGAGCTGATCTTTTCCAATAAAGTGACATCTCTTCGGGATAACTCCATATTTTCTGAGCTTAATTGATCTATCTTGGTGAGAAGAGCTTTATAACTCGATGAACTCTTCAAGTCATCTTCTGCCAAGTTCAAAAGTCTCACTTCATATTTAGAAATCTGCTGTTTATATTCCAATGATCTATTACTCTCTTCTTCCAACTGTTTGGTTAGAACATCTACACTAGCATTCAACTCGCTAACTTTAGTGTTCAAATCGTCAACCATTTCATCATTCGCTTCATTCTCTTTTGATTTAGTTTGTGACTCATCATTTTTGCTACCATTTTCAGAATTACCATTACTTATGGTTTCATTGTTGGTCTTCTCTTCTTTATTAGATACAGCAGCGTGCGACTCATCAGTTCTCTTTAAAGTATTCGAACTCAAACGCTCATAGGCACGGGTTATTTCCGAGATTCTCTGTGCTAAGCTGTCACACTTAGATTTTAAAATGTCATTTTCTTGCTTTAGACTACCAAGTCTACAGGTCTCTGCCTGTGCCTTAGCCAACATGTCTACTGTATTTGAGTATTTTTCTCCCTTGGACATCATCTGAAATGCATTGACCAAAATTTTCTTTCTTAACTCTAACAAGTCACGAATCTTACTCATATCATCACAGTCAAATACGAACAACACGTCCGAATTATTATGAAGCATTTCAGAGTCCTCCTGTTGAACCCCACTTTTTTCAGAAAACACCTGGACTAAACTTTGCCACCAGGTATCTAGTAATGCAACTTTCTGGGAATTCAATTTGCACGTTTCCTGCCAAGCTCTCAAGTCACCTTCGGCCGTAAGTAACTCTTGTTTGTAGAGTTGCATTTTCCTATAAATGGCCTCCTTCTGGAAGTATTTAACATCCTCCTGGGATAAAGGGCCGTCCTCGCTTAACGTATCAAGGACCTTCCGCCGCTTTAAATCCCCATCTACTTCTGTTGGACTATTCAGCCTCTTACCATCCATTTTTCGGACACGCGTAACACAAACCAATGATTGCTACCCTTGGCTAATGAGATAGCTTTATAAAAATAAATTACCGGTTAGTTTCACGTTCCCAGCGGCAAAATAGTAATATCTTACCGGTAATTGATCTATGTATTACAGAGTATAATGTGAAGTCGATAAAAAATAGGATAAAAGTCATTTTCCGTTACCCGGGTACATTTTGGACACGTGCAAATAGTATAAGCAACTGACGCCAAACAATCAACCAGGCTGGGCAAGAAAATAACGATAAGATAGAACTATTTAGAAACCGAATACTTAATGTTTCTATATGTATTTTACTTTGCTTAAAGCTATGTATTTACATGCATGATGTTAATCATGCTATTGTATAGCAGAAGTTGCGTAGATTAATAACCAATGACCTTCGGAAGCATCAATATTATACCAGGGGAGTGTGCCTTAGGTTGGCACACAACTACTTGCCTCAATAATATGTAATTTCTATAAATATTTGTAAAATCCAATCAATTTAATAAAGACTCATACTCGTTTTTTAGTCTTTCGTTTCTTGGGTTCGTTCAGGAGCTCGTATTGCTATTTTTAAAATCTTACAATGACAGAAACCTCAGATGGCTAAAATATATCTGCTTAACAAATAAAAAAAACAGACTATTTATGGTTTAAAAAATAGCTATCATAAATCTTGGTAGATATGTTATGAGTATTGCTGGGACTGCTGTTATTATGCAAGGTACATAATATAGTCCCAAGGGGAATGAGTGGTATACGGAAAAAGAAAAAAAAAGAGTAGTTTAGGTGAGTGCCAAGACTTAATTGCAAACCGCTAGAAAATATTATTAAATATAAATAATAATCATGTATTGCAAAGATATTATACAAGCTATAATTTCATCAATCCAAGATTCTGTAATTCACATGCCTCTTAGGAAACAACAAAATTTAAGTAATTACAAAATATTAATTAACGCTTAACATAATCTAAATATCATAAAATATAATCTTTAATAAATACTATCAGGAGGCATTAACTTTTGGAGCTGGTGCTTCTGCAATGAGAAGTGGCACAAAATTTAACTCATTAAAAGTAACATCACAATCTTGGTTCAAGGAGAGCAACCTCTGGTTTTCTAGAGATTGTTTGCGGGTTCTAATAAAATCTTCATACTCCTTAACCACATCATTCCATTCATTCAAAGATTTCCCGACAGTTTTCCATTTTCGTAAAAGTGTATTGGCAAGCAGACTTTCCGGTATCGATGAAGTTTCGGAATTCTTCTTGATTGGATACTTGACTTTCTTCATATCTTTGACCTTCTGTAGTGACCTAGGAGAAGTAATTTGCGGCGAGAGTGAGCCAGCATCGCAGCTGAAGAACGTTGAATCTGATGCTTGCCGGCTCAAATCGGATTGGATTTCTGCGTCACAAAATTTGTCAATCATATATGTCAACCCAGTTTTATCATCCTGTAGAGGTTGATCATCATCTGAATCCATTTCTGTAGAATATTCTTCTTCTGCAGGCATATAACCTATACCCATAGACTCGCTAAATGGAAACATAGGATAGTGCGGGAACTTGCTGTTAGAAGAAAAGTTGGTATAAGAGCTTGGATTGTAAAATTTATTGAATCCCGAATTGTTGATAATGAATAACTGGTAATTTAGAGACTCGTCATTCCACACCAACGAAAACTTGTAAATTTGTCTTTGAATTTCAGGCACCTTATTTTGGAATTCTGGCGGAGAGTGAACAGACTCCAAATTGGGTTTGGAGTTATTAACTGATGACATAGACTTAAGAGACGTAGAAGACATTGTGTGACCAAAACTGGCCACACTTAGCTTTTTATTTCGATTATTAGTGAATGACTTGAAAGATTTTGAAGATGGCTTAAGTTTAACATCTTCTGATTCGGTTGATTCAGATGATGTGTTTGAAATAGTTCGAGACATCATACTAGAAATAATAGTGCTTTCAGTATTGAGAGACGTCATCGAACTACTTGCAACCCCATTTAATTTAGAACCATTAACATATGCTGTCTTTAATTCATTTGACCCAAAAGTAAAGGTGGCTCGTGAATAGCTTGATCTAGACGATCTAAGTGACAACGAGCTTTCATTTCGTTTTCTCTTGCTTTTAATACCTATTGGATGATCTTTTATACTCGTAAAGCTGCTCGATTTTCTTCCCTCAAAATTATTCTCCATTTCGCTTTGTCCTTGCAAGCTACTACTGCTGACGGGCTTCTTGAACAACTTAAAAGCAAACCCAAACAATTTAGAATTAGAATTGCAATTCGAAGAAGGTTTAACAGGTACAGATGACACAGGTGAGTCGTGACTAATGCATAAATCCTCATTCTTCACAGTATTACTACTAGTCAATGAACTCGGCTCACAGTCGTTATCATCAGAAGGCACATTTCCAGACGAATAAGCAGAGTCATCAAATATTTCAAAAGGACTCATTTTTCTTAAATTGGAATTCTGCATAATCACTGTAGGAACTAGATCATTCAACACATCCATCTTTTCATCAGTCTCATTATCAGGGGAGTCGTCGCTGGAGACAGGCCTACTACCCGAGTTTAATGCCACCGGAAAAGTATTATTGATGCTATTGACATTCGGATCAATAAACAAATTCTCATTGGTTGACTTAAAGTTGATAGGAGTAATAGAGAACTTTCGGTTAGCAATAGGGGAACATCCACACATATCAGGCATTAAATAGTACCCCAAGGAACTAAACTGTGAAATCTTGACTAATTTCTCGTATGAAAAATTCAACCTGTCCGTAATTATCTTTTTTATCTTCTCATTATTGATATAGCCATCATTGTTCTTACTGTCTTTACCGGCATTGAAATAAATCCCGTCCTGTGAATATAAAGATGAAGACGAATATTGGAGATCCATGGCTTTATAATTTTTCGATAAAACTCTCCAAACGAGTAATCTTAAGTAGTAAGAGCGAACCAAGGGCTGCCAGTGACAGAAAAACTTCAACCAATTCTTTGAGGATGTCAACCAAAGAGTGAAATTATACTTGATAGAATAACTAGGGTTCTTCATCCAATTGCAGTTTACACTGAATATATTTGAGCTGCTGGAATAGTCATGGATCTCCCTATTTTCATTCGGAATAAACAGCCAGATATTGAACAAAAATGCGAAGGCCTTTAACTGACTATTAATATTTTCCGTCATTAACATATTTTGAACTGCATTCAACCAGAATTTCCAATTTAAATAGGATGCAAATGTCTGAGATCTGCTGAACCATTCATCTTGATCATTTTCGCAACAGCACACCTGGGTGATAAACTCTTGGGCCAAGTCAATAATGTAGGCCGCGTTTAAGTAATCATAGGCACTAATATCCTTGGCAAATCCCATTAATAAATTATCAAAGTTTTTAATTATAAACTGAGCCAACATCTTCTCTCTTGTAGACTTTGGATTATACAAGAAGTCACGTAACACTTGAAATATCTTGGCTATAGCAAGAAGTGGAATATTTTTTGACCCTGCAAAAATATTAAGGAAGTTCACAGTCATATTATTTGAGGTATTAAAGTTGTTATCTGTTGCTGTAGGACTGAACTTCTGTGGCGAACTTTTTTTGCTTCTGGCAGCACAGCTTTTAATAGTCCACTTAATGATGTCCGACACATGCGACCAAATAATATTGAATCCTGGACACACAACCAAATAGTTTAGATCAATAAGATCGTTTTCCACGTCGTCAAAATTAGAATGCGCAATAAACTCACTGGTTAACGACAAGTAATGTCTAAGGAAGGAGATGAATACATCACTGTTATAACTGCACCATTTCTTTGCCCATGGCCCTTGAGGATCTGTAATACCTTTCACAGGGGCCGATGGAGGTGTAATAGCATTAAAGTTGAAATTTTTCGTCTGACTCTTCGTCTGGCGAATCTGGTTAACTCTCGATTTATGAGGTGGGAGAGGCGATGGGGCATCTAATGAAGCCCTCGTTCTCATGATATCAAGTCCATCCTTTTGAGTATTTGCTCGGGAGAATTTTAATTTGACTTTAGTAGTACCAAGCTGATCAAGTTTCATTCCGTATGTTAACTTATCTAAGCAGATCATATCTTGAATGTTGGTAGGAAATCTGGCCTTGATGCCCTCCTGTTCGTGACACAACAACTTCAATCTGGAATAGTTCAAAGGAGTATTAAAATATTTTTCATAATTATGAATCACTGACGATATTCGCACGTTCAACAAAAATAGTAATGCATTTTGTACTCCTTTCAAATGAAAGAAACTAATAGCAAATACCTTGCCAATAAATGCAGACATGGATAGTGACGAGTGGGTTTTTGCATTTAGCTGATTAATGGAGTAATCGAGCGTTTTTGTTAGTAATATTATAAACATATTGGAGTCCTCGGTTTTTGGTTCATCTTCGACATCATTTATATAGCTCCACTCATGTCTGCAAATGAGCCTCGATATACACTCAAAATAAACTGACTTTTGAGATGCTGGTATTGGTCTTTTTAAATCATTCAAACCCTGCAATATAGCCTGCCACCATTTCACAAGAACTTTTATCCCAGTCACAGCAGGTTTGTACGCATAAATTTTAGGCACAGTAGTGTAAATTCTATCGGACTGTAATCTCAAGAAAGACAATAAAATTAATCTCAAGTGGTTTGTTTTCAATAATCCGGACTTGTTGCCAAACTTTGATATCTCGGAATTCAATCTTTTGTAGTCTGCTTGGAGTGTCTTGAAATGCTTTGAAAACGACTGGTTTCGGCTCGACACAGGAGGGTTCAAATTAGTTGACGATGACGATGTGGGATTAGTGGTTTGATGTGTCGAATAAGACGATAAGGATGAGGCCGATAAGGATGAGGCCGATGTGATAGGTATCGTGTTTAAATTCTTTGGGTGAAAAGTGGTTGTGCCATTTGCATAGGTATCACTTGCATTGGCACACCCATTTAGCGAACTCTCATATAAATCTTCGTTAGCCTCACTACCACCTATTGTAGAACTCATTACTTCCATAGGGTTGCAAATGCCATAAACAAGTTAGAGTAGGTCTAAAAATAGCAATAAAGGACAAGTTGCGGAGAAATCGAGTAACTTATAGGAGCCAAAACTTCTATGAGAAACTTGAACTATGGAAAATGCCTTTATTATAATTCGCAACTTTTTTTATCCTGTAAACGACAAAATTGTATCAATGTGAAATATCCTTTAAATTTTCCTGTTGGCAAGCCCAGAAGGTTGAAAGTTCCACCTAAATTGGGTTATTAATTACCCGGATGCATATCATATATGCCTATTGATAAGGAGCTTTGACATCTCCTGTTGTGTTCTAGCAGATCTTTGATTGTCGCTTTTAGCATTAATGTGCACAATAGGATATTATTCATTGTATGTATTGATAGTTGGTGTTATGTAAGCCCGAAATAATTATACCATCTTCTTATTCTACAATTTTCTTTGTCTGACCAGTGCATTGACTTTGTTTCACGTGTGTCTGTCTTACAAAATATCCGAGTACAATTTGGTCACGTGTATACATTGTCTACTGGTTACTATAAAGAACATCATGCTACTATGTTTCTGCAAAACATATACCAAACCCATGGAACTATTCCACTATGTGCCGGAAATTTGTACCGACGCTATAGTTGTGGGGATTATAAGTTCATGTCTTATACTGTGTGTTATTGTCTGACTTACATAGTTGCTATGTATACGTATACAGTAAACAATGTCTATATCTATCTATTTTTAGTTTTTCTCGTAAAGCGTCATGTAAATGGCAGCCAGATCATTTAAAACGGTAAGTTCGGTAACTTCTGATATATCAGTATCGCTAATTCTCCAATACGGCTTCTTCACGATACTGGGTAATTTTCTCTCATTTTCAGTACGCCTTAAACTTGAGTTTCTACTTAAGCTGCCCTCACTATCGCTTATTCCTAGAGAACTTAAAGAGCTGAAAGAGCTATTTCTCACGTCACTAGGAGACGAAGTAGATCCTGAAAGAGTATTAGGACTAAAGATTTGTCTGAGAGAGTTTGCCCGCCTTGTTGATGAGCTCCGTGAGACTATGGGCTCTTGATCAGACAATTGCTCATTATTATTGGCAGATGCCTCTGATATTTGCTCACCGCTAAGTTCGTTTCCGTGAATGTCAACAGCAAGGACATCCGTAAGAGAATCATCGATAGTTTCAAACTTAACCTTCTGAGAGTCTTCTTCGAATTGGGACTTTAGCTCAAAGTAATCGGCCTCATGCCCCTTCTCGTATTCAATATTCGAAAGATCAATAATAGGATTTTTGTTGATTATTCCAGTAGCAGACTTGTAGTACATTGGCTTTTTCTTATACGATTCATAATGGCCATAGTAATGGCTTCCAGTGTGACGTACTGCGGCTTTTAAATTATACTCGAGCACTTCAATTGACTGTTTATCTTCGAGGTCCATATGTTTGACTGTATGAAGTAACTCGCTAGTTAAATCAATTGGATCACGCAGCTCGGAATATGTAGAATCAATGCTCAGCTCGTCGTCCTCAAGCTTCTCTTGAACTTTATATTCATGATATATCCTCCGATTTACACGAAGGTTGACCTTACTGTCGATCTTTACCCTGCATGTATTCTTAGTGGATGAATTATTCTCAAATATAGATCTTGATAAATGTATTATCAATATTTGAGGCAATTTAATCATGTAATTGTTCTTGATTATAGTTGATTTCAAATGTGATGTCTTAAGTCCCCTATAATCATAAGTATCAATATAATGGCTCAAATCCTTGTCACTTAACTCGTCGTTAATTTTACACGTATTTTCCAAACGTTTCAACTTTTCATAGTATTTAGAAGTTGGGTTTTCTTGTTTTAAAATAGCCTTTATTTTGCAATTCAAACACGAGTAATCACTAATATTCTCTGACGAATTCTTCATAATCAAGTTATCCAACGTGATTTCTCGTTGAGTAGGAACTGGAAACGACAAGATTGCAGTTGGATATTTTGATAAATTAGACTTCTGGAGACAGGACAAGCAGGTAAACTGAGAGATGGCAAACCCGTGAAACGGGAAATTAGGAATGACCAAATTATTAAGGAAGTGGGTAGTTTCTTTGTCATTAATATTGTTTTTCGACAAGGCTTCTTTATAGTCACTGACTAATTTTACCAAATTCAAATATTCCGTCTCCAATGTTTGTAAAATTATTTGAAATAACTCATGGGCGTCATGTTGGTTAGACGAAATTCTAGAGCTGTAAATGGTTTCAATGACTTTCAAAAAAGGTCTCACCCCAATAATGGTTCTTCCGGTTACCGGTGCATTTAACTTGTAAATATACTTTGATAATTCGTGGTGTAACGGTATCAAATTCTCTACCGTTTTGTTCACGTCATGTTTGCTAGTAGTGTAAAATTGAATGAAATCCTGATGGAACTGATTAATCAAGTTTAAGTATACAATAAGATAATTTGACGAAGATAACATTTGTAGCACCGAATTAGCAAAACAGTCATTTTTGGGATTCCGCATCCCGGTGGTGAATTTATCAATCCTCTTACTGAACATTTTTCTTTGGTCTTGTTTAATAGTAGGTAATAGAATATAAGTGCCTAAAGAAAGTACCCCAGTAAGGAAAAGCCAAAATTTGATATTAAATAGCTTGACGTGAAAATTAAATTCTACCTTCTGCCCTATCCGGAGATTCTGGCTTGAGAACCATTGCATTGGCAATGACGTAATCAGTTATGTACTTCTCGGTGATTAGATAAATTGAAACTTGACAAATAAATTCTCTAAACGTGTCCACTTCTGTTTATTCCAGTGATTATTTTGCTTTAATATAATACCTTGCTTTCTACGGTTCCCTCGTCGGCGGGCACATAACCTGAACAGACTAGAATTTTTTCGGGCCCTATTCATTACAACAACCTCAAACATGGATGACACAGAACTACAAGCTATAAGACAAGCTAGACTTGCAGAACTTCGAAAAACTTCGGGGAGTGGAGAAAGGTAAGTACATATGGTTTTTTATAGAATATATAAACTAAAAATTAGTCAAGCGTCTACCACAATACTATCACAGTTATTAGAACCACAAGCCAGAGAACGATTATCAAGAGTGAACATGGTTCGTCCGGAACGGGCCAA
Organism: Saccharomycopsis phalli; assembly: GCA_020342235.1. NCBI lineage: Eukaryota > Fungi > Ascomycota > Saccharomycetes > Ascoideales > Saccharomycopsidaceae > Saccharomycopsis > Saccharomycopsis phalli. The sequence continues at coordinate 1,649,423 of CP073213.1, forward strand.
GGCTGTAGAAACATACATCACAAAATTAGCACAAACAGGCCAATTGAAACGAAAGATGACAGAACAAGAGATTGTCGAAATTTTAAACGGGATAGCTAGAGATGAGGGAAAGCAAAATGAAACAAAGATTGTATTTAATAGAAAATCAGATTTAAGCGACGACGATGACTTTTTTGATTAAACGCTTGTTAAATCCTTTTGTAGTTCAATGTTTAGTTGAGATATAATTGAAGAATCTAAGCATTTTACTTTCTGAAGAAATTCTCTCTTCAAGTCTTTGACCTCTAGCACAAAATTCTTGTTGCCAATAACCGCCAATTTCAGATAAGTAGAACCAAATGTGAACTCTTCCAACTCCAATTCATTAATTATGTTATCGTCTTGGTTGGTGGATGTTGGGTGCACATATATCTGGTTACTTTGCAAAAGCATGTACAACTGGTTTAAAGTTTCAATCAAGTAACCCGAGTAACGTTGTTGAAAGATATTGCTGGTTGTCACTATATCTGACAACCCCATAACCACAATCTTTTTATCATTTAGGTTGGTTATTTCTATAATATTTGGCAAGATGATACTCTTGAATATGTTGCCAAATAATTCAGGCTGTAACTGGTCAATAAATTCTATAGGGTAGTTTGAGCCCAATTTCAAGGCAAGGGTGTTAACAAACACCATGAATCGTTTAATAAATTTTGAATTAGTTCTTGAGTTCTGCAATTTTATGAGAATCAAGTTGGCCAACTGGTTCATGTGAGCGGTGAGTTGGTTGATATCGATATTGCATAATATTGCTAATAATAAGTCAAATCCATACTGATAATTCAATTTTGATGATATTAATTTTTGGAATACGCCGAGAAGTGCGGTGAGATTATCATTAAAACTTGACGTGTCAAATTCAATAATGTCAATCAAAAGTCTGGTGGTTGGGGGAATATTGCCCTTAAATTCCCACAACGTTGGCGATAACAAAGGTCTGATAAGTTGAGAATAATAAGATGGCAAAGGACCCTTCGGTAACACCTCAAGTAAAAACCCGAATATCTGCATAATGTAGCTGATAAATTCATCATTGGCTAGGATCACCATAAATCGAGGTATAATCAATTGAACAAAATCGTTAATATATTCCCGATTATAACTGATAATACATCCAACACACTCAAAACAATAGTGACTGAATCGTGGATTTGATGGATTCTTAGAGATGATTTCTATCATCTCAACCAACTGTGTCATAATTTCACCAATGAAAGGTTTGTCATGAGATAAACTGTCATTAGTAAGTATCAAAATTTTCATTAAACATCTCAACAAGTAATCATTCTCTGACATTTTCTCGGGAATATTCTTATTAATTAAAATCTGCTTAAATAATTTCCCAATCAATTCCTTGGAAGAGTCTTTAATATCTGACTTATTGAATAAAAATTTGTGATCATTATCTCTCAAACTGAAAACCTTTTCAATGGTTATTGCTGAATAGGTGCTAATGATATAGTTGTTTGAATTTAAATGATTCAATAATAGTGGCAAGATCTCAATTAACTGGGATTTTGTAAACTGGTTTCTAAATGTATAGATATACTTAACCGAATCCACAATTAAGATAGGATTAATGTCCGACTGAGGATTAATTAAATCATTTGCTAAATTGGTTTGGAAAAAATTAATAATATCGACTAGGAGATTGGTGGATGTTATTCCGGTATTTGTGATATTTCCCTTGGCAGCAATAGCTATGTACAAATAAATAGCCACATCCTTTTGTCTCCAATTCTTGTTATTGGATTTAAACTCGTCAAGGAAGCTAACGATGTATCGCATAATTACCTCTGTTACCAAGGATTCATTCTTGTCTTTCAACTCCCTCAATAGCTCAGTAGAACTACTTCTTCTACTATTGGAATCCTGATTCTCAATGTCTCTTTTAATATACTCGATTGGATCATCTTCGAACAATTCTTCATCACTTTCTCGAAGTGTAATGTTTGGCAAAATTATTCTTAAAAACACGTCATCGATCGAAGAGTCACTGTCAAATAATTTGAAGTAGGCTGGTAATTTTACCACAGACGTCAAAAACCCAAGACATTTGGAAACTAAGATATCGTACTTCACCTGCAATGTTAAGCCATTTAGCTGCTCGTAAATCGTCTGAATAAACTTTTCAATTAAAGGTTCAAAGACGTCTTCATATCTAGTAATGTAAAGTTGAAGTAAATCCACAATACTAGATTTAACTTTCGTGGCAACATCAGTAAGTTCATCCTCACTATTATCAACCAAAAGCTCGTTGGTAAATGTCATATACTTGTAAACATATTCCATTAATTGGTTCAAATTATCTTCAAAAAATTCTGGAATATCCTGGCAGTTGAAGTCGTAGTATATTTTGAATATCAATAGTAAATTCTCAAATAACTCAGACAAAAGCTGTTGGTTCTGTAAATTCTTGGCAATTGAAAGATCTGTTTCTATTAACAATTTCATCCAAGGCTGTGCAAACTTATCAAGGGCAAATTTAATCTCCAAGAACAACTCATCTGATCTGAACAATGGAGCCCATCGTTTAAATATAGAATGGGCGACAGTTAATATACCGTTAATATTTCCAACGGTAGATTGATCCGAAATGCTACCCACCAAATCATCCAATAAGTTCTGCCAATTATGAGGGAAATCACTCTCGGCTATTAACGATATAGACTCACCGATTTGCTTTTTTAGGTTCTGATTATTTAAGTTGATCATAAGCTTAACAATTTTGCTCTTTATATTGTTAACATCCTCTGAATTCAACTTATGGTTTCCATCAGAGTCAACCCACTGTCTTTTAATTAAATTTTTAAAGTACAATGCTGAGGCAAGTTTGACTGCATCTGAGGAGTTGGAAGTATCAACAATGCTCAACAAATAAATTGGAAACCCGGGAGTGGTTTCTAGCGATTTTAATTGTGCTTCCGCCTCCTTGGCCGTGCTGGCATTTAACGATTGCTGTAGGCAATTAATTATGTTTGTTATTTCCGCCATGACTACTAGGAGTTTAAAAAAATTTCATCATAGTATACAATAACTGATCACGTGCACATACCTATCTCAGTGTTTACATAAACAACCGGTTAAGCAGCATCATGTACTGTTGATGTGGTGGAATAACATCGGTGATACGCCACCAGATGGCGATCATGAGTCGCTCACTGGCGATTAACATACTCGCGAGAGTACAGTGTATACTAATCAGTGACTTACACTCTTGTAACGGGCAATTCCCGGTACCTCCCTTTTGGTATATGACTGGCACGTGAATCACTCTACGTGTTACCCTAGGGTAAGCGGCCAACCTGCAGATTGTATCTAAAAGCCAACATGCAAAGCCTCGAGAAAGAGGAGAAGGATGCCACTAGAAAGAACTATAAATACATGACGCCAGGCCTTATGGCCAACAAACCTTTTACCTACATCTTGTAAGCTTGTCTTCCTTGAAAACCGGATTATAACAATAATAATATAAGGAGGTAATTATTAGGCCCATTATCCTAACGGACCTAAAATATTACAACTCTCAATATCGCGTAATGTAGACCAAGTATTTCAATACCGTCAATGAGAACGAAAATATGGTATATAAAAAGCCAACAGGTCCTTTGGACGTGTACCTCATCGGTCTTCTAGGCGATCATACTCAAATTAGATTTGCCATTAAAGTAGTTAATGTAAAATTTTATAAATAAAGTATCAGACTGAGATCCAAGCAGAATGACAACATTATTGTACACTAAAACTTCTGAGTTGCGACCAGTGTTACCAATTTAGCATTATGTGCTTATTGCTAGATTTCTAACTAAACTAACAAATACCAGGAAATGGCCAGGAAAAAAATGTAGCTAATCAATCGCATGCTTCGGCAACGTGGTACTACTTTGTGATTACTTGAGTTCAATACCTTTTCTGTGAGACTGGACTATATAGTGAGAGCTGAACTATTCAAGTACTAAGACACATCATTATGTTGATAGGCTAAACCTAAGTTTCGATGACTCGTCGGTGGCATACGATGTGTAAAAGCCTCTTAAAGTAATGACTTATGTTATAGTTTAAATCGCAGTAGATTTGCTTTACGAAAGCATCAATTTAATTCCAAAAAAAATAACAAAATATTCAGTTCTTCATTCGGTAAAGATATTATATCTATATTTACCTCATCTTTACTTTTCTGCTGCCAGACGAATTTCCCGGTTTATTATATAATCTTCACTGAATAGCTTTGTTAGCCATTATTAATATTTTAGTAGTTTATTTTACCATTAAAACTTACATTTAATATCCTATCATTTATTTTCACAAGTTTAGCAACCGTATTATAAAGGCCATTAATAAACTGCGAGATCTGTGGTTCATTTGAGTTCAAAATTTTACAAGTTAAAAGCCAAGTAGAATATGAGGTACGTCACCTATCAACACAACAAGCATTCTGTTGTGTTGTAATATATAGGGTCTCTTTCTTGGAATCTTCAATTGGATCCATGAATGATGTCTATATACTTCCAATGATAATGGCCGACCAACTAAAGTCGGTGTACTAATTGTCATACCAGCAATTTACTTTTATCTGTGATATAATGCAGATGATTATATCAAAAATCAATGGGTTGAGTCCGGGAGTGTCAATAAGCAATTGTTGCGATGTTGGAGAATTGAATGGGTTAACAGAAGACATTGCTTTTGACAAGGGGGAATAGATAAGCATGTATTTCATTCTTCTTTTAAATTGTATAGTTGATGTTATTCATATTTGGTCAAGCAGAGGACCTCCTAGATTTTTTATATTGTAATGGTGTAACTGCACATCAGATTTATCTGTCATGATCAAGTTATAAAAATATACGACGCATTTGTCAACCAATCTAAGAAAAATTTGAATCGAAAAATGATCAGAATATTATTTCAAAAAATAAAAAACAAAACAAGAAGTGTTACAGTGGCCGAGTGGTTAAGGCGATGCCCTGCTATAGTATGGCCTAAGTTAGGCATTGGGTTTTACCTGCGCAGGTTCGAATCCTGTCTGTGACGCCATTTTTTGCTCAGGTTGAGCAAATGGACTGTTTTTTTTTGAAAGATTGGTATTTCAATCATTTAAAAATGCCTCCAAAAGGATGGAGAAAAAATGCAGAGGGCAACTATCCACAACCGAATAAAAGTCAAGAAATCAAAACTATTGATGAAATATTATTTCCTAAATCGACAATAATTCAATTAGCCAAGTCAGAAATGCCAGAGGGAACGCTAATATCCAAAGATAGTGCAATGGTGCTCCAACGAAGTGCCACTGTATGGGTCAATTATGTAATGGAGTATGCTAGAAAAGTGACAGTGTCAAAGGACAGGAATACTGTTACGGCAAATGATGTGATAGAGGCGTTATATTCCATGGGATTTGAGGAATTTGTGGAGCCAATGACAGAAGAGCTAGCCAGTTACAACAAGAGACAGGAGCAAAAGAAAATGGAAAAGAATAAGATAGAGGATGAAAATCGTCGAGTTAAACTAAGCGATATTACTAATTAACGAAGGCATGTATTAAAAGAATTAAGCTCGAAAACAGGTAGTATAGAAAGGCAAGCCACAAGCGGTTCCACCTACTAGATATAATGTTAGGACGACCACCAAGCCAACGATTAGCTTGAATCGTATGTTATCAAACCATAGTTTTCTTCTCAATTGTAGTGTGCGTCTCTTGAAACCCGATGAGTTTAAGTTTAAGCGATCGGTTTTGTTGACCAAGAGCCCGATTCTTTCACCACGGTCCATTATTTTATCGACGTTTTCGTTCATAATTTGTTTTAGGTCATTTAGTTCACTTGTTAAGAAGTTGATGTTTAGGTTGGATAAGTCTGACTGCTCGATATTGTCTTCAGACAAGGAATATTTGGCCCCCTTATTACCAACCAAGTCTCTCAAGACCAAGTGTGTAGGGACAGCATTAATTTTCTTTTCTTCATTGACTATGATTTTTGCGAATTTGGACTTGAACTCAAAGTCATTGAAGACGTTCATGCCGTTATTGGCAGCAAGTGTTTGGGGGTTTGCTGCCTGGCTACTGGAGGCAGCGGCGGGGGAGTTTTGTTTACCGGCCTTTAGCCTGTAGCTTTTGTAACTTGCCAAGATTTTGTCCAATATAGCCAACGGTATTTCCTTCTTTAGTCTTGAGGAGCATATAGTCAAAATCGTAATCAAGTCATCACTGGTGTAGTTGTACTTGACATAGTACAATGTCAAGCTGTTATTATTGACAGCGCGTTTTGTGGAGTTGGACAAGTTGCTTATGGAGCATATTGGAATGATTCCTATACTAAACAGACTTGGGCTGTTTATGACACTCAACTGGCTATTGATGACATCCACGCAGTTTATGGATGTGTTTGGGAGGAGTAGTTGGTCAAGCAAGCCAGAGTTCTCATAGGTGTATAAAGTAAATGAATTATAAGTTAGCGTTGTGTATACCAAGTGCTTGTGTGCCTCATCTCTTGGATCGTTGGCGGGAAGCTGTGAGCTATTCTTGGTGGCACCAAACATGGTCTTTGGCTACATAAAAACGAGAGATTTAGGCAGTTTAGTTTTGGTACCGTGCGGTTGGTACCTAGTTACCACTGTTGGTCAGGATTTTAGCCTTGGTGAGAGCGGGACGACCAAATGATATATAAATATTGTATAAATAAATGTGGATTGGTGAGAAAAAAAATGTTTTGTTGGCCAGGGGCAGAAAAATGAAATACGATTTGGCTAATTTGAGTACATCGTTCCTTTTTCAAAGGATTCTTGTCAAATGTTTGGAATTTTGGCGGGGGATTTTCTCCAGACACTGTGCACTTCCCTTCACCCTTGGTCCGACATTGGATGTTTTGGAAAGGGTTTTGACAGAGAGAAAAACAAATACTGTGGAATGTACTACAGGCTACATCAAAAAAAAAAAAAAGAGTTTCTGAATACCAATGGTCTTGTGCGAATTGGGTTGAATTGTACGACGGTTAATAGAAGATCTGGAGGGACGCCAGTTATACAGTAAGTGGGGTATGTGCGAACATATTTGCCAACTGGAAGCACATGAGACCGCGGTAACATGCATTGTGGAGGGGAATGGCCAATCTTTGCAGTATTTAAAGTACGGCAATTTCTGGGGAAGCCAGCGAAAAGCGAGCATAATTCTTTATAAATGAGCATAAGTGACAAGCAACTAACTCCTGATCCCGAGAGACAGTACCTCCACAAGATTGAGACCAGTGCCGACGGTGCTGTGGTGCACTTGGGCCCCTATGCTTTCAACAAGGACGAGCTTGTGAATGCGTTTGGCGGGCAATTAAACCCTGGGATTCACGGCTTATCGTCTGTGAGACTTGGTAACCCAGCTGCGATGGGGTTGGCGAGTTTTGCGTTTTGTGCGTTTGTCGTGAGTCTTATCCACCTCCAGACCCGAGGGGTGACGAACCAGGCGATATTGATATCTGCGTGTTTGTTCTACGGCGGTGCGATTGAGCTAATTGCCGGGATACTATGTTTTATCACCGACAACACGTTTGCCGGCACGGCGTTTGGGTGCTTTGGCGGGTTCTGGCTCAGTTACGGCGGCATTCTCTCGGACAAGTTTGACATCAAGTCGAGCTATGCCACCGAGGCGGAATTCAACAATGCGCTTGGGTTCTTTTTGATTGGGTGGGTGTTTTTCGCGTTTGCGCTTTGGATTTGCACGTTCAAGGCCACCTGGCCGTTCTTCTCCTTGTTCTTTCTCCTTGTCGTGTGGATCTCGGTGTTGGCAATTGGGGTGTTTACCGGCAAAGCCGGCGTTGTCAAGGCTGCAGGGGTGTTGGGGTTGCTTGCTTCGTTCAATGCGTTGTACTTGATGTGGGCAGGTATAGCCACTCCGGAGAATTCGTACTTCCAAGCGTTGCCGCTCTACATGCCACACGCACCGAGAATATAATTTATAGTTTAATGATTTTTATGTAATTTGTAGCAACGTCCTGGCCGAGGCACTTTGGCATTATACGCAGTACACTAAGTACGTCACACTTTATGATTGGGTGGTCTAATGACATTTATAAAACCGTTTATAGCAACACATCGCCCCAGTCGAGCCACCAAACAATTCATGCTTGGGTGGTCCGATATTTATCAAACCGTCTGTAGAAACGCGTCGCCCAGCCAGGCCACCCAGCGATTCATGCCTTTGGAGTGGTCCGCAAGACGTGGTTTGGGCATGCATAGCCAGTGGGGTTGAGAATCAAGTACTTTTGGTGGTAATCCTCGGCGTCGTAAAAGTTCTTGAGCAACTCAATCTCAGTGGCAATGCTGTGGTTTGGATACCACTTCTTCTGCGACTCCTGGGCAATGGCCCTGGCCTCCTTCAACTCGTCCTCGTTGTTGACGAAAATCGCACTCCGGTACTGGGTGCCGACGTCGTTGCCCTGTCTGTTGGCGGTGGTTGGGTCGTGGATCCGAAAGAAAAACTCAAGCAATTCCCGGAGAGACACCTTCTTTGGGTCGTATGATACCTGGAGAGCCTCAGCGTAGTCGGTGTTGCCTCCACACACTGCCCGATAGCTTGGGTTGTCAAAGTTGGTTTGGTCGCCGTTTGCGTAGCCAACCTTGTAGTCGGTCAAGGCAAAATGCTTGCGGTAGATGTGCTCGACGCCCCAGAAGCATCCGGCAGCGACGGTGAGGATCTTGTCTCCTTCAAGGACTTTTAAGCTAGGTGAGAGTTTGGACATTGTTTTGTCGATAGTCCAGCGGTGCTAGGCAATTTATACTCGGGGAAACACGCGAATTCACGTGTGTTACAGCCTCTGCCCCAATGCAAGCGGTTCAGACCAAATAGGGCTAAGCCACTCTTGACACTGGTGACGAATATTCCAGGCGACGGGAAAATTAACCAGTCGGTGGCCCATGCACCATGCGCACGGGACATGGGGCTGTAAAATTTTGCGCCTGCAATCGCTCAGCAACTGAAAATGTCATCTGGCTTACCTGAATTGGCGGCCGACGCGGTGCTTGTGAAATCGGCACCGGTGCCAGACGATTTTGTCGAGTGCAAGGGCATCGACTACTCCCAGGAATCGAGCTATGACATCAGCGCCACCGAACTAGTGCGCAACATGAAGACCATGGGGTTCCAGGGCAGTGCCTTGGGCAAGGCGTGCGAGATTATTAATCAGATGCGGGACTGGCGGGGCAAACACAAGTCGGAATTGGAGGAGCACGAGCAGGAAAAGGGCAGCTACGACGCCAAGGGGTACCAGAAGACCACGGTCTTCTTGGGGTACACGTCGAACTTGATTTCCTCGGGACTCCGTGAGACTATCCGGTTTTTGGTGCAGCACAAGTTTGTCGACGCGCTCGTGTCGAGTGCAGGTGGCATTGAGGAGGACTTGATCAAGTGCTTGGCACCAACGTACCTTGGCGACTTCAGCTTGCCCGGAGCCAAGTTGCGGGCCGAGGGCATGAACCGCATCGGCAACTTGCTTGTGCCAAACGACAACTACTGCAAGTTCGAGGAGTGGATCGTGCCGATCTTGGACCAGATGTTGCTCGAGCAGAACCGCGACCGCGTCTCGTGGTCGCCAAGCACCTTCATTGACAGATTGGGCAAGGAGATCAACAACGAGTCCTCGGTGTTGTACTGGGCCCACAGAAACAACATCCCGGTGTTCTGCCCTTCCTTGACAGACGGCTCCATCGGCGACATGTTGTTCTTCCACACGTTCAAGGCCTCGCCCGACCTGCTCAAGGTCGATCTCGTCGCCGACATCCGCAGAATCAACTCGCTCTCCATGGCTGCCTCCCACGCTGGCATGATCATCTTGGGCGGCGGCTTGATCAAGCACCACATTGCCAACGCCTGTCTCATGAGAAACGGCGCAGACTTTGCCGTCTACATCAACACCGGCCAGGAGTTTGACGGCTGTGATGCGGGCGCAAGACCCGACGAGGCAGTGTCCTGGGGCAAAATCAAGGCCGACGCTCCTAGTGTGAAGGTCTATGCCGACGCTACGTTGGTGTTTCCGTTGATTGTGGGTGCCACCTTTGCTTCCAAGAAGCCGGAGTGAGTTGTAGGTTTGTTGAATATATTGTGCAAGCTGAGTAAGTTAGGATTGTTGAATATACATGTGCAATCTCTGAACCTTGATTCGAGCTGAGTAAGCTATACGTTTATTGAATATACATATGCAATCTCTTCACCTTGCTTCAGCCAACTAATATATACGTTCATCCCAATATACATATGCAATTTCTTCACCTTGCTTCAGCCAACTAATATATACGTTCATCCCAATATACATATGCAATCTCTTCACCTTGCTTCAGCCAACTAATCTACACATTCATCTCAATATACACTACGCATCCCTTCACCTTGCTTCAGCCAACTAATCTACACATTCATCTCAATATACACTACGCATCCCTTCACCTTGCTTCAGCCAACTAATCTACACATTCATCTGAATATACATTATGCAAACTATCTCTTTGCCACCTCCGGCTTCCAGCTCTCAAACTTTGGACGGGCCGTGTTGTACGTGACAAATGCCCCTGGGGTCCCAGTATAACTCGTGTCATGCACCTTCAATGGGTACGCACGCTCGGAAATCTCCTCTGGTCTCAACTTGTTTGGTGGCGTGTCGGTACCGTAGCCCAACCAGTAGTGCCAGCCCGGCTCAATGTTCGCCATATTGATATCCCAGCTTGGATACTCAACCCATCTGGTTCTCAAGTGGATCTCCTCTGGGTTCGTGGTCTCGTAGAATTTATTGCCTCTGTCGTCAACTCCCACAAGGCTACCGGACTTGGCATCGCCAATGGTCGCAATCTGCCAGGCATACCGCTTCAAGCCCACCTTGTATGCGTTCTTGACTTGTCTCCACAACGAGGTCGACATGGTTATACTGCAAGCTTTTTGGTCAGGATTTCATTGGACAAATTGGTTACGAGCGCATGCAAATGTCCGCCAAACTTGCGCCCATTTTCCGCCACTCAAATACATCATTTTAGACTGATTTTATATTGAAAATAGTCTTTGCCTTTATTTATACCTCAATATTCGCATCTTATTGCCCTCCTGGTGATCGTCCGGGTAACATATAGCCTGGTATTGCATCAAACACATGTATGTACCCATGCAATCATGTCCTCAACAACTGCAAACAGTAATGGGGCATGTCGAATTGAAAAATATCCCGCCAACTTGAATAAAGAAAAAAAGTCACACGAGGCAGAAGAGTTTGAGGACGAGGAGGATGAGGATGAGGATGAGGATGAGGATGACAGTTTTAGTTACTACCTCTACGGCGTATTGCTCATAATAGGCTCATTGTTATACTTCATCTTTGGACTAGGATCAATGTTCAACGTTTGGAAGTTCCCTTCAATTCCCGACTCCGACTTTCCCGTAGAAAATTACTATGCATATGCAATTTACTTGAGCCCCACAATCTTTTGGATATGGTGCATAGTATCTTGGGTAGGCATGAAGTTATTCAGGCAAGCAAAGGGCAACAGAACACCAAATTAATTTTTTTTATTTACAGCTATTTAGACGACTTCCACTATTTGATAATTCGACTTGCCCACTCTAATGATTAATAATTTTCCATCAATCAAGATTTCTCTAGTTAATAACACAGACTCATCAATCTTTGCCCTGTTGTAGCCAACATACACCGACCCGTTCTTCACCAACTTTCGCGCCTCAGTATTCGAAATACCAAGTAGCTTGTGTAGCAACACCCCGATTCGCTTGTCCTTAAAGTCCTCAAAACAAACAGTCTTCAACAACCCAGCGTTCCTGAACATGGTTAGCATCTTGCTGCTTTCAATGTCCTCGGGATACGCAACATCAGGCAAGGGAAACAACACCGAGGAAATCACCGAAGCCTCGTACCCTGAGCCCGGTCCGTGGATCATTTCAGTCACTTGTTCCGCCAATATTTTTTGCGCCATTCTCGCACTTGGATTCCCCGCATGGTCCACCATGATTTCTTCAATCTGCTTGAGCGGGATAAACGTAAACATTCTCAACAACTGCTCAACGTCAGAGTCCTGTGTCTTGACAAAATAATTGTACATTTCAAACGGCGGCGAGTCGATAAACACCGCGTTTCCTGCACTCTTGCCAAACTTCTCTCCTGACGATGTCGTCAAAAGCGGCACGGTCAAGCCATATGCCGGATCAGGCAACTCCAGAACCCGGGAAATGAAATCTATACCAGCAGTGATGTTTCCCCACTGGTCGTTGCCGCCAATCTGCACCGACACACCGTGATGCTTGAACAAGTACCAAAAGTCAAACGCTTGCAAAACTTGGTAGGTAAACTCATTGAAGCCAATGCCCGCCAGCGAAGAAATACGGGCCTTGACACTTTCCCGAGCAAGCATAGAGCTCACTCTTATATGCCGGCCATAGCTAGCCAAAAATTCTAGCATGCTCATGTCCTTCCACCAGCTGTAGTTGTCCTGCACAGACTGCTGGCCCTCTTGGACAGGGAACCCAGTCGCAGCCACAAAAGATCGACCCAAGCTCAAAAACAGACCTAGCTGGCCCTTTATTTTTTTGGTATTGTCCATCTGGACACCGGAATCCATGGCTTGTCGCTCAGTCTTTCTACCAGATGGGTCTCCAACTTTCCCAGTAGCACCTCCGACAAGACCCACAGCATGGTGTCCTCGAACATTACAATGAAGAAGAAGCATCAATGGAAGCAAATTGCCTAAATGAAGCGACCGGGCCGTCGGATCGGCCCCGCAATATATCGAAAGCTTGTTTGAGTCTAGCTTAGGCTTCAACTCCGGACTTGTCACCGAGGCCACCAACCCTCTACTCGACAAATGATCAATCAATGACTCTTTTGCCTCCAAGGCAAGTAGCTTTGTGTCATATGAAAACGTTGAAAAGCGTCTCAACGCCAGTGACAAAAGTGCCAGTCGCGGAATCATCACACTGGCAAAAATGAATTTTCTAGCGAAAAAAATTGGTACATTTACAATACACACATCCATGGAATATTAATAACGTCAATGCAAATACATATATAGTCTATTATATAGCCTCTCGTACTCCAAGAACATGCGGTGCCACTTCCTTAAGCCACTCTGGATCTATCAAACTAACATTTCTTGCATATCCTTTGACGGTATAAACAAACTCCGTATACATGATACCATCGCACTTTTGCCCAAACAATAGAGAGGATGGATGTATCGAAATGTTCTGTCCCGAAAATACCGTCCTGTATGATCTGTCAGGATACCCTATCGCCGTATTCATAATAAACCCTTTTAAGAAATTCTTTAGCACCGCTTCAGTGTCTAGGCCTTGCTTAAATTCGTCGTCCGCATCAAATTCACAACCAAACAATTTCTTCATATATTGGCGCAACTGATCCCTGATCCGTATGACGTTCGTAAAACCCCGATAATTGAAATACATCTCCTTGCACCATTTCTTCCGTTCACCGGTAGACCCAATCTCCAAATAGTGGTCAAGCGTTTCCTTGAGCATCATCAAGTCACCATACTTAGTCCCCAAACTTGTTAGCTGCCGGCGCTTTTCATTCACCTCGTCTCTGACATCTGAAGATGGATTGAGAATCAAGTTTTCCACACTCAAGCATGCAACTATATCTATGACTGGATCAAGGCAGGAATCATCCACAGAATTGATCAAAACCGTAGCTAATGAAGGGGATACGGGCAAGATAGACATGCGCTCACCCAATTTTGTGATTCTGCCATTATCATCGAGTGCCTTGAGAGAATGAAGCATACTCAATGAAGTGAGAATTGTGTCGCGCCCAGGACTCTCCAACCAATTCCAGTTTAGTAAGTCGTCCACATCAAGTTTCTTCAACATCAAAATCGAGTGTGACACCTCGCTCCGAATAATCTCCGGCTCAGTTTGCTTCGGCAATTGGAGATAATTTTGCTCAGTGTATAACCGGAAAACTTTACCTGACCGTTCTCTTCCAGCTCGCCCGGCTCTCTGAGTAGCCGATGCCTGGGAAATAGGAACCGTTAACAACGTAGAGAGACCCAACAGATGTCTCCATATCTTGACCTTACGAAGCCCACTATCGACCACATACCGAACACCAGGGACAGTAACAGACGTCTCTGCAATATTCGTAGACAAGACGACTTTCCGCTGTCTCTTCCTTAGTGGTTGAAACACCTTGAGCTGCTCCACAGGAGGAAGTGCAGCATACAACGGTAGAGCCACCAACTGAGGAGCTTCCTTGGGCAATAAATCAGAAAACTTATTGAGAGTGAAGCAAACTTTATCAATTTCCTCCTGTCCTGGAAGAAATGCCAAGATGTCACCTTGCTCCTCGTATTGGTTGATCTGCACAATCGCCTTGATAACACAGTCAATAATATCTTCAGTATCATTGTTCAAGTACAATCTCTGGACCGGGTACATTTTACCCTCGACATAAATAATCGGACAGTCGTCGAAAAACTTTGAGAATTTCTCTGCATCTATAGTGGCCGACATGATAATCACTTGGAGATCTTTTCTCTTGGTAAGCAAGTCCTTTAGAAATCCCATTAGCAAATCAGATAAAATTGTTCTTTCGTGAGCCTCATCTATAATCACGCACGAATACTCTTTCAAGTCCCTACTAACCATCAATTCTCGAAGTAACATACCGTCAGTCAAGTATTTTAATTTGGTTTTGGGATGACTTTTGTTGTCAAACCGCACAGTGTATCCAACTTTATCACCCAACCTAGTCCCGTATTCTTCAGCCACTCTTGTGGCTAAATTCATAGCAGCCACTCTACGAGGTTGGGTTACAGCTATGGCCTTTTGATTATGCTTCATCAAAAATTGAGGGATTTGCGTGGACTTACCTGATCCAGTTTCTCCAATCAAGACAGTGACTCTATTTTCTAGCAATTTTTCCAAAATCTTATCTTTGTTTTTATACACTGGTAAGGTCTTTCGAATCTCAATTAGGGCCTTGGATCTTTTGCCAAGCGAATATGAGTCCACCTTCATCGGCAGCATAGCTTCCTCATCGTCACTATAAAACTCGACATTCTTCGGGCCCGTGCGATCCACAGATACACGTTGTTTATTCTTGTGGCCTCCTAATGCCTCAGCCATGGTATCTATTCTCTTTCAACCAGAAGCATCTCAAACTCAAAAAAAAATTCCAAGTCACGTGAATTACATCGAAATCTTGCAAATGCAAATCGCCATGGTTGACGCACAATGTTCAGTTCTCTACGGTACATTACAAAGAACAGAATACCATTGACATATAAGTCAAGTCCAAACGATTTATTGTCAAAGGTGCATCTGCTTCCCGAGCCTAAGAGCGTATTGCATCCGTTCTTCGTCACCTCAAATCTTGATCTGATTGTGGCCGGATCCTCGATAGGTTCTTCATTTTTGGATGGCCTCAGAGTACCCGTAGAGAAAAGACGTCATTCCTCGGACGAGAGAGACTTTTACTTTCAGACCATCTCGTTACCTAGTAACCCAACCGTTTTTGCAGAATGGCTAAGAGACATCAACGATATTCCAGGTGTTGATAGGTTTGAGCAGATGGAAGAGCCGAAAGCAGAACCTTTGAAAATAAACAATAAAGAAGTCATAATGCAGTGGTTCGAATCCGAGGACTCTTTGGAACAGTTTCTTGAGTCTAAGCTAAAGATGACTATCGCCATTCCGGATTTTGAGTATACCTTATTAGGCATCATTCAGTTGTGTCCACCAGATCAATTCCAGAGAACCGCCTTAGAAATACAGAGTATTGTACTTGGTTATAATAAATTGAAACAGTCAAAATATTATGTCCAGCTATTTATAAACTATCTTGCAGATAAGGCAGTGGAATGCAATATGGAATCAGAATCTATAAACTCATTAGTGCATCACTTGGAAACGACAAATAGAAAAGGTCTAGGTGCCCTTGATGACGACACGCTACTTCGACTTTTATGTCTCTACCTGAAGGTTAACTTAAATAAAGCCAACGGCGTACTTAACCTATTGGTTTCTCATAGAAAGTTACCATCACCAGAAATATTTCTTGAATACTTTCGTGCTGCCTACCAGCAAAAGAACAGAATCCAATACTTGAAAAACTTGAGGCCGCTAATTCATCACTTCCTCTCTCCACAGATATTGTCCATTATGGTCCCAAATATAAAGTACATGGCTGAATTCAAACTCCTATTCTCATTCATTGACTTGCATCCTAACCTGAATGCTTTATACCAAGAATCACATCCCGTCATTCTAAAACAGATACTTAAAATCCTCAACCCTCTGATGTCGACATATTATGGCCGTGAACGAGAAACTTATCTTATTGACTGTCTTTCTAGGTTGTCCATGAATAA
Source organism: Saccharomycopsis phalli (assembly GCA_020342235.1). Lineage (NCBI taxonomy): Eukaryota > Fungi > Ascomycota > Saccharomycetes > Ascoideales > Saccharomycopsidaceae > Saccharomycopsis > Saccharomycopsis phalli. The sequence goes on from CP073213.1 coordinate 1,665,830, forward strand.
AGTTGAGCTAAATTCTGAAATCAAAGACCTAATAATTCAGCATTTTCTTTCGAATTTTAATTATGTTGCTGCACACAAGTTTATCACTCAATTCAACCAATCAAAGGCAATCAAGACTCTGGTCACCTTTGAGTCAGGTCATGAAAGTAATGACTTCAGAACAAAAGCCTTGCTGAAGTTACTTGAGGCTACAGTCACATGAGCTATATATTAAGCTTTTAAAAATGATATTCATTTCCTCTTTTGTAGTATAGCCGCACTTATTTTAAATGAATAGCCCGAGCAACGTGGCTAAGAAGGTGGCAAATATGCTGTATCCAACTACCACTGACGCGGGCGCGACATTCTCACAATCAGTGGTTTCTGTAACATTAGAATAATCATCCTCCTCTGGAAAAACTTTTTCGTAACCTTGCTTCACAACGGCATTATCAGAGTTAGAAAGGACCTTCTGCTTTTGAACTTTGGCCTTTTTAGAATCAGATTTGCCCGTTTTAGCAACTTTTGAGCTTTCAAAATCAGTTTTTTCTTTCTTTGAGCTGACATCCTTACTAGGATACTCGTCGACTTTCACTGCTTCAGACTGTGCGGTGACGTCTTCGTCGGTGTCAAATCTTCTAAAGCCGTGTTCCCTACTATCATCACCACAGTCGTCATCGTCGTCATCATCATCGTCGTCATCATCGCCACAGTCATCGCCTTCTAGACTCTCGACTTCTTCGCCATTGGGATGCTGTATAAGCCACTCCTGGTGCGCTTCCTCTTGCATTTCCAATTCTTCCGCGTCAGCAGGAGTATAATCAGGAATACTAGCTTCGACTAAATCTTTGTTGTGCCTGAGATTCCGCTTAGATTCCCGATCAGCACGCTTGACATCCTCTCCGGAGATTTTAATATCAGCACAAGCAATCTTTTTCAAGTTAGGGTAGTGTATAACTACCGATTTTCCAACAATATATGACGGATCACCAGGTTTCAATGATAAATATTGGTCATAATAAGAAGTTTCAAAACAAGTGGTGTCAATGTATCCATGCTTACCACTCAAGTCGCCCACCTGACAGAAACTATCATCGTTATAGTCATCACAGTTGGCAGAGGCATGATATGGATTGAAATGCAAACCAGCAGACTCGCAATTCGAGCTAATACCAACAGGGTTTTCATGTATGTGATATTGGAAAGGACCCTTTCTCTTTGGCAATTTGGTGACGTCCCAATGAACCTTAACTGTACCATTGGTAGAAAAGAACTTCATGGTTCCAAGAATCTCGGTATGTTTCCCACTCTGAGGGAAGTCTGCTATTGCAACGACATTAGTAGGATTGTCGTTAATAGCAGGTGCTTTATCAGCAAGCGTATTAGTTGCAAGAGCAACCAAAAGAAGGCACTTAAGACTTAACATTATTGTTCAAATTAGCTAACACAATATATATTAAATTGATGCTTGAACAAGTTGTGATAAATAAGAGGAATAAAACTATTTGGGCGACTGTCCACTTATTTATCCACCATCTCTGTGAACATCACAAAAGCTTTGTGATTCTGTATGCAAAATAAAGTCTAACGTATGCAGGTGCATGCGCGTACAAAGCCAATTTATTCTTCTTTAAGCTTTTCTTGAATGAAGAAATCATTGAGCGACGTTCGTCGAAAAGACCATTTGAAAAACGCCCAGCAGACCAGTAACTGGTCCAATTCTGGCCAGTATAAATCCAAAAGTTCCACTTCCGCATGATTGCCCGTCACTTCCCATAAGAAAAAATCACTGAGTCGTCGAACTCCACTGGTACGAACCAACAAGTCCAATGGCGGCAAATCTTTGGAGTATAAGTTATTCTCAATCATCATTTCATCTATATCCCCGACGTTCACTTTATTCTCTGCAGCTTCTGCTACAATATGCTTTATCGAGTGATTAATATCGTCTCGTGACGTGTAAGGAAAGCACACGTTCAAAATAACATTATTATTCTTCATTGTCCTCTCCTCCGCTTGCTTGAAACTATCATACACTTCTTTAGTAAGATATGACCTATTTCCTGAAAAAATCACTTTAATACCAAACCTGTCCACTAGCTCTCCGTTTTCAAGCATCTTTGAGATCTTCTCGCGGATCAAATTCATAATATAGCTGACCTCAGACTTTGAACGCTTGTAGTTCTCTATTGAAAATGCATAAATTGAAACAACTCGAACATCTAGTCTATAACATAATTCCAAAATCGAAGCCAACGTGTCAGAGCCAAGATTGTGCCCTTCACTTATAGGTATTTTATGCAGCTTAGCGTATCGTCTATTACCATCCATGATGAACGCCACATGCTGGGGGACATCTCCTGTTTTCATGGCATTTATCAATATAGATTTATTGAATTCTAGTACCTGCTTGAATCCAGGTATATTAGAAAGCCATGACAACAAAGTCATAGTGTGTGAGTGTGCGCTGCAAACTGTGAAAAAGTTTCATGGAAATTCATAATCACGTGATAAATCAGTCCTCCAAGAGTGGAGTGTAGACATGGTTTTGGACCTATTTATAAAGTAATGATAGCAAATAATGTTTTTCTTGAGTAGATTGAATAATTTATATTAGCTAGTTCATAGTGGCGTATAAATGCAATCACGTGATAGTATTGTAGATGAGTTCAAAATTTTTTTAAATTGTGGCAGACAAATGGCGGATCACCATGGTATTAGGATACCTGGTGTTATTTTGGATGAAATAAGAAATAAAGATTGTGAGTATAATTAAGAGTGAATTGCTTGATTCAAAACTAATAAATCAGCCCAAGAGAGCGATAGAAAGTTCGGCCAGAACAATAAGCGTAGAGCCAGTCGGAAAGACGTTAGAAAAGAAAAGAGACAAGCAAAAAAACAAAAGAGAGGCAAGAATCATGCTCCAAAAACGGAGTCATCTAATGAAAATGTTGCCATCAAAGGAGCTCTTAAAGGTCGAGGAAAATCCAGTCGAAAGTCTGTTTCTATTGACGAAAGTCTTAATACGGTGAAAAATATAGTTCCTGCATACAAGAGAGAAGATTTCTTTGAAGAAAATCGTGATTTTGAAGAAGACGAATTCAGTGAAGATTCACAGGAGTTTTCAGAAGATGAAGAATCATTTAGTGATTTAGAAGGCCCTGGGCAGCCCCAGACTCCACAGGAGGTTTTTGAAGCACTACGTGCAGCTAAGCTCAACAAATCAAGTGCAAAACCACCAAAAAAGAATCAACTGGCGGACAAGCGAGTGAAGACGGCCAAAGAGACCATGCAAGAATTGAAATATGGGAAACTGAGCGAAGTTGAGCAATACGGAGACGAAGAATCTGATTTTTCTGGTGACAGCGAGGAAATCAGTGACTTAGAGGGACCAGATCAGCCACAAACCGCGGAAGAGGTATTTGCCGCTTTGAAGAAGGCTAAACTTTCCAAAAATCAACCCTTGAAAAAGCAGCCTTCAAAGAAAGTTCCAGAGACACTGATTGATTTGGAATTGTCCGAAGAAGAAGGCGAATCTGATTTCTCAGGAGATGATAGTGAAGATATTAGTGATCTTGATGGACCAGATCAGCCAAAAACACCACAAGAAGTATTTGCAGCTTTGAAGGCTGCTAAATTAGGTAAGAAGGTGGAAAAGAAAACAGTAGAAAAACAAGTAACTAAAAAGGCCAAGTCTAAAGAGTCCAAGAAGGATATCGAGGCAGATTTCTTGAACGAAGGTAACCGATATGAAGAAGATATGAAGTACTATGCCAAAAAGTTGGGCTTGAAAAATATGAAGCTCGACAAACAAGGGGATGATGATGTCGTTGGAGGTTTACTCGATGGCTTAGACTTTATGGATGATTATGGAGCACAAGATCTGGAGGCTGATATGGAAGTCGATGATGATACGGATGTATCGGGTGACGAGGAAGTAAAAATAAAAGAGAATCCATATGTCGCACCAGTAAGTGCGCCGGCAAAGAAGTATGTTCCTCCTGCTTTGAGAAATCTAGACGGGAATGACCAAGTTAAGGTACAGATTCAACGGCAAATAAAAGGACAGTTGAATAAATTAAGTGAGGCTAATTTGTTAGTTATCAGTGCAGAGATTGACCGGTTGTATGTTGGCAATCCAAGATATTTGGTAACAGAGTCTATTACTAAGACCATCCTTGAAAGTGTATGTTTACCGACAAGATTACTGGATAATTTTGTCATTCTTTATTCTGCGTTGGTGGCAGCGTTATATCATCTTCAAGGGGTAGAATTTGTTGCGTACTTTGTACAGGAAATAGTGGAAAACTTTGAGAAAGTTTACAAAGAGAACTTGGAAGATAATGGCAAACAGTCGAGTAATCTCTTATCATTGATTACGTTTTGCTATAACCTTCGAGTAGTAAGTTGCACTTTAATTTACGATATTATCAGGTTGTTGATTTCTGAATTTAATGAATACAATTCGGAGTTGTTATTAAGATTGGTGCGGAACGCAGGTACACAGCTTCGGTCTGATGATCCTCTTTCGCTTCGGGAGATTGTAAAGGATGTGTTTGAAAAGTCCAAGGGGCAGAAGGTTAGTCCTAGAACCAAGTTTTTGATAGAGAGCATCGAGAACTTGAAAAATAACAAGGTGAAGAAAACTGAGGACATGACAGGAGAATTAATTATCAAAATGAAGAAGGCACTTGGAACAATTGCCAATGCACGTACCCAGGATCCGTTGTCGGTGTGCTTGGATGATATTCACAATATCGAGAGTAGAGGAAAGTGGTGGCTTACCGGAGGAGCCTGGAAAGGTAAGACAGAAAGTGTAGAAAAGGAACAGCAAATCGAGACATTTGAGAACGTCAATGAAGATGCAATTAACGATGTTCTAGACTCGGAGCCTAATTGGACCGAGTTGGCTAAACAGAATGGAATGAATAATGACATAAGGAGGGCTATTTTTATAAGTATAATGTCCAGCGAGGATTATGTTGATGCCTTTAAGAAGTTGGACAAATTGCAGCTTAAGAGGGCGCAGCAGAGAGAAATTCCAAGAATTTTATTACACTGTCTGCAAATTGAGGCTGGGTTTAATAAGTTTTATGCCTTGTTAGCTGCCAAGTTGTGTTCAGAGCACGCATATCGAAAGACATTTCAATTTTGCTTATGGGAGTATTTGAGAATTATTGGCGATGAGGAAGGCGAGGAGGAAGTTTTTTCGTCTAGTAACGAAACTGAGGACCAGAAGCTACAGAAATTGGTTAACTCAGGAAAGTTCTTTGGGTATCTCATGGGTGCTGGATCGTTGCACTTAAATTTGTTAAGAGTGGTCAACTTCCTTACGATAAATTCCGATACCACCTTATTTTTGGAAATATTATTTGTGGAATTTTTCCAAAAGATAATTAAGCTGAGTGATAAGTTGTTACAGGAGCGACTCGATAAAGTTGGAGACCCAGTTCTTCTCAAGGGAATTCAGATATTCCTCAAGAAACATGTCAGGGGATCCAATTTCATCAAGGCCAAGAATCAGGAGAAAACCAACTTGGAAATTCTCAAAATATGTAATTTAGAATCTAATTAACGCATATTTATTAGGACTTTATTTCTCCGTTGAATTGTAGTTATCGGCATTGACAGGGTTTGACGCGTTTAATTTTCCAATGTGCATGGCGCGGATCCTTTTCATTTGATGAAACACCCTCTAGGACACCAAGTGACGAATATTCGCAGGGAAGCACAGTATGAACATGAAGAAGACGAGAATAACCATGCTCGGAAGAAGATTAAGTTGAGTCAGCTTAGTTTCCGGGCAAACGAAGATAATAGGCCGAAAAAGAAACGAGTAGTCCTCGGCGAGTTACTGAGTAATGCTACAAAACGGCCAGAATCACAAGATGATATAATATCATCGTCTCAAGAGTCTGAGGATATATTGATTGAATCCACATGCAAGACGCCCAAGACCAAGATAGCACATACCACCAACACACAACTGCCTCTTGGGCTATTGTTACGGTCTCTGAGAAAAGATGTTGAGTTTGAGAACTTGGGCAGCAGGTCCATCGCGTCAGTGTACCTACCACGCCATTTCACCGTCACCGAAAGCAGTAATATGGCCTTTTTTGATCTCTATAGAAGAACACAAGACTTGGCCAGTCAATATAGCATGCATCAATATGTGGGACGGGCGATGAGTAAACAGAGGTTTGAGCTCGTGGAGTTTAAACGATTGTCCAGGACAACATTGTATGCCAAGTTACAAAGGGATGACGAAGAGAGGAGTGTGCTTTTGGTGAAGTTTAATTGTACTCAGGAAGCAGAATTTAACGCGGCGCTCCGAGTTGGCTCAGGGGTATATTTATTGGAAAAAGGAGTCAAAACAGGCAAATATGTAATGTTTTATAATTGGAAGATAGAATAGGGGACTGAATATAGATTCAAATGGTAGGCAGATGTATGTAAAGCGGAGTTCCGGCAGAGAAGGTTCCAACAAAACAAGGCTCCAGTAGTAAAGACTCCAATGGAAAAGGCCCACCAAAAGGTATATAGTCATTGGATCAGCTACTAGGTGAAAAAGTTGTACAATAAAGTCATGCAGTCAGTTTGTAATTCCTGGCGATATCTATGGAACAAAGTCTCCTGTCACTGGGGATTACTCGGCGGCAGCCCGCAACAACCTAACCGCCGCTGCAAATCAAACATGCTAGTATCCATAAATAAGGGCAGTTGGTATGGCGGAGTGGTAAACGCGCCTGCTTCAGGCTGTGATGTTGCGAGGGAGGCATGTCAACATGTGCAGACGCATCCCGAACAAAGGACTGAGCCCGCAGGTCTCGTAGAGGGGCATGAGTTCGAATCTCATTACCAACATTTTTGGCAAGCTACTTCTGGTCTCCATTTTTGTTTGGTCTGCCTTTTGGTCCCCAGTTCTTGGAAGGGTTCATTTGGAAGCGGACAATCTTGACCTTTCTCAACTCTTCAATTTCCTTCGATGTGTCATTCTTCTCAAAGTCAACCTCCAAGCTGTCCTTGATGTCCCTGGTCATTATCTTATATCCAAACGTGTTCTTGTTCATCTTTTCAACGTTCCCCAAATTGTTCTTCTTGACGTACTTCTTGCACACCTCCCAAATCGTATCCCAGTCGGCATCGGTCTTAATACACCCGTGATGGGCATGGGTCAAACTAGCCTTGAATCCACAGCTGCCGAGTCCCGCCACAAGGGCATTGATGGAGGGACACGGGATCTTCAAGATGGAGGCAATTCTTGACGGCGAGAAATAAAACGGCAGATCGATTTCGTTCAACGCCAACGTCACCATTCCCTTTATTCTATCCTTGGTCTTGTAAGTGTTCTCATCATTGTCGTTGTTCAATTCAAGAATTCGCTGGGCAAACTCCTTGTTGTGCAACGGACCTGCCCACATTGGCCCACAAATGTGGTTCACCCCATCACAATAGCGACAGTACTGTCCAATAGGAGGACCCAGCGCCCAGCCATATTTGGGGTTCAGGTTGTTTTCGCCCCGATACTGCACTCTTCCAAGACACTGGTTGTGCACAGCCTTACAACCGGTACAAAGGTAGCTAACCATAGAGTTGGACGCCAATAGCTTAACCTGGATTGGCGACGTTTTAACCTTGATGAACAATCTCACATAGAAGTCAATCAGCAAACATAGTAACGGCTCAATTGCTCTCTTGTGCTTAGCAGCAGTTGTGGCTATCAAGTTTAACACAAGTCGAAGTGCCGATTCATGAGTCGCATCAGAACTGAGATTGCTGCCCCCGTACAAGGCAAAGCACTTTTCGGGATAGCTATTTCCAGCCAACACTGCCAAGTCTGTGCACGTTACAAGTAACAATCCCTCGCTATCTATCGCTTGGATAGCAGAGTCAATAAACGGCGCAGCAGTACCATATGGGTCCAAGTCAATAACTTGAAAGTGCTTGTTGGTGTTTGCATACATGAACTTGTTGGCATCACCCAAGTTGGACTTGACAATGTTATGTACTTGGTTATGCTCAATGTTCCGCTCAATGTTTTCTACTGCATCTGGAAGTAAGTCATTGGCAATAATAGTACCGACATTCGGTATCTCGCGAGCATATCTGATTGCACGAAGCCCAGTGGCCGAAAGAGCCTCGATTATATTGATCTTTGGCAAAAAAGTTTTATCCTCAACCGTCTCTTCGCCGGTTTCTCGCTTGCGCTTGCGATTCTTTATCGTGATTGGCTTCAAGTATAAGTCTGCCCAGGCCCGAATGGCCGTTACACTCAAGTCGCGATTAAATTGTTGGATAGGATTGTAAAAGACATTTTCCTCCTTCGGGAACAAGATGGTCGCCTTTCCTTCGCAAACTTTGTTGAAATTCTCAGACTCTGCCATTGGCATGTAGCTGAAAAATTTGAAAAAAATCTAAACTTGTATTGTACCAGTACTGCGGGTGCTCACTGCATCGGCACACCTACCACTACTCAAGAAAGCTACATTTTTATCAAAACAACCACAATTGGCGTAAATTTTCATGAATACCGATAGAAAAATCTCCCCGTAAGAAACCATAAGATGTAAAATGTATAAATCAAAAGATACTAACATGACTATGTTTGCTGCAAGATGTCATAATCATCACTAAGCCAGGCGCTATCCCATTCCTCGGCAATAATGTCTAGACTCTGGTTTAAAAAGTCGGACGAGAAATCCAAAGACACGGGTTGAACAGCGAGCAGCTCCTTGTGTGACGAATTAGGAGGCGTCATAAATGGGTTTTCTAACTCAATAGGAGACCCAATGTAGCTTTCCGGGCTTTTGGTCCAGCTATTGATTGGTGCCTCTAAGCCATTGGATGCCGCACACACCTTTTGGGGTGTGTGGCTTTTGTCCAACATTTTTCTGAATGCATCTCTTGCGTCATGGCAATCGTCATCGAGACGAATCATTGAGCTAACAGGACTGGTGATCTGAGGCTTGTAACTAGGGCAGGAAGTTGGCGTTGGTGGTGTGTATTGTGTGTCGTAAACTGGTGCCAATTCCTCTATTTTTGGTGACAAATCCACAAACATAAACTCCGTAGGAGTGCCCTGCTTTGAACGTTTTGGTCTTTTAGTCAATGCCAGCTTGGTAGAAAACTTAAACTGCTTATAGAGTTCTACTTTCTTCTGTAGGCATGCCTTATCCTCTCTGATAATTTTCTTACAGACTCTCCAGCTTGCTTTTGGGGTGGTTATTCTATTCGGTACCATTTGATAAACTTGGCTAAAACTGTGGGGTTATAGACAGATATATAATCTTTACATGTGGTCTGTTGCGCAGTAGCGTGGTGCAGGGATATTATGAACTCGGATATGTCTTTTCCACGACTGGCTTAATAATCTCTGCATAACTACTAAACCATTGACATGCGCAGATCTTGTAAGGAGGCACGAAGAGCTGTCACGTGCTGTGATAGTCAATTGTTCCTTAAACAATGACGATCTAAGCTAAATTCTATGCGTTACAGATTGGTGACGATCGGAAATTATTTCCAGAATTGCTAAAATCACGTTGTTCGACATAGCGTCTATTATTATCACCACGAAATCACGCCATCTATTGGTCAGTCATGTATATACAAACTCCGTCCTCGCAAGAAAAATTAAGTTCCCGCCCTTTTTTCCTTGTATACCTGCCTGTACTGGCTTGGCCCTCGGATCTAAAATGCGTTAATACTCACAGTCAAACATACGTCATCCAACATAATTGTTTATTTCGCCTATCTTTTCCCGCCTCCATATGTACTTAGGTGTTGGAAGGTGTGATCATACTAATTAATTTACCCCCACCAATACGCCAAACCACGACGACCAAGACACCTACACCGTGCCAAGGACCGGCTAATTTCCGATAATTGGATAGAATACCTGACCTATAACATGATCTGACCAGATGAAATATGTACGTGGCCAGTGGGTACATGCAACAATTAAACTCTTGGTTAACGCTTTTTAACCGTACATTAGAATAAAGTTCAAGATCATATATTTTTAAAAACTGAAATGCACATTATATTTTTTTCTCCAGTACCCTAATTTATTAGCTATTACTAGCTCTGGACTTGGTCGCAATGAGTTGATTGGCAACGTTAATCCCAGGAATCTCCAAAGAGGTCCGACCGCCAAAAGAAATTGTCGGTTGTAATTCATTATTCTCAAACATCTCGGCCCTCGTACGATCCAAGGAGGTTCTCATCGGAAAGCTTCTTCTGCTGTGATCCACACTTGATCTATGGTTGTTTTCAGGCATCATGAGGTGTTCCGGAACGGTGGCGTTGGCGTATTTATTTTCTACCAAAATGTCAGGCGGATTTTCAGAGTCAAACGAAAAACTTTTGCTCACGGCTTTCTTTGCAGGATCTGTTGGATCGTAGTCAATCGGATACTTGTCAAAATCTCCACGAGCCACGCATTCTCTAATAATATCAATATCCTTTGGAGAATATAATCTGGTGAGAGAGTCATAAATGAATCTAGGTAGCAAACACACCACAATTCCAACAAATAAACAACTCCAGAAGGCTGTTGTACCGTATATCTGGGATGCAGCCTTGTAAAACTCACCTGACGATAATGCAGTCGACCAGATTCCAGTCCAGCCAAATACGACAAGAATCGATAGCGAAAAAATAAGAAGCGATAGCCAGTCCCACCGATATTGATGTATCAACACATAAATATCACAAGAAATGACCGCAATTGTGGCAACAAAACATCCAATCCAATATCTATGTTGCACAGTCAAGCCATTTGAGGTTACAAAACCTGTCTTGTAATATACCAAGTAAGGAAAGAAAAAACAGATTATGGATTGGTAAAGTGCGTCACTCATGTAAACCAAAAATTTAGTATTCGTCCACTCACTGCGCAAAATTCCCGATGTGTATAATTGAGGTACCAACAACGAAACCACATCACTAACATCCTGATCAAATATACCCAAAAAGATCACCGGCAATGAAGTGAATGCCAAATTATAAAACATCAAATAGGTGTACTCAAACAAATAAGCCCCGTCAAAATTACTGTAAATTCCATACCAAAACAATGCCAATGTGAAAATCACATTCTTATAAAAGAAACAAGGTATCATTTCCGCCAAACGCTTGTATGACCAGCGTCCATGTACCAATATCAATCTGGTCAAAAATCTAAATTGCCCAATTGCATAATCAGAAGACATTACTGCCTGTCTTCCCTCCTCCCCAGCAATACCCACTCCCACATCCGCAGCCTGAATCATCGCCACATCATTCGAACCATCTCCAATGGACAATGTCATGACGTCCAATGTGTTTTTGACCAAAGAAACAACAGCTGCCTTTTGAGCAGGTGACACACGGCAACACAAAACTGCCTTACAACTTTTGCAGAGAAGAAGAAACTTCAACTTCAAGTCATCTTGAAGAGCAATCTTCAATGCATCACCGTCAACCACAAGCCCATAATTGCCACCCGGTGGCTTATGGTCCTTTTTAGCCTCTGCCACCTCATCGTCACTTCCAGTCAAATGAAACTTCTCATTCAAATACTTGTTTATTAAGCTGGTGACTATGCTTTTTGGTGTCTTTTCCCCTGACAACTTCTCTGCATCATCACCTCCCGCTTTCACCACCAAAACGTCCATATCATTGTTCAACAAATTACACGAGAAGCCAATATTGATGGCAGTCTCAACTTTATCACCCGTTAATACCCAAAGCTTGATACCAGCCCTACCCAATATCTCAATGGAGTCGCTGACCCCCTCTTGTAACCGATCCTCAATGGCCGTGCCTCCAAGTAACGTCAAGTCTCTTTCAATCATCTCAGCCACTTCTTCTAATTTCTCTTCTCGGTTTTCGACAGCGATACCTGCAGCATGATGCTTGGCGCTCCACGCCTCATATTCTCTCCATGGAATTATTCGATGGGCAATACAGAGGGTTCTCAAGCCCTCAGTAGCATACTGCTCCAAATGCAAGGCAGTCTTCTCAAGCAATTTTTCATCAGAGTCCTTTCTCAAACGGCCGTAAATAATAGAATCCGCCCCTTTACAAATCAATAATGCCCGAGGCTCTTCGCCAGGTGACTTTGGAGGAATCTTGATAATGGCACTCATTCTCTTTCTCGTAGAGTTAAACTCCAAAGTACACAATACTTGATATTCTTTTTCTTCGCCGCGAACTTCCAAGATAACACCCTTCTTTGTTCTGCCAATAAAACAGAATCCCATATCCCGTGCTGTTCCCACTAATGCACTTTCATCGGGTGACTGGGCTTTCAAAAGAATCTTACCAGCAACCTGCTTATCCTGCTCTGCCAAAACAGAGTGACATAATGCTAACGACAACATAAAATGCTCATTGGCCTCCAGCTGAACATCGCCTTTACTGCCATTTAAATCCTTAACAAATTCGCTGGAAATAAATGTGATTTCGTCCTCAAAAAACTGTGAGTTCTTTGCCTCTCTTTGAAGAACATTGATCATGTCCATCTTATCATTTGCAATTTCAGCCTTCATTTGTTCAGCCTCAGCTTCCACATCCACGCCCTGCCGCTTTCTTAACCCAGCCAATGCTTCTGTGTAAGCTTTTCCATAAGAGATGCCATTAATAGTACATTTCTTAAACTCCATGACGTTTTGTGTCAATGTTCCTGTCTTGTCACTGAAGATGTATTCAATCTGTCCCAAATCGTCAGAAATATTCCAAGCTTTTGGGGTACAAGGATAATCCAACTTGGCATAATACATGAGCACATCTGAGTAAATGAAAAATGCTTGGGCGGTCTTGATGATTTCAATGGAGATATAAAGAGAAATTGGGACCAATGACTGGTAGAGAATCACGGCAACAAAAAATGTCACCAATCCGTTTAAAAATGGAGTGGATGCTATGGTCCCATCTTCATATGAATCCCGAGAAGATATAGGCGAGTTGTAATATATCCCATTAACCAAACCAGCCACAAAGCACAAGATGAATAACAACACAAAGTTCATAATCACAGAGAAGTTCAACTCTCTAGAGATTCTAGATATCTTAGTAGGGGTAACACCCGAATTCAACATGATTTTCGTGTCATTACCAGTGAAGACAACAATACCAATAACCCACTTTGTATTTCTCAAGGAGCAGCCTCTGAGCAACATATTGTTGATATTGACAGGCTCACTCTGCAATTCATTCTCCTGACTGTAGTACTTGCACGCTCCCTGATAGGAGTAAAGGTTAGCATGCGGGCCTTCACTTTCAATCCAAAACTTGGATCTCTCGCAATCCTTGGAGTGTCTCAAATCCATAGAGCATTTTAATGACTGTCGCACCTTTAAGTTTGTTTCACCATCCAAGTTCTTTGTCTCAACATAACACCCTCCGTCAGAATCGGAGGTTGACAAAATGACAATATCTGCAGGTAACTCATCGTTGTTGTGAATTCTTAGAATATCCCCTACTTGAACTTCTTTCCAAAATTTCTTTTGGAACAGGCAATTGCCATCTGTTCTGAGATTTTTGTTAACAAACGACGGACCTTTAAAAGGGTTAGCAGGGTTATTCTCACTGTTTATGTAGGTATTACTCGACCGTACGGATGTCAAATCCTCCATTGGAATATTCTTACCGTTGTAAGCCTGAGTTTCAAAACTTTCAAACGACTTTCTTCTGTCCATAACATCTTCATCAATCTTTTTCTGCCGGCGGAGTTTCTCCATTCTTCGGGCTCTTCTTGCATCTTTATTGAATATGGAAGTGAGAAGCTTGCCAAAGGCACTGACCCCTCTGGTGTTCAACTTTTTAAACTTTCTCCATAATGATACATTGTCCTCGACACAGTTAGGGTTTGGCATACCTACCAACTTATGAGTGATGGTGTTATTTAATTCCTGATCAATCGATCCTCTTCTAGAGTCCTCGATTGCATCCTTCAAAGCAGTCAAAACCACAATGACAATAAGTGGTACTGCGGCAAGTCCAGGATTGGAAACACCAAAGAGATTGAAGAAACCAAGAATAATCAAAATCAAGAAGTACACGTTAGCCACATTACGAAATTGCGTGAACAAGTTCTTTGGTAAAAACGTTAAAGGCGTGTACTTCGTTGTTCTGATTTTATTTCTGTCAAACTGCGCTATAGGCTCATTATCCTCATTCAAAAACTCTTGTGGTAAAGGTAAATTGTAAAACACAGATCGTAATTCATGAGCTCTATTTTTAGTGTCTTGAGATTTTGGAACGTCGCGGTCATCATCTTGGCTCTTTTCGTTATTCGAAACTTTTCTTCTCATGGACACCTTTCTCTTGGTAGGATCGTCATTGCCTTTCCATTTTAATGTCTTTGCTCTAGTGGGCTTCTTAGGTCTTCCGGATTTATGTCTCTGCGTTCCCCATCTATTTCTTTTCATCATAGTACCCAGCCTGTTGAAGCCAGGTTCATCCCTACTTAAGCCCACGTCAACCAAAGAATATGATGGCTTGTGCTGACGAGTGAAGTTTTCAGTAGACAGGTTCTCATTTAAATCATCCAAGCCAAACATGTTTAATTCCTTGGTGTTTTTGAATCTCGAGTTTTCCCTTTTTGGGATTTCAAAACCTCCGTTACCATTAGGTGCGAAAAATTTCGGAAGTGGTTGGTTTGGTTTCTGGCGATTTGAGCTTTCAAATGAGAAATTAGACACTGCTGGGGAGTTTGATAGATCGTTCTTGGGGAATGGTCTCACCGGACTATCCGATATGTAGTTGCTGTCATCAAATGTATTATGTCTGAATTCATAGCTTGCTTGATCTTCTTCTATATCAGACTGAAAGTTTGATCTTCTGGAGGACTGATTGTCCAACTCAAACGGATTATTATATTCAGGAGACTTGACTAACGAAGTCCGATTGGAAAATATATTATCGTCCAGGTTGGACTTGTCATGTCGATTGTCACCCATACCGGGAAAGAGAATGTCCAATAAAAATAGAATAAAATTGATTAATAAAGAAGGTCAAAACAAATCCAAATGCAGTCTATAATATATAACTAAACAGTCTTGATATAGCGAAGGTCTTTCGTGGCAATGTGAAGGAGTGAGATCAAAAATTTGTTCCACTGTAGTTTTTCGTGCCTTCACACTAGGCCTTCCTTTGTTCCCAGGGATGCTAACGATTGACAAAAAAAAAAAAACTTTAGGGGAAATATCACGGGGTGATTTCTGGGCAAAGCCGGCTATGAGTACCAAAGATACAAATATATGAAATTTCTATAAACATCGGAAGCGAATCACGGATAAAAAGAAAAGCCGTTACTGAAATGTTAAATAATATTACTAGTTGTACAAACGGCTGCCATATTACTTGTCCTGTCTTTGGTTCGGAATAAAGTTTCGGCTTCTTGCGGTATTTCCGCTCTTACAGATTTAGTAAGCAGTTTATTACTGTTTATGGCGGCCACACGGGGCTACATTGGTTTACATTGGGAAAAAGATATACAATCTGTACTAAATTCACCCACTTCGACGTGAACTGCTGACCAAGACCAACTTCTTTTTGCCCTTTTTCGTGGTCTGTTGTCTTAGCAATTCAAGGTCGAAACCCAGGTCTTCGTCGGAATCTTCTTCCGGCTCCGTGGATCGTATTATTTTAGTGCCCCACACCGTGGTGGCATAGCTTTCCAGATCGCCCATCTCTTCGGCTGTGCTATGCGTATTTGGCACCTTAGCTGGTAATGGGACATCTTCAATGATGTTATAGCTAGCATACGCAGGAGTGCTAATCCCTGTTTTATAAAATTCCTGTGTTTTTAATTCCAATTGCTCCATGGCCTTTTTTTTGTTTTGTTCTTCAAGCCTACTTTTTCTTGTATTCTTTCGATTTCTGCTCAATATCTCTTTTTTGTATTGTTGAAAGATTGGGGCTGGAAGCTGAAATCCCTCCATTTCCTTCAACCAGTCTATTTCTATAAATCCCAATTCGACGCCATATGGATAGTGTGCAAGGTACTTGAACTTGTAAATGCTAGTGTCATTCAAAACACTGCCTAGCTGAATATGTTCCACTGGTAGCACCAAGGTAGAAGGAAAGCTAGAATAGTCTATAAAAACAGATTTCAATATTTTAACGTCCAACGCAGATAACAAATACTTGACATTGGTATTGAATCCCGTTTGGTAGTAATAGTAACTGGGCTTTTTGTCTCCACTGATGGTCATGCTCTCAAGCCGTTCATCCAAGTCCCCTGAGTCCATTTCATACTTTTTCTTTATTAAATCTATGTTGTTATTGATATTCGATTTTGCCCTGAGAACATGTGCCTCAGTAGAGTTGTCATACTCGGCAATGTCTTGAAGGAATACCTGATCAATACAAGCAATTTCCTGCTCATATTGACCAATGACAAAGTCCAAGCTACCCTTCATTAATCGAGCATACGGAAATACAGTAGGGTCCAACTTGTTAGTCGTATCAGTGCACCAAGGTATGTCGCCCAATCTGTTGAAATCCGGATCTAAACTCACTGGTAACGATAGAATAGAGTCGAGAGGCTTTTCCATCAACTTAAATATCACCTCGTGATTCGCCTTTGGCGTGTCAAACAACTCATCCTCAGTGACATCCACCATAATGGGCAACACCCACTCAGGGTGGATTTTAATCCCACACAATGGACAATCCTTTAATTTTGCATTCCCATTGGCATGCCGATCCTCCTCAGTTGAATCTAAAAAGCTCAATAGGCACACATAACAGAAACAATGTCCACAATTCACCATCCGAGGTGCGGTCAATTCATCATCCAAGCAAATGGGACAGGCATTGCCCTTCCTTATTATGACTCTTAAAATCAAGCTGTTGTCTATTAGCACATTCGGATCCATCTTTTGCTTGGTGTAGTCTCCATTGGGATCAACTATAAACCTGTAGTTTGCATTGATGAACGCCTTCTCAGTAAGATGCAAAGTATTGTCGGTCTTCCTGGACCGATTATTCGCTCGGGTTCTGGACTGTGGAACAACCTCTCTTTCGGGCAAACTGAAATCGAGCAAATGATTGATGGAAACATGTCCCTTTTTGTTTCTAGAGTTCAATTGCCCCGATAGTATTTCATGCTCAATCAACTCTCCATATTCAACGTCGGCCCTCTTCAGTCTACTGCGATTGTTTCTCTGGGAATTCCCCCTTCTTGCCGCTGATTTATCACCTCTCATATCCTGCTGTCCATCAATTAACCTTTGGAGGTAATCAATGGTATCGGCCTCTGGCGTTGAACTCTACTTGCCATTTGCAGGTCAGGGTTCGCAACACTTGCATACAAATTACAGTCATACGTATATTTTACACATTCAAATGAAGGAGATTATTTACTGAGGAACTTGTTGATTTTCTCCTCCAATTCCTCCAATTTACTGTCCTTTAATTTGTTGGCAACCTGTAATTCCGAAATATGCGATTCCAATTTATCAACAAGCAACGCCAACTTTTCAACAGTTCCTTTCAAGGTCGCACCTCCTTTGGTAGCAGCAGCTTTATTTCCAGTAGATGAGTCTGCACTTGGTTCCGCCTCGTGCGCTGATGCCACTTCTTTTGAAACAGTCTCCACTGGCTTAGTGTCAGTTGGCTTAGTGTCAGTTTGCTTAGTCTCATTTGGCTTAGTCTCAGCTGACTTAGCCTCAATTGACTTAGCCTCTTCCTTTGATTTAGCGTCAATAGGAGGCGTTGGATTTGGAAGTGATTTTGGCTTGACCTCCTGCTTTACAGGCTCAGGTGCATCGTCCCAGGAACTTGGCTCAGGGACGTTATTCTGCGCGTCCAAATCTTTAGCCTTGTTGAGAAGATCATCCACCTCCTTCTTTCCAGATAACCCATCCAACGAAGTCTTTGGAGCTTGGTAAACCTTTGGTTCAGGAGTAGCCTGCTTTGGCTCAGGAGTACTTTCCTTTGGCTCAGGAGAGCTTTGTTTTGTCACTTCTTTCTTTGCAACTGGCTTCGATGCAGCTTCGGCACCTGACTTGTTGTACACAGTCTCAACGTCTTCATCATATAAAGACTCCATGTTAAACAAAACAGGACCGTCAACAGTCTTGCCACTTACCCACTCCTCAGCAGTCAATGCAGGCTTCTTGGATGGTGCATCCGGATACAAGTCGAACTGGAACATTTCAGCTCTTCTTGGAACAATAAACGAGATCGATTCAATACAGTTGTCTCTGACGGTCTTGAATGCCTTTACGATTTCATTCTCCTTGACATTGACAGAATGCTTTGGTGCAATGGTAAACCCTCGTTGCGGGTCGCTAGACAGGAACTCAGAGATGTCGTACAACTCGTCATTATCCGGAGTGAATTCGTAGTAACGAATGTTACCATCGCCCTTCCCGGCAACAAACAAGATATTGGTTGAGTCGTCGAAAAACGGCATCAAAATACCCGCAGAAGAGTCAATGTTCAAGAATCCGCCAATTGCACTTTTGGCCAAGTCGCTGGCATCCCAGATTCCGATTTGACGGTCAGACAATCTCGAGAATCCTGTAGTGGCAATTCTGTCAGCCTTTCCCAACCAAACACATCTGGTGTTTTTCGCACCACTGTGTCCCGGTCCCTCTTGGAGCAACTCGCCGCTTCTCAAGTCCCAAACTCTAATCTTTTTGTCTCGACAAGTAGTAGCAAGTCTGTTACCATCGTAACTGAACGAGAAAGAGGTGACCAAGTCCTTGTGCTCCAAGCTCAAGATCGGCTTTCCGGTTTCAATGTTCCACACCTTCACTGTGTAATCGTTGGATGAACTGACAAGAATGTTATCAGCCAATGGATGGAACTTTATGTGACCAACCTTTCTCAAATGCCCAGACAACTTTTTAATCGGCTTGACTGTCTTGACATCTCCGTTGGAGTCGGTGTAGTTGAAGAAGGAGTAGTCTTCTGGGATTTCCCATATAGCAATCTTCCCGTCGTCAGAAGAAGAGGCAAGCAATCTGTCATGGAAAGGACTGAAATCAGTATCCAAAACAACAGAAGTATGGCCTCGGAACAATGGAACAATATCAGGACTCTTGCCAACCTCGTTCAATGGGATAACCGCAAAAGCTCCTCCGCCCGAGGCCTCCCAGTTTACAGCAAGAAATGACCCGTTGGACTTGATCAAATTGGAGTCCCACGCGTTTCTACTGACCTTGAGATTATCATAGGCCAATTCCTTTTTGGCTGGTTGCCCAAATACATGTCTGTACTTTGAAGCTCGAACAAATCTTCCACTGTCGCGTTAGTGACACTCTGTTATTATAGGAAATAGACCTACCTCATGATTAATAGAACCTAGGATCCGAAAATTTAAATCTATTATTTTTGTCTAAGAAGCTCTTATATAGGTAAACCCAAACTAGCAAAATGATTTATGCAATTAAACTGTTGCCACTCCGGTTTTGGATAGCTCCTCCTATTCGAAACCTCGCCCCACGAAATTTCAAAAACCAAACGCCCACGTGATTAATACCGTTATACCACAAGATCAGAATACTTTGCAATGTCAATCTTCGAAATGTCAGTCCAGGAGTATAAATTCAGGGACCAACCGTACAGTGAACCATCGCTGACTGAAACAATAGGGGTTCCCTCGTTGTTAATCTCACACGATGTTATTGTGGCTGTGTTGGAAATCGCACTTCCCAGTTCCGTAACCATAGGCCTCAGTAATAAAGGGGCCAATGAAATCTTGTCAACGATATATTTAAAAGTCTCAATATTCCATAGGTACATTAGTCCCGCATTGGTAACTGCTAGTAAGTATTTGCCGTTGTTTCGTATTACACAAATGTTACCACCCAAGTCTATTCTAGGGAACATCAAGCCTCCTGAGAAGGATATCAAAAAGATCGACCCCTGCGATCCCACAAGTATCCAAAGCTTTAACAGTTCACTTCCTACACCGTTAATAATAGGATGAGGTAAAAATGTTTCAAAGACCTTATCCTTTTCGAGAGTGACACACAGTAGTCTTGTAGGTAGCTGCTCAAATTCTTGGTCAATGTCGCTGTTCTTGTCATATTCGAAATTATTCTGAATATGAAGAGAATATTGAGGCAGATGCAAACTTGAAAGTATTACTAATCCGCCTCTTATTCTGGAGTTGTAAGAATTGTATAATTTCAAGCTGGTCTCCTGAAGTGATTGATTGACCAAATGCATCAAGTAATCTGGATAGTCAATTTCTTTTCTCTTTTTTCCCGAGATTTTTTTAAGCTTACCATCGGTATTTCCTGGTCGACTAATCCTCAAAACTTCTGCTTCACCGTCTTCTAAATTACTCTCATATGGCTCAAACTTGGTCTCTCGAAGTCCCGATACTAGCGATTTCACTCCAAATTTCGGAGTGTTATAAAGCGAGTTGGACAACAAAGATTTCTTAGCCTTGTTTAACTGTCTGACCATTTCATCATTATTGCTTGAAAGTGCAACCCTATTGGTGGGCCGTGGAGCAGTAGCTGTCATCAACGTAGGCGCCACTCTTTTCTTCCCGCCCTTTGTCAACTTCACCTTTTGCTGGAGCTTCTTCTGGGGTTTCAATACTGCAACCTTGGTGACCTTTGCTCTATTAGGACCCAGCGAAGCGACTTTACTTTCATTCTTCTTCTTTGTCACCGGGGTCCCTTTCATCAATATATCCATTCTATTCTCGGTGACTGATACCTTTTTCACCTTGGCAATATGCTCCAACTCAAGCTGCTCGACGCTTTCAGGAAATATCATACTCTCCCTATCTCCACCATAGCGGTACAAATACAGCTCGTTCATTTCCAAAGGAATCTCCTTGCCCAACTCGTTTGCATCAAAGTAAATTGCGGAGATTGTACCGTCCAAGCAGCTAATGAATAGCATCCGGCCATCGGAAGACCACGCCATGTCTGTAATTGTTTTGAAACATATTTCATTAGCCACTAGTAAGGGCCGGTCGTTGTTTGTTTTCCAAATGACAAGAGTTTTGTCCTGGCCAGCAGTAGCAACAACCGAGCATATCTTGGGCTTCTTCTGCTTGGTTTCCTTCCCATCTGGAAGCTCATAAAGTCTTGGTGAAAAGGAGCATACTTCACAAGGGGCACTATGGCCAATCAAACTGATTTCACTACTCCAGTCGCCTCTGTTGATAATAGCAACGGACGAAACTGGCCCGTTTGTGGAATTGGGCACAGCAATATGTTGGCCGTCGGGCGACCATGATAAGCGTCTAAAGTAACTGGTCAAGGGCGAACCTCTGAATGGATCTGTTATTCTGTGCTCAATGGAGAATGTGACGTCATTTGTGGCTATAGCCTTGTGGTACCTAAAAACCAACACTGACCGGTCATCTGAAGCAGTTGCAAAATACTTGTTGGCGGGGTCAAATACCACACCCTTGACATGCGAGTTATGCACATCGAACCGCTTTATTTTCTCAAAGGTTATGCCATTCCAGATGATAATCGACCGGTCCAAGCCCACAGTCACTAGCATACTCGAATCCGGGGCCCAGGCAATGTCCTGGACGTCATTATCGTGAGCAACCAATCTCTTTCGTACTGTCCAATGCTCCAAATCAGGCTCGCTCTCGCCCATGGCCTTTGGCCGTTCAATAAATTCGTCCTCTTTTTCCCAAATAAGCACCACTTTATCGTCGGATCCAGTGGCAAGAAATCTTCCTGACGGAGAGAATTTCACCGTAGTTACTGCACCAGTATGTCTGGCCATACTGCACAATGGTCGGCATTTCAGCTTGTCAGGGACTTCTTGACGAGCAGCCTTTATGTTTTCCTTGGATGGAGTGATGTTGCGGAATGCAGAAATTGAATCTACCGACCATATTCTAACTTGCCCGTCTATTTATTAGTAGTCTCACTAATACTGAATGTGTACCTACCTAGTCCTCCTGAGGCCAAACGTGTGCCGTCAGAATTAATACTCAACGAATAAACCTCAAACTTTTTCCGCTGTTCTTGAATCGTTAGCTGCTGATACAGAGCGTGATGGATCACTTACCCTCATGACATAGCCATGGTAGTTTGATTATTTTCATGGTCTCATTATTGTGATATTTCACGCTGCAGCCTTTAAAGCTAGGCGGATCCGGGCCCGGGCTCGAAACCTGGGTGTGGGGGGCTGTCTACAAGGTATAAGTTGCGTATATTATTATGTTTACTCGAGACCAAACTCCGTTCGAAGGGTCTTTCCAAAATTGGCGATTCCCCGCTTGATATCATCCAATGGAGTGGCTGCATAGGTGCCTCTAAAGAAAATGACAGGGTTAACAGGTCTTTCCTCAGTACCTGGCTGTGGAGGATTGGTCTGACCAGGGACAATGAACCAAGATCCTGGGATCATTAACGTTCCGTTGGCGACACTGGCCTCAAAGATGGCGTTTTCAACCTTCAATGGGTCCTCCCCGAACTCGGTCTTGAACTTTGGATGTTTTCTAGTATCGATATTGATGGTGAAAAACATGCCGGCAACTGGAGGGTTGAACTCGGTGATTTCACTAGGGATCTCCTTGAACACCGCATCGGCAGTGACATCTCTCTTGTGACTGTATTCGTGTCTCAACTTGATCAACCAGTCAAGGTACCCCGTCTGGTCCCAACGGTTGAGTGTTCCAGCAACCACCGCCTGGGAGAAACCGGAAGCATTTTGGGCAGACACTTCTTGTAATCTGGAGAATCTCTCAATGAAGCTTTCTCTAGCGGTGATCCAGCCGATTCTAGTGCCCGGGGCCAATGTCTTGGAGAACGAGTCCAATCTCAAGACTCTTCCATCGACGTCCAAGCTCAAAAAGGTCTTGACCAAGGACCCAACAAACTCCTTGTGGTCAGTTACATGCTTGACGTTTCTTTCCTCCTCGTTCTTTGTGTACTTGTCCATTTGCAAGAAGTAGTATGGCTCGTCCTCGACAATGAGGAAGTCATACTTTTGAGCAATCTTGTAAATGGCCTCTCTACGGTCAGTAGGCAAGCACGATCCAGTTGGGTTCTGGCCTGTAGGAATAGTGTAGAGCAATTTTGGCTTCTTGCCAACCCAATTGCTCAAGAGGCTCTCCAACTTGTCAGGAATGATACCAAGCGAGTCTACTGGCACGGGAAAGGCAATAACTCCCTGGGCTCTTGCAGCTTCCAAGGACGATGAGAACGAGTATTCCTCCACAAGAGCAACGTCGCCCTTTTCGCAGAAGTTTCTCAAGACATTGTCCCATCCCTGGGTGTTTCCCGTGTTGACGATGATGTCCCAGTCGCGGTATTGCATATTGTGGACGGTCTCGGTGTGCTTTTTCAAAAAGTCCACCAACTCCGGTTGGCCATTTGTGTTACCGTATTGCAAAGCTCTGGATAACGGAACATCGACGCCTTTTTCTACTAAATCTGGCAGTTTTTTGACGGTGACCGCGACTTTCTCGTCGACAGTCTTTGGGACATAGCCAATTCCGTTTTCAAAGGGAGGCTTAGGGGATTCGAAAGCTACTTCGTTCCAAGGGAAATAGTCAGACAATGGTAACCCACCGCCCAAGAACACGAGGCCAGGCATTCCAAAGTACTTGAAAGCGACCTTCAACGGGGAGGGCTCTCGAAGGACTGCTTCAGAAGAGAGATGGTGGTCCAAGTTCTTAGATAATGGGAGTGAAGTCATGAGAATATTAATTGAGGAAAGTGGTCAACTAATGCGATACAGCAATGAAATGCAGAGTATTGGTTCACTTTATATTCCTCAATTAGTCATTATGCACAGATCTGCATGTATGGTGTGCCATACGTTTTCTCCACAGGGCGGCAATTACCGGAAAGTGGACGCTGGATACGGAGATGATTGACAAAAATATTGCGTCTTGAATTTTTCATGGCATTATGCCAGATAAACATAGCAGGCCATTGCTTGGTGCTGGTGCTGGTGGTGCTTGCGACATAATTACTAGCGCACACTTGGTGTCACAGCCTCCTTGGCCAATATTAGAGGTGAAAAAAAAAAAAATGCAAGTATCGAAGGATCCACGGAACAGTTTGCAAGATTTGGCATCACAATCAACCGAGCGGTGTTTGAAGGAGGGTGTGTATACCAGTCCAGTTCAAATCCCGCTCGCCCAGAATTTACAGACTAGATCTGCCAAGTAAGCGACGTGTATGGCAACTGTAATTTTTCACCCGCAAAGGCCGTTCAACTGCAAGCGATACCGGCGCGGCGGCCCACGCTCTCGGGCCGTTGGGCACAGTCCAACTGCGGAATTACCAATAGCGCACCTATCTGCGTTGTCACCAGGCGAATGGTAAACCTATTCTACCGCACAGCTGGAAATAATACCCAGCCCTCTGGTCTGGCCTCTCGGGGAAGAGTAGTTACCCGACCACATGTACTGATGGCATCCAGGACACCTTACCAAGAGCAGGAACATGACCGAGTTAACCAACAGGGTAGGAACGTTTAAGTTGGTTTTTTTAGGGGAGTCGGCTGTTGGGAAGTCATCTATAATCCAAAGATTCACTCGAAATATATTTGATCCTTACAGGGAGGCCACTATTGGCGCAGCCTTTATCTCGAGAGTGTTTGATTTCCCAGACAATGAGCGAAAGATCTTGAATAGAATCAAGTATGAAATTTGGGATACTGCTGGACAGGAACGTTACAAGTCGTTGACCCCGATGTATTACCGTAATGCCCATGTTGCTGTCATTGTGTTTGACCTAACTGACAGAAACAGCTTTGAAAAGGCCAAGGACTGGGTCAAAGAATTACAGGGGTATGCCACTGAGGCAGCTAGCGGGAACGGAGATCATGGGCATTTGGTGACTGTGTTGGTAGGAAATAAGCTGGACTTGCTTTCCAAGGGCCAGGATAGAGGTACGCCAGTTGGGGAAGTAGATAGCTTTGTGAAGAATAGAAACTACTTATACATTGAAACCAGTGCGAAAACTGGGGAGAACATAAAAGAGCTATTTGAGACGTCGATTGCAAAGCATTTACCTGACGAGCTATTTAATGTGGATGGACAGAGTAAGACAGACGGTAGTTTTACCGTGGACTTGAATGAAAACATTCAGGCACCGGCCCTGGGACAAGGTAGCTGTGCTTGTTGATCGTCTTGGATTTGTTTTTTTTTTTTTTTTTGTGTTGGAGGTGTGTTCAGTGGAGAAGATGTCGTGCTGTTTGGCGCGCGAGAGTCATTTTTCAAGACTTTTGACAAGTATATAGTGGGAAATTGAAAATAAACTAATTTAATCTAATGATATCAGCTTATCATGTGTATTACACCACTATAATAAAATACTGGAGTATAATCATCCACAATATTACGGTGCTTTCAGTCACATGAATTACCATCATGCTCGGGAAATAATGCAGCAAGTTGGGAAAAAGACTCTGGTCAGATCATGACATGGACAAGTCTGTCCTCGTGTAGACCTCATTAGGGATCTAGTCATCACACGGCATGATTAGTCAACTACTTGGCGTGTTTTGCTCCACGCGAAACAAAGGCCGAGACTGGCAAATTCTGGGCCCGCATTTCACCAAGTGCGGAGATGTCACGCTTACTACTCGTCATGTCTTGGTTTAGACCATCATTGGAGCTCAAGGAGGGGCTCGCTACCATTGATTAGGATTTTTTTTTTCTAGTCAACAATACGAAAATTCGCCAAATTATAAACGTCTGGCTTGAACAAACTGCCCAAGGACGAGGTCTCAGCTTCTGTGAAAACTTTGGTTTATCTGTAATTTGGCCAAGAGATTAATGTTTCTGCCGTGTATTTATAATTATATCTTGGTCAATTCCTGCCAAGAGCTTTTTTTATCCTGCGAACGGTGCTCGTTTGAAATTTACATAGTACCGGGTTCCCTAGTATTATCCGATGAATACCAATGTCCCTGGAGTTCGTAGTATATATACCTCAACAAAAGGTTATGTGTAATATAGAAACGGACTTTTTACACTATTGTTGTTATTAATGGGCTTTTTACATTATTGTTATTAATGGACTTTTCACATTATTATTGTTTTTATTAATGATGCTGACGTTGTATAAGCTAGCATACATATTAAATACACAACGCATGATCGGTCCGCCAATGCGAGACCCTCTTCGATGGCGCAACTGTGGCTTGCTATTCATTCTGCAACGTCATTTTAGCAATTCTGAGGTTTCTTCAATATGCCGTTTGGATCTGCTGCTGCTAAACGATTGTACGGAAAAACAATTGTGAGCATATATATGATGCTTTCGCGTTGATATTAACATTTAGCTAATCACCGGTGCCTCTAGTGGTATTGGTAAGGCCACTGCCTTGGAATTTGCCGACTCGGCCGAAGGAAAGTTGAAATTGGTCTTGGCTGCCCGAAGAACCGAACGATTGGACGAGCTCAAGAACCAATTGCTGGCCACGTACCCTGAAATCAAGGTACACACCCAATTCTTGGATGTGTCCAAGATTGACACGATTTCACGCTTCTTTGAGGAGATCCCAAATGATTTCCAAGATATTGACGTCTTGATCAATAATGCAGGACTTGCATTGGGAAGAGAACATGTGGGGAACATTCCGCAATCAGACATTGAGCAGATGTTCAACACCAACGTGTTGGGTAACATCTCCATAGTCCAACAACTAGTTCCCCACTTCAAGGCAAAGAACTCAGGTGATATCGTCCAGTTGGGATCTATTGCAGGTAGGGACCCATACAGTGGGGGATCCATATACTGTGCCACTAAACACGCTTTGCGGGCCTTTACAGACTCGTTGAGAAAAGAATTGGTCTCCACAAAGATTCGGGTCATTGAAATTCAGCCTGGTGCCGTCAACACAGAATTCAGCACCGTCAGAATGAAAGGTGATGTTGCGGCTGCAAATGCTACTTATGTTGCTGAACCTTTGTACGCGGAGGATATCGCAGACACAATTGTATATACCGTGTCCCGAAAGCCAAATGTCGTCATTGCCGAGTCTTTGATATTTCCTAGCAACCAAGCAGGTGCCGGGGGATCAGTTTGGAAAGACCCAAACTGGAAGACATCGTGACACCACTGGCTGTTTGCTATTTTTAACGGAGTATCGCTAGTTTCTTTTCTTTCTTTGTATTGTGGAATCATAACTTAACTTTAGTAGTGACCCTGGTGATACATGCTCCCCTATCGAGTGCCCTGAAGCAAGAGTATTGATCACACTTGTAGTTGGTGGAGACCCTGAGATGCGTATTGGTAGTCCTACAGGATTATCCATCGAGCCTACCGACTTGGACATTGGTGTAGAGACTTCTGAGTTGAAGTTATTTGTGTAGTTTTCCACCTCGGCCAACAAGCTATTGGCCGAATTTATTTGCCGTAGCCCGGTTGCAACCGCTTCTATTTCATTTAAAATCGCCCTCTTAAATAGAATTAATAAATCCGTCTTATAATCAGTAGGCATCGCTTTAAGCTTATCATACAAAAGCTGCAAACTTGTAACAAGAATTCTCTCAATGTCAGATTTTTCCCCTGTCTTTATACTCGTCAACAACTCTCGCTCATTCGCAGTAAGCTCCTCGATCAAATCACTCCATATCTCAATAAACTGATGATTTATCTGCTTCGACGTCAGGTATTTCTTGTTCAAGCTCTTTATGCCGTCCATCTTTTCATGAAGCAGCAGCAAAATATAGTTGATGTCGACAGCTTGATCAATGGATAGACTCTTGATGGCAGATCTCAAATTATCAAATACATTGTTTTTAGTTAGTGGTTGCTCCTTCACTGTTACAAACTCATCATGTACTAGTTGTCTGGCAAATTTCTGTTCTTGCTTATCAATCTCGTCGATGGACAGCAAAAATTTGGACTTCTCGCTGTCAATGACACTTTTTGTACTCTGGATCTCCTCTTTGATAGTACTGCGTTTATTTTTTAGCATTTCAATCTTACTTTCAAAGTACTCGATTTCTGAGGTTATCTTGTTATTCTCATTAATTAGCTCATCTAGCTTCTCATTATAATTAAGATTCTCGCTAATTTCCTTGAGCTCGTCCTTATATTTCTTTTTGGTCTCCTCCAAACCCTCCAATTTCACCACCATCCTCTTTCTCCTAGTGTAATCCTGGCTATAGTGAGCTGTAAGCAGCTTGAGAGTCTCGTCCAACCGATAGAGACAGTGAAGTACATTGGATCGAATATTGATTGGATTCTTGCCCTGGAGTAAAATATTGCTTTGGCGCTTGATTTCCTCTTCCAAATTTACCATATCGTTCGATATCTTATTGCGCAATATCTCAAGCACCTCTTTGTTTGCTTCATGCCCATTCACATATTGGTTATATTGCCTATTCTCCAAAATCCGGCTGTGCAAATTATTCTTGATAAACTCCGCAAAACTATCAGGGCTATTTGACTCAACCGACTTCTCCGACTCCAGGGAATACTCATTTTTGAATGTGTGCAAGTTTGCCATATCTTTGTCAATAGGCATTGCAGAGTGGCTGGTTCTCGTTGGATAAATATACTCGGGTACAGAAAAACCAGAGTCTTCTTCTGAAGTTGGAACGTTTACTTCGTCGTCACTTTCACTTTCCGGAACTATGGCATTCGACATGTTTTTGCCTTGTTGGCTCGTGAAGACTCCACAGTTCGCATATGATTCAATGCGGGTTAGAGGCACGGCTGTCTTGGATAAATGCCAACCCTGAATTGTTGACGACACCTAGATTATGGAAGAGCACAAACTCTATATATCGTTGGCAATCTATTCGTCTATTGGGAATATACAGGGCGTGCTTAAGGTTCTTAGTGCATATAATATTCAAGAGAGCAACCTGCTTTTTACCAAGCACAACTTATTGACTTTATTGCTAATACTCACACCAAACTCTGTTGATCCAACGCAATTGACCTTTGTTGACGATATTATCTCGAATAGAATCAAGCTTGAAGAAACAGAATATCAAGATGTCTATGCCTCAAAAGAATTGTACGAACAGATGAGTCGCGAGGGGCTAGAACGCCAAGTGGAAGATTTGGTTGCATATTGCCAGACGCAAAGTGACAAGATTGGCTGGCTGAAGGAGACAATTTCTTTTGGCGATTTTGTGAAATCTCGTACTTTAAAGGTATCTTCATTCCACAGAGATAACTTGACTTTTAACCGGCCATTGTTTGAGTTGGTCTCAAAGACCGATACCAAGTTTAAGAAATGGGAGTTGGGAATATTGAATCCCGTCAGCTATACAGTTAATAACTGCATAGATACATCCAAGCTCGACGAATTACCCAACTTATTGGATTATGAGACTGTGAGCTACGAAAATTTTTACCAACTTATCAAGTATATCAATATTGAAAATGTGAATCAGCTATTAATCCACTCTATTATTCCTTTCTTGAAGCACAATAGCTGCTGGCCACTACTTAGTGAGTGGTTAATCAGCCTGTCGTTTTCATGCCATGAAGAATACGTTTTGACTTTAAGAATCTTGGAGTTCTTTTTTGACAACTATTTAGTAACCCAGGACTATGACACTCAATTTCTTGATTTCTTGAACGAATTTATAGAAAATTACTTGTTCAAGATATACACCAGCAGTATTTTGGGCTATGAGGTGCTCGAAACTATGAATGACAGCGTCAACTTGTGCAAGAGTAACTTGGATAAATTCCAGAATATTGAGACGAAAAAATATCCTGAGTCTGTTGATGTGATCAGTAACGTCAGAACATATTGCGTTAATAATCAAACCAATCTTGACATTCTATCCTCGTTAATTAACTCCTTTGGAAAAATAATTCAAATATCTAACAACAATGAGTCTTTATTGTCAATCACGCAAATTTTGCTTATTTCATTATCTAATAATGATATTCAATTGAATTTTGGAAAATTATTGATTCATAATTTCAAGACTAATGATGACTTAGAAGACGACAACAGCTATAGCAACTGGGAAAACTTTTTAGAAAACTTCCAATGGTTGATCAATAGCTCAATAATATTCAACAAGATTCAAACTACTGAATCCATCAACATCATTAACGAAATCTTGTTTGATAACTTGTTAAGCTTGCAGTACATTAACTTGATAAATCAATATTTGATGATAAATTATTCAAACAGCAACTTCAAGGTCATCCTTTTAAAATATTGTTGGTTGCATTTCCGACAGGCAATGAATTTTAACTTGGCAAGAGGAGAATTGTCTGTGTGCATTGAGATGTTAAAATTGTTTGACTTGAATTTAGAGAAGGAGATTCAAGCAGCTAATAGTTATTTCATCAACAACAAGCTAGATATTTATGAAGATAACGAGAAGTTATTTGAATTTGACAATTCACTTTTGAACAATAAGGGCATTTCCCTGTATAGTAACAAGGTTGTAAATCTCGGTGAGATTGGTGAGGAGAAGACTTTTTATGTGGATCAAGACTTGAACTTTGAGATATTTAAGTTGAAAAAATTGCTAATAGTTAGTAACCAGTTGGTTATCAACTATAAATTCTACATGAACTCAGAAGAGTTTGTCACTCCAATTTGTTTGTATAAGATTAACAACCCGCTTATAATATTGGAACGAATTTTGGAATTGAACTCAAAGAGTTATTTAGACATGGGCAAATTGTACAAAATTATTATTGATTTGTGCCTTGGTATGGACCAAATTGGACTCATTTATGACACTGAGCCATCGTCGTCTGTGAAGTTTTCATTGAAGGACAAATTAATTGCATCCTGTATAAATTCATCATTGATAGACTTGAATTTTGAATTTGCATATGAGAATAGTTTATTGTTGTTGAATAAAGTTGACTCATTGCATTACATTTGGTTGACGATATTTCAAACTTGCAAATTTGTCAACCCAAACTGGATGATGAACTTTGATGAGGATGAGGATGAAGGAGGCGATTCTATTGTGATTCCACTAGATATATTGATAAAACAGTTGGAGCTAATATCGAAACTATTAGAGGTTATTCCTTCGAATGGATCAATTACCACCAATGAGAATCAAATCATACTCACGCAAGCCAACTATTTATTGAACAAGTATCACAAAAAATTGAACAGCCAGGTGGTTAATGATTTCAACTCATACCAGACTCAGCAAACATCCTTGTTTCAAAACTTCAATGCATCTACTGGTACCTTACTCAACCAATTTGCCAAGAATGTCAACAGTAGCACACTCACGCTAAACAAAAAACATATGAGGACAGACAGTATGGGCTCGTCGCCTATATCTGGCTTTGATTCACCTAAAAATTCGCATATGGAAACCATGCAACACTCAGCTATCAGATTCGATAAGCCAAATGAGAACCGGTTTGTGCGAGCATTTGCTTCCTCCGCAAGCGAACTATTCAAGTCGGAGGATCCTGAGTCAGGGATGGCTACAAACTCAAGTAGCAGCGGGATTAATTTAATGGGAGGTGAGGAACAAATCAAGAATTTATTTGTCAGTGGGCTTGGTTGGGCTATTGGTGCTAATCCACAAGATAGAAGTGCAAATTAGTGCTGTAGTAAATATTTTCTATATATAAATTATACGCTAATTCATCACAATTGACTCGTCCGAGCTTTCTGTTTAGACTTGCCTGCTAATTTACCACTCATTTCTAAATGCAGAATCACACGGGTACTCGTGGGATGTCTATTTCTCAAACTTTCACATGCAGCTTTAGGTAGGATTTGCCCTCATATAAAGACATATACTTTCCGAGACTTCTTCTCCGAGCACATCAAATCAGTTTCCCACCAGGTCCTTGAGCAGCTAGTAAATAATGAATTCTACAAGTGAAGCGACTGCTAGCGACGGATATACTGTTTATAAAGTGTCAATGGTTCGAGTGTTGCTCTGCATCGGGCGATGGGTGTTGATGCAATTGCTATATCTCTTACCAGCGCCTTTTATCAAGGTGCTACAAGGGCGGATTCAGTTTTCGATCTCTTTGAGTACTTTGATATTTTTGACGCTACTAGGAATAGGGATTATGTGGATCGTTTTTCGATATAGGTTTTTGAATGTTTATGAAAAGCTACACTCCGAGCCATATGACACTAATGCAAATCAAGAGATGTTCGTTGACTCGGGGGACTACGACCAAGAAAAGTCGGGGTTCTCGTCCTATTTAGAGGAATTCCTTAGTGCGATCAAGATCTTTGGCTACTTGGAGAAGCCTGTCTTTCATGAGCTCACCAGAGCCATGAAGACTCAGAGGTTTGACAAGGGTGAGATTTTTGTTCTTGACAATACCTTGGGCTTCTCGATTGTGGTGGAGGGTTCTGTTAATGTGTACTCTAAAGTAGGAAAGGAGGTTCACAATGTGAGTCAGTTGAATACATTCACCCCAGACACTTACTTGTTGAACGGGGAACGATTTAAGTTGCTCAACTATGTCAAGGTAGGCAATCCATTGTCCTCCTTAGCGAGTATCCTTTCATTGTTCACGGAATATGCTACCTCATACGGAAGAGGGGATCAGATGTTTACTACGATGCGTGTTTCGGCGTCCAATCTGGAATTTGACATGGAAGTGTACCCAGAATACGACGATCACGACGATGTTATGCGACTTAGCTCGCATGAAAATTTGGCATCCCTGTCAAGTCTTCCGGATTTGATGGCCCAGGCAAATACAGATTGCACAATCGCCATTATTCCTGCAGAGTCGTTTAGAAGATTGACACGAAATTGGCCCACTGCTGCCTCGCACATAGTCCAGATTGTCTTGACAAGATTATATCGCGTCACTTTCCTGACTGCACATTACTACTTGGGTCTTACTAACGAAATCTTCCAGACTGAGGTTAAACTCAATGACCAGGAAAACACACAGCTACCACAGTATCTCTTTGATTCTGTGATCAGGAAGGTAGATGAGGAACTCGCAAGTGGTGAAACTGGCCCGGGGAATCCTTCATCTTTCAAGCGACGCAACTCTACCAGTAGTTCAAATGTGGTTCTCAAGGGAGGAGTTGAGGAGTTGATCTCCCCGACATCAAGACGAAGCAACACAATTCTATCTGATACCCACTCCCGACATATTCTCTTAGATGCGAGAGACAGTCGTCATCCTGGAGATTTACTTTCAAACGTGCCAATTTCGCGAAACACTCAACAGACACATACGGCCACGTTCAGTGCAGATGAGGAAACTGAGGATACTGTTTTACGATTAGCTGTTATCGAGAATATCTTTAAATTTTTGGGCGTGGATCAGAAAAACTTAAATAGTCCAATTATGCGTTCCTCGAGTTCCATCTCTCTTATCAACTATAGCAATGGACTTGGTAGAAAGGACCTGAATGGTACGCCTAGTCCAAGAGATTCAGTCAGTGGAAGCATTGCTGGTATTAGAGGCACGCTATCTCCAAAGAGAGTATTGTTATCTGATGATGCGGAGAGCATAGACTTTGATCAAGTTAAAACTGAGTTTGCCTCAGGAATTAAATTTCAGTTTGTAAAAAAAGGAACACAGTTAGTGGAACAGGGGTCTCGGAATACTGGATTATATTACGTTGTCTCTGGAAGTTTGGATGTTCTATACTACCCCAAGGATTCGTTGAATGGTCCGAAAGAAATAAAACTATTCACCGTGAGCCCGGGTTCTATTACAGGATATTTGGCCTCAATTGTGGGACAAAAGTCGCTAGCCACGGTAAGGGCTTCTGCGGATTCGTATCTTGCATTCCTTCCACAAGATATCATTGGTAAGCTCTGTGAGAAGTATATCACCATATACTTGTCTATAGCCAGAAAGTTGGTCAAGGTGATCAACAAGGATCTACTTGATATGGATTTTGCCGTAGAGTGGATGCAGGTGAATGGTGGTAATTCTATTTATAAACAAGGAATGGATGCTACAGGAATATATGTGATACTCAGCGGCAGATTCAGGGAGATTAGAGAAGTGAATCTGAAATTACAGACTCTAGGAGAGTATGGTCAAGGAAGCAGTCTTGGAGAAGTAGAAGTGTTGACGGCTTCGAAGAGACCTAGTTCGTTGGTGGCTGTTAGAGAATCGGAGGCTGCAAGAATACCCAGATATTTATTTGAGTTTTTAGCCCTAAGGAATCCCTCAATTATGATTCAAATTTCAAGATTGGTAGCACGGAAAGCGTCGGCGAACAATAGCTTTGCTTCCATTCCAGAAGCAGTTCACAACAATGCTAAACCGTTCTTTTCCAATTATAACACAATCACAATTCTTCCTACAAGTTACGGAGTTCCTGTTAATGAATTTGCTTCCAAGTTAGCTGGGGAGTTGAAGAATCTTGGAAAGTCTGTCATCTCTTTGAATCAGGCATCAGCATTGAATTTACTTGGCAGACATGCTTTTGATAAGTTGGCAAAGATCACACAGTCTGGGTATTTTACTGAATTAGAGCAACGATATCAGGTATGTCTCTATATCGTTGATACGCCTGTTAGTTCTACTTGGTCCCGTGTATGTGTCTCTCAAGGTGACTGTATTTTACTTCTTGGTAACGCCGCTTCGGATCCAGTTGTTGGTGAGTATGAGAGATTGCTTCTCAAGCTCAAGAGCAGTGCTCGTACTGAACTTGTCTTGCTCCACCCTGAACGAAATGTGGTACCGGGGTCCACTAATAACTGGTTGAAAAGCCGACACTGGGTGGATGCACATCACCATATACAATTTCGAGTTCACAGAGATGCAGAGTCAATGGCATACTCTGAACGACCGACACCTTTTTTGACCAATCTCCGTTCGAGGGTAGCAACGCTAAGACAAGACTTGCTGAAAGATAGTCTGTCAGGAGGAAACGCTTACTACACGCCTTTTGACGTACACAAGAACGACTTTGCCAGACTTGCAAGAATATTGTCAGGCCAGGCAATTGGTTTGGTGCTTGGTGGAGGAGGAGCGAGAGGATTGGCACATCTTGGCGTTATTCAAGCCTTGGAAAAGGAAGGAATTCCTGTAGATTTGATTGGGGGTACTTCCATCGGCTCATTTATCGGAGGGTTATATGCTAGAGAGTATGACTTGGTTCCTATATATGGGAGAGTCAAGCAGTTTTCTGGGAGAGTGGCTAGTATCTGGAGAACTCTTTCCGACTTGACATACCCACTAGTTGCATACACCACAGGACATGAGTTCAATAGAGGTGTGTGGAAGGCCTTTGGAGATAGCAGAATTGAAGATTTTTGGATTTCCTTCTATTGCAACTCGACCAACATTACAAACTCAGTCATGGAGTTTCACACTACGGGATATGCATGGCGGTTCATCAGAGCCTCAATGTCGCTTTGTGGCCTCGTGCCTCCTATAGTAGACCATGGTAATATGCTTCTTGATGGAGGATATGTTGACAACATGCCGGTTCTGGAAATGAAAAGATTAGGTGCCAGTATTATATTTGCAGTTGACGTGGGTTCGGTTGACGACAGAACCCCGATGAAGTATGGCGACACATTATCCGGGGTCCTTGCATTAATCAATCGTTGGAATCCATTTTCGAGCAGTCCGTCGGTTCCTAGTATGGCTGACATTCAGTTGAGATTGGCGTATGTTGGATCTGTTGTAGCTTTGGAAAAGGCAAAGGCTACACAGGGTGTGATTTATTTGCGGCCCCCTATTGAGAATTTCGGGACACTTGCCTTTGGGAGGTTTGAAGAGATTCACAAAGTAGGTCATGAATATGCCACCAAGATATTGAAGGAAAAGAGAGAACAAGGCAAAATCCCAAAAAACCTTGGACATGGTGAGCCAGCCAAATCCAGAGAACGCTTTAAAATGCAACGACGCAACTCCATATAGTTTATATAATTCGTTACACTAAATGCTCATTACAATATATTAGTATACACGCTCTAGTCATCTAGCTCTGGGGACGAAAACAAAATAACAGAATCGCCACGGACAAATATCATCTCTGACTTTTTCGTTGCTGTCTTTATGTCCTTCTTGCCGTCTTCCGCAATATATATCGTTTCAACGGCATCTCCTAATACCATGTTACAATGGCTATCATATGCCTAATCAAGTTAGTAAAGGGAAAGAAAAATATGCCATGCCTACTTACATGCAATTTTCCAACGATTTCTCTGGCGCCACGAAGCTTTACTACTATAGTCTCGTCAATTAAAGACTTTATAAGATCAAGAGGCTCATTAGTTTCAAATTGGCTGGCCATTTTGAATGCTGTATAGTTTTCCAGGAACGTGAAATGCTAGTGGACAATACCACATGCAGGGTAACTTGTGTATTTTTTTGTGGTTGACTTTCAGAAATTTTCATTTTAGAGTGAACGATGAAGCAATTTAATAGGGCGTTTCACAGCTCCCAAATACTAAATGGTAGGCTTCGATCGAATATCAAGTTAAGATCACCAATCCCACCGACGGTTAAGAACATTGAAGTTTCAGAAAGCCATCCGTTGTGGCAGTTTTTCCACAATAAGCAGTTATTAAGAACCTCTGATCAATTAGCAGAGAACGAGAATAGAGCTTGGACTGTTCCTGAGCTTCGAAGAAAGAGTTTTGACGATTTGCACAGTTTGTGGTACAACTGCTTGAAGGAGAGAAACTCCTTGGGAAGAGAGACTGAGTATGTCAATTCGTTGCGAAGCATGTCACCGCTCTATGGAGACGACAGCTTTGTGGCGTCATATGTTAAAATTTCTGATGAAATAAGAACTACCATGTGGCGAATTAGACATGTATTAAGTGAAAGACAGCATGCCTTTGACGGTGCTCGGAAGGTTCTCCCCGAATATAAGCAGCAATTTTTGGACAACTTCCGAGAAAGATACTTAGAAGCCACGGAAGGTGAGACCGAAGATATAAACGAGCAGTTGGATAGATTGAACTGGGCAATTTTTGGCGTCAACATCAACAGTACTACCGATTTCAAGGCTAATCAGGATGTGGCAGACTGTGCCATTTACAATGCCAATCTTAAAATAGAAAAGTACGGGACTAGTGAGCAACAGGAGCAGTATCGAATCGAACATGTTTATGATGCAATGCCATTGTTTATTGAACCAATCAATAACAGAGGCAGCTTGGATGAGCAATTGAAGGTCGTTGACCAAAATAGAGAAGCGGAAGATTACAATGATATTATTAAATTAGTACCGGCCAAGCAAATAGAGCAAGCTATTTTCAACTTGGCTGGTGAGGACGAAGGACAAGTGTGATATGCTTGTCTTCTTGTAAATATACACTGGTTAAATTGACTGTAGTATTTCTTCCGTTTTTATTATCTTCCTACGCTTGGTAGGCAATTCTTTCGTGGGCTTGGATTCTCGTTTTTCTTTTACATTTACCCCGTTATTTAGGTCGCTCAAGTCGGCAGCAAACAATACAGAGTGTGCCCATCCTGCATAGTCGCCCCACATATTTCGGAAAAAGTCACCCGTCTCCAGGTACGTCTTCTGGTTCAATACTTTGCCGCTTTTGAACTTGTAGTCACGCTGGGCAATCGTCCAAACATGTGTGTCGATTGGAACAACATCGTGCTTGTCGAGACTCATCAAACACACACAATCAGCAACCTTGGGACCCACTCCTGTGAACTTGAGTAGACTCGAATGAGCCTCTGGGTATGTACTGCTGCGAAGTTTGTGGAGATTTGCAAGGCCATCTGGATCGCCGCTTATCATCTTGGCGGTCTTCTGTATGTACTTTGCCCTGTACCCAAAGCTTAAGTCACGTAATTTCTGCTCAACTTCGTCACTGGCTAGGTCCTGTGGGGTTGGGAAAGTATAATACTTTTGGCCCTCGTGAGTACATATATAATTTCCAAAGTTCACACAGAGGTTCTCGCACATCTGCGAGATCCGCTTGACGTTGTTGTTAGTAGAGCAAATAAACGATATTAAATTTTCCCATGGGTCCTGCCGAAGGATTCGAATTCCTCCAAAATTTTTGCTATTCTTTTTAAAATTGTCGTCCTTCGCCGACCATTCGCGGTATAGTTGCTGTAGCTCAACATTAAGGTTTAGGTAGTTCTTAACCACTTCCAAAGTGTCATCAACATGCACCTTACTATCATCCGGAAATATGCAACCCACAGAGATCCTCTCTGGGTCCTGCCTTAAGAAGATGACTCTCCCGCTCAATGAGCATGACCAAGTCTGGTTGATGTTCTTCCATCTAAAAGCCTGGCCGCATCTCAAGACTCGGGCCAACGAGACTTCCTAAACATTAGTAATCTTGTTTGACGTAATTCCGATTTTACCATTCATTACATTTTCCAGAATCGCAAGGGTTTTCCATGTTAGTTTCATGTCACAGAGTACCGAGGGTAACGCACACTCAATTGTTTTGAAAAAATAAATGTACCTAGGGTGCACCCCCGCTTCCGATCACAACCAAGAAGTTCCGTGGCCGTCCCGGTCATGTAGGGGGACCAAAATTATTGATTGTACGAGATTAACGATTTCTAAGGAATATTATTCTGTATTCGGACAGATTATTTCAAGAGGAGAAGCCAGAAATTATCCGAATGATGGCACATTGTACGTCAACCTGCGTGAAGACCCCCTTTACATCACTGGAATATTACGTAATCAGATGAGATGCAAAGTGTATATTGCTATGCGAACTTGGTTGATTTCGGAAAAAAACAATTTGACCACAAAGATGTACCTGTTTCACATTTTATCCGTTAAACATCAGACTCGCTTATCTAACCATATTTATTATACCTTTTGGCATCTAATATTTTCCGATGGGAAAGCCCAGATCAGGTCACCAGTAGAACAAGTCCCTAAATTATATTACGTAGATTGCGGATAAATTCTCCGCTCTTACCCCAACGCATAAACCATCAACAATTGGCCTTGTGCCTCGTTATGCATACCTTTCTGTTTGCATCACGTATCTAGGTTTAATCCGAACATGTCGCCGTCATGAAGCTTAGTGTTAACACTTACGGATACGTCGTTGCGTTTGGTTTCGGTAATGGCACAAATTGAGTTTTTGTAATGGTTTGTAATTGGCCAGATCCACAATCAGCTTAGAGTTTGTGCTGGTATAAATAATCCAGGTTTTCGTATTGTAATCAACAGAAAAAATGCTTTTCACTTTCTTCTGTTTATGGTTGAGCATCACTTATGGTGCTCCAATCGACAGCAATAACATCACTATCCTATCCCTACCTGGCTCACATTGGCAGAGTCCTGGGTACTACCCTTCTCCTCAAGGTGGAAGAATCGCCGGTGTGTGGCAAGACGCTTATGCCAAGGCAAAGGCGTTAGTGGCCCAAATGACAATAGCTGAGAAGGTGAATTTGACCACCGGTTCTGGTTGGGAAATGGGTCCTTGTGTTGGGAATACTGGGTCTGTTCCAAGACTCGGGATTCCTCAATTGTGTATGCAAGATGGTCCTTTGGGGGTTCGGTTTGCGGATTTCGTTACTGGGTTTCCGTCAGGAATGGCCACTGGCAGCACATTCAACAAGGAATTGTTCACAAAAAGAGGTGAAGCACTTGGGTCTCAGTTCAAGGCCAAGGGCGTTCATGTTGCACTTGCGCCAGTTGTCGGTCCACTTGGATTGAAAGCCGCTAGTGGGAGAACCTTTGAGTCGTTTGGATCTGACCCATACTTGCAAGGTTTGGGTGCTAGTGAGACAATCAAGGGATTGCAGTCTAAAAAGGTCATGGCATGTATCAAGCACTTGGTTGGTAACGAACAAGAGAGATTTAGACAAGCAAACATGGCCGACCCAGTAACAGGTACCAAAAACAAGGTTGCCATTAGTGCTAACATCCCGGACCGTGCTATGCATGAATTATATGCTCGACCTTTTGGTGATGCTATTAAAGCTGGTGCCGGGTCTCTCATGTGTTCATACAACACTGTCAACAACACGTATGCTTGCGAAAACTCATACTTACTCAACAACTTGTTGAAGGAGGAATTGGGCTTTCAGGGCTTTGTCATGTCAGATTGGGCCGCACAGCATTCTGGTGTTTTGTCTGCTATTGCTGGGTTGGATATGACCATGCCAGGTGAAACTGAAGACTGGGACTCTGGACAAGCTTACTGGGGTCAAAATCTAACATTGGCTGTTTACAATGAGTCTGTTCCATTGGAAAGATTGGATGACATGGTGACGAGAATCATTGCTGCCTTTTACTCCATTGATGCTCTTCCTAGTGAGAATGATGTGCCTAATTTCTCATCATGGTCCACTAAAACAGAGGGGACCCAGTATATCTTTGATAAAGACGGACCTATTGTTCAAATTAACCAGCATGTTGACCCTACCACTGAATTCACTGAGGAGGTTGCGTTGACCGTCGCTGAAGAAGCAATTGTCTTGTTGAAAAATGTTAACAACACTTTGCCAATAACTAAGAGCAAAGTACAAAAGCTCCTTCTTTCAGGAATTGCAGCAGGACCAGATCCTCTTGGATATGAAATTGCTGATCAAGGAGGTTCTAATGGAGCCATCTTTCAAGGCTGGGGTTCTGGAAGCGTTAAACCAAAGTACGAAGTCACTCCTTTTGAAGCTATTTCTTACAAGGCCAGAAAGAATTGGATGCAATTTGATTATATCAGAGAGTCGTATGATCTCAAGCAGGTTTCCACTATAGCCAGTGATGCTCATATGACCATTGTGGTTGTTAATGCAGGTGCAGGTGAAGGATACATTACAGTGGACAATAACACTGGCGACAGAAAGAACTTCACCTTGTGGAATAATGGAGATGCTTTGATTGAAAAGGTTGTATCTGTTTGCTCGAATGTTGTGGTTGTGGTTAATACACCAGGACCTGTGGATATTGAGGCATGGATTGATCATGTGAATGTCACAGCAGCATTATGGGCAGGACCTTTGGGAGACCACTCCGGAACTGCCATTGCCAATATATTGTTTGGAGATGCCAGTCCTTCTGGACATTTGCCATTTACTATAGCCAAGGACACTGCAGATTACGTCCCGATTATTAACCTGAATCCACATGATGGTCGTCCTCAAGATGACTCGTTTGGCGAGATAGATTTGTTGCTTGACTATAGATACTTTGACGAAAAAAACATCACTCCAAGATTTGAATTTGGCTTCGGCTTATCATACAATTCGTACCAGATAAGCAACTTGCAAATCAGAAAATCGGGTGCTGGAACCATTTCTCCGGCTGCTGATTATTTGCCCGTTTATTCCTATGATGACGGGAAACAGCTCGATACTCCTTCTGATTCATATTTTCCTTCCTTCATTAGAAAAGTTCAATACTATCTCTACCCATACTTGGATCCAAACCAGGAGATTAAGAAAGGAGACTACCCTTACCCAGACGGCTACAACCTGCAACAAAGATATACGCCTGTTGCTGCAGGCGGTGGCTTGGGTGGGAATCCAGCCTTGTGGGAGGAAGCTTATGAAGTCCAAGTAAGTATTATCAATGACGGTAATAGTTCTGATAGCTTCGTTGCTCAATTGTACCTTGAGTTTCCAGAGGATTGTGCGATTTCTAGTCCACGACAATTGAGAGGTTTCGAGAAGGTCAAGCTTGGTCCTAATGAAGAGCAGGTTGTTACATTTTCTTTGCTCACAAGAGACTTGGCGGTTTGGGATGTTGTGCAACAAACATGGGTTGTTCAAAGCGGTACCTATAATATCCGAGTCGGCAAAAGTTCCAGGGACTTTAGTGTCACTGGTTCCTTCACCATCTAAAACTGTTGTTATCTCCGTTTTTATTTAGAGTTTTCTTTATCAAACTAGGGCCACTGTTTACGTATATACCCAATTTACGCTTGATTTTCATAATACAAACGATAGTTGATTACTCCGTACAGGGCACAGAAACATAATTTAGAATTTAATCAAAAAAAACTAGTTAGAATGCTTAGTTAGAAGTGTCTCTACCAAAGACAGAAGTCTTAGTCCAGTCTAACACCACCAACACCTTGTTTCTAACACTCATGCACATGGAGATGTATGCAGTCTTCCAGAAAATGTAAGTGAATAATCCACCAGACTTGACTGTTTGCCAGTCTTTCCAGGTCAAGTCAGCAATGGCTTTCTCGGAACCGATATAAGCCAAGGCACCCATGTGGACGTATTTGAAAGGCTCAAAGTTAGCGGCTCTAACCAACTTTCGGTTAAGCTTGGAAATTTCCTCAGATTCCAAGGCATTTCCCAACTGGAACTTCAAGTCATCGATTTTAGCCAAGTTCTTGAACAAGTCAGCCAAGTAGACACCCTCTTGGTGAGCAACTTGTGCAGTTGGTGCATACTTGGTGAAGGTACAGTCACCCAAGGCGTATATGGAGTCAGAGCCTTTCACCTTCAAGTATTCATCTAACAACAAACCTCTTCTGGCCTCCTTCTGCTCAGGAATCTTCTTAAACAAATCAGTGATGATTTCTCTCACGGCATTACCAGTAGCCCAGACCAACACACCGTATGGCAATTTAATAGCCTCAGCAGAACCATCAGCTTGTTTCACGGATGCGTAAACAGTGCTCTCATCAACCTTCTTCACCATAGAGTTGGTTTGCAAGTTAATGTTGGAGCGCTTCAAGATGTCCTCGGCATAGCTAACAAGGTTCTTGTCGAACATGGTCAAAATAGAAGGCAAAGCCTCTAACAAAGTAACATTGATCTCTGAGGCAACATCTGGAACCCATCTATGCAAATCTTGCTCAATGAAATCTTGTAATTCGCCAGCCAATTCAACACCAGTTGGTCCTCCACCAACAACAATAGTAGTCAACAATCGCTTTCTCTCTGGGTCATCCTTTGGTAACAAGTTAGCCTGTTCGATGCTGTCCAATAACTTCTTTCTGATCTTAGTTGAGTCATAGCCCTCCTTCAAAAAGCAAGCGTGTTCGCTGACACCTGGAGTACCAAAAGTACCAACCTTGGCACCGACACCCACGACCAAATAATCGTATGAAAGTTCTGATTCCTTACCTTCGACTTGCTTTCCGGCAGAGTCCTCGCTCAAGTGTTTAAATTTAACAGTCTTGGTATCTGGATCAATTTCAGTGGCTTCAGCTTCAACATAAACAACTTCACCGTTGGATCTTCTAGTGATGTTTCTAACTGGTTCAATAATAGACTTCAAATCGACGGTACCGGTAGGAACGGAAGGCAAGAGCGGTGTGAAAAGGAAGTAGTTTCTTGGAGAAATAATAGTGACGTTGTATAAGGTAGTGTCCAAGTTCTTCAACAAGGAGATGGTTCCCCAACCAGAACCCAAAAGCACAAGGTTCTTCTTCTTGCTTCCAGAAGGAGTTAATTCCGAATGCTTAACCTGGTTGAGGTTTGGTCTTGACTCATCCCAAATAGTGTACCCGAGGTACCCAGCACTCAAGACAGTAGAAATCCAAGTGACCCTCCATGCGGTCTTTCCGAACCGTCTGAATCTGCTGTTCAGGTTGGAAGCTGATCTAGGGACGCTGGTAGAAAATACTCTAGCGTTTATCCCTCTCGAAAAGGCTTTGGCAGCAGCAAATCGGGCAAACATGATTGACTTCTTAACTGAAGTGTTAATTATATATTAATGACTAATGAGAAATATATAAGAAACAAGAGTTTCCAATCAAATGACAAAATAAAGTAAGTGATACAAACTGAAGAGAAAAATTTTATGGCGATGAGCGATACAAAAAGCAAGAAAAAAAGGGGGTGTCTGGCTCACTGGCGGGGATAAGATGCATGGACTCTCGAGAAATTTTTCAATTATAACTCAAATCTGTCAGTAACAGTGCATACTGAGACATAAGTTTCGTGGCATCTGTTAGCAGATCGGAGTTTTTGTCTCAGGTGGTGGTATCATCACACCCCCATACTGAAACAAAAAAATTTCATTTCTGTGGCGAGGTGGGAAAACGCATGCCTTGTGCTATATTATAGATATGTATAATATATTAGAACTATTAAAGCTTTCAACTCTTCTATCTCTACCACTTTTACTGTATAGTCCCACTTTTCTTTTTCTGAAACGACCATGCACATCATATGTGTATAAGTACCCCCCTCAGTACCCCACCAGTAGACATCCACCAACCAGTCCACCAGACTTACCTTCTTAGGTAAGTCAAGTGTGGTTTATAGGTAGACTTCCAATTATCAATCTCTTCTCCGTCCACCACGCAATCCAAGTCATATAAATATGACAAATAATTGGCCCAGCTCTTCCCGGTATTCAGTAAAACTTTTGAGTTACCAATAACAATTAGACCTTCTCTGGCTCTAGTAATACCAAGATTCAAACGTCTATAGTCAGCAAGTTGTTTAATCTCTTCCTGGTTTTTCTGGTCCAAGTCATGACTTCTTACAGTACTGAATATTATGTACCGCTTCTCCTTGCCTTGAA
Organism: Saccharomycopsis phalli; assembly: GCA_020342235.1. Taxonomy (NCBI): domain Eukaryota; kingdom Fungi; phylum Ascomycota; class Saccharomycetes; order Ascoideales; family Saccharomycopsidaceae; genus Saccharomycopsis; species Saccharomycopsis phalli. The sequence continues at coordinate 1,710,059 of CP073213.1, forward strand.
ACGAGTCTAATGCGCCTATTTCCAAGTTCTTAACCTTTTCGATTATTGACATTTCGTACTCATTAGGATTATGGTTCTCAAACAAAAAGTCAGACGATGAAGTGTTGGAAATTTGAATTTGGCCACCTTTATCTGTAGCCATGCTCTTTCTTACACTGGTCCTTCTGCTGTTTCTTCGACTTAAACGCTTGGAGTCACGCGTATGCTCCTGGAGACCAGCAAACTCTTGTCTAAATAAATTTCCCAATAGTGCTCTTTGCCCGACGTAAGAAGTAATAATCCCAATATCCTTCAAGTCTATTCCTTTTCCAAAATACAAGTGCTTAACTAGTTTTACAATTGCATCCGCTTCATATGCATTTTGGTACGTTTTCTGGTTGATGAAGAAGTTGGCAATATTGTTTATCTTCTTGCGGTATCCAATGTCATTCTCGTGGTATTTTTGTTCGTTTAACATGTCCCAGAATAAAATTTGTTGCTGGTTAGGAAATCCCAATAAAGAATGTCTACTGGTATTCCTAGCAACGCCATTTATAAGATCACCATTATAGATGAACTTATTAGGATAATCGGCTATGAAAGTTGTCATCCGATATTGCTCAGTTAAATGAATTGGTTTAGCCAATTGATTATACAAGACACGTTGGAATAAAGATTGTTTAAGTTTCTTGCATTCTTTGGTATCATGAACATAAGGATTGAGCTGCTTGTCGTCTCCAATTAAAATCAATTTCTGACAGTTCCTAGATATAGGCAACAAACTTAAAAGGTTCATTGTGGCAGAGCAATCGTCAATTATAATGGACTTGAACTTGATATTTTTCAATTTGGGGTCAAGTGAATTGTAGCACGTTGTGAATATCACATCTTGAGACAGGAAAAAGTCATAGTAGAATTTGTTAAGTTTTGCAAGGTTATTTGTTGAGATATTCTGGCTTCTGTTAGATTTATACTCAATAAATAAATCAACCAAATCTTCAGGAGCATTACTTAAAATGAAATTGTGAAAGCACAACTCTCCTATTCTATGATTTTTATCATACAGTGACTCCTTTAATGGTGCAATTAATCTTGTTAATAAAATATCCGAGTCACCATAAGTATTGTGGAAAGTTTCACACAAACTATCAACAGTGGAATTTGATCCTGAGCAGACTAAAACAGGCTTCAACTTCTTTTCAATCAAATTTTTGATTATTGTCAGCGACACCATTGTCTTTCCTGTTCCTGTGTGGCCCTTGATAAGGATCACTTTGTTGCTATCTAAATTATCTATGGCTCTTCTTTGTGGTAAATTGAAATTGTCTTGGTATATGTTTTTGCTTTTGAAAGATGATAGTTTAAACTCAAAGTTCTCAAAGTTTTTTCCCAAAATTAAATTCAACAAGAACTGGTTCAACATAGTCTTGCCTTGCAATACGTCAAATAATACTTGTATGATTCTGCTGAAAACTAGATCAAATGGAATAATGAAGAATAATTTTGAATCATTAATGGTAGTACTTTCAAGCTTGACTGTTAGATTGGTATCATTGGTAGTAAAGAAATTCTCAGTGCTGTAATCATTAGGTTTTCCATTTATTGACAACACTTCAATCATAATTTCAGGATTAAAATTATTGTTCGGTATTTGTTTCACAACTGTGAACATAATTCTATTGGACTTTGCATGCTTGAAACCAAGAATTTGTCCAATCTTCAAAACAGGCAAGTTATAATTAGTATTTAATCGTACCGTGATATTAGTAGGCATACGATTATTAAACTGAATTATCTTATAGGGGATGTACACTAGATTATCTGTCAATTTGCTGCTAGTAGAACTCAAAGTTAACATGGCATATTGTTCCTTGTATAAAAGATTTAAGTTATCAAACGCAAACTTTTTGAAAGTCTCATAGCTCGTCAATTTGGACAAGTGGGTCTTGGTGATCTTCTTTAAGCCACTAGTCTTGTCCTGCAAAGAACTAAGCTCTTCATTTAATAACGGCGAAGTCACAGATTTGGAAACAGGTCTGGGTGCTGTAGGCGGTTGCTCTTCTCCTTCGTTTTTATCTATATCATCTTCATCATCACTGTCATGAAACTGGTACTCATTATTCTCGTCTATTAAGTTGTAATGATCATTAGTCTTCAACTCTAGCTTCTTCAATTCTTTCAATCTTTGATCCTCTGACTGGTAGATATCACCCAAGTTAATTTGAGAGTATATTAATTTGAAATTTTGGTTGGAATTATCGGCAAGAATCAACCTGTTGAAGAAAAACTTTTTCAATCCAAATTTATTTGTCTTGTCAAGGGAGTTTATTATCGGTTTAAAGTAGTCGTCTTCAATCTCACTATCACCAAACAATGATTCCTGCAACTTGTTAAAACACAGAAGTGTATCATTGCTGCAAAAAAATATCAACTTCTTGTCTGAATTTTCCAACTTGTCAACTTGGGAGTATTCTGTTTTCAAATTTACAAGTTCTTTGTCCACTTGGTTTATTAAAATGAATGACAATTCATACACGTTAGTATTGGAACACTGGGAACACTCAATGAGTGTATCTTTATATTTCCAGTCTATTTCATCCTCTGTTTCTTTTTTTTCCTCTTCTTCTTCTCCCATACTTGCAAACAAGCTCCCTTTATCCTCCTCTTCTATGGTCTTGTTTACGATTTCTTCGGGCTCTTTCTCTTCATAATTCAACAACTTAAAGGTGTCATGATTCATGTACTTGGAATGAATATAGATGTGACTAGTATCCTTCTTCCCACTATTACAGACTATCACTCCACAATCACCACACTTAACTAGACAATTCAAGTTGTTTTCCTGACAATACACGCACACAGTCGTAGTCTGGGGTGGTTCCTCAGACTGCAAATGCGTTTCTTGTATCTTATTTATTACTTCATCAATAGGCGGAATGAAACTCCTCCGTGATAATCGTTTAGAAAACTGTTTCGGAACAAATTCAATAGAGTTGTCCATCTCTGAAGTTTGTCGGAACTGGATCTTTGTTAACTGACTCTAGAGATGCTGTTCTTGAATCACGTCGAAAAAAAACTACCAATGTATGCACCTGTAGGAAATGCGTACCTTTAGGCATACCTAAATCACTTGACTTGCTAGTAAGGCCAGGCTGCAATTATTAAATTTTCTAGGTAAATTTATCTACTTTATATTCTGGTTTCCATATTATTTCCACAAGATTGAAATATTTTGCCAAAAGTCATCTTGGTCGTAACAGTTGTGTACTTCAAAGATGGACTTTACGGGCACCACCTTGCTTTTATTGGCAATAGTCACAATAATCTCGGTTTCATTATGCATATTGATGGTGAAATACTTGACAGCTTTGTAGTTTTCCGCCCCTGTCGGAATCTTGGGGTTATAGAAGTATGATTTAATAATGTCAAGGCTGGTTTTGGATTGCTCAGCTGGCACTGCAGGCAGCTCTTTGTAGTAATTATACTTTGCCAAGAAAACATACAGGTCATCAAGAGCCTCATCTGCAAATAGAGCTGCTTCAGACTTTGAAAAGTAATATCTGAAAAACTCCCTGTGATTAATCAAATCCTGGATGTATCGCCATTTGATCTTTTCGTTTTCGGTCATCCCGTGGTATCCGACATTCTTTATAATTCCGTAGGCAAATATCACAATGATAAGTCCAAATAAAATGCACAAAATGCTGAATATTATTGCAAACTTGGTTCCCAACAGCTGTGAATCGCCCACTCCGCGAACTGCAAGTACCAAGGCCCTCCAGGAGTTGTAATATATATACATGTAATTTCTGAGTATCAGAGTGATACTAAACTTCCCCATGTTCCTCAATTTCCCAAAGGCCAATCCATACATGATTGACTTCTTATTAGTGAGCAAATATCTGGTATTGAGCACCATCCCGTAAACAAGGATTAGCAGACATGTCCCGAGATACGCGCAAAACCACTTGAAATTCCTGTAACCAACACAATTGTTTATCCAAATACAATGATGATCCATGAGTAACACGCACTCGCCGCAAATCGAACAATGTTTGGACCTGGCTGGTCGATCCAATTTACATGTGCTGCACACATTGTGGTCAAAGAAGATTATCCTGTTAGATTGAAAGACTGGCCTTTCGCTCAAATTCCGAACTAATTCTTTATTCTTTGAGTACCCTGGAGTGACAAATGTCGAAAGTGCAAACGACACATAGTTGGCTGTAATAATAAAATACATGAGAGGATACTCAAGCCAATGCATCAGGATTCCACTAATTATGTAGAGGAAATGGATCCTGATACAAGTAGACATTAATATGACATAAAAAATCTATCGGTTAGAATTTATTGAACCTCTAATGCAAAACTTACGGGGACTAGCCAATTGATGATTGTCTTGCCGTTAATCATTTGATAGGAAACGATCCCATAGCATGGAACTTTCAATATACTTAACCGGGTAATGTGTACTGGGGAGAATAAACTAAAATATATCATCAATTGAGTAGTTATCATACTTATTATACAGATCATTATACCGTAGGAAATATACCGCCCTATTTCTCCTCCTTAATCGTCGGCTTACTCTCTGGCGCCGGCCCTCCAGTATTATGTAACCTATTACGCGATGCTCGAAACAATTCTTCCTGTTTCTTGAGCAATTCTTCCTCTGTCAATCCTGAATTCTGGAACTTGGAATTTTTCTTTTCTCGTCCACGTATACTTTCCTTGTGTTGATTAAGTAGACTTTTAATTGGAGCAATGTAATCATCATATCCTAATTCCTGGAGTGCTTTCAACACGTGGTCGCTAGCTATTGTCTTCTTGGCCTCTTTTTCTGCTATGTCATTTGATTCCGTAGATAGTATCATTATAAATTCAATGCAACACTCAATTAGCACCAGACGCGCATCCTTCGAGAACGCAAGGTCACTCGGTAATATCTCACTTATTATTTTTTGTACAGTGGCTAAATGTCAGTAAACCATATAATAATAGTAAGTAAATTTACATACCTTTTGGAAGAGTTAGGTCCTCATTGAGACCACCATTAAAATCTGCCATATTTAATAATTGCAGGACCTCTATGTATCAATTTGATGAGACAATTACCGCTTTTTATAACTTTTTCCTGTGAGGACGGATTGCGGCGGGTAATAACCAATAGATGTATTAATCTGCAGCTTACTGAGAGGATCACGAGGTCTATAAAATTTTTTTGCAGAGATGCAATACATTGGATTCTCTCTAGGTCTTTAAGTACAAGAATTATGAGTTCTGAGCTTATTCTGAAATTCAATTCTACGGGGCAATTACTTGCCACGTCCAGAGTATCGTTGAGTACATATCAGGTGATTGTACTGTCAGTAAGCTCCGGACCTGATGCTATATCAGCAAATTTTCAGTTAGACAAATATATAGCTGTGACTAGTTTGAGTTGGGCACAAATATCTTCAGACAGAAACAGCTCGGAAAATGACATTTTATTAATTGGTTCCAGTAATGGAAAAGTCTTTGTCTTTTCTCCCTTTAACAATAGTCTAGTTTATACATTGGAGAATGCCTTGTACAATGATGCTATTGTTAGTGTATATCACCAAGACAATAACGTATGGTCGGCAGATGTCAAGAATAACGTTATTGAGTGGGACTTGTCGACTTTAGCACCTCGCTCAGTGTTGCAAAACCCTCTTGAGAAGGCTGAATCGTCAAGTATGGAAGAAGTAATTCGGTTGATTCAGCCTTTTAACAAGAGCCACAAGTTGTTAATCTGTACCCACAAATTATATATTTATGATATTCGGAAGAATGAGATTACCCAGGAAATATCAAACTACATTAATCTGATATCCCAGGCCCTTTTTGTCCTGGGTGAAAAGTGGTTAATTACAAGTGCCAAGAGCGACAGATTCATTAATATCTATCAGATGAAAGGAGGGGTCTTTGTGCCGAATAAAGTGTTGGTTGCGCATTCTAATGTTAAGTCATTTTCCTTTGGGAAGGTTGGTGTGGAAAATGGAGCTTCTGTGTTGAATGTAGTCACGGAAACTGGGGCATGTGAGATATTCTACAACCCCTTGGAAATTGCGACTGGAAATGGGCAGGGTTCAAACGGCGTGTTAAGCAACGGGACTTCAAAGAGACGCAAAAGAAAATCCATGGGTGGGCTCACAAAGAATTCAGATGCCACTGTAACATTGAAAAGACCCACTGGTCTGGAGACTGTGCCAGTATTGAGTAGTTTGGTACTGCAGAGCAAAATAATTATTGGTTGGATAGAAAACACTGTGAATTATCGTTTTGATTCGTTGGAGTGGTACGATTCGAATTCACTTGAGACGGTATTGTCTGGTAAAATTGAGTTGGTTAAAGAGCGAGTGGTGCAAAAGGCTGCTTCACACTTGATTCATGGGCGAGATGTTGCTTCAAGTGGGATATATAATGAGCATAATGCGCATCTTTCTGTTGGGAATAATTTTAGGGACCTTGATGAGGATGAGGAGATGACGACCAAGTATGAGATCAATCAAGATAATGAAGAGGAGGATCCAGATGAGACATTTGGAGATAAATTGTATGCCATTGATCCTAATTCGAAGGCGATCAGAAAGACGCTTAGCTCTTTTGCATTGGATATTGATAGAGCCCGATCCAGCAAGCCTACTACTGGGTCGTTGACTGTGCTCCTTACGCAATCCTTGAAGTCGAATGATGGGACGTTGTTAGAGTCGGTATTGAGTACTAAGGAGGAGACTACGATTCAGACCACGATTCAGAACCTCAACCCTGAGTTGTCGATGTTATTGCTACAGAAGTTGTCGGAGAAGTATAACTTTATTTCGTCGGTGTCGAGCTCCAGTTTGTCGTATCAGAAGCAAATCCAGTTGAACCACTGGATCAAGTGGATCTTGATACTTCATGGGTCGTTTTTGAAGGTGAACGAGATCAACAATGCGGGCAACAGGCAGCTCTTGAAGAATTTGTCCTTGTTGCTTATCAATCTCAACAAGAAGAGTATGCAGTTGCCTAAATTGTTGCTATTGCAGACGAAGCTAAACACTATATCGGAGAAGGCGAATTACAAGAGCGATCTTCTCAATGACTTTGACCAGTTGCGGCCGAATATGCCACGGAGCGCCAGCCGCATAATACGTTATACCGATGAGGAGGATATTGTGGGATCGGAGAGTGATGTGGAGTATAATGAGGATCTAGATCACGAGCACCTTATTGAGGATGGGGAGGCGAGTGATGAGGATGATGATCTGGAGATGGACATGGATGGAGTGGATGACTATGAGGAAGACGATGAGTTTGGGGATGTGGAGGTTGGCATTTCGAAGATGGGGGCTGTTGATGTTGACAGTGAAGAAGAGGAAGAGGCCCGGCATGAGGCGAAGGTGAGCCAGTTGAAGAAGAAAGCATTGAGAAATGGCAAGGCTAAGTAATACCGCAAGCTACATAGACAAATACAATAAACCTCTATTAATGCGCATAATGATAGTTGTAGTGGCCGTAGCCAAAGATGGGGCTATAGCGGTGGACTTGGCGAAATGCATGGGCACGCGCAAGAACAATGGCATGAAAGTGCAAGTGATGTGTTTACATCAGTCTGGTGAATAGTGGTGATGTGTTTAAATCAGTCTGGTGATTGAGTCAAGTCAATCGCAATAGCTTGGTAAATTGTAGTCGTGTCAATCGCAATAACTTGGTAATTGCAGTCGTGTCAATCACAATAACTTGGTAATTGCAGTCGTGTCAATCACAATAACTTGGTAAATTGCAGTCGTGTCAAATTAAAATAGTCTGGCAATTGAGTCGTGTCAATCACCAACTGATAATTACACCATGCCACGGCTCTAAAAGTGCTGAATCTTCGATGTGTCCACCTTCCTCAACATGCCCGAGTTTGAGCCCCTAATCGACGCAAGCAAAGCATCCACGCCACCTCCGGATGGAGGAGCCTGTGAAGGAGCTGGAGGAGCTGGTGAAGAAACTGGCGGTGCAAGTGGCGCCGGTGGAACCGGTGGAACCGGTGGCGGTGCCTGCGCCCCCGGAAGCGGGAATGGCAGGCTGTACCTTGCAGGCGGCTGCGTTGGCTGGCGAGGAGGCGGCAACGGCGCCGAGACCTTTCTTGACGGCGGCGGCGGCGGAACCAGGCCAGTTTTTCTTGACGGTGGAGGCGGCGGAGGTCCGTTTGACGCCAGGCTGAGCCGCAGGGTCGGCCCGGGGCTGCTGACAGGCGGCAACGACACGCGTGCCGGCAAAGGAGGCGCGTTTGGCCGCAGCGGCGGAAGCGGCGGCACCGGCGGCGGCACCTGCCGTAGAGGCTGTGGGTTGAAAGGCGATGGCACCTGCCGGGGCGCAGTGGTGGCTGGTGGGATTCCGGGCGATTTTGGCGGGAGTGGCGGCGGAGGAACCGCGTTGACTTCGGCGGTGGCTTTCTGCTGCTGGTACTGCTGGTACGTTCCCTGGAGCTGGGACTGCAGGTACGGCGTCAGGCCCACGGCGCTGCCGCCGGGGGAAATCCCCGGAGGAGCAAACAGAGACTGCACCGGAGCGGATTTGAAGCCGTCGCCCAAGAACGACGGCGCCGGCGGAAGCTTGAACTCGCGCTTGGGCTTTGGCTCGGGAACTTCCTCACTCACATTGGTCGAACCGTCGGAAACCGGCGTCGCTGCCGACGCCACCGACGCCTGCTCCTCTTGTGGCGGTGGTGGCGGTGGCGGTGCCTTCTTCTTCTTGGCTAGGAGGCTGGGTGCGGGGGTCGCATTGGCGTACTGGTACTTTCTAGGGATGGGCGGCTCGACCCCAATCAAGCTGTCCGGGCCGTTTTCATTGATGTACTCCTTGATGTACTCGCGGTTCTCGGCAATGAGCAGCTCAGTGATGCCGTGCTCCTCCTGCAAAATCCGGTACACCTCCCGCCACTCTGGCGGAGGCACGTCGTTGTAGTACAACACCGTTTTCGCGCGCCGGATCTTTTGCGCGTTGTTCGGATCATGCACGTCGATGTTGAACCCTCGAGGCCCGGCAATCTGCGGCTGGCTAAGCTCGTCCAACTGGGCCTTGTTCTTGGCAGCAAACGCCTGCTTATTCTGAACAGTATGCTTCGACCCGTACTTGTCTTTGCTGGTCACTCGCTTGAAGAAATGGTTCGCCTCGCCAATGTCCTCAAACAACAACCCGGCACAGAACTCCTCCAACTCAAACGAGTGGAAAAACGTCCGGTCCTTGTTGTACTGGAAATTAACAGGCAATTCCTGGTCCCAGAGCACGCCCCTCTGCCCAGCAACGTCCACAAGCTTGATGAAAAACGTCTTGCCCACCGTGTCGTCTACCAAAACTATCGCACCCGATAATCCAGTATCCTGATACTGGTCCGGATCAGGAAACGCAATGTACAACTTGGCCACCGTAGCATATATGATCTTGTTGGATCCTTTGGGAATCGCTCGCTTGATTTTCTCCTTATCGTCACTCGTAAGCAAACCCATTGTATCAATCCAGTCTGCTACACTCTGTTTTCAACTTGGTCAATCCTCCCTTTTCCAATCGTTGCACGTGACCGGTGCTAAACTTTGGGTCACATGTCTCAACATGCGCCGAGAGTGTACCTGACGGGTATCGCATTGGCTTACCATGTAATATTAAATCTGCTTTCCTATTTAGCCGTATTTCACCTAAATGGCTTATAGTCTCAAGAGCTGACATCATACACGGTACACTAGGTACGTCAAGAGCTGTCCAAGTCATTATATCCCCTCGCCGTAACAATCACAGCACTGCCTAGTTGAACCATGGCAAGAAATAGTACCATGCAATCACAACTGAGTTCATATAAACTTATTATATACTTAAATAGTACACCACTCGTTATTGTTGGCTCGGCCTTTTAATAAATTGCAAGAATCGACAAGTGATGTTGAACCTCAATCTGGATTTTCGGTGTCAAACAAGTAACTAAAATACTCATAGACGCTCTGAAAATCGATTAAACCGTCATATCATGAATAAAATCAATCATTTGGCAATATAAACATACAATAAAATGAGCAAGTAATGTCTTTTTTTTTTTTTTTTTTTTTTTTTTTCATTTATAGTTGTTTAACGATATTAAACTGTATTGTCGCAAGAGACTGCAATTACCAATTAAAATTTATACAATCCAAAAATCATTGCAATGAATAAATTATCAAATACATTGGCATAGATTTTTACTCCAAGGCTTAATCATGATTGAACTGAGTAGTAGTCACACCCATGCGTACGATTACCAAATGCTACACTACGTATACTAATCCATCACACGCTACTTGAAACCAACACACCAATACAAAACCCAAAGCCAGAACTGTATTTCAAAATATTAATCGTATACTAAAATGCTAGACACTACTGTTTGCTAAATTAATGTCACGTCACGTGCCACACGTGATATTTGTTTATGTTTATCTGTTTGTGATAATCAACAACAAAAACAAACACATCAAAAACCATGAATAACGATACTTTGGAAACTTTACCTGAAGATTATCCCCGATTTAGTATGAATCAAAATATTAACAAGTACCGAATGAATTCAGGCTTTGATCAGAATAATATTATGTCTGATTCTTCTCATCATTCACTGTCCGCAGGTCCTCGGACAGTCAATAATGTGCTTCTGGACAGCAGAAAGAGTTCGCTAAATAAGAACCACGAGACAGAAAATTCAAAGCTAGATGCTTTGCAATCTATGTTAGAATTCAGCAATAATCAGGGCACAGTTTTGCATCAATCCACAAACACTTTTGACACCACCAAGATTAAGCTAAAGGATATGGATAAAGAAAATGCACCTCTTTGGATGCAAAAAATTGAAGATTTGAAAAATAAAGTGCTGAAAGAGAGAGTTAGTTCGGATTCTCATTCTCTGAATAATTCTTCTGTTGCTCATCATTACCAAGCCCATACACCTGATTCATCCATTAACAGATCCCCGCAACAAGACTCCATACGAATGAAAAAGCTTGGTGGTGATAACGATAGAATCTACCACTCCACTCTCATTTCAGGAAAACATGGCTCTAATGCGAGCTCCGTGAATACCGGTCAGCAGTCGCCTTTAAAACTTTTCTCTGGTGAGAACTACAACACTTATACAAAGGAGAAGTTTGATAATTGGATAGACAAGTTTAAGACAAAAGGAGCTGACTCAAATAGCCGTGAAATGGTACTGGATAAGATTCCGAATTTGAGTAATATTGATGAGGAATCAGCAGAAAATGGGCAACACAAAAGCTCTAATAATAAGATGCACCGAAGAAACAACAGTAAGTCAAAGACTCATTCTAGGGGAAATTCCAAAAGTAATAAGACCACGTTCAATAATAGTCAAACCACTTTTAAAAATGCTAATACCACCAATGATTACTTAATGTTTGCCAATGATGTTTTTGATAATGTTATCAAACGTGGACCAAAAATATCCAACTTTTCCAAAAGTTCTGGTCCAAAGGAAAATTCAGTAACTTCAGTCGAATCAGGTAGCTTTACTAGTAATGACTCTAGTTATAATGGTACATATAACAAGAATTCAATCAAAGTTGGTCAGGGGCGGCTATTACATAATGATCATATCCAAAGTTTTGATAATGAAATCCTCAATCATCAATATTACCCAGAGGACGGCTCAGGCACTATCCAATTAAAGAAGGCAAGACAGAGTGAAGCGGAAGAAGCGGAACTAGAGATGGAGCAAGATGAACTGGTCGAACGCAAATATCAGGAAGATCAGGGACATGAAGATCATGAGGAGGAGCATGGCTACTCCCATTTTAATGAAACTACCAATATTACACATAATTTCATGGATAGTTTTATTTCTCCAAAGTTGAAACCTACTGCTGCTTTGAAGAATACATCAAATGTATCTGATGTAAACTATGAATATGATATTAATGCCTCGTTTATAAACGAATTAAGTGGTAAGAAGAGCAGTCTCAAAAATACTAAAGAGGTTAACAATAAAATGAATTTCAAAAAGCTATTGAAGTTTGCCCCAGGAGAGGTAGAAATTCCTCAGAAGATGTATGGAATGGTGTTTGAACCCAAAACCAATAAGTGGATAAAGGAAAGAAAGCAGTCCGAAATGAGCGTTAAGGAGGTACAATTCAGCGAAAATGAAGATGATGAGAATGTCAATGCGTTGAATGCTATAGAAAATCTATCCATAAAAAATGACACGGACAATGACTTTGTCATTCAGAATGATTTCACATTTAACCAAATTCCAAATGTATCGGATGTTTCTCAACTAGACACTACAATTACAAATAATAAAAAGAATTTGGTTTCCCATTTGATTGATGTTATATCCAGAAATAAAAACTGGGATTTGATTAAGGATTTAAATTTGGAAGATCGAAACCTCGGTTCCATTTTTGAGTTGAAGAACTTAGTGCCTAATTTGGTGAATATTCGGTTGAATAATAACTTTTTAAGAAACTTTGAAGGATTACCGTCGGATATCGAGAGAATTGAAGCATGCAATAACAAATTGAACGGGCTATTTTCACTCGAGGATTTCAAAGATATTGAAAGTATAAAAGTTTCAAATAATTTTTGTCGGACATTAATACCGTTTAGAAATTTAAAGCACTTAAAGTATTTGAATGTTTCAAGAAATTTAATTTCAAACTGTGGAGTCTTGAACAATCCTAGCTTTCAGAATTTGTTAACTTTGGACCTATCAAATAATATTATCGGAGGATCAATAAATTTTAGAAAATATCAAAATTTGAACCAGATACAAGATATTAACATATCAAATAACTATATTGACTGCATAGATGGTATAAAGTACTTGTCACTGTTGATTTCTTTTAAGGCAGACAATAACCGATTGAAGGAATTTTTGTATGATGGAGATTCTAATGATATAGGGTATCATAAAAATTTGAAAAAGCTAAGTTTAAAGAACAACCAACTAACCGAGATATGTTTAAGCCGGTATAGAAATTTGAGAGTACTTAGAATAAGCGGAGAAGTTGAATTAAGAGATACCGATACAGTTGGTAAGTTGGATGAGTTATTGATTAATGGGAATTTTGAGATGTTGCATCGAAAGTACAAGATTGATGAAAGGGTCTGCGAACAGTTAAAAACTCTTGGGGCTAACAACATTATCAAGACCCTTAACCTCAGTAATAATGGGCTCAGTTCATTGAATGATATTGCCGGGTATGTTGGGTTGGAGTCACTCTTTTGTTTGAGTAATCAGATTCACAATTTTCAAACAACATTTGATAATATCAAAGGACTAGAAAACCTTAAGCGAATTGATTTCAGATTTAACCCTATTACGAGTGACTTTTATGAAAGAAGCGGCAAGAAGAAGTACTTGAAAATTTATTTTGAACAGGACATAGAGAAGCAAGATGAGAGTTTGGAAACGGAGGATTTGGAGTCCCTTGATGAGATAAACGAACGAAGTAAAGCTGATAGCGATGAAAACAGAAACATATTTAATGGAAAGTATCAGAAACAGTGGCAAGAGCAGGATATTAAATTTTTGGAAAGCTTGAGGACTAGCAATTTAAAGATTTACAAAAAACGGATTTACTATCAAGGATATCTACTTAGTGCGTTTAGAAAGTTGAAATATCTTGATGGATTATATTTCACTAAACAAGCTAGAGAAGAACTCATTACTGAGTTTAAAGAGTTAAATAGCCAGTGAGTTTAATATTCAATACAAATTGTCAATTTCAGTAAATTTCAGTTTGCATGTAACACATGAAAGGCAGAATATGTAGGGCAGTTGCGTAATCAAATAATCCTTTACCCGGCCACATAGATCGTGCCCCTGATACATATACAACCCTTGTGGTTATTTCTAATCCCAAAACGCCTAGGCAAAAAACTATGATAAAGATTACAAAATTCTCGGGGAACTAAGGTATACATAATCGAGAAAAACTCATATTGATATTAGGAAAGTTAATACAGCCTGAAAAATTAGATAAGCTTACATCAGCAACCTCATCTCAGTCAAATCAATGTCTGAAATATTAAGTACTGCTGATCGTGATGATTTCCCCAACAGCAATTTAACCCTCTCTGAACTTGATCTCGGGTATAGTCATAAGGATTTGGAGAAGTCTCATGACAACGGGAACCCTGAGAATCTAAGTAGACGCAACTTCTTAAACACCAAGATGATAGAGTCATTAAAGAATAAGAACGCTTTAAGGCTTCATGGTGGACGGATGGTTTATGGGCATGTATATAATCATAATGACCATACCCATGTACATGGTCATGTCCATACAAAGAGGAGTTCAAATTGTCAGTTGGACTTGGAGAGTAAGATCCAAAACGATAGTATTAATCTGAGTGCAAATAAGCAGATAGACTTGACGGCGTTCCGGGACTTTGAGCCGAATCTAGTCACTATATGCTGTGACAGAGATCATAATAGGAGCGAATATCCTGTCCAGGGACAGAATCAAACTGACGAAATTCATTCAACAGCCATCGGTGATAACCACAACCATCTGCATCATTTACATGTCGCCTCAACTGCGGAGTTAGATTTAATGAATTCTTGTTTTGACTTTGACGTTTGCGATAATGTATCGTGCAATAATTTTGTGTGTGATGATTTTATACATGGATCAGAATATAATGGTTTTAAAGGTGACCAAAAACCTAACAGGGATGATTTCTCAGCCGCCGAAAATTTCAACTGTCCTATATTTCTAGATCACAACCATGATTTGAGTCTGCTAACAAGCATAAATAATGTTAGCTTGAGTTCTATATTGACATCTGGTGGTGGAGGAGAGACACCTGCTACGACGCCAGAACTCTCAATAGGCTCTAGTGAAGAATGTAATAGGGACAGTGTACATGATATGTTTGTTTTAAACCCTTCTACTAATGAACTAAAGTGTGTGGCGTGCCAAAATGGGAGCTGTATGAATAAGAAAAGTCAAGGATATTGGAAAACACAGGATTTCAATGAAGTTGAGTGTTGTTTAGCTTCAAATCTTTACTCGACAGACTTTACAGCAGATAACGTGAGAACCCAGCCCGAGGAAACGAGAAATAAGCGGAGATTGAGCTCAAATGATGGTAGCTTTATCAGGAATAAAGAATTATGCCGATGGGACAATTGCAAATCGACAATCAGCCCAAATAGGTTTAAGCAGCATATGCTCAATGAACACTTGATTCCAAGGTATGGAAATGAAAGTTTATTCATGACCAACATGCAGGAAACGTCACAGTCAACTTTAAACGATGACATGCTGGAGTTTGAGTGTATCTGGGGAGAGTGTGGATTTCTGAGTAACGATTTATACTCATTATTCAGTCATGTGAATGAAAATCACTCAATGGCGGCTGGTCAGCTTTCTCCATTAATTGATTCAAGTACGAAATCGGAACTTCCGCTATCAATAGATACAAATACGAAGCAGGCCGTGCCAGATGACCTGAAGAAGCATGATTCAACCAATAGTCAGATGAGGCCTGCCTCACCAGATCAACTGGCTGAAACTCCGTTATCGGAAAACCAGATGGCTCCTATTATAGATCACCAGGTATGCCAATGGCACGAGGACGGAAAATATTGCGGGAAATCCTTCAAAGACACTGCCGAGTTGACTGAACATGTCATTAATAGTCACATCGGGTCTGGAAAGTCTTCATATGTATGCCACTGGAAAGACTGCGAAAGACATGGCAAAGTGTTTAGTCAACGGCAAAAAATTACGCGGCACTTGCATGTTCATACAAAACACAAGCCGTTCCAATGTGACATTTGCGGTAATTCCTTCTCTGTTAACTCAATGCTTTTACAACACAAAAGAGTTCACAGTGGAGAGAAACCTTATAAATGTAAGATATGTTCCAAAAGCTTTGCTACGTCTTCCTCTCTTTCTATTCATGTTAGAATACATACAGGGGAAAAACCATTAGTATGCAAGTATCCTGGCTGTGGCAAGAGGTTTAGTGAGAGCAGCAACTTGGCGAAGCACATGAGAATTCATGAGAAGAAGTTCAAATGCCCGTACTGTATCAAGAGGTTTGATAAGGAAGTACAATTAAAAAACCACATGGCGAAACACAAAGATATAGTTCCAAAGGTATTTGAAGGATAGTTAGAGTATATATTGTTACATAAGTTTTCTATGTTTTTATGGGTTGGGTTTGTTAATAGTAATAATAAGAGCCGGTGGTAATGCAGTTGGTGTAAAAATAGATTAGACAACGGATCAGTGGTACATGATTCATAAATGTGAGTGTGACGCATTGTTCGTACCAGCATGCCCGGGTAACCGCGTTCCCGGGATTACTGCGATGATTAGTTGCTTTTTTTTCCGTAGTAAGGCGGGACATTGTGTGTAGGATCTCCCAGTATCACTTGTAGTATATTGGTGCTATACAGCAATATAGAGTAGCGCATTTTATGAATAAAGTATTGTAGCATTACATGGATACGGCATTTACCTTTCATTACCGGAAATCTGGAGAAATTCAACCAGTGACCGTCTCTAGAATTTCCTTTAAACACTTCTTATCAAGCGTTTCTGATTGGCCAAAGGTGCATTTGTCTCGCATCATATCACCTACCAGCTGCGGGCCACTGTTCCATCATACATTATTTCCTCAAAGCGCAGTCTGGTATAAAAGACAGCCAATTCTTCATGGTTTGAAATATATTCCAACTTTGTTGCGTTTCATTTAATCGTTTCGGGTTTAATCTTTAATCACATCATTTAATATTCTCATTCACCATGAGTGACATTGTTGAAAACACAGCTATCTTGCAAAAGTACCTTGAGTTGCCTCAAGGCGGAAAGGTCATTGCTGAGTACATTTGGATTGATGGTACTGGCCATGTTAGATCCAAAGGTAAGACCATGAGCAAAAAGGTCACTTCCTTGGACGACTTGCCAGAGTGGAACTTTGACGGGTCTTCCACTAGCCAGGCCCCAGGTCACGACTCTGACGTGTACTTGAGACCTGTTGCCTACTACCCTGATCCATTCAGAAGAGGTGACAACATTTTGGTTTTGGCTGAATGTTGGAACAGTGATGGTACTCCAAACAAGTTCAACCACAGACATGCATGTGAGAAGTTGATGAAGGCCCACGAGAACGAAAAGGTTTGGTTTGGTCTCGAACAAGAATATACTTTGTTTGACCAGTATGACCAAGTGTATGGATGGCCAAAGGGTGGTTTCCCAGCCCCACAAGGACCATACTACTGTGGTGTTGGTACCGGTAAGGTTGTTGCCAGAGATGTTATTGAGGCACATTACAGAGCATGTCTTTATGCAGGTATTCAAATTTCTGGAATCAACGCCGAGGTCATGCCTTCGCAATGGGAATTTCAGGTTGGACCATGTGTCGGCATTAGCATGGGTGACGAGTTGTGGGTTGCCAGATATTTACTTCACCGGGTTGCTGAAGAGTTTGGTGTTAAGATTTCCTTGCATCCAAAGCCATTGAAGGGCGACTGGAACGGTGCTGGATGCCACACCAACGTCTCTACCGAAAAGATGAGACACCCAGGTGGAATGAAATACATTGATGCTGCTATAGAAAAATTGTCCAAGAGACACAAGGAGCACATTGCTCTTTATGGGTCTGACAATGACCAAAGATTGACTGGTAAGCACGAGACTGCTAGTGTGACAACGTTCATGTCTGGTGTCGCTAACAGAGGGGCTTCCATCAGAATCCCAAGATCTGTTGGTAAGGAAGGATATGGATACTTCGAAGACAGAAGACCAGCTTCCAACATTGACCCATACTTGGTCACTGGTATTATGGTTGAAACGATTTGTGGAGCCGTGAGCGATGTTGACATGAGTAAGGAGTATGAGAGAGAATCTAGCTAAAAGTTGCTTGGTGCCTTGACGGTGTAAGCTTAAAGAAAAGTTTTTTATAATGTTCTAGTATTTGCGCATAATCACAACAATAAAATTTTACGGTATGATAGGGTGTTCTTGTAGTGCTAATATTATTTTTTACCAGCAGTCACGGGGCTGTGCCGGGGCCGGGGTTGATTCAAGGTACCTACATTTGATGTTGGAGTGCTCATGAGCACGTTTGTTATGGCGTGGTGTATCACATGATTCTCGTTGTTGATCTTCTTACATCCAGCTACATTGGCGATCATCAGATGAGTCACTTTGAAGCTATTCATGGTGAAACTATTCATGGTTGTGGGATTATGCATTCTATTGGGGAAGCCCATGCATGAGTCAGATGCAAATGGCAAAGGTCTTTCGATATCGCTAATCTCATGCACATCTGTTTATAGAATTCAACAAAAGTGTTTTCCACTACAACTATTATTATTTTTATTATTGATTTAAAAGTGTCTGGCACAATGAGTAATTCAAACTGATTTTAATTTTCAACTGATAATAAGTGATGTGACATGTCTTTGGCGTTTGACAGCTACACTTGATATGCCAAAAATAGTGATGAGTAACAAGCCGCTAACGTCTCAGATCGGCATCGGTCTGTAGACAATTACTCGAACTAAATGCCTGGAGGACATGGAAGATGCATATTATTGTCTTCACATTTGCAAAAGAAATGCTGTCTGTGAGTACACACCATTTAGTCCTTGAATAGGCGTGTACATGACAAGGGTGCTTCTCCATTGTCATTGGACACTCTACAAGATACAATCGTTGATGACTTTGTTAAAAAAAGGTATTAATTTAAAAAAATAGATAGAATAGGAAATAAATATTCAAGAAATTCAAAGTAAAAGATGAGTTATTGTCCATTTACCAATGCATGAATAACCTGTGACAGACTATAAAACAATAGTTTAGATCAACAAAACACCGGCAATACCAGCAACAGCAGCGGCACCAGCAGCCAACTTGTTAGCAGCACCAGTTGGAACAACTGGAACAGTAGTGTTCTCAGCTGGAGTGCTGGTGGTCTCACTTGGCAATGGGCAGAAAGTGGTGAACTCAGTGACAACAGAGTCGGAAGTGACGGTAACAACAGTGACACCAGTGGTGATTGGAGTCTCCTCACACTTGTTCTCCAGACAAGAAGTCTCGGTGATGACAGTAGTAGAAACGTGGTCCTCAGTGGTGGTGGAGTTGGTAACAGCAGCAACAACAGCGGCCAAAGCAGAAGCAACAATGATCTTAGAGTACATTTTTAATTGAAAGTAAATAAAGCGAATGTAGTGATTGTGCTGTTTTAAGCGGTAATGGCAATCTTATATAGTGTTCAGGGCCGGGGTAGGAGAAATCAAAATTGAGATATAATCGCTTAATTGGGATGTCTATACAATCATGCAGGTAAAATATATACCTTCCATGCCGCGTCTCGTGTTGCCAGGTAGCAACAAGGAGGAGGATAAGAACACGGTCAACAAGTAACCTCCGCTCATCTCAAAGTCACAGTGTCGGGCTGTTTCAAGGTTGAGAATATTCGGGCTTACATGGCAATCTGGTTTTAGCTGCCTGTGCTGCCAATTTTTGGCCTACAGGGTGGCACCTGTTTATACACGTCTACAATAATACTACCTGATTCGGATATGTGCCTAATGAGATGTGTCGGTTATGCTGGTACATTTTAGTCAGATTTAATGATACAAATCAAGCTGGTTATGCTTGCAAGTGTTACCCGGATTGGATATGTTTTTATCCCATCATGTACACAGCTATTTCCAGCGCAAGGCGTGTTGCGGGCGGAAAAAGGGGCATGTATAGACAAAATTTTGCGTGTATTTGCGTGTACAGATTAACAGCCCAAAAGAAAACGCGACCACAGGAATTACTATAGTCGTGCCATTTACCCCTTTTCGTTACACTTGCTCGCGTTTTTATTATTATTATTATCAAAATTGTTTGAACTAAATGACTGGCGATTTTCTAGATTCTCGAGATTACACCGACCTCAATGCGGACACGTCGTTTGGCTCAATCGAAAATGCACGAGGCGATGACATTACAGATACTCTGTTTATAAGAGAGAAGAGACAGATTTTCTTTGACAGGCCGATAACAGAGCCTAATGCAGACACCGAGGATATTCTACTGAGCTTTGTCAAACGCAAAGTCAAAATATCCGATGGCACGAGCGAAATAAAAAATGATTCCAGCAAGAAGGTGGATAGGGTAGTACCCAATGGCTCTTCAGACATGAAAGCGGCTCGTCAAGAAATTAAGCGTTTGAGACTGGAGAATAAGTCGCTATTGAGCATCAATGACATGCTTGAAAGTTCCTCAAGGGATCAGGAATTGCGTCTGTCCAAGCTAAGTAAGAAGGTGATAAAGTTCAGGTCTATTGCAGAAAAGCAATCACGGGAGATTGAAATGCTAAAGCTTCAAAACCAAGTGTACAAACAGATTGCTACTTCGTTGCTTTCCAATATGCAACCTGCCGAGGTAAAGCATTTGGCGCCTGACGACTCAACTGCCGGGGAATCGTCTATAACCAAATTGGCCCATGAAACGCTACTCAATTATCAAAAGCGTAATGTGATGGCCAAAGAATTGAACGAAATCAATGAGAGTGAAGATTTAAATTTGGTGGATTTACTATACTGTAAAGGCAACACAGCTAATCACGTGGAGAAGGAAAATTTGCGCGACTACCTAGTTGATAACAACCCCTCTATTCTTCGCCGATTAAACTTGCAAAATGGCTGTGAAGTTTGTGGGGACAGTTGAAAATGAAAAATTTTTACTGTTACAGTTGGAATTCGATTTGTTTTAGCTTGGAAGTCGATTTACTTTAGTACGGCATTTATTACTGCGTGGTCATTCTTATTTGGCTTATACAGCACGAGAAAATGGTCTGGGCTTTCCATGTACGCCGGGGCTCGTCACCGCTACAGAAAACTTAACTTTAAGCTTGTGGAGGAAAACGCCCTCTAGTCACATGCTACGGTCTTGTGATTAATAATTCAAGTAAAAGGAATACTAAAAAGAATACAGAAAAGGCCCTATTGCCGTTTCCGAAATTACTGGGCTTGGCTTATATTTTCTCGGCAATGCGTATTGTTTAGGTATGTGGTCGCCTTTTTCATATCGGCACTCGCTTAACCGATTGTTGATAAATTGAATCGATTGGTTTGCCACCAATTTAAATACGGGGCTGTTAACCTCTGCATAGTAAACTTACATAACGGGTGTGTGCTTATACTAGATTTGGACAAAATATTTGTTAGTCTGGTGGCCTCGAATCCAGGGCCTCGGTATGTGATAATGCATCACGGCGCATGTTAACAAAGGCAGTTGAATCGGATTGCCCATTGAACAATAGCAGCTTTGCATTATGATAAATGTCACAGAAGAGAAATATACTTCATGACTCACACTAGTTCATGGTTTCAAATGTGTATTAGCAACTGTTTTGTTCTCGACCGCAACTCCCATTAGAGCTGTTCGATGCTGCATGCCAAAAATTTTTCCCGATAATACATCTTACATTGAGAAGCAGAGGTTCTAGATTTCGGGATTGAGGCATACGCTGAATCGGCTCAAAATTTCGGCAATAATTACTTTTACCTAAATGGCACAGGGTGAACAGTGACCGATGAATCTACTAAACTTATTTTATTATTTAAATGAGTTGTGATTCCCTACACTTTGGTGTTCATTAGCTGCGTTCATATACATTCCTTCTAGTATACCACACTTTCATTAATCCAGCAAAAAGTTATACTATTCAAATGATTGCTCAATTGACTATTCTTTCTTTAATTGCCTCTGCTAATGGGCTTCAGCACGCTCACAAGCACAAGTTTGCCTTGTTCGACGAGGAATTGCCAACCGTTGTCAAGAGATCCTCGGAGACCTGTGACTTTCCTTCAAATGAGGGTCTTGTTTCAGTCAATTCCAATGGCCAAGGTGGTGGATGGGCCATTTCTAGCGACGAAACTTGCAAATCAGGCGGATGGTGCCCATATGCTTGTCCACCGGGACAATTATCTGCCCAATGGGACCCTAGTGTGACTTCGTATAGTTATCCTGGTTCGCAATCAGGAGGTTTGAAGTGCAACTCTGATGGTACTGTTTCCAAACCTTTCCCAAACAAGCCATTGTGTTACGACGGAAAAGGAACTTTGTCTGCCAAGAATAGTCTTGGCCAAAATGTGGCATTTTGTCAAACAGTTTTGCCGGGAAATGAAGAAATGTTGATTCCTACCAATGTGGGCGGTGGCAGCGAGGTGACTTTGGCTGTTCCAGGCACTGAATATTGGGCTGGAACTGCTGCTCATTATTATGTAAATCCGCCTGGTGTTTCTACTTCCGATGGCTGCGTTTGGGGATCTTCTGCCAAGCCACAGGGTAACTGGTCGCCATATGTCGTCGGAGTAAACCAAGACGCAAATGGTAATACGTTTGCCAAGATTGGCTGGAACCCAATTTACTTACAGTCCTATGGTAATGTCGCTCCATCGTTTGGCCTTAGAATCACTTGTGATGACGAAAGCAAATGTAACGGTTTGAAGTGTGAGATTGATCCAAGCAACGGTGTCAATACTATTAGTGGCTCTAGCTCTAGCGGTGCTGGAAGTGCCACCTTCTGTGTCGTCACTGCTTCCCAAGGTGCATCAGCTAAAGTCGAGATTTTCTCTGCTTCCTCTGGTACTACCATTGGTGGATCTAAGATGGTCAACGTCGTTAACAAAGCACTCGGAAACACTACATTTGCTACTGCTATTACTTCTGCTACTGCTGTTGCCAACAATACAATCAGCGCCACATCCACTCCTTCAGCCAAGTCAAATGCTGCTTCAAACTACAAGGTTAACGGCTGCTTGGTGTCAGCTACTGCCTTTTTTGTCGTCTTGACTCTGTCTTTGTTATAATTTATCTGTTTTTTATTCGTTGTTTTTCTCTGAAAATTGTTTCTTAATGTGACGTGGTCACTGGTGTATATTAGACCGTTTTTAAAATATATTTACTTATTGTGTGTTATTCAAAATTGGCTGTAAATTTAATTATACGAATATGTTTGCCGTTTTCAAATCGAGAATTTTTTTTTTGAGTTTAGTTAGTTAACATGGGAAAATCTTTTTCTGCTGTGCATTAATTTTTGGGGCAGTGACATAGATGATGGCAGTAATCGGTCTAGACTCATAATCAGGAAAATAAGCCGCAATAACCCAACTAATTCACTTTCATTTTCATTAATTATTATTTGCATGTGATATAACTTCCCCACCAATTAATACGGTGGATTCGGTGGACACCTCCGGAGAATTGCCTTCAGTATACCTTGAGCTCGCTTATAGAAACCTGCATCAATACTACATACAGGTAATGTGTTACTTTTTTAAGTCAGTGTCTTAAACCTTGTAATAAAAAGATATATTACAAAGCTTTATAGGTTGATATTGAAAACTTCTTTTATCGGTCAGAGATGCTTTTTATTTTTTGATGGATAGTTGGTTGCATAATAGAAAACATTACTGTGACTTCCTAGATTTAGTTGCTCAGTATAACGAGAGTTTATTTAATTAAATTATTTTGTTAATATTAATTTTATTATTTTTTTTGTACTTAGTATGTGCATTTTGTTAGTATTCTAAATCAAGTACAATGCAGTTGTAGGTTTTGGAGACACTTCAACAAAGGTATATACCATGACTAACAATATTATAACCATTACTCTTTAAAGCATAAAAAGAAAAGAAAAAAAGAAATAATTAGTAAGTCAAAGTAGCAAGTCAAAAAAAGTAAATCTTTTTTTTTTAAAGCACCGGGAACTTATGTATTGCGTATGGATTATGGAAAGTTTGCAAAAATTAAAATCTATTCAAAGTGCACTATAGCTTTAATAATATCTTCAAGAATCCTAATATGAATTACTAAATTAAATAATATTTACTATGTTGACAAGTGTGTTTCTGGTTCTTAAATAAAATCATGGATCAATGTCATACGCTTACAGACTAGTATAAAATAATACATAATCAAAATTAGAACTGAGCAACATATATATTAAATTTTCTATTCCATTTACACGGATAGTACGCTTTTAGTATTAATTTTAAAGGCTTATCCCGTTGTTGGTCACATGTGGCGTTCCCTTCGTGACTGATCTACCCTGAACACTCCGCTTTAGAAGCCATTCAAGAAAAATATGTCCTCAAACCTGATACAGCTTACCATCTTGCTCTTTCATCGCCCTAGGAGGCAGTTACCTTGTCAGCTGGCACTTCTGGCTTCTCCTCCTCGTCTATAAAAGTGGGCAATTTACCAGATTCAACAGGCAAGTAGCTAGGAATATCAAGTCCAGCCTCTTGCTCATACTGTACCTCATCGCCCAACGCCTCCAACTCTGCATCTAATTCGCTCTCGCTTACATCATCAGGCAAATCATACGACATTCCCAAGGTTTCCTGGATCTCATTACCCTTTTCAATTAAATCAAGCATCTCCTCTTGTAAATCCTCCATTTTGTCAATATCAATCTTACCAAACGTCTGTTTCAATTCTTTGTTTGTTTGCTTGAGTGTTTCCACGGTAACCATTGTATTCTTTAGGTTTTCCGAGGTCATTTGGGCCTGTGACATATTCCAAGACTGATTCTCCAACTGATCCTTCTGTTGCTCGATTAATCTCTTTTGTTTAAGCAATTTTAATGCCTTTTGCTTCAAGTTTTGCTTCCCTGGGCCATCTCTCATTCTCGCCATCTTCTGCTGATAGGTGATTAGCTCGGCGTTCAATTTCGAGAGCTTGACGTCAAGAGAAGAAATCCGGTCGTCAATATTTCCCATTGCATCGTTCAAAGTCGGCTTTGGGGTCACTTTCTTACTTCCAAATAATCTATTCATGTTGTTACACTACATCATCAAACACTAGTCTGATAGTTTATTACAAAGTTACCCGCATTAACCCTATTTATCATAATCTCTGGCAATGCCAAAACGACCCTCTTCCACTTCAGCACCAGTCTCGTCGTAATTTTCCTCCTTTGCAAAGTCGCTTCCCAAACCTGTCCAGGATCTCTTTTGCAAAGAAATTGCACTGGTGGAAACATTACCCTTGATAGTGACTGTCAGTGTGAACTTCTTTACCAACTGGTTCTCATCCACTGGCTCATCTGCAACTTCCTCGTCTATTTGTAAGTGTGGCACTTGTCTCAAAGGTCTGGCGTTGGACACATATTTTCCTGTGACTGCACTGAACTCTGGGGCATAGTCATCTTCGGATTCCCTCTCTTGGTTTTCTTCCTTCCTTGCTTCTGCCAAGGCAATGACGCTTTTGAAGCCAGTAATCCACTTTCCTGTCCATGTAACTTCGCGGCTTAAAGCCAAGCTCAACTCATATGGACTGATAATAGGCTTGTAGTACTCATTGGAGTCGTCTACAATAATTCCTCCTTGGCCACAACCCAAGACACACCACACGTCAACCACCTCAAAATTGGCCAATTTAGCCACGTTGGGCTTTCCCACAACAAACATGTAACATTTTTTACCGGATGCTTTTATCAAGTCTTTTACAACGTCAATCATTTTCTTGGTGTTACTCAAGGAGAGTGTGTTGACTAGAATGCCCACAGTACCGGCAGTTCTAGCAATGTGCATGAACCTGTATCGTTTCAGAAGAGTAGGAAAGGGTCCTGTGTCGACAGTCGACTTGTAAGGATCATAGAGTGCAATGGAATTGAATTTTGTGCCGAGAAATAGTAATTTCGGCGGCTTGGGAACATTGATGTGAAACAAGTCGTAATCCTGCAACTGCTCCTCCAGCTGGAGTTGTTCCGAGCCCAAGAGTATTCTATTGTCAAACACAAAGCCTTCATCAGATGACTCATGCTCATACCCAATAATATTGATAGTATCGTCCGTGTTATACACCTTACTGTAGATCAAATTAGAATATTCCTCTTTCAAGCGTGTGTAGAGGGACTTTAAGATGTACGAATAGCTTGTGTCAGCCATAAGTACTACTTTGCTGGCAGTGTTTGGGAATTGCTTTCTAAACATTTCATAAATCGCTTCAAGGTCAACTTGGGGCTTTCCGAAAACATATAATGAGTTCAATTTCAGAATAGGCGTCAAGCACGAATCGCCAAAATGTACAACAATATCTGCACCAACATGTTCCGCAGCAACTTCATCCACACAACAGTCACTATATGATGTATCTGCCAACACCCATACTTCAGGGGGCTTACTGAAATCATCCTCTGTCTTTTGACAGCAGCTGCTCCCATTATCACATACCTTGGAGCTATTACAATGCGTCAGACTTGGCTGGTAATTCTTTTGTAAAATGTCCTGCAACATCAGAGCGACATACGAGGAATCACATAATAACGAGTCAGGAAACTGCAAAGTAATTTTGCGAGAACCACGCTTTTGCAATTGCTCTGCCAATTCCTCGATTGAGTAGTAGTTGGCCAACAAGTCTTTCAAGGCTTGCTTGTCGTTTTCTTTATAATGCCCAAGGTGAGGTCTGTGCTTAATCTCATCAACCCGAACTTTATCAAACTGGAAAGTAGCCTCCGACTGCTCTGTCGATAAGGCTGGTGCCACTTCTTCGCTCATTGGACAAGAGGTGAAAAAATTTATGCATGACAAATTTTTGTCGTGCCTCGGTAATCGCCATACGCGTTCCATACAGGATTTATGCTAAGAAACGGATTGAGAATGAGTAACAGAATTAACTTGGGAATCACTGCTGATATGCATGTCCATCTTCGCGATGGTAAAATGATGGAACTTGTTACGCCTACTATTAGGGAAGGTGGTGTTTCCATTGCTTACATCATGCCAAACTTAGTACCGCCTATTACGTCAATTGATAAGGTGGTTCAGTACAAGAATGATCTCCAGAAATTGGCCCCTAAGACCACGTTCTTGATGACCTATTACTTAAGCAGAGACTTGACTCCAGACTTGGTAGAGGAGAGTGCCAAAAAGGGAGTCATCAGAGGTATTAAATGCTACCCAGCAGGTGTGACCACCAACTCGCAGGCTGGAGTAGACCCAAATGACTTCACCGAGTTTTACCCTATATTTAAAGTCATGGAAAAGTATGGATTGGTCTTGAACTTACACGGCGAAAAGCCTTCCACCAAACATGATCACACCTCGGATGCAGACCCACAAGAGGCTATCCATGTGTTGAACGCCGAGCCTAAATTCTTGCCTGCGCTTTTCAAATTGCACAAGGATTTCCCAAAGTTGCAAATTGTTTTGGAGCATTGTACTACCAAGGCTGCCGTAGATGCAGTTGAGCTGATAAATGCCAACAGAAAGCCAGAAGACCCTGTGATAGTTGCGGCTACAATTACTGCCCACCACTTGTACATAACCATCGACGATGTGGCCGGGAACCCAATCAACTTCTGCAAGCCAATTGCCAAGCTACCTTCAGACAGACAAGCGTTGGTCGAGGCTGCTATATCTGGAAAGCCATACTTCATGTTTGGCTCGGACTCTGCTCCTCATATTTTAAGCAACAAGGCTAGAAACATTGGCGTATGTGCTGGTGTATATACGCAAAACAGAGCCATCTCTTATTTGGCTGAAATATTTGACAACTATGGCAAATTGGAAAATTTGAAAGCCTTTGTTTCCGACAATGGTAGAAACTTTTATGCTGTGGACAAGACAGTCTGTAACGAACAGGCCATCTTAGTCAAGGAAGAAACTGTGGTGCCAGAACTAATTGGCCAAGGAGAATTAGTTGTCCAGCCATTTCAACCTGGCGCCAAGCTTAAGTGGAGCGTTAAATGGGAGTAAGCCACACATAAAATTAGAATATATAACAAAAAGACAACAATATATATAATACCAAGTCATTAGACCATTAGGTGTTCCCTAGAACAACCATGAATTTGAGATGCTTGTTCTGCCCTGCTGCCAAGGAACCATCCTCATTAAATGAGCACATGCTGTTACTCTTCCACCCCCAGCTTTGCGAGGTACTGAACAAGCTAGGCGAGCTTGTGAAGCAGGTAAGATTCGACTTGGATTTCCTAGAAGGTGTTCGAATGATAAAATACACTGATATTTGCTGTCGGCGATCTTCGTAAGCAAGGAATGACTTATCATTCTGGCGGTCATACTTTTGCAATACCGCGTCGACCCCAGTGACAGGTTCTGTAGTTACTTTAGGGATCTCATTACTTGCCAGATTGAACATATCATCCATCGTAGTGCCAGTAAGGTTTTCAGTCGAGTCAGGACTCAGCTCTGGTAATTGGCCGTTAAAGTTTGCCACATCCTCATTTTCACTAGTTAACCCAATAATGGATGATGGAATGTAATCTTCTTCGTTTATTGTGATTGTGTTTTGCTCTTCGATATCAGATCCCGTAGTACCAAATCCATTCATTAAATCCATATCTTGATATATGTCCCTGTTTATGAATCCGTTCTTAGGCTGTCCTGAATTCGAAGCCCGATGTAAATACACACCTAGTTGAAACCTCTTATGCTTTTGAATCTTCTGGACGTATAAATTCCAGTAACATCCAGCGTACCATAGCACTTTGCCATATACCCTCTTTTCCGTGTCTAAACTAGATATATCAGTAAAAGCAATAGAAAATCTAAACGGTGGAAATTTCGCCCACTTATAAACCTTTTTAAGCATACTTTTCTTGGATGAATGTTTCTTGAGAAAGTTCTCCAAAAACTGGCTTGAAGTTTTCGTTTCTATTTCTTTGGATCTGGCCAAAGTCAGACTGTGGTCACTATCTTTAGTGATATCTGTTTCGTCTTCATCATCATCATCCTCATCAGCATCCATTTTTAATATAGATGCCTCCGTCTCTTCAACGCTTTTCACAAGACTCTGATTGGCCACCATGACCCTTTCCAAGTATTTTGGTGCGCCATATATTGTCTCATCTTTAATCGGAACTTTATACCAGTCATTCAACATGTCTGAAGGAGGTACTTCCGCATGTTGAATCACATTAAGCTCCGTGTCATTTTTCTTGGAAGAGACAATCAACCGGTGCATTGAGGATTGAACCCATAAGGCATCTCTCAAGATACGTGAAGAAATAAAAGATTCGCCATTACAATCTTTCAAGGTTTCCAATAGCTGTAATTGCTCAAAGGACAAGTGGCAAAGATGTACTTTGCTACTCAAGCATTCCTTCAAGCTTTTGATTTCCTGTTCAACATAAGATTCATCAAGACAACCATCTGATTCTACTGCATCTGATTCAAATTGATCCGTCGCAGAATTCATGTCTCCACCAGAGTCGTCCTCATTAGCCGCAAAATCAATAGTGTCTTCCTCCTTAACAGTTTCATGACTTTCTTCTACTATGGTTTGTGGCCCAATTATACCAGGAGTACTTGGAATATTGAAAGAAAAAGATGCAGACCTAATTGGCCGCGACTTGGGCTCTGCTTTTCTTAAATTTCCGTACATGGATTTTGCATTCCTCAACCTTGAGACATTTAAATTCAATGCGGATATCGTCGGCATCTTTGGGATTTTTGGTGTTATTCTTCTTTCTATTAGTTTAATAATGAAGATACATCTATCCCACTCTGTAGCCACAAAAAAGGAATCGCTACCAATGACATCGGTAATGATTTCAATGGGAATCCCATCCCATTTGAGAATACCGTTTTCCCAACCATCAATACACAATATTGCCCGCGCACTTTCCAAAATTCGTTCAGAGGGGACTCCAAGGTTTTGATGATAGGCAAAGTTTGTATATTTCCCGATAGTTTCAAAGTTCAAATCATTGATAATATTATCGGTAGCAACACACACTATTTCTGGTATATCAAGAAATTGCCCCGTAGATATCATATTAATAGCAAGCTTCTTCTCCACAGACTTGTTCACTCCGCCATATAAAGATGCTATTGTCAATTCAAATGACTCCTGTGTCACATAGTCAATGTCATCAAAGATCAACTCGTGAAAGTTGGAATCACAATCAGACCATGATCCAAAGAATAGCGTTCTGAAGTAGCCCGCCCGAGATAATAATAGCTTGTGTAGTCGATACTCTTTATCGAAGGCCTTTACAATAATGTCTGAGCAATACCCGTCCAAATACCCCTTTTGCAAAAGAAAATCGCCTACTGATTCCTTTTTACAGCAACCAAACGGGCAGTTACTCTCTGATTTATCCTTTTCATACCTTTTTGATTTATAGTTAGATTTGTGGTAGTACTTCTTTCTCAAATATTTGTTGGATAGTTCGGTTGTTGGTGCCGTTGTTCCTTGTTGGGACGCCATAGTTTGAAAAGTGTCAACCGCTATCTAAAAAGTATGTCCGAGATGCCCATTACGCTAATTAGACGGGAGGGTAAAGAGCGGAAACCTTGGTAGAGCAAAAAATGGGTGTTTCGGCAAAACAACATCTACAAAATGATAGAGAAACAATATATTTTGCAACTACATCTGCTGAAACATTATTGTTCAAATATAATATTAAGTATCGCTACCATTCCTTTTCTAAAGTTCTATTGAACAAGCTCCCAATATTCTTTTTAAAGTTTTCATTTAAATTCTTGACGCTGGTTTCACTAGCGATTGCCAATTCCTTCATATTCTTTTCAAAATTCTCCTTATTAAAGTTTGGACTGTTTGCGTTTTTGTTCAAAAATTGTGCAAATGTAATGTTTGGAGATAATGCCTGTGTTCTAGGAGAGTTCTGTAATACGCTGGTAAAGTTCATGAGAGAGGCAGAAGTAGGGGTTCCTGGTGCAAGTCTATTTGAAGGCTGTGGCAACTTATTAGGATCTGTAATCAATTCATCCATAAGTGTGTTGGATTCCTTCAACTGTAACGTATCAGCATTGTCGAGCAAGCTTTGATCAAATAGTTGGATATATTTGGTCAATTCTTTCTTCTCTTGAGAATGTATTGGCTTAGCAGTTGTGATGACTCCTTTCAAGATTAATATCTTCAAGAAGTTATCAAGATTACTATCCTGAATGATAAACAAGTAGTTATTGATAAGACTAGAATAGTCTTTACTGTTTACCATCAATACTTTCAACAATTGCTCCAAGTTCAAAAACTGATTATCCAAGTGGTTTAAGTAAGATTTGGTAATGGTGAAATTAGCTTCTTTTGGCTTGGTTTTCAATACTTCAGTAATGTTAGGATTTGGTGAGTTAAAGGTAGAATTTCCCAGCAACTGCGGCGAGTTTGGATTGGAAAAGCCCACATCATAGTCCTCACCATTGATGAAGGGCAACTTCTTTAAGAATTTCTTCAAAATTGAAATATCAAACAATAATTGTGAAGGCATGGTGTCATTTATAGGCTTCAATTTTACCAAGTTGATTAAGAACTTCTCAATAAAAAAGTCAATTAACTTATCCAAAAGGTTTCTAATATACCCATTCTTGTTCAAATTTGTCACAATAATCTTTAAGTCATCATTGTAAGTGTTGATTAAATTTAGCATATACCTGCTGCTGTCACTCACCTCTTCAATAAATTTCCAATTTGTGTTTAACATTTCTCTCCAGCTAATTTCACAGTCTAATTCAATCTTCACCAAGATTTTATTTATACACTCATTGATTAGAAGTAGATATAAATTCTTGTTGTCATCAAAGCTCCCTTCAAGCTTAGCCAGTAACTCTGGCTTGATTCGTGATAAAAGCATCTGTTCCAACTGATCTATAGTAACATTAATATAGTCACATGTATTTATGACATATCCAAGGTACTTGAAGACTTCTTCAGGCTGGGACTGGGTAAGGACATCCAAGTTTTCTGGGATAATTGGTCTCAATATTTGTGTCAGGTACTTATCCAAATACTTGTTGAAGACTGCTGCCAAATCTATCAAAATTTCTCCATTTGACAATTTCAATATCTGGTTAAGTAATGATCTATAGGACCTGAATAAATCAGCAGACGAAGGGAACACATTAGGGTTGACATTATTTTCATCGAGGTCCTTAAGGCCCATAAACTCAGATAGTTTGGCATCTAATCCCTTTTCCTGGTCCTTTAACCACATCTTCAAGAATGGCTCGAATGAAATGGATATTTTCTTATTGAAGGTATCCGTGCCAAAATACTTATTTAAGTATGCTTCAAACTCCAAGGTGTCAGTCAAGCTGTTTAATGCATCTGTGAAGTTAAGTTGCTCATTCAAGATGTTGAGACTCTGCTTGATGTTGATTTGATTAAATTCACAGAATCTTATCGCGATTTCTTTATCTATCGGCCAATCATCAGGAAAATATTGTCGATATTGTTGTTTATAGTTATTCAAAATCTTTTTAAATAAAAGAAAACGCCGATTGATATTGTCAATGGAACTGGCCTCATCGTTTAGATTACCAAATATAGTTTTGATTTCCTTCAATTGGTTGCTGCAGAACCAGTTGATTAGCTTCTCCTTGTAGGCTGGCCCCAATATCTCTAAAATCTTACAGGCAGAAGGAAAATTAATGTTTGCAATCTCTGACTCGGTTAACTCCTCTTGATGGAAATCGTCTTCTTGCTCGTTGATCAAAGCCTCAAAATCATCAAATACATTCTTGGTAATTTCGATTTTTAGGCTGTGAATATTCTTGGATAGAAGATTTATCTCATCAATTGACTTATAGCTCTTGAAGTGATTATTCAACTCTATTACCACTGATATCAAGTCTAGGATCACATCATATTGTTTACGGTGGCCAGACATTTTCTCGGACAATTGTTCGAAAGCACTCAATAGCATTTGTAACCGTTTCAATACCGTCATTGCTAAAACCAAGTTTTTCTTACACTGATCCAATTTCTGGATCTTACTTGTCATCACCGATATAGAGCTCTCTGTGGTGGTGGCTAGGGTTCGAGTCACTAAGACCTCCTGTACTAATTCATTGATCAACGAATGAATTCCTTCAAAACTCATTTCTTCATCATCGGTGCTTTTTAATTTCTTGACATAATCATTGTACTGTTTCTGATCTTCTTCTATAACTTGGCAAAGGTTTTCATTATACTTGTTGGTATACCGCAACAAATCTGGTAAATCGGCTAGAGATGACGGATCATTAAATAGTTGATCCAAATCTTTCACTGGATCATAGTCGCTACTGTATAGGTCATTCTCCATCCTAGAAAGATATACACTTGTTGGTTAACGCCTCCGTCCAGTATAGTGTTTCAGCCAGATTGAAAAACGAATCTTCACCTGAGTTGTGGTTATAAACTAGGACCGAAGCGGATGGTTTGCGAAATCAAGTAAATAATGAAATTTGTAAATAAATAATCAAATTAACCTGTAATATTAATTAATAACATCTCTTGGCAGTAATTGGTATTATATTCAGACACTTTTCAAAAGCTACATTTAGAAACCTTTGACAGCTACATAAAACATTGAGTAATTTTTGTAGTCACAATGGGGTTTATTGCCGTGAGATTATTTCTACATTATCCTATCATCGACTACCTGATTTGTATATATACATGATATATCCTATAATAAAGATCTCTCCTAATTGGCATCTGGATTAGAAGCAATATAGTCAATTGCCTGCCCAACAGTTCTAATCTCATCAGCCTCTTTATCAGGGATTTCAATGTCAAACTCTTCCTCGATGGCAACTAACACCTCAACGGTGTCCAAAGAGTCCAATCCCAAGTCCTTTGTAAAGGCACTGCTCTCTGTGATAGAAGCTGTACTAGCCTTTTCAAAACCTTTGATAACATCAATGATTCTCTTCGAGACGTCCTCCTTTGGTAACGTAGAGAAAGAGTGAATTCTCTGGAAATTAGCTGGAGAAAATCTCACAGGTCTAGCAATACTGGACTTGCAAGCAGCGTTAAACGTTTTGGTTAAAGTGGATCTAAACATTATTAGTTATTATCTATTTGCTTCTATTCAATTTGTCAACGAAAATCCATTCAACCAAACCACTACCCTGTCTTTAAATATGGGCTCATAACCTGATATGCAGAGCGAAATATATATAGGCAGGGTAACCAGGTGCGCCAGCCTCTTGGAGTAGACTTTAATGGTCTACAAACGTATCCACAGAATCATTTGTACACTATAAAGTACGATTAACGACATGTTTGGTCATTTCTCAACAACAGAGATATATTGGAAAGTTACCCTGTTAACAAACGTGATAACTGCATATACAACAAGTTACCCTGTCATTAATTGCCTTTACATCATGTACATGCAATGGTGATTCACGAACATGTAGTAATCGAATGTGGTCAATTTGCCGTATCACAGTTTTTTTCATTCGTAATGAAGAAGTATCAACTATAAATGAAATATTCAGATATTTTTTGATGTTTCTCGGTGAATAAACGAGGTATGTCAATTGCGTTGTCTTCACAAAGGTTCACGTACATTCTATATCAGAAGATATGGGGCAGGAGGTTTGGCCGAATGGAAAACACCTCATGCCTTATGGAGGGCGCATCATGAGGTAGTTACCGGGTTCGAGCCCCACCAAACCGCCCCAATACTCAAGAAAGTCTCCAGAAAGAGCACACTACGCCTCAGAAGGGCAATACAAGGAAGTCTCGCAAACGAGCAATGAACGACCCCGACGAGTCGTGCGCCCATCGTCACGAGATTCAGCGGCCGGATAGCGCCGGCATTTAGCCGAAGGATGGCCAGGCTTCTCGCATAACCAATAGCCAGTCACGTTAAACCACTAACAACACTGCTCCCATTGAAGTTTTTCAGCCCATATAACCGTTTAGGGTTATAAAGGGTTTTCTTCAATAGAATGCTGCCTCAGGATGTTCCTGAGTGAAAATATATCTGTCGAATCACCGTGTTTCCGGAGACAATATATAGCTAAATACAGAACTAAATATACTTACTTACTTATATCAGAAGATGATGCAATAAAAATATGCAGGCGTTTAGTTCACCCCTGAACTTCGTGGGTTCATGGTTATTGTAGAGTCCAGTGTAGTATAATGAGCAAACCATTCCCTTAATTATCATTCCAAGTCATTGTACTGTGGAAAAACATGACATACACTGCACTCGGTATTCGCTCACAAAGATACCATGAACCGTAAAAAAAAAGTGTTCAATTATGGTGTGATAATGGCTGGAATATTGCATGTCTAGTGACGTATTAGATTAACAAGTAATTTGATCACAAAGGGGCAAGAAAAAGGCTATGAATACTTTTACACATCTCAGCTGACTTTTCTGTCCAGAATCTGCTTTCAAGACACAGTAAGCCATGTTCCAAGACTTATTGTTATCATCACAGGTCACCTGGAATCATCAAATAGCCTACTTTGTGAGTCTGCTGTATAATCTTGAACGCTTGTAAATTCATCGTATATAATGGATTTGTCTTGTTAAGTTACCAGACCCAATAAATTAAAACCGACATACTGTTGCTGATCTTCCAATATCACAAATACGTCAATCCTTTTTTCTTTCAAAAATTGCACAATGCCAATCAGACTAAAACGTGCACTATTGTCTTTTCCCGTTACCTGAAATTGGTCGTATTCTCTGCCTGGTTTCCATTGCACCTAAAAGTAATATGGTGTATTCCCTAACCTCTAGCCACCATAGGCTTTACTGCATAATCAAGATATAAGACCAAGCATAATAGAGTGGACCAAAATCATTTGAACTCGGAATGCTCCGCATTATTGTTAGTCCTATGTACGTCAAATCTGAGCATGCGTTAACCTCAGACAACACAAACTCTGAAGGGTGAATATCAATAATCTTTTGACAGCAACTTCTTGTTTTGGCAATTATTCCGCTGGCCCATTTCTCTAATTAACTACAATACCCTTTCGTCCTCTTTTTATTGATTGTCTACTTTTGCTGAACTACAGACTAGTACCTCAAATAATCAGTATAGTCGTTGGTATTTTGGCAAAGTTATATGCCTCAGTGCACACTTATATTTTCGTCAGCTATTTTTTTGGTTCACTCTCAATATGA
The DNA here is from genome assembly GCA_020342235.1 of Saccharomycopsis phalli. Lineage (NCBI taxonomy): Eukaryota > Fungi > Ascomycota > Saccharomycetes > Ascoideales > Saccharomycopsidaceae > Saccharomycopsis > Saccharomycopsis phalli. The sequence goes on from CP073213.1 coordinate 1,745,939, forward strand.
AAAGTCTGGACCTGTATGTAGCCTGGTTTTTATATCATAATCTGTTTTTGTCGAACCAAGACGAAGGACCAGCAAAGCTAGCAAGTCCTTCGATTATATTTAATGATACCAGTATTCTTGTAAAAGACCACACCGCCTGGCACCTTCAATTCGGCCTGCTCTCTTTTAAGCCACGAGGTGCATTTTTAATTTCTAACACGGCTTTATGTACTGACCTTAATATCCAATCACTGATATTTCATCCAATCCACAAATATTCTTGACTTGATGCCTTCTTTTCACATCACAAAAGATTCTGTTAACTAGCCATAGGCTCCAGTGCCCAGAGTTACCAGGAGCCAGAATTCATTCGAGACTAAATAAAATACTAGACTATGAAAATGGAACCAAAAACAAACTTGAGAAAATCTTTGTCGACCACAATTTAGTCCTCACACGATTTGATTCAGCGGCTAAAACTGCTGTTAGAATAAGTTACCAGGCTTCTTACATAACCTCATAAGATACCATAAAGCTTGAACAAAGCAGTTCCCGTTTAAGTTTTTAATTACAGGCAGTTACACCGGTAGTGATGAATGGTTTTCCTCACGACCGTGCTGCCTTGGTATTTTACAAAGGGAAGTATAATTGTCGAATCACCGTGATTTCGGAGACAACATATAGCTAAATATAGAAATAAATATTATTCCTGCTATTATTACTAGGTATAGGTTGATATATTTCCTTGTTAAGAGTTCTCCTTTGACGGTTAACAGCATACCTTTCATACACGAAATGAGGGGTTAATGAAGTGAAGCTACGCATGCCTTTGGGGTATTGCTAAAGTGGTCAATCAAAAATACATGGATAATTTGGTGCTATGTAGTTCTATCACAGAACTCATATGATTATATAATTAATATTCAAGCTAAAAAAGTCATAAATCATTGAAATTGATAATTTCATTTGCTACCTTGGTATAGTCACTTTCAGGGTTAAATTTGTCATCAGCAAACAAACTCAGTGGTCTTGCACTCAATCTTTCATAGGCATCACCAGCATCACGAGGTACATGTGGTCTCTTACACGCTACCTTTGAAAAGGAGCCCACCAGAGACAGCCGGTTATGACCACTTTGTGGATGATAATGATTTGATGGTTTGCAAATATGGCCGTTAGTGATCTTCGCCAATTTTTGCGAAGCCACTTCTGAAAAAATCTTCTTTGGAGAACGCAATTCGGTGTTGTGGAAGTTTGACAGGTTTAATGATGGAGAAGCCGGTGATACTAACTCATTGGCGTGTGACTTTGACAAGGAATGACCTGTAATAATCAATGACAAGTCTTCCTGAAAGCTATTGACAGGGGAGCAAGGCTCCTCCAATGGATCGTAAGTTATCCAATTGTTTGGTTCATGTCTCATGCTCTCGTCACAATCAAAGAACAGACTCGGTAAGGAGTTCTCATTATAACCTTCATCAAATAAACTAGCAGCGCCCGAAGAACCAGGAGCATCACCCTCAGAGTGGCTTAGTGAAAATTCACCACTAAGAGCGGCGGCCAAAAATTTTGAGCCTGTTTCAGGCGTAAGGGATCCTGTGTAGAACTTATTGTCAAATTCCGTATTGGTGTCGCTAAAAATCGAGTTTCGGGTCTCTTCGCTGACAGAGCTGCTGGTAGGTTTTTCCATTGGCAAAATGTTCATGAACTGCTCAGACATTGGAGAGGAGACAGCTGACAAGGCGTATTCACTAGACTCTCTCTTTACTGAGAAGTCTTCTTCCTCTTCTTTTTTAACTTGAATTTTCTCAGGCTTCTCCAAACTTTCGACCAAAGTATTATTATGATCTTGATAAGCCTTAACGGCTTTATCAATACTGTCGTCGTCGTTTTCCAAGTTTGCGGCAATTTCTTTCCCTTCATACCATTGGATTGGGTCGCCCTGTAACAAATTCTCCGTGGATATAAGAGCATTGATGACTTTATTAATTGAAATGGAACAGGCTGATTTTTGCGGATTGATTTCAACTGCTTCATGCTTCTTCAAGAAGAACTCTTTCATGTTGACGTCACCCAAGGTAAGCTCAATCAACTTGTACAATGACTTGGTGAGCAACTCTGATCTGGTCTCAATTAATTCCACATAACCAGAAGGGTAGACCTTCTCCTTGTCTCTTCTCTTTTCAGTGAAGGCACATATTCTGTTCTCAACGATGCATTTGTTGCAAGGCTTCTTACCGTTACACTTTGTCTTTTTGATTCGACAAGAGTCGCAAGCCTTTCCGACTCTCTTTTTTTTTCTCTGGTCCTTTTGGCTGTAAATGTTAGCCGGGGTATTGATCTCGATACTATCCAACTTATTTGACATGGTCTCCGAGTCTCCGCCTGCAATGATATTACTAATGTAAACCTTGTCTAATTGACCGATATTAATTAATGGCAGCAGATAAAATATTGAAATTGACGCCAATTGATCAAAAATATTTTTTTCTCCGAGCGGATTAAAACCTGTAATTTGACGTGTCTAGCGAGTACTTTATATATATTTTAGCGGGAAGGTGAACACAAGTAGGTCACTAGATGCTTTATTTCCGTTAAAGTTTCAAACCTTTTATTCGCGCTTCTTTGTGTCTTTTCAATTGTGAAACACTGTCAGTGAGATATAGCAACAATAATTATAGGTGTGATAGAAGATAAGAATTAAATATAATTAATTTAAATAATAAAATTCAGGGATTGGAGTGTTCTTATGTAGTCTGTCGGTTGTGAAAAGTTTGATAGAAGGGTCATCGGAATCGGGATAAGATTGTGCGCGGAAAAGCTACTTGTAGAGCCGCCGTTGTAATACGGAACCACAACCTTGAGAAAATAAAGTTTGCCTTTGGTTACCAGCCTAAAAAAAGAAAAAAAAGTTTAAGCTTTGCAGTGGGTGCCTATGACATATTTTTTTTTGACTTCGCAATCAATAACAACGACGTGAGCCAGGATATATTGATGTATATTGGTGCGTGATGCGTGATGTGTCGTTTTTGGGATGGCCTAGATTTCCCAATTAAATAAATTACCGCCACATATTAGCCTAATTAATTAAACAACATGAAATCGATTAAATTGTAGATAAGAACTATGGCTAAATATTTACCAACTCAACCACCAAGTCTAAAATGACGTCGTTAATCTGTTGCCTTTTTTTTTCTGCGTGCAGAGTTCCACCGCTGCCGGACTTGTATGTAGGTGTTGATAGTTTATACTCCATTGTCTGGGAAACAAGCCGTTCAAGGTATTTGATAAGGACACCTGTTTTACACCACATTCGAATGGGTAGCCAGTCATCCAAGATAATCCCTGGCGAATGATGAGACCCTTGTACCTCATAGGTTACTTTCCCGCCAAATAGTAACACACAAATTGTTGAGCAATCAGTTAAATCACGTAAGTATAGTCTGGACGTTAAGTTAGAAGAGCCGTATACCACAAAATTAGACTTCAATGGTGACAGTCCTGTTGCATTGAAATATACGGAGGAAGGATGTATGAATCCCTCAATCGTCCGATTTCCGGAACCCTCTTGAAACAGCTCATTTCTCATGAATAACCAGCATTTTCCACTAACATTTTCCCTCTTTACTACCCCACTTTGTGTTTGAAGGTATTTATCTTGCTCATGTTTCACTCTGGATACTTGAGGATAGAACCCTGCAGCCATTACCATTTTTAGAACGTTTGGCTTTGCATGATTCCGGTTTAGATCACTCGGTCTAATCGGAAATTTGCTTGTATAATCAAATGGAACAAAGCCAAGATCTTTTAGAATGGAAAGATATTGGTGTCGGACCGACAAAATTTCCTTCATTTTCATGTATGATAGGTGGTTGCGTTTTAATGCAGCGTTGTAATCCTCACTCTCCATTGCCGCATGCACTGCTTGAATAATAGCGTAGACGTCACCATGTCCTGCACTAAACTTGCTGCGAATATCTTTAACTAAATCTCTTGTACCTATGTCCCTTTCACCAACGAAAGGGGAACCCACATTAAGAATTCCAGTTATTGTAAGTGCAGCCTCCAAACATCCAAAGAGTGTACCTAGAATAAGTATCTTACCACTTTTTAAATCGGCCGGTATCAAGGAAAGGAATCTTCCCAAGTCTGTTAACGTATTTCTTGCATTAGATTCCAAAGCTCCGATGCTAACTAGAAATTGCTCCGATTTTGCAATATTTATTTCCGAAGGCGAGTCAATCCCCGACGCTAAAAATTTCCCAACATGCTCAATTCCCATCGCTTTCGCCGTCAAATACACACTATCCAAACTAATTCTCAAAATCTCCGGTATTGGCTGGTTAGCCATCTCTTTCTCTATAGCCTTGGTATAGAGTTTGTAGCATATACCTTCACTTACCCGACCAGATCTCCCCCGGCGCTGCTTTGCTTCGGCCTTTGAGCACCATTGTTCTACTAATTTGGTTGCTCTCAAACTCAGATCGTAATACAAGCTCTTAACCCTGCCGGTGTCTATCACTACGGTTACGTCCGGAATTGTGATCGATGTCTCGGCGATGTTTGTCGATACTACTATTTTTCTCGGTGCATGGTGGGATGAATCTACGGCGAATACTTTTCGCTGATCCTTGCTAGGAAGCCCCGAATGCAAGGGAAGAATATTCGCCGAGTGGCCTGGCAACACTTTCTTGAGAGACCTGACGCAATTGCTGATTTCCATGATTCCGGGCAAAAATATTAAAATGGCGCCGGTATTACATTCTCCCTGGCTTAGTTTTTCACACAATTTGCTAATCAAGTCGTAGTTGATATTTCCCTTGGTGAAAAATGCAGAGTCCGTATTCGGCGTGGTTTCTTGGGGTTCTTCCCCGCATGCATCATCCAAATATCGCCCGCCGGAAATCGGCTTTTTTATTTTGAAATTCGTGAATTCTAGAACATGATCTAGATAAAAATCAGAAATAGGAAATGTTCTGCCTGGAATATGAACTTGCCCAATTGGGATATTGAAAAAGTGCCGAAAAATTTCAACATCAATTGTCGCCGACATTAGCACAACCCGCAAGTTTTGAAACTTACCTAGTAGTCCCCTGAGAATAGTGAGTAGAAAGTCGCTATCAACAGATCTCTCATGCACCTCATCAATGAATATATAAGATAAACTACTGAATAGCGAATCTTGTGCGTTACTCAATACCCCCTGGATCATTCTCAAAAGAACCCCAGTTGTGGCAAATATGATTCGAGTTACATCAGTAGTTTTGTTTTCCCCTCTGATGATGTACCCAACTTCTTGACCGACACTGTCCAATCTCTCATCTGAAATTCTATCGGCAAGTCCCAATGTGGAAATTCTCCGGGGTTGAGTAACGACGATTTTCGACTTGTAGTCATGCTTCACCGTACAAAGGTGGTCCAAGACGAATTGCACCACTTGGGTAGATTTCCCCGACCCAGTTTCACCCGTAACAAGCGTAATTCTATTACTTGTAATCGTATTGACTATCTCGCTTTTCTTTTTATATGCAGGCAATTTCTGTCGCCCCACCATCAATTGGTCCATTTTGGGGTTGGAAAACCGGGATTCGTAGCTGGCCTTCACCTTACCCTCATCCACAGTGTTCCCCAGAGTTCGTCGTTTTCTGTCTTTATTTTTAATAGTCGGAACCCATGTGTCTTTAATCTCTGTTTTAACGTATAACCTTCCAGGATCTTGAATTATCTCGTGTATGTTCTCCTCCAAGAATTCAATAATATTGTACAAGTACAAGTCTCCAACAGCAGACTCCACAAGAAAGTTGGCTAGTCTTCTTAGAATCGCTAGCTTGATGTAGCTTGGCAAATGGTACTTCTCTGCTACACACAACTGAAGGCCAACTAGCGTATTTGGATACGACTCAGGATAATACACTTTAAGGCTCAATAGCTCTTTCATGATTTTCAACGGTGATAACTGTATCTCTATGCAGCTATCAGATATAAGGTTAACCTTGTCTGAGTACACTGCCATTAACCCTTCAATCTCACTCTGCCAATCGCTGAGCGAGTCCAGATGCTCCGGAAAACTTTTTAATTTTTCAGAGTTTTCTACCGTGAGTAGACTTGCGGTAATGTCTCTGGTGATTTCATTCATTTCTTTTGAGTGCTTCAACAAGGCCAAGATATCATTTCGATTATAGCCACTGGCCATCAATTCCCGAAGAACTGCCTCGGACTTTAGATCGTTGGCAAATTTAATGTCGACATTTGAATCTTTCTTCTGCTTTTCAAAAAATGTAGGCAAATCGTCTTCTGGCAAATGGAAAAGGAGCCATTCCAATGCCAAGTTAAATGTGTTAGTGTACAACAAAGCCTCCAAAACATGGGATTTTCTAAATCCCAAACCAATCAATGCTGTCTCAATTTCCTTTGTATCTTTTTTGTTCTCCTTTGAAAGCTCTTGCCAGTTAATGTAGTGCTTGATTGTGTCCTCAATCTTATCCAATTGTTCCAGGGCCAAATCAAACATCACAGTGCTTTCCCAAACTTTCTTAGAAAAGCCAAGATGAGGCTTCATCTCAGGATCTGCCGTCAATTTCTTGATATCTTTTACAATGTCTTTCTTGCCGTCTCTCTTTGTATTTCTGGTAGATTCACCCAACACAATTTCTGTCTTCTTCACGATCTTGGCTTCTTGGGCCCGTTGTGCTTCCTGTTGTTTTAACAATTTCTTCTTTTCTGCTTCCTTCCTCAAGTGGTTCTCAAATGGCTTGCTATTATAGAGATTGTCATAGTTCTTTGGGTTTGTCTTCAAATACTCTTTTCTCTGCGCGTCCAACTCCGACCAAATCTTTCGGTGGTTTGGTGGTAACATCAACTGCAAATTCTTCTCAAAACATAGCCGATGCAAAGTAAATGTCGCCGCATAGTTCTTTGCCTCTCCAGAATTGTCAGTAGGATTGATGATGTTCTTACTGCTGTCTTCAAGATCAATATGTGGGTACTTATACTCAATATGTATGATCCGATTATCCTGTGGATTCTTCCAGCCTATGACTGTAGACACTATATATCCTTTGGACCCTAGCTTTGTTGTTTTATACTCAACTCTTTCCCATTTCTGCTTCTGACAGTGCTCGTTCAACAACGTCACTGGTAACTTTCCAGTCCAATTGGTGAACTGGGTCAAATTTTTTCTGTACTCATTCCGGGCCTGTTGATCAAATTTCTGGTCTGGTTTCTTATTATTATCTTTGGATTTGTCAGACTGTTGCTCCTTTGCAGATTTTTGCTCTTTTGTAGACTTTTTGGTCTCCTTTCCCACCTTTTTGGCGTCTTTCTTGGGCTTAGCCATGGTCTGTCGGGGCTGAAATTTCACGATATTCCCGACATTTGAAATCCTACCTAGGCATGACTTTATCCAATGATCCAGGCTTTAGCATACAATGTGTAAATTACGTTAAAGTAAAACAGTAGGCTGCCACAGACTAAAGCGGTTATTACAAAAAAGTTGTAATTTATCAAATTGGCCATTGAATTAACGTCAAATGGTCACAGATACTACGTAGTTGTGTTTACATTCCAAAGGCTAATATAACTGGGCAGGAGACCATATATCTCAACTGCAAATAATTAATAGCAAAATTATAAGCTTTTTTTCAACTTCAATGATCAGCGTACATTTTTCTCAGATGATATAAGTGTGTATAATCTGTATATTACCCTCCTTAATATAGAAATATGCTCTACGGCTGGGCCAACCACCAACCTATCCTGTGAATTTCATGCTAAATGCCTTGATATTCACTTTTATTTGTATAATCATAGTATTTTTGAATATGGATTTAAATAACAAAGTGACAGGTCATGACAATACTGAGGTGGCTCTGACTCCTTCTGTTCACGGGCTTTCCCATGAAGACAGCAGTCAAGATCTAAAGAAGCAGAATGACAAACAACCAGGAATTATAGAAGATGACTCAAAAAATGAGGCGGCAGGAGAAGATACACAGGATACCAAACAAGATGTAGAAGGAAGTTTGAAAGATGATGTGTCTCTGAGACAGGCTGCTGCTTCAGTGCCTCAACAGGAATCAAACTCGCCCATTGGTAGAACAGACTCTCGTCTTAATTTGGCTGAAGAATTACACAATTCTTCCTCTCTGCCATCTCCGAAACCAGAAACAAAGAAAAAACTCACTATGCAAGAGCGATTGGCCATGGCTGTTAGTGACAAAGCCAAAAAGTCCAAAAAGGGTAAGAAGTTAAAGAAATTGAATGAGCTGCTTGATAATGATTCAGTTACGTCACTTGATATTACTGATGGGGAGAAATCTACCACAAAGTCAGAAAAGGAGAAATTAATGGGACTTACCAAGGAAAAGCTAGTGGAAATGGTACTCAGTAATGCAACGGTAAAGTTGACGTCAGATGACAACTTAAATGAAGAGCTTCAAAAGAAGGACGAGAAGATTGCAGCCTTGATGGAAGAGGGAGAGATATTATCAGCGAAGGAGTTGAAATATAATAATACTATTAAACAATTGAGAAAATCCTTGGCAGAAGTAAAGGTTAATTTGGAAGACAGTACGAGTAACTTGGCTGAGACTGAGAAAAAACATCAAGACACCATCAGCAAGTTGAATAACTTAAATGAGGCGTATAGCTCGAACGAGAAGAAGTTGAAGGAGCTTAGCCAAATCAAGATTAATTATGAAGCATTAAGCCAGCATCATGATAAGATCCAAGAAGAGCTCAAGGAGTTCAAGTTTAAAAATTTTGAAAAGAAGTACAAAGACGAGTGTAGCAAGTCAATGGCGTTCAAAAAGGAGTTGGATAAGGAAAAAATTCAGTCGTCTGTCAGTAGGACTACCTCCATAAAGGAGATTAATGAGTTGAAGTTTACTATTGATGAATTGAACATCAAGAGCGCAAGTGCTAAGGAAGACTATGATGCCGAAATAGCTCGATTGGAAGGTAAGGTTGAAGAATTGAGAACTCAAAATGAAGACTCAAAGACCAAGAATTTGAGTGCCGATAAGGCTTCTGAGATGTTGAAGAAGCAGCAGAAATTACAGAGCGACTATGATGCAGCAGTAGACAAGCTTCAAGATATTGAAGCGATATACGATGTTAAGTTAGAGAAGCTACAGGATGACTTCAATCACATAAAGGGTAAAGAGTCTAGCCAGGCCAGGGAGATCAACAACTTGCAGAAAGAATTGAACAAGTTAAACCATGAATACTCCAAATTGGTGGATTCGAGTTCATCTGCAGGGGCCACTATAATTGACTTGAAGAAGGAATTGAAAGTAAAAGATGCAAAGATAGAAGGATTGAACTTGAAATACGGACAGTTGCTAGACAAACACAATTCCAGTGTCACCGAGCTCGATGAAAAACTCAAAAAATTCAAAATGGAAAAAAGCGAAGAGGAGAGAAGGCTCTCTGCGCCAAGAGATAAGCAGGAAGATAGCTTTGAAGATTTGCGTACGTTGCCTCAGTTTCGAAAATCGCAGGAGGTTCACATCCCATGGGGCGGGGGTTATGCAGGGCCTAAGCTGCCTACTGACAGTCTTCACTTCTCACGGTCAAATTCCATGGTTAGTGGATTCAATCGGTTGAGTGTTCCTAACCAAGGATTTATGAACTACAGCAACAGTTCGACCATTAATGACGACTCGCCGTCGTTAAACTTTGAGACGTCTTCCAGATTTGAATCAGTGTCGAATCAGAACTCGCCGTACCCAAATCTGATCAATGGATTTGGTGGTACCGGTGGAAGTGGGCCGTCGCTTCAGTTGGTTGGTAAATTGTCTTCGAAAGTTGCCAGGTTGGAAACAGAGTTGACGACGGTGGAGGAGGAGTTGAAAATGTCTCGAAACGAGAACTCGAATACGGGGAATGAAATTTTAGAGTTGATGAAACAGATTGAAGAGTTGAAGGCGTTCCGTGAGCAGAATGTGGCCTTGAACACGGAGATTGAAGAGTTGAAACAGCGGGAGAAGGTCAGTTTAGAATTGTTGGGCGAGAAGAGCGAGACGGTGGAGGAGTTGCGGAACGACGTTGCTGACTTGAAAGATATGCTTAGACAACAAGTGGAGCAAATGATTGAAATGCAAAATTCCCAGTGAAGGTGTATGGGCACAGTTTTCCATTTGCAAGTTGACATTAATATGCATAGACATACATGTAGCGATTCTCATTCCAACCTCCAGACTTGATAATACCAAATTAATACTGCTGTATGGCACATGTAAGTTCTATGTGGAGTCAAGCGAATTATAGTAGGGATCGGTGTATCTGCGATGACGGAGATTTGCCTGCCATGTAAAAATGTCAAAGTGGAAATAAAAAAAAAAAAAAAGCCAAGGCTAGATTTGAATATTTCCGACGACGTTTATTGGCTTCGGAATATTTTTTCTTTTTCTTATTGTGGCATCTGCAAAATAATCTGAGAGCCAAGAGGACGAATAACGGAGTTGCAAAATCGACGCAAGGCGAGTACAGGTATCAACAAAAAAAAAAAAAAAAACAGGGGTAGGCCTCCGCAAACGGAAAGCTATGCGATAGTAGACGGATGCTATTCCTGAACGGGAGAACATCAGGCTAGCCAGCGTGTCTGAAAACGAGTATCAAACTTAAAATAGATGACCTTTTCAAGGGTCATCTATTTCGGATAAAATTGGGTGTCGAGCCATGTGGGCTTTGAAAATTTATGAGGATTACAATGAGCAAGATCCGCAACAGAAGCGAATGTGCACGGCGGGATATATTTAGATAGATACTCAAAGCCACTATTTGCCGATATACTAGTCAAGAGCCAACCCCACAGACAATCTCTTTACACAGCTTTCACAAGTTGTTAGTGCCTTTTCATGCCGGAACCTAGTTCGGCGTCTGCCTACATAACCTGGGGTAACCACTGGCAAAAAAAAAAGATATAAGATGAGGTGAATTTCCATGAGGATCCATCATTAGCAGACAAATAATTGCAATGGCTTCCGACTTGGTTCCTGATTTCAGACTTGATGGCAGATTGGCTATTATCACCGGTGGTTCCGGAGGATTGGGCTTTGCGCTTTGCAAAGGATTGATCGTTAATGGAGCAAAGATTGCCGTGACTGATGTTAACCTCGAGGCTGCGGAAAAGGCCGTTACCTTGTTGCAAGAGTTTGCTGCTGAGAACAAGATCACTTTGGCCGAGGGCGATCTCTCTGCTTGGAAGGTTGATGTCTCTGATGCTGCCGAAGTCACCAAGCAGTTCAGTGCTATTAACGAGAAGCACGGCATTGTTGCTGACTTGTTGGTGAACTGTGCTGGGTTCTGCTACAACATTCCAGCCTTGGAGTTCCCACCAGAGAAGGCCCAGAGATTGATCAACTGCAACTTGATGGGTTCTTTGTACACTGCCCAGGCCTTGGGACAAAACTTGGCCAAGGCCGGCAAGCAAGGGTCCATCATCTTCATTGCGTCGATGTCTGGTCTCATTGTCAACGAGCCACAACCACAGTGTGTCTACAACATGTCCAAGGCTGGTGTTATCCACTTGGCCAAGTCATTGGGTGCTGAGTGGGCCAAGATTGGAATCAGAGTCAATGCGATCTCGCCAGCTTACATTGACACTCCAATCAACAAGGAGTTGTTGAAGGACGTGGCCTTGAAGAACCACTGGGAGGCCAGAACCCCAATGGGCAGATTGGCTCAGCCAGAGGAGTTTATTGGTACTGTTTTGTACTTGGCTCAGAACAAGGCCAGTAGCTACACCACAGGTGCCAACATCGTGGTTGACGGTGGATTCACTTGTTGGTAATCGGCTAGCTTGTAATATTATAGTTTATAGGTTACTGCTTTAATAAATTTAGTCACTTTGCAAAAAAAAAAAAATTCCCCACGTAAGTATGGTAAGATAATTTGCATACTGTCACACACGGCAGTATATGTCTCCACACATGCAGTCTCGACACGTGTAGTGCCGGCTGAGTTTTTCAGCGGTTTTTCGCCTCCCACTGTAACAAAATGTCAATGGACGACTTGGAACTCGACCCAAACTTACAACACATCTTTGACAAGGAGTCGACCCTCAAATGGATTTTTGTCGGCGGCAAAGGAGGCGTGGGAAAAACCACTTCCTCCTGCTCCATTGCCATCCGGCTTGCATTGGCCAACCCAGATAAGCAGTACCTTCTCATTTCCACCGACCCAGCACACAACTTGTCTGATGCGTTTGGCCAGAAGTTTGACAAGGACGCGAGATCGGTTGAGGGATTGGCCAATCTCTCGTGTATGGAAATCGACCCTAGCGCGTTTATGGAGGAGCTCAAGGCCCAGAACACGTTTGACAGTGGCGACACAAACAACCCATTGGGCAGCATGATGACCGACATGACGTCGTCGATTCCGGGAATTGACGAGGCTCTTTCCTTCATGGAGGTCATGAAGCACATCAAGAACCAGGACCAAGATGGAGAGGCCACTGGCAAGGTGAACTACCAAACGATCATCTTTGACACAGCGCCAACCGGCCACACGCTCCGGTTCTTGCAATTGCCGTCCACTTTGGAGACTTTACTTGGGAAGTTTGGCGAAATCAGCGGAAAGTTTGGTCCGCTTCTCAACAACTTGATGGGCTCCTCCAGCCCAGACAAGCAGCAGGACTTGTTTGCGAAGCTACAGGAAATCCAAAAGACTGTGGCGGAGATTAATAAGCAGTTCCAGGACCCGGACTTGACCACGTTTGTCTGCGTGTGCATCTCTGAGTTCTTGTCATTGTACGAGACTGAGCGATTGATCCAGGAATTGGTGAGCTACAACATGGACGTGAACTCGATCATTGTGAACCAGTTGCTATTTTCCGACGAGGGTGACTGTAAGCGGTGTGCGTCACGATGGAAGATGCAAAAGAAGTACTTGGGCGAGATGAACGACTTGTACGAGGATTTCCACTTGATCAAGATGCCGCTCTTGGGAAGCGAAATCCGGGGCTTGAACAACTTGGTGACTTTTAGTCAATTTTTGGTCAACGCATACGACCCAAAGAAAGATGCCCATGTCATATATGAGCTAGAAGCCAAATAGTAACACGTGACCATGAATATGTCATTGTACCTGTAGCTGGCGCCAACTGAAGGGGTAGGTGTAATATTGCGACGTAATTTTAAAGGGCTAAATTTATATTTGTTGTAGTGCCCATTTTGACTGGTCTTTTTGACTGGTCTTTTTGACTGGTCTTTTTGACATGCTGGGGCCATGACTTACCCTGAAGTCGCCAAATTGCACCCAGTAGAAATTCAACCTCAAGAAAACATCCGCCTTCAAGCGTCACCGACAACAAAGTACGTTACGCGAGATTTGTTTAAAGTCAGAGGCGCCGATAGTACAAGAGACGGGGCTACCAAAATGAGTTTCAATCCAAACCAATTTATGCAAGGCCTCAACGCTGGCGTCAGCCCAAACAACATGTCTCCGAACATGCTCCAGCAATTGCAACAGAGACAACAGCAGTCTCTGCAAGGGCAACCATTGCCGAACCAGCAGCACCTGAGCCAGCAGCACCATGTGCAGCAGCAGCACCAAGGCCAGCAAGCGCATCAGGGGCTCCAGCAAAACCTGCTGGATGTGCTTAACCAGCAGGGCGGTTTTGCTGCTGCAAACGCCGGCCGGGTCATGGGTGCTGACAGCGTGAGTCCGCAGATGCAGCAGCAGCCGAAGCCGGTGCAGAACGTGACTCTGCAAAAACAGCAGCAGCAGCTCAAGATTGCGATCCAAAAGTACTTGCAGAATCCCCAGCAGGCCACGAACCTCCCTCCGCATATTTTACAGCAGCTACGGCTCCAGCTACTGCAGCTGCAGCTCCAGAAACAACCGCACCAGCTGCCGCAACACCTGCCAGGGCAGCTGCACCAGCTGCCGTTGCAACCTCCACAGCAGCCGCTACCGCGGCAAAACCTGCAGTCACAGCCGCAGATACAAGCCCAGCCACAGCAGCCACTGGCGGTGCAGCTGCCCCAGATGCAGGGCGCGCTCCAGCCGTTTGGCAATCACGTGTACCAGGGCATCCAGCAGGGCCCCGGATCGGGGTTGCTACAAAGCAAGCAGGGGATGCCAATCTCCAGCATTCTGAACCTGGGCAGTCCCCAACTTCAGCAGGGCCATCTAAAGCAAAGAGGCAGCATCACCAGTTTGGGAGGCAAGCCGGTCATGAGTCCGAGCTTTATCGGCCAGTCTCTTGATAGCAAACCGGGCTCGCCGGTTATTGGCAGCGCATTAGCGTCCAGTGGCTTCCCAAAGAACGGGAAAGCCATTGGCGAATCCATGGCGAAACCCGAGTCCAAGTACCCGGCCAACTTGAGCCTCAGTGCCATTGAGCCGTTTTACTGGTCCAACAAGTTGCGCAAGGAAAACCAGGACAATAAGGACAAACCTGGGTACAAGCCACACGAAATCGGGACCGATCTTCTCATGTACGAGCAGATATCCTACCGGGACGCGGAAAACAACAAGCTCTTGGTGGATAACAACTTGCAGGTCCACAGCGCTGAGTTGCTCCGAAAGCTTGGCGAGTCGGTGAAGTACTACAACGAGGTGAAAATGGGCCGAATGACGTCGTTGCGACTTGCCATGGATAAAATCACAACCAATACAAAGAACATCTGGGGCGACGGGTACCAGGGCTATGGTAATGGCTTCACCAACGGCAGCACCAAGTTCATTTACCCCAAGGATCGGAAAAAGCCGTACAAGTTGCCGGATTTGTACTTTACGAGAGAGCAGTGGTTGAGCCAGGCGCAGGAGAAGGAGGAGCTCATTCCGATTCGCTTGGAATTCGACGTGGAAAAGGATAAATTCAGACTAAGAGACACGTTCATGTGGAACAAGAACGAGGGCTTGATCAGCTTGCAGTACTTTGTTTCGCAAATGATGCAGGACTACCGCTTCGGCAACCCAATGTTCAGCGACGCGGTGTTGCAGAGTATAAAAGAGCAAATCAATGAGTACGACCTGTTTCCAGTTCCACTGGTGGACTCCTCAAAGCCAGGAGGCCCGGAAGATGCCGAGCTTCGAGTTGTTATTAAATTGGACGTGACCATCGCCAACCATCGATTGGTTGACCAGTTTGAATGGGATGTCTTGAACAAGGAGAACAACCCAGAAGAATTCGCCGAGACCTTGTGTGCCGAGCTTCAGTTGCCGGGGGAGTTTTCAACCTGCATTTCGCACTCCATCAGAGAGCAGTGCCAGATGTACTACAAGGCATTGTACCTCGTGGGATATGATTTTGCCGGGGGGAAAATCTCAGAGGAAGATATCCGACAGTACATATTGCCAGAGGTGAACTCAAACACTTGGCTAAGGGCCAATGAAGTCAATTTGGACGAGGAAGGCAATCCTGCCGGCGTTCCATTGGGAAACTCGCTACAGAGGCTTGGCGACTTCATGCCTGTTGTTCGCGAATTGAATTATTTTGACTTGGAAAAGTTGGATAAAGACAGAGAACGGGAGCTTCGAAGAAAGCGAAGAAACAACGGAAGGGGGTTTAATAGACGTGGCATACCTAACTTACCAGAGCTAAGTGACATCCCCAAGACATTCAGGACGCCCGTTCCAAGTACCGTGTTGCCAGGAGGACTTGACTTGGGTCCGAGTGTACTAGGCGATGATGAATACATTGAAGACGTGCATAAACCGGAATTGAAATTGGTGGGCGAGCAAATGTCGCTTGAGGAAAATCGGCCAATGGAAGAGTTGAATCAGGCAGTGAGGAATAATGGGCCAGATAGAGTGAGAATTTATCACGAGCCAGGGAGCAGATTGGTTGTACGAATTAAACTTTAATATACATGATCTTTTTTGGACCTTGTAACATGACACATGGTCACGTGGGAAGTGGCATAAATATAGGCTCAATGCCCGCACTTTGGGTGGGCAATTCTAGTTGTTCTTTCAGGTGAAACAAAACTGTTGTCCTTGTTGAGTTTCACATAAATTTTTTTGTTAAATACAGTCGGGTCATTTGGCTGATTGTTGTATATTTTTTATTATTTTGTTCTGTTGGGTGGCTGTTTTTTTCATATTGCCACTTTTCTCTCACCCAAGTTTCATCCAAACACAGTATTGTTATGACACGGTATCAGCAGGTAAGTATAACAAACCTTGGCACAGCTTTATTCTAACACATATAGGTTGAGGGAAATCAAGCCTCCACGATATTCGAGAATCCCTACAATAATACCGACGCCGGAGATGAACAGCGCACTGTCTTGTTTTCCTCGTTCGATAATGACATGGATTCGTTTGACGACGATATTGCTCTAGACGACAGAAACGAAATCCAAGACGATTCCTATGACGACAGACTCGAAACCGTCAATAACACTAATCATATAGATGAAGCCATGTTTACCGAGGGAGTGAGTCAGGCCACTGGTAATGCTGGTGGTGCCACCGGTCAGCGCCAGCACCTATCTATACCAAGACGAATAGTCAACACGATTGATATGGTGACGACAAACTCGCTTGGGAGAAGGCTTTTGCATCATGTGATGCCCAACTATGTTCCGCTTAGTTCTAGTACCGGTTACCGAGGACAGGTTATGGGAAATGGGTTGCAAAACGACGGGGTGTTTTCCAACATGATGGCAAAACCAACTACGCAAATAGAAGCGAATGACGACTTGCCACCGTCGTATGACGAAGCTGCTGCAGACTCGACTCCGCCTTACTGGGAGTCGACGGTGTTCTCGCCATATGGAGATGGCGTGTTTGTGGACGGTTTGCCCGTGGGTAATATTATCAATTTCGTGTGGAACTTGATGGTGAGTTCTGCGTTCCAGTTTGTGGGGTTCTTGCTTACATACTTGCTACACACCTCGCATGCGGCTAAGGAAGGTTCTCGCGCTGGGTTGGGTATCACGTTTATTTCCTATGGATACTACATGATACCTGACGACCATTTTTTCCGAAGCTTCAAGACCATTGGAAGCGAAACAGGAAACAGCGCGAAGTTTGAGCCGTCGGACCCAAACGATTTCGACGTCTATGCAAATAACGCCTTGCAGGGGTCGGTGGACAACTACAAGTCTTCTTTAAGTGATAATAGCAATAGTGGCAGTTTGGACTCGGCTGCGAACGGCGAAAATGCGTACTTTGACGAGAACAGTGCCCCTATATTTGCCTATGGGTTGGTTGCATTGGGTGTGTTTATTTTCATCAAGAGCTTTTTGGACTATCATCGGGCAAAGCAGATGGAGAAGATAATTCTACAAAGTCCAAGTTTTGAGCGAGAGCCAGAGGAGGAGGTATAGAGTACCGAGGGTTGGCCTTTTTTTTTGCATATCATATATCCACTACGTATTTTATTATTCATTCACCTTGTTAATTTATGTTCATTTTCAGGTGGAAGTAGACTTGAGGAAGTGAGGAAGTAGACTTGAGGAAGTGAGGAAGTAGACTTGAGGAAGTAGACTCTAGTTGCGAAAATAGAGTCCAGTTGTGGAGGTAGAGCTGTGGAATCTAGTTGTGAAAGTAGAGTTATGGAAGTTGAGTTGTGTAAGTAGACTCTAATTGTGAAATAGACTCTACTTGTCAAATATACACTAGTTGTGAAATAGTCTCTATTTATAAAATAGACTCTACTTATCAAATATACACTAGTTGTGAAATAGTCTCTACTTATCAAATATACACTAGTTGTGAAATAGTCTCTACTTATGAAAATAGACTCCGGTGCTCGTCATGGATTGCCTAGATTTGCGACGGTTGTGGCTGCGGCTTATTTACGGTTTATAGTTTCTACTAGTCTAGTTGTACCTGGATTGTGACCAAAAAGGACACGAGGGCCGGGCCGTTTGTCACGCTACAAAATATGGAAATTCACATCCGTTTGAGCATTATAGTATTTGCAAAACCTTCTCGTAGATGGTAAACACAATACCTCCGCTGAAAAACAACCGTCCCAACCGGGGAGTTGCCCCTTTCCAGAAAGTGGCTACCCCTTCCTCCTTGTATATTTTTGCAAAGCAATGGACGGTACTTTTGTACAACTTGCTGCCCTCCAAGGATTGCATCCGCGTCTTGACGGTGTCAATTGGCATGGTGGTGTAAACGGTAATGACCCCGGCAAGTGCGCCAATTACAAACGTCAAGCCACTGCCAAGAGGTTCGCCCGGCTTGATGCCGTACACTCCTTGCAAAGTGGTCTTGATCGCGTTGTATGACCCCAATCGCACTGCCTGGTTGGCAGCCTGACGTATGGTCACTGGCACCACCCCCGCGTAGATCCCACGGATCCCCAAGTCCTTGACAACTCTAAAAGAGCCCGAAGCGGTGTTGTACTTTGGCTTGGCCGACTGCTTGTCGTCGATAAGAGCAGTTTTGATGGCCTCGGCAGGAGTAACGGCCACCACGCTTTCCAACACACCAGCACCTAAACCTGCAACCACACCTCGGGTGCGAGACAACTTCCCGTCGCTGTCAGCCAAAAGACTTTTGATATAGTCGAAACCTAGGAACCGCACCGACGCCTTGGCGGTGTTTCCAACGACAAAAGCCGGGCACCCGACGTACAATGACCCCACGCCCTGAGTCTTTGAGACTTGGTAAATCACGACAAGCGGGTTTCGCGAGGATTTGGAGGACTTGTCCAACAACTGGAGCTTTGTCTTGGTGAACTCAAACGGATATGTCGCCACTCCCTCGACTGCGCCGGCCAAACCCCCTGCAATAAACGACTTAAAAGGATCGACCTTCTTTTTGTCTGACATGACTCAAGTGATTGTGAGTGAGTGAAAATTTAACTACGAGACACTCGGTGCAGTGCCGCGCATACAAACGCAGCAAGCCATTTTCGATTAAATAAATTATAATATATTTCCTTCATCAATCGGATATTCCCAGACCCACTCTCGATTATTCGTGCCGGCTCACACCATGTTTGTGAATTGCGAGCCCTGCGCAGAGTGGGCCTGGCTGTCTGAAATCATTTGACAAGTCAGTCAACAGTGGGCACATGAGCAAGAAGTTTGATGGGCCAATAGACCCCAGGGACATAAAACCCGCGCCACTTTCGCCCTATTCACAGACCACCTTCCAGCCCTATGACCCAATAATAAACGAAAAGTCCAGAGGGAGCATTGCATCGGTTCTAGCTGGCGACCAGCCTACAAAGAAGAGAAACCAGCGGATTCTCTTGGTGTTGATTATAATATCGCTTGGGTTCTTGTTGCATCTGATTTACTACTATGAAGTCATCGCTCTCCAGTATGATCCTCTCTTGTTGAAGGTATTTATTGGTTCACTTTCCGCGGTTTTGGCTCAGTTGGTCAACCAGTTTTACAAGAAAATATACAACGTGTCCCACATTATCAAGTTTTTCGTTTGGGGTTGCATCAATGGTCTTCTCACATCTCTCTGGATTGATGTGCTCATTGAGAATTTTCCAAACCTTGTTGCTCGTGTGGTCGTTGACCAGTTGGTGGGCTCCCCGTTGTTCCAGCTCATATACTTGGTATTAGGGGCCCTTTGGGACAATAACGACATTGGCACAAATTTCAGAATGCACTACTTCCGCTCATTGAAATTAAGCTACTTGATCTGGCCCAGCTTTTCGATATTGAGTTTCAGTATTTTACCTCCCGAGTTGATCTTTCCGTGCAACTGTTTGGTGAATTTAGTCTGGAACGTAATTCTTAGTTTTCTAAACTAAATAGACTTAAGTGACGATTCGATGTTTAACATAAATTTATCCTATATACCTAATTACTGATTGTGAGCTGCAACGTTTCCTGGCCACCGCCAAGTTTCCAGAAGCTCAAGCCATCACCCAAACCAAACATGTTTAACATGAAATTCTCCAAAACTAAGTCAAAGAGTAGTATTACCCATGACCAGAAATTGTATGCATTCAAGTAGCTCAAGTCATTGGCGATCTGATGATAGTAGTATGACCGTAAAAGTATAACGTCTATTAGGGTGTAGGCAAAGTAAAGGGATTTCAAAAACGTGAAATAGTCAACCTTCACCAATGAGTTGTACGGGAGGTGGAACACCTTGTTGAAAGTCAACGATCCGGAATTGAAATTCGAAGACTTGACCAACGTGTTGAATAATTTGATGTTTTTGTTCAACACTTTGAATATTAAAAGATAATAGCAAGCATTTGCAAACGCAAGAAATGCCAAAAAGTGTTTAAAGTGTTGTGCCTGCGAGTCCTCGATAGTAGTGTAGTTCAAGATTAGCCATGACAAGTACTTCAAAGTGCCCACGACGGTGATTCCCGTGGCATAATAGTTCAATCGCTTGAATTTCGACTCAAGAAAGAACTTTAGTATAAAGAAGTTTGTGATTAATAAGAGGAAAAATTTAAGTGCCGAGGTGACAGCAGTCAAGATGAAAAAAATTGATTTGTATGGATAGTTGTGATTTATAATTTCAAACAAAGAGTAGATCGATTGAGACATACCACTGGCAGATCTATTATCAGTCAAACTAGCACGCTTATCAATTATGCTGTCACCCACGAAGCCCGGTGTCAAATCATAATACTCATTACCATAAAGAAGCCCCACCAAAAGGATAAACACATAAATAAAAAGTTGGAGAGCAAAGTGTAGTTTCACCAATATATTGGTATTGATCTTTCATTAGTACAATTGATTTAGCCATGGTAGTCCTACTCACGGATAGAGGAAGATTCCTCTTATAGCTGCCTTTGCTTCTCGGCAACAACGTCATGGTGTGGTTTGACCACGGGTCAACAAAGACCCGCCTGATATTTGTAAACGGGGCTCATGTGCACCACATGGGGAATAGCTGGGCAAATGGAAGGAAACAAGGCTGCATCTAGCATCAGGCTAGGCAGAAGGAAAAAAAAATTCACATTGGTATAGTTTTAGCATCAAGAATAATACTTGTAATTTTGGTCTTTCTACATGGCCTCCCATGGTTATGATTCTCCATTCCAAAGGAGCTGCTTGTTGTTTCTAGGAAAAAGATCGACCGTAATGTACTTGGGTGCACAACGATAAAGCTCAAAACTCAATACGGCGCAGTTCTGGCAGCGTATTATCCAGAATGTTACAATCAACTTGTCGGACTACTCGTCGGGATTAACACTAGCCGAAAATACCACTTCCAGCCTTAGAGGTAGTCTAATGTAAATGCTAGTGTCAAAAGCTAAAAACACATCATCCGTGAGATTGTACCCGCCAGTTGTAAGGGGATCTACATCTACATGTTTGTTCTCGTATACCTAAGGACACAAAGGTGGCCAACTACAACTCCGTATATGAACAAAAATCCATCCATTCGGTAACACATGCCAATAAATCTAAACAAAGTCATAAATCATCACAAAAGCAACAATAAATTAATGTAACCGGTATAATATAATATAAATGCCTAAAAACTGTACCCCTCTATACAAGCAGCACAAAAGTTGTGTGAGCACCCCTTGCAATAGCTGTCCCCCCATAAATAAAACGGCTGTACAAGCGTATCGCCGTCCAAATCGTTCTTCTTCACCTGGAAAATATTTCCCGTGCTTCCGCATCGGCAACAATCCCACTGTACCACTCCCGTCCGCACTAGTACCTTTGTCAAGTTGTGGCTATTGGGATGTAACGACGGATCAGGCAAATATTGACTGGTTTCAAAGCTATTCAAGCTCGGAGGGCTGCCAGGGTATTGGTTTCGTGGAAAGGATTCATTTTTCTTTCGTTGAAAAAGGCCCATAGTTCTCGGGCAGGATTAATGTTCTTGTTGGGGACTATTGAAGCTTTATATGAAGCAGGAAAATAAGCTCCAGCATAATGCAACATACTGTAGGGCATGTTTTGGATGTCATGGCTTGCTTAAAAAACAGTTATGCAATTAGGTTTTTTAGTGGATCTGCGAAGAGGAAGATAGTCAGCAGCTTTACACTACTTTATTTGCTTTTTGAGGTTGTACCGCAAATCGATAGACAACCGTTTTAAACCCACTTGTACAATGAAACTACGAGGTGGTGGCGGAATTTGTCGCAAACCTTTATTAGTCTGCCCCATTTGGCTGCTGCAGTAAAATATTGCAGTGTGCCCATAGGCTTGGTCCCATCTGTACTAAGTACCAAAATCTCTGGGTCAC
The DNA here is from genome assembly GCA_020342235.1 of Saccharomycopsis phalli. NCBI lineage: Eukaryota > Fungi > Ascomycota > Saccharomycetes > Ascoideales > Saccharomycopsidaceae > Saccharomycopsis > Saccharomycopsis phalli. Next base: position 1,768,019 of record CP073213.1, read on the forward strand.
AGGTGATGTTTCTCGGTATAAAGTGAATAAAGAACCATGTCTCACTTACTGGTAGAATACCGTTTTCTTTCACCAATGCAGGTGCGGATGTATGCATGCCGCATCCCGAACTGGCTGGTTTTCTGCCGGTTCATAGTCAAATGGTAACCAAGGCCGAGGAAGGCGTTAGTAAAGTTCGTGTTAGTAGCGTTACGCGTCGAGAAGGGTAACATAATGATCTGCGGTTCGATTTTCGTGAGTCATTTAATTAGCTGGGGTAACACAACGGTTTTATTTAATATGTCGCTCTACTTTTATTTGTGACTGGTGCCTATGACCATTGAGCTTACATACCCAATCAGACTTTGAAATACGGATGAGCGGCATGCACATGTCGACAAATACGCAAGAGGCTAGATTAAAACCAACATGGCCCGGCTGATTCAGCACGCATAAGTTTGCTTGGTCAGGAGGAGTCACAGAGATATCAGGGATTTTTAATACTACACCTAGACTGATTTCCGAGCCCCCTGTAGATTGACGCTGCATCATGTATCATTCTCAAGATCCCGCCAGGGCTTGGAAAAATTATTCTTTCCGATTTGCGTGTGGCAAATGGTAGTTAATAATCCTAATAATTGGTAAGTATGGGTTACGGCGCTGCATCAAACACCGGAGATTGACCATCAGGCATTGGGTTGACAAGAATGTATTACCTTGGCTGAAGGAGTACATTACCCGCAGCCTTGTTTCAATTGACTTTGATAAGGGCTCCTTATCCATGGTAGTGGTCTCGGGGGATTCAGATCTTAGTCAGAGAAAGGGCAAGGCGATTGTAATCTTCGACTTGGAGATTGGATTCACTGTAAAAGGCTCGGTTGGCAAGGACTCGTTTGAGAGTGAGGTGTCGTTGTTGGAGTTTATACATGATATGGACAAGGATGACTACCACTTTGAAATCAAGAATCGGGAATTGCTGGAGGAAAGCAAGAAGGTTATTCGGTCTGATTTTCTTCCTCAGGTAGTAGACGCATTGTGCCGGTACCAGGCCGACGTATTGGAGCAGCACTCGTCAGACTTGAAGCATGTGGAATAATCTGTAGCTTTGTCATGTGTGTAATATGTTAGTCATCACGCACGACACAATTAAGTAATGATGAGTGATGCTGGCGTGCTATATTAGTCATCATGCAATTGCGCGTTTGAAAATTTATCAGCATTGGAAATTGTGACAAATTGTAGCCTACATATAGACCGGAGGACCCATATATACATTTTTTTGATAACGCAATGAGTATATTCAGTGACATACCCTCGGCGATCGAGGACTTTAAGCAGGGCAAATTTCTCATTGTGATGGATAACGAGGATCGGGAGAATGAAGGTGACTTGATTATTGCAGCCCAGCATATCACGCCCAAGAAGATGGCGTTTTTGGTGCGAGAGTCGTCTGGGTACATTTGCGCGCCATTGTCGCAAAAGAGGGCCGATGCCTTGAAGCTTCCGTTGATGCTTCCGCCTGAAAAACAGACTGACAAGCACCGGACCGCATACACGATAACCGTGGACTACCTGATTGGCACCACCACGGGCATATCTGCGTACGACCGGTCGTTGACGTGCCAAAAGTTGGCGGACGAGACGTGTGTTGCCGAGGAGTTTACGAGACCGGGGCATGTGGTTCCCCTTCGGGCTGTGGATGGGTTGTTGAGAGTGAGACAGGGCCATACGGAAGCGGCGATTGAAATGTGTCGGTTGGGTGGGCTTGCGGAGGCAGGTGTTATATGCGAGTTGGTGAGGGAGTCTGATGGGATGATGCAGCGATTGGAGGACTGTGCTGCGTTTGGCAAGAAGCATGGAATAAAATTGATTACCATTGATGAGTTGGCGAAGTATGCCGAGGCGAATTAGTGTGGTGTGTAATGAACAAGGGCTGTATTTATGACGAGTGTAGTGTGGGGTTGGTGGGTAGGGATGTCTAATGTGAATTACAATTGGATGTGAGTGTTGGGGTGTGAATAATGTTTGGCTGTAATAATGGCCGACCGAAAATGACGTCTGGTGTAAAATGTCTGGTGTAAAATGTCTGGTGTAAAATGTTTGTTGTAATTATGACTGGTGTAATTATGTCCGGCTGTGAATAGCGACCCGCTGCAATAACGCCCGCCACAAATAACGTCCGCTGCAATAAAACCCGACACTGGCATATGATCCGTTCTTCAGTCTAGTGGACCTGCTGTCATTGGACGTGACAGACCTCCACTCCCCCACGGTTTTTCGGCATGTGTTTGGATGGATGCAGCATCGTGCGCGGACCAATGGCCCAAGAGCTAACAGTGGGTTTGCCAGGCACGGTGAGTCTTTTAAGCCAATACAAATCCGAGGATTGCTAATTATTTTGCATCAATGCCGTCGGTCGAAGAAATCGCGAAACACAACAACAAGGACGACTGCTGGGTGATCATCCACGGCAAGGCCTACGACGTCACTGAGTTCTTGCCCTCACATCCCGGGGGCCAGAAGATCATCCTCCGGTATGCTGGCAAGGATTGTACCAAGAAGTTTGATCCCGTGCATCCGCCAGATACGTTGGAGAAGTACTTGCCAAAGGAAAAACACTTGGGCGAGGTGATGAGCGGCGAACTGGCTGCCCAGGAGGAAGTGGAGGAGGTCACTGCGGAAGAAAAGGAGCGGCTTGCGTTGGTGGAGCGGAAGCCGCCGCTCCACCAGGTGTACAACCTCACTGACTTTGAGTATGTTGCGCGGCAGATTATGGAGCCGAACGCATGGGCATACTACTCGTCGGGATGCGACGACGAGATCACGTTGCGGGAAAACCACCACGCGTACCAACGGTTGTACTTCATCCCCCGGGTGTTGGTGAACGTCACCGAGATCGACTACAGCACCACGATGTTGGGGTGCAAATCGGCGGTACCTTTTTACGTCACTGCCACGGCGTTGGGCAAGTTGGGACACCCCGATGGGGAAAAAGTGCTTACCCGTGCCTGTGCCGCCCACCAGGTTGTCCAGATGATCCCTACGTTGGCGTCTTGCTCGTTTGATGAGATCGTCGATCAGGCTGCTCCGGGACAGGACCAGTGGTTCCAGCTCTATGTGAACTCCGACCGCAGCATCACCGAGAAGCTTGTGCGCCATGCCGAGCAGCGCGGAGTCAAGGGGCTCTTTATCACCGTGGACGCCCCGCAGTTGGGCCGCCGCGAAAAGGACATGCGCAGCAAGTACGAGGCCGATGCTGCAGACGTCCAGGAAGAGGGCGACGTGGATCGGTCGCAGGGGGCTGCCCGGGCGATTTCGTCGTTCATCGACACGGGGCTTAACTGGGAGGATATCCGGTGGTTCAAGAGCATCACCAACATGCCGATTGTCTTGAAAGGAGTGCTTTCTGTGCAGGATGCCTTGAAGGCCGCAGAGTACGGCGTACAAGGGATTGTGCTTTCGAACCACGGGGGCCGGCAATTGGAGTTTTCGCGGTCGGGGATTGAGATCTTGGCCGAGCTCATGCCGGTTTTGCGGTCGCGCGGCTGGCAAGACAAGTTGGAGGTGTACGTTGACGGTGGGGTTAGACGTGCCACAGATGTGTTGAAGGCGATTGCCTTGGGAGCCAAGGGCGTGGGCATTGGGCGTCCGTTTTTGTATGCCATGTCCACATATGGCGACGAGGGAGTCAAGAAGGCGTTTCAGATTCTCAAGGACGAGCTTTTCATGAACATGCGGTTGCTTGGGGTCACCAGATTGGACCAATTGGACAGCAGCTACATTGACTCCAAGAACTTGTTCAGCCGGTTTGCGAGTGGCGACACGCTTTTCAACGGGGTCTACGAGCCATTGAGTAACCCGCAGTTCAAGCCAAAGCTATAAATAATCTTAGTATAAATAGCCCCGGTATTCATCTTCATGGTAGTATCCGTTTTACTGGACAATGACGGATAGCTTTTTGACGCACAGTGTCAATGTTTACTAGTAATGTACGAGGCAGTGCAACCGTGTCCTACATGCGCAGCCCAATTGTTCAAAACAACACACTCCCAAACAGTAATCTCCTCCTGCATGGAATAAGAATTATTATAATCATATTGGGATTGTCATCAGTTTCAAACCAGCGCCACCTAATACATGGAACAACACCCCGCATAAACCGGCATGACTGTATTAGGTTTAGGGGTAATTTGGCCAATTGCAATGTTTTTGTTATTTATACCCACACGGTTCCTGACTAAAAACTATCCCCTTGCAAAATGAAATACTCGACCTTGGCCCCTGTTTTCATCGCTTCCACCTTGGCTTTTGACAAGAGAGACGACATCGTTGGTGGCGCTATCTCCGCCGTCAACTCCGTCGCCTCCGGCGCGGTTTCCGTCGCTACTAACGTCGCTTCCCACGCTACCTCCGCGTTTGGCGTCGCTACTTCCGGCGCTGCTTCCGTCGGAACCAACGCCGCCAGTCACGTCACCTCCGGCTTCGGCGTCGCCACATCTGAAGTGGTTTCTGCCGCTACCAATATCGGCACTGGTGTCAAGTCTGTCGCCTCCAGCGTGAAGTCTGAGGCATCCTCCAGTGCTAGCTCTGCTTCTAGTGCTTCTAGTGCCTCCAAGGCCTCTGCCAGTTCTGCCTCTGGTTCCAGCACTGCTTCTGGTTCCAGCTCAAGTTCCCACAATGCCGGTGCGTACCTTCAAAGTGTTGGATACACCGCCTTTTTTGGTGCTGGTCTTTTCGCTCTTTTATAGGTGCTTAGCATGATTGTAGATTAATGGATATTTGGTTACAATGGTGTAGATTATGGATATTACAATGGGGTGAATCACGGATATTACAATATGGCGAATCATGGATATTACAATATGGTGAATCATGGATATTCCACTACAATGGCGTAGATTATGAACATTCCAGTACTATCTTACACATGCGGAATCTGGTTACAATTATATAGGAGGTCAATGGTCATCCTGATTGCAATTCTGTACCACATCGTCTCTTCTACTATTCGGCGCGGATTACTGTCAAAATACCCTCACAAGACCATCTAAATGAATATTTTATATGTCTTGGCATTGTGCCATGACACCTGGATCCGAAAATTTTCTACAGCGGCAACCCATGGACCTACACTACAAAATTGGGTAATATAAAAACACAGCGCTGGTTCAATATCATGTCCGCCGATCCACGCCAAATTGTTTAGCCAATCTTCCACAGGAAAATTTGCAATCCGAGCAAAGACTACTACTTTCTATGTACATGCATAATTCCCATAAACAACCCTTGCATCAGTCACTCGAGGACGTATACTTAAACACAACCAAGCCCTGGATTCTCGAGTAGACCAAATATTTATTTCATATGACATCCGAAATCCACTCACCATTGCCACAAAGGCCACAGTACTTGAATCCGAACCCCGAGAATATCCAGCCTGCTACTACCCCGGAATTCCTGGCCGCGCATCAGCAGAATATGAGGCAAGATCAGGGCTATACCAGCTGCTACAGAAATGCCTTGTTGAGAAAGAACAGCGACGGAGAACTTCCAGAGCTTCAAGTGGATGCCCCGCTTCTGACACAAAAGTTGCAGTACCAAAAGAAGAAGTTGCAGAGCACATTGTACTCCAAGGAAGATGAAGCCGATGTCCACCAGGCAGATGCCCATTTTTTCCCGGACAAATTCTCGGGCATTTGTATTCCTCATCATGACCATAAAACTAAAGTGGGGCAATTCTTTCACCACTTGTCAGAGGACATTCATGAAAAATTCCTGGAGAACCACCAGGATGATACCAGCAATGACAGTTTCAGGCATGGAGAAATACAGGACTTGAAGCACTCCACCTATCCAGAGTTTGAATCGGCCGTTGTCAACAAGGAAGATGGCTTTTATAAGAAAAGTTGAATTTTTGTATATATGTCGCACAGTTGCAGTTAATGAATTACGAGTTATGCTATTATGAACTTGCCTCTCCAATGAGGCAGTGTAGTACAACTACATTTAAATAGTGATGGACTACAAGCCATTGGCTTCAGGTAGTTTTCCGCATTGCTCTCATATTTCTTTAATTGTAGTGGCTGAATGGTGTAAATGTCGTATTAGTTCAAATGGCAGATTTGAACCAATTGTTGAAGGAATTGTCAAGAGAGAATGGCAAAAGCACAATGAATATTTAATAGACTTGCCAACAATATCTCTGCATATAATTCAAGTAGGAACTTAAATACACCGTTTGCTTAATGTTGACCCTACTCTCAACATAGCATATCGTTATACCACAATTTCCCAGAACCTGCAGACAATGCCTTGAAAATCAAACAATTTTCAACAAAATGAAAATTAATGACCGAGGACAAGACTCAATCACCGGGCTGATGGTGCATTTTCCATTCCCATGAGGCATCTACCCATTGGCTAAATTTTGACCAGGCATAGTCCGAACTATGACATAACTCCCATGCGGCGATCTTACAATACGGTACGGTGTCGTATTCGTTGTCTAGCGAACTAAATTTAACTTGTGTAGCGGGCAAGCGGCGAGGCACGGAAAATTTTGACAGTACTGAAATTCTACATGATCAGGCGATACCAGATGGAGCGACGATTTTGTAGATACAAGACAAATGGACCAACGACCACAGAAAAAAGCCAGTCACAGTAACCATCACATCAAAGGATTTGCTACCAACCGCTAATTAGTGTACATTTCACGTAAATTCAACAAATTTTCACCACTACTAAGGTATGCACTCTCGGTGATATCATCCACACGTGATACCCGGTTGTGTGTATTCACACCCATTACCACCCTCGATTAATTAACAATAGAGTGTACGTCACGTGTTCTTGTTGGGCGATGGTGGAAAAATGTTGTACCTCCGATGGCCGGGTTTGCCTCGTCTTTTTTTTTTTTGGGCCGTTGACATCGCTGTACTACCCAACTACTCATTAATTTCAAAAAATTGATTTTCCGTGAAATTTATGATAAGGTGGTGAACCACAGAAAAATATTTTTATCTAGCAAGCCACCAGTATCATTAATATCTCATAGAAAATTATTACCTCGACCATATTGGAATATGACCACCCCACAGACTACATCTACTGATGATGTATTATCGTCATTAGATCACAAGAACCTTGCTCCAAACTTTTTTGGATTGAATACCATATACAATTCGCAAGACTTGTCCACTCCTCTTGCGAAATTTGTTGCCAACAACAAGGGACATCTGATCATCTCTCGTGTGCTTATTGCCAATAACGGAATTGCAGCAGTCAAGAACATTCGATCCGTTAGAAAATGGGCATACGAGACCTTCTCCGACGAGAAGGCCGTCCAGTTTATTGTCATGGCAACTCCTGAGGACCTTGCGGCCAATGCTGAGTATATTCGTATGGCCGATTCTTACGTTGAGGTCCCTGGTGGTACCAATAACAATAACTATGCCAACGTTGATTTGATTGTTGACATTGCTGAACGTACCAATGCCGACGCCGTCTGGGCTGGCTGGGGTCACGCTTCGGAGAATCCATTGTTGCCAGAGAAACTCGCGGCTTCCAAGAAGAAAGTCATCTTCATTGGTCCGCCTGGAAATGCCATGCGATCCTTGGGAGACAAAATCTCTTCTACCATTGTCGCCCAGCATGCCAATGTTCCTTGTATACCATGGAGTGGAACTGGTGTTGATAAGGTTATTGTTGACAAGAAGACAAAGCTTGTCTCTGTTGACGACGAGACCTACCACTTGTGTTGTCTGACTTCTCCGCAAGACGGTCTTGAGAAAGCCAAGAAGATCGGATTCCCAGTCATGATCAAAGCCTCCGAAGGTGGTGGAGGTAAGGGTATCAGACAATGTAAGTCCGAGGAAACTTTCGTTGACTTGTACGAGCAAGCTGCTCATGAGATTCCGGGTTCTCCAATCTTCATTATGAAACTTGCCGGGCAAGCAAGACATATTGAAGTGCAAATCTTGTCGGATCAATACAACAACACAATCTCATTGTTTGGAAGAGATTGTAGTGTTCAAAGAAGACATCAAAAGATTATCGAGGAAGCCCCTGTCACAGTTGTTCCGCCAGATGTTTTTAAGCACATGGAGGAGTCTGCAGTCAGATTGGGGAAATTGGTTGGATACGTCTCGGCCGGTACTATTGAATACTTGTACTCCCATGCTGAAAACAAGTTCTACTTTCTCGAGTTGAACCCTAGACTTCAAGTTGAACATCCTACTTCTGAAATGGTCTCCGGCGTTAACTTGCCTGCTGCTCAATTGCAGATTGCCATGGGAATTCCATTGCACTTTATCAGAGACATTAGATCCTTGTATGGTTTGGACCCTCTCTCAAAGACGCTTATTGACTTTGACTTTAAGGATGAGAACAGCAAAAAGACGCAGAAGGTTCCTCGTCCAAAGGGTCATACCACAGCCTGTCGTATCACTTCCGAGGACCCAGAGAACGGTTTCAAGCCAAAGGGTGGTAGAATTCACAAATTGGACTTGAGTACTTCCAAAAATGTTTGGGGTTACTTCTCGTTATCTGAAAATGGTACTATCCACTCGTTCTCTGATTCTCAGTTTGGTCATATTTTCGCTTATGGAGAAAATAGAGAGGAGAGTAGAAAGCACATGGTGGTTGCTTTGAAGGAGTTGAGTATTCGAGGTGAGTTTAAAACCACCGTTGAATATTTAATTAAGTTATTAGAAACCAGTGAGTTTGAAGACAATACCATTACAACTGGTTGGTTAGATGACTTGATCTCTAAAAAAATGACTACTGAGAGACCTGATAAGACTGTTGCTATCCTTTGTGGTGCCGTGACTAAGGCCTACATTGAGTATTCTCAGTCTCTCAGTGAGTTCAATACTTTGTTGGATAAAGGTCAGGTTCCTGATAAGTCGTTGTTGAAGACCATTTACCCTGTTGAGTTTATCTACGAGAACGAAAAGTTCAAGTTCACCTGTGTTCAGACATCTGAAGAGAGTTTTAAGGTGTTCATCAATGGTTCAAATACTGATATCGAAGTAAAGCCTTTGAGTGATGGTGGCTTGTTGTTGTCTTTTGGAAGTAAGTCGCACACCGTGTATTACATTGAAGAGCCTCAAGCTACTAGATTGTTGATTGATGGCAAGACTTCTTTGCTTGAAGTTGAAAATGATCCTACTCAATTGCGTACTCCTTCTCCAGGTAAATTGATTAAGTATCTTGTTGAGAATGGTGACCATGTTAAGGCTGGGGAGAATTATGCCCAAATTGAAGTGATGAAGATGATTGTATCTTTGTCTGCTACAGAAGACGGTATCATTCAACTTTTGAAACAACCTGGTTCTACTGTTGACGGTGGTAATATCCTTGCTATTCTTGCTTTGGATGACCCATCTAAAGTTAAACATGCCAAGATATTCGAGGGAACGATTGCCGATCAGGGTCCTGCAATCGCAATTGGCACCAAACCAATCTACAAGTTTAAGAACAGCTTATTGATTTTGGAGAATATTTTGTTGGGTTACGATAATCAATTAATCATGAAGCAGTCTGTTAATGATCTTATTGGCGTCTTGAAAGATCCAATGTTGCCTTATTCTGAGTGGAAGGCATTGTACTCATCTCTTGAGTCGAGATTGCCAGAAGAATTGACTGAGAAGTTGCTGTCTATCCTTGAGAAGTCTGTTAACTCTAACAAATTTCCTACTAGAACCTTGAAATCAACTATTTTGAAGTTTGCCAAGACTGACAATGAGTTGAGTACTACTGCTGAGCCTTTGATTCAGATTATCGATAAATACTATAACTCTTTGTTAGATAACGAGTTGTCTACTGTCCAGAACTTATTAGATAACTACTATACTATTGAAAAGTTGTTTGACAATCAATCAGTTTCCAATGTTTTATTGTCATTAAGATCTAATAGTGATAACAAGACTGTTTTGAAGTTGGCTAGATCTCATTTTGGAAAATTGGGTAAGAATGCTTTGATTCTCGAGTTGCTCAATCGATACAGCATTGACTGTCAGGCTAACTCTGGTGTTATTGCCAAGTTAAGAGGTTCATTGAAGAAGTTGAGTGAGTTAGAATCCAAGTCTTCTTCCAGGGTTGCCATCAAGGCCAGAGAAATTTTGATTCAATGTTCTTTGCCTACTGTTAAGGAGAGAACTGACCAGTTGGAGTATATTCTTCGTTCCTCTGTTGCTGACACCACCTATGGTGAGATTGGTTTACTGCACAAGAAGCCACAATTGGATATCCTTAAAGATATTATTGATTCCAAGTACGTTGTCTTTGATGTTTTGACACAGTTTTTGAACCACAAAGACCCATATGTTGCTTTGGCTGCTGGTGAGGTTTACATCAGAAGATCTTACAGAAATTACCATATTAAGGATATATCATATTCTGTCGTGAACGATGCTACTCCTTTATTGAAATGGAGTTTCCAAATGTTGGATATTGCTAACAACGCCAAATCGACTGGTAATTCTCATTCTATGGTTCGTGCAGCTTCTGTTTCAGACTTATCCTTTATTGTTGAAAGCAATGCTCAGCAACCTATTAGAACTGGTATTTTAATTCCTTCTCCAAGCATTGATGATTTGGAAGAGAGCTTGATTAAGGGTTTGGAGTTATTGCCTAAGAATAAGAAGGAGGCTTCTACTCCTGCTGGACCTATTCCTGACAGATCAAATGCACCAAGTGGTGGTGATCAATTAACCAATGTTGCTAATGTATTTATTAACGATGCTTTTGGTGCTGAGGATGAACAGTTGCTTTCCACAATTACTGATTTGCTTGTTGACTTTGAGGATGACTTGGTTTCTGCTGGAATAAGAAGAATCACGTTTGTCATCAACGACAAAGCTGGCTCGTATCCTAAGTACTTTACTTTTAAGGGTCCTGACTATAAGGAGGATGAAATCATCAGACATATCGAGCCTTCTTTGGCGTACCAATTGGAATTGAACCGTTTGTCGAACTTCAATATCAAGCCAGTCTTTACTGCGAACAGAAATATCCACATTTATAAGGCTATTAGTAAGAATTCGTCTGCTGACAAGAGATACTTTACCAGAGGTATTATCAGAACCGGTAAAATCAGAGATGATATCTCCACTGCTGAGTACTTAACTTCTGAGGCTAACAGATTGATGGGCGATATTCTCGATAGTTTGAGTGTGCTTGACTTGTCGGACAGTGATTTGAACCACATTTTCATCAACTTTTCTGCAGTGTTTAATGTTACTCCTGATGACGTTGAAAATGCTTTTGGTGGATTTTTGGAGCGTTTTGGTAGACGTTTCTGGAGGCTCAGAATCACTAGTGCAGAGATTCGAATTACTTGTACTGATGATAATGGTAACCCATACCCAATTCGAGCTTTGATTACTAATGTCTCCGGTTATGTTGTCAAGAGTGAGATCTATCAAGAAGTTAAGAATGCTCACGGAGCTCTTATTTTCAAGTCGCTTGGTAACCAACCTGGCTCTATGCATTTGAGAAGAATCGATGAGCCTTACAGTGGTAAGGAGTTTCTTCAACCAAAGAGATATCTCGCTCACGTTCTTGGTACATCATATGTGTATGATTTCCCTGAATTGTTCAGACAGGCTATTTTGTTACAATGGAAGAAATTGGCCCCATCAGCAAAGATTCCTGAAAACTTCTTCAACTATCTGGAGTTGATTTATGATGGTAGCAATATCATTGAGATTTCCAGAGAAGCTGGAGCCAATCAAATTGGTATGGTAGCATTCAAAATTACTGCTAAGACTCCTGAATATCCAAAGGGACGGAGCTTCATTGTGATTGCAAATGATATTACCTTTAAGATTGGTTCTTTTGGGCCACAGGAAGATTTGTTCTTTTACAAGGTTACTGAGATGTGCAGAAAGGTCGGATTACCAAGAATCTTTTTATCGGCAAACTCTGGTGCCAGAATTGGCCTTGCAGATGATTTGGTTGGCGTATTCAAAGTCAGTTGGAACCAAGACGCCAAACCAGAAAAGGGATTCGAATACCTTTATTTGGATGAGGAAGGAAAGAAGTTGGCAGACAAGAGTACTACTACCAAGATTATCTCTGAGAAGTCTACTGTTAACGGTGAAGCTAGATATATCATCAAGGCTATTAACTCTGAGAATTCTGGTGTTGAGGCTTTGAGAGGGTCTGGTTTGATTGCCGGTGTCACTTCTAGAGCTTACAAGGACATTTTCACTCTTACATTAGTTACTGCTAGATCTGTGGGAATTGGTGCCTATTTAGTTAGACTTGGTCAAAGATCTATTCAAGTTGAAGGCCAGCCAATTATTCTTACCGGTGCTCCAGCTATCAACAAGTTACTTGGTAAGGAAGTTTACTCTTCCAATTTGCAATTAGGTGGTACGCCAATCATGTACAGAAATGGTGTTACGCATTTAGTTGCTACTGATGACTTGAATGGTGTTGAGAAGATTATGGAGTGGTTATCTTACATTCCAGTTAAGAAGGACTCGCCACTTCCTATTTTGTCCACTGGCGATAAGTGGGATAGAGATGTTGAGTTTGCTCCAGGTTCCGAACCATATGACTGTCGCGCATTGATTGCTGGTGGTGAGGTTGATGGAAAATTTGAATCGGGTATTTTTGACAAGGGTTCGTTCGTCGAGACCTTGGGTGGCTGGGCTCAAACCGTTGTTTGTGGTAGAGCCAGATTGGGTGGTATTCCATTTGGTGTGGTTGCTGTAGAAACCAACTCAATCCAGAATGTCATTCCTGCTGATCCTGCTAACAGTGATTCGACAGAATCTGTTGTCAACGAAGCAGGTCAAGTTTGGTATCCAAACTCTGCTTTTAAGACTGCCCAGGCAATTAAGGACTTTAACCATGGTGAGCAATTGCCATTGATGATTCTTGCCAACTGGAGAGGATTCTCAGGTGGTCAAAGAGATATGTTCAATGAAGTGTTGAAATACGGATCTATGATTGTGGATGCGTTGACAGAATACAAGCAACCTGTTTTTATTTATATTCCTCCAGGTGGTGAATTGAGAGGTGGTTCTTGGGTTGTCTTGGATCCTACTATTAATGAGGATTACATGGAAATGTACAGTGATGTTGAAGCTCGTCATAATATCTTGGAGCCTGAAGGATTGGTTTCTATCAAGTTCAGAAAAGACAAATTGATCAAGACTATGGCAAGATTGGACAAGACTTATGCTGATCTTAAGAAGAAGGCAGAGGACAAGAGTTTGTCTAAGGATGAGGCTGACTTGGCTAACAAAGAGTTATTGGCCAGACAGAATAAACTTCTTGGAACATACCACCAGATTGCCATTCAGTTTGCCGACTTGCATGACAGATCTGAGATTATTGAACAGAAGAATATTATCAAGAAGTCCTTGACATTGGAGAATTCTCGTCGTTACTTCTACTGGAGAATTAGACGGTTGTTGAACGAGAACTTATACTTGAAGTTGATTAACTCTCAACTTAAGAACTCGACCAAATTGGAGAGAATCTCAAGATTGAGATCGAACTACCCACCAAGTTTGGATTACGACTCTGACAGGGATGTTGCTGAGTGGATTGAGTCTAGCCATGGAAAGCTTAATGAGTATGTCACTAGTTTGAAGAATGAAGCTATCCGCCAGAACTTGACCGCGTCGCTAAGAACTGAACGTTCTGAAACACTTGATGCATTGGTTGAACTTTTGCCATTGTTGTCAGCGGAAGAAAAGCAGAAGTTGTTAGGTAGTTTGAAATAGAAAATTTAGTAACGGGTTTTTTATTGTGCACTGTAATAAGTTGTAATATAGTAGCTAGCGTAAGTGTTGGTAAAATATCTGAATTATATTCGCGTGGGAATTCAGAAGAACAGGAATATTTACAATTAAGAAAATACTGCAGCCTAATTGGAAGTTCAGATTGGCGGTTAAACCTTTATGTCTAAGCTGGAATGTGGAGAAGGAAAGAAGTCATTCTCGGTCGAAGTCCCACAAAGACAGTGACTTTTGCCCAAAGTAAAGTGTGCACCCGAATTCACTACAACCCTGATATGTGTCTGTTTTGAGCATACAAACGGAGCATGATCAACCAATCACTTGCCCTTATATCTTCTTGGTCGCTATATTGTATTATCTAACGGCAATTGAGAATGATGGACTGATATGCGCAATTTAAGGATCCGCCTCTCATGACATTCCTTCTGTTACGCACGTAACATCTATTTAAGTAATCCACACGACAAAAAAACAATTTCTATTCAACCAAAGTGTAAATAAAACAACTGCTATTCAACCAAGGTGCAAATAAAAGCATGATGTCCAATCTACAGTAATGTCCAATCTACAGTAATGTCCAATCTACAGTAATGTCCAATTGCATACTGCATTGTCCTATGTAGCATAGTTTAGTGCAGCATCACTCTGGAGTAAACAATCTACAAATGGCTCTCGCCGTTTGTGTAATAATTCAGAATCATTGGAGCACTGCCATAATGACTGATGGAGCCGATCTATTGTGAACGCATCCTAATCAGGAAAAGTACTTGTGCCTGAATCAGGCAAGGGCCGAACCGCTGTATATGATTAGCGAGGCGTATTGGTACAATTGACCGGGTCAAATACTTGCCTAACACACACCAATTGAGAAGTTATACATGCCAATTTTCCACAAACAAGACAAGGAGATGACGTGTCATTTGTAAAACATAAATGCTGAACGTAATATATCATTGATAAAGTTGACGAGATACAAGCTGATTACTTCAGCCAAGGATACTTTGCGAGCCGTTGCGCATATAGCAATACTGTCCATATCCGCGAAAAAGCAAAGGTCATACAATACGAAAATCCCGCAGTAGCATAACGACTAACCTGTGTAGCGTGTTGCTGTCAACGCACAAAAACTAACCGAGCACCAGGTTCCATAAAGGCTGGTCTGGATTTGGAAACAATACCATTCAAAAGCGGAAATATGCATCCCAGATTGGTACTGACTAATCGGTACCTTGAGCATCATGCTACATTAAAAATAATTGAGGATTTTTTATTAAAAACAAGTGTACAAGTTTGATCTTGCACGGTCTAAATCTGTAAGAAGCTGGTAAACACCAAGACAGCAGAGAGTGTAACAATATCTATGACATAATAATACAATTAAGAGTTGAGCAGAGGTTATACCAAAGCCACGGCAGCCAAAATCAAAGCAGCACCCGAGACAAAGTTTCTAGCCATCTTTTCTCCCTCATTCTTGCTGACGACTGCGCCGGTTGTAATACTGGCCTTTGCCGTTGTACTGGCCGAGGACGCAGATGCAGTTCCTTCACTGCTAGCGGTAGCGTCCTGCAAGGTAGTAGAATTGCTGAAAGGGGCAGAAGCACTGTCAGTGCTATTATCGGCAACTGGGAAAAAAGGTGCGGCTGGGGTAATTGCGGCTGGTGGAGAGGCGTCGGATAAAGTCGAAGCTGAATCGTCGGACGATACTGAAGTTGATAATGGAATAGATGAAGATGAATCTTCGACAGAGGTCTCTGTGCTGACAGCAGAAGTTGAAGTCTCAATGGACTGATCCTTTCCTTGGCCAACTATAGACGTCACAGTTGTGTAAAATGTTCGGGTTGTGGTCGAACTAATTGCTGCTTGGGCGACACCAACTAAGAGTGCAGGAAGTAATATTTGAACTTGTACCTTCATGATAATTAAAACGAATGTGAATAACGAAAGGAAGTTTTTAGTCTTTGGAATCTAAGTAAGGTGCATTGGTCCAATATATATACTGATTTCAGTGACCCAAAAATTGGGAAAATCACTAAAATGTAAATCTATAAACACCATACTTAAGTGTGTGACTGCACCATGGGTGCGACATGCAGTCGTTTAGCGTCAGCGTAGGGTAATCTAAACTCAAATGCGGCTGACAATCTTGCAAGGTAACATTGTTTGGGTGCACGTCTCCCCATATTTGGA
The DNA here is from genome assembly GCA_020342235.1 of Saccharomycopsis phalli. Lineage (NCBI taxonomy): Eukaryota > Fungi > Ascomycota > Saccharomycetes > Ascoideales > Saccharomycopsidaceae > Saccharomycopsis > Saccharomycopsis phalli. Next base: position 1,783,945 of record CP073213.1, read on the forward strand.
TATTTAGCATTGGTAGTCTAAAAACAGTGCAAAGAACTTCAAATCGAGTTAGCATGGCTAATGAATCGATATATCATAAATGAATAGACGTGCGCGTTTTTTATTAGTAAATTACAATCCTTGTACCTCACTACTATATTCACCATGTAAATATGCAAGATGTAAAGCCAATCTGGTCATTTGGGCTTTTTTTTTTGCCAATGCGAGCCACTTTCTCCAATACTGTACTGCGGAGGATTGCCGATCATTTGTTCTACCAAATAAATGCAATCGAAAATATGTACTATAGATCTACTAGTGAAGCACTTGGCAGTATTTTTCAATTCCTCGACTTATAGAGCTTTAATATTGCTTCGCCAATACATTGCCAGTTCGCTGTTCACCGGCGTCTCTGACTCACCACTCAAAAACTTGTCAATATAGTTGCACATGTCTCTGATTGTTGCCTTCTTTTCATCCAACTCTTTTTGTTGTTGTTTGGTAGCATTTTCACTCAACGTTTTGGCCACAATCTTATTTACCTTGGCGACAAGAGTCTCAATGGTTTCGAAATCACTGAAGATCACTAGCCAATCAATATCAGCAATTTTCTTAATTACCAAATTTGCAATACTGATCACCTCATTGGTCTCGGCAAAGACGTTTTGCACTATGTTACGGAAAATCTCCGGCAAGTTTTGAGAGTCAGTCATCTCCACTATAAGAAGTAAACATTCATAAGCAGCCTTTCTTACCTGCACAGAATCGTCGATTTTATGCTTAAAAGGCCCAATCTGAAGCTTTCGAACATACTGTTTGTTGGGCTTGATCTCTTGCAAGATAATAGGTAACAACAGAATGATTTGATCTTTTTGCTTCGAGTGCCCAATATTAGAAACCAACCCAACAGAGTTTTGTTTCCATTCAAGCGCCTCAGAAGTTATATAAGTCGAGACAAACCGTCGAAACACATCCCAATCTGTAATAGTTACTTTCTCCTTACTTACTAACTGCCGCAAAGAGCTGATAATCATGTAGCTGGCAGAGTCGCTCCAGGAGTCGGAGTTAATGTAGTCTTCAAACTTACCTGCAAAAGATTCTGACGTCAAAACAATCAAAGTTAAGCATTCTGAGGCGGTAGACAATTCCGCAATCGTCATTTTATTGGCCATCAGAAAAATGGTGTCCCAAATTGCAAAGAAGTATTTACCATCTTTGCAGATCAGCATGGTTTCCTTCAAGGCTGCTAATATAGATTGTCGAGCAGAATCATCGGTTTCTATTACTTTCAAAATTCTCGTTGAGTAGTTGCTAACATCTCTGGAGATAAACTGCCCAATAGTTTTCGATATTCTGGCTTTGATCAATTCATCATCATTGTACTGAGATAACAATTCTAAGAAATAGTTTAAATCCAAGTCTAACTTTTGAGACTTAGACACTGCTCCAATAAAACTTAGTGTAAAACTTAGCTCTCGAGAATCTTCAACGCCCTGCAACAATTTTTTTTCGGCCTGCCTAATACTCTCAGTCAAATGACCTTCCACAGCCACACTAGCCAACATCTCACTGGTTACATCCAGCTTGCTTCTTCTTTCAAGTATTTCTTCAAATGCTCTTCTACTGTCCACTTTATGAACAAAGCTTTTGATAATAGAAAGACCAGATGAACTCTCGGTGAAAAAGTCCATTTCTGAAGAGTCGCACAAATAATCAAGAATTTGGTCCGCCAAAGAAATATTAACTTTAACCTGGGATAAAGTCATACCAATTATTTCACATTTATGATCAATAAGTTCAGGATCAGAAAAATTCTCCACAAGGACAGTCTCTAAAATATCCAACTGCTGTCCTTCAGTAATATCTTCATATTTAACTAACTTAGCCAAAACGCTTAAGCAAAGTTCAAGAGCCGATGATTGTGGATTATTATCCCTAGCAATCTCAAGAAGCCGTATGATTAACCATTCTATCCAATCACGAGGAAACTTTTGCGTATTTGAGTTGACATTTTTGAAAATAACAACCAAATTTCTCAAAGTAGACTCAACCAAGCCATCATATATCAAATTAGCTTTGAAAACTTCCAGTATGTCCTTAATATACTGAGCCGTAAGATCTAGTCTTACTAAAATTTCAGTTAAAAGCAGAGTAGCGGCATTTCTAAATTCAGAATCATATTCCTTCAATGTCGCCTTAGCAATGACTGCACCAAAGAATCCGGTAAATTCAAACTTTTTCCAATCAATTTTATGCTCCGAAATATTAACTACCAAATAAGAAGCACACTTCAAAGAATTAAGTGAGATCTTTCTTGTGCTATCCAATCCAACAACAATATCATCAATAATTGTTTGTAACTTAGACTCAATTCCCACCAAATTATGGCACAAGGATATTTGAGAATAATAATCTAACAAATCATCGTCCAATTGGAAATCAACCTTGGTATTGGCTTTAATTTTTTCAAGGACTGCAAAAGTCGACAAAATATAATTTGATGTAAAGTCATTTCCAAAAGTCACCAACAACTTGGTCAAGAAACGTAAGAAATTATCTACCTCACCAATGCTCTTGATATTCACCACATTTCGAATTAATGATTTGACCAATCTAGGTAAAATCTCAAGGCATTTCTGATAGTATGACCCCTTTGCCGCGCTAACAATAATGTTCAAAGCAGCAAGAACCTGTTCTACCACTAATTCACTAGGATCACCTAAACTAGAAATTAAGGACAGAACAATGTTATCCTGGTGGAATATCTTTCCAGGCGTATCCCATGTTTTAACATACAATCCGATGATAGTAGCAGATCTCTTTCTTAAGCTGACACTGAAATAGTCAATTTCTTCCTCATCGTCGATATACTCGCCATCTGAGAAGTCAACATAATCATCGTCGTCATCAGTAGCAGCAGCAAAATCCTCCCCATCAGACATTTCATCATCTCCGTCATCAAAATACGTCTCGTACTTCAAAAAAGCCTTGCATATTTCAAGGATCTTAGGATATTCGTTATGCTTTTCAAAGCCACATCTTAGCCAATCTTCCAAGAACCTAAGAGTTAGGTCACGAACTTCATTCAATTTTCTCTTTTTTTCGTCGGAATAGTCCGCCTCTGCTTCCAACTTATCCAAGTATAAATCCTTGGTTAAAATTGCATATAATTGAGCAGTGCAGGCTTTAAGTATGCTTGGACGATTATTGTTGATGGCAATAAATAAATTCAATCTAATGGTTTCAACATTATGCTCAGATAAATTCGGGAATCTCTTAGTGATGTCAGAAGCATCTTCCAAGGCAATTTGAATTAAATTAGTTTCAAGAGCCAGGTCAAAAAAGACAGTTAATAATCCTAAGCAAGTAGTGGCCTTACTAGAAATAAACGCATCACTTTTGAAAATGTTGTCAACCAATAAGTTATAAACTGATCTGACTTCTTCATAGTCAAATTCTTGCCCAAAATACAGTATCACGTCCTTCAAAACCTCCACAACATCCAAAGAGGCAATGGTTTCATTGGTAAGTAATGAAGGAAGGATCACTTGTACAACAACCTGGCTGAACTTCTCATCTGGAAACAGACTGAGCCCGCTTATATAATTTCTTAGAGCAATAGTTCCCAAAGTAGTGGTAATCACTACATCATTCTTGTTGGTCCCTGTATTGTCTCTCAGTGTTATCCCAGAGGCACCCACAAGGTCTTGCAAAGTGTTCGAAACTATATTGAGCTGGTCAATCTCTAATTCATGACATGATTTTGCCAAAGTACTAAACTCCTTTGCCGCTTGGTTTTGAACTTCGGCATTGGGGTCACCCAAAGCCTTGACAAATACCTTTGCGATTCTGGTAAGGTTATATTTCAATCTCGGAATAGGTAGATTACGAAGCCACTTGCTGATATCAAGAATTGACATATACCTTAAGTCGGGGTCGACCGACTCAAAGTTATGGAGATATTCATCGACATCCGAGGTACCAATCATAATTTCTAAGATGAGGGATGACACTGTGTTCCATCACACTGTTGCGTTATGTGCCCGGGTATGTTCCATTGAGGATATACAGGATTGGCAGTAATACACTTCATGACGTATATAGATACATATTAAAAGTTCAACAAAGTAGAGCCTCCTTCAAAGAAACTGAACTTATCCTTTCTTTGTTTCTCGTAGGACTTAATATACTCTTCTTTCTGCAAGGTTAACCCTATTTCGTCCAAGCCATTGACTAAGTTGTTCTTTCTGAAGGAGTCAACCTCAAAAGTCGCAAGGACTTCGCCTTCTGGAGACTTGACGACTTGGTTTGGCAAGTCAATAGTCAATTTTTCTCCCTTCTCTGCATATGGAAGGATCTTCTTGGCAATAATGTCTTGGTCCACTCTAATTGGCAAGAGCCCGTTCTTGAACGAGTTGTTGTAGAAGATATCACCAAACGAAGGAGCAATAATAGATTTGATGCCAAAGTCCTTAAGTGCCCACGGAGCGTGCTCTCTTGAGGAGCCGCAGCCAAAATTAGGACCGCTAACAACCAATATTTGTGCACTAGTCCAAGGGTCCACATTCAAGACAAAGTCTGTAGGGACATCATTATTGAATCTGAGCTCGTAGAATAAACCATTCTTGAGCCCAGTTCTCTTGATGGTCTTCAAGAATTGCTTTGGAATGATCGCATCAGTATCGACATTTGCCTTCTTGAGTGGTGCAGCAATACCAGTCAAGGTTTCAAACTTACCCAAGCCTTGGGTCTCCTTCTCGGCTTCTTGTATGTTCTCTTCGACAGAGTCGTCGTCAGACTCGGTTTGGTTAACAGTCAATTTCTTAACATATTTGGTTGGCTCTTCAATCTCAATAGCAACCTTTGGCTCGTCACTGAATTTGTAATGGAACTCTCTGATATCAGTGAATTTTCCAGTGATGGCAGCAGCAGCAGCCATAGCCGGACTCATAAGATGTGTTCTGGATTGAGGACCTTGTCGTCCTTCGAAATTTCTGTTGGAGGTAGACGCACATCTCTCTCCAGGGTTGAGAATATCTGGGTTCATACCAAGGCACATTGAGCAACCAGCTTCTCTCCATTCAAAACCAGAGTCGGTAAAGATCTTATCAAGACCCTCGGCCTCGGCTTGAGTCTTGACCAATCCTGATCCAGGAACAATCAATGCCAATTTGACATTTTCGGCAATCTTGTTACCCTTGACCACTTGCGCAGCAGCTCTAAGGTCTTCTATTCTGGAATTGGTGCATGAGCCAATAAAAACCTTGTCGATGGAAATGTCTTGCAATTTGACATTTGGCTCAAGACCCATGTACTTGAGAGATCTTATCATTCCACTCTTTTTGATCTCGTCAGTTTCCTTCGCTGGATCAGGCACCAGTGCAGTGATTGGCAATGCATCTTGCGGAGAGGTACCCCAGGTGATTGTAGGACTGACATCCTTGGCATCAATAACAATTTCGGAATCGAAATGGGCATCAGGGTCACTTTTAAGTGTCTTCCAGTATGCCACGGCCTTCTCCCATTCCTCACCCTTTGGAGCCAAAGGACGGTTCTTGATATAGTTGAAGGTGATTTCATTTGGACTGATCATACCAGCACGAGCACCCGCTTCAATGGACATGTTGCACATACTCATTCTGGCTTCCATCGAGAGATTCTCAATTGCCTCACCAGCAAATTCAATGACATGGCCAGTACCTCCGGCAGTACCAATCCGCCCAATAATATGGAGAACCAAGTCCTTGGAAGTGATTCCTGGAAGCAATTTTCCCGTCACAAGAACTCTCATGTTCTTCGACTTGGATTGGTTGAGAGTTTGGGTAGCCAAGACATGCTCCACTTCAGACGTACCAATTCCAAAGGCAAGTGCACCAAAGGCTCCGTGAGTGGAAGTATGACTGTCACCACAGACGACAGTAGTTCCAGGAAGAGTGAAACCTTGCTCTGGACCAACGACGTGGACAATTCCCTGTCTTGCGTCAGTCATTCCAAAGTATGGCACATGAAATTTCTTGACGTTACGCTCAAGAGTTTGCACCTGGAGCTTGGAGTCTTTTTGCTTGATGAATGTCTTGACATTTTGAAAAGTCTTTCTCGAGACAGTTGGAATATTGTGGTCGACAGTTGCCAAAGTACAATCTGTTCTTCTCACTTTTCTACCATTGCTTTCAAGTCCTTCAAAAGCCTGAGGAGAGGTCACTTCGTGAACCAAATGACGATCAATGTAGAGCAAATTGGAACCACTAGGGTCCTTGTAAACAACGTGGTCTTCGAAAACTTTGTCGTAAAGTGTTTTTCCCATAATTAATTGGTTTTAGTGTGGGGACAAGACTGACATTTTATAAGTGGAAAAACTTAGTCATATTGATGATCCGGTAACGGGCCGTTACCGGAGCAAGTATTTTCAAGCCAATCATAATCGCGCATTTCGTAAGGCAACCATAATCGGAAATAAAATAAGTTTATTAACAAAGAGAAACACTGTATATAATAATTAATGTCCTAACGACCCCGCCTTACCAAGATTGATTTCATGTATTAAATCGTAAAAGCAATTTCAAATTACAAACTAGAATCAAATATATAAATAACACTGAAAATTAAAAGTACATATTTTACAAAAAATAAGCAAATTCAAATTCACTCAATCGACGTATCAGCCCCATCTCCGATAGTATTAGGTGTTGACTCAATATAATACTTTCTCGGAGAGCCTGGTATGATCACTGATGTGTAGTTAGGACTGTCTAATAATTCATGAGTACTGTGAATGACTGAAGGGAATATCAATTTGCTTGTCGATATCACTCTGCCTGTTGCTATTAATTTGCGGGGGGTAATTGATTTTTCAACAGTTTTGGCACCGCTTGTGTAATATTTAAATGAATCCAGTCGAGGGGTATGTGTACTTGTTGATGATAACGTCCGAGTCCGTTCAGGGGTTTTCAATTTCGGAAAGTTGTCGTGACTGTCAATAGACAGAATGTCATCAACTACTGTTTCTGAATCTGAGAATGCTTCTTCCAGGGTAGTGGATTCATAACGTCTCAAACGATATTTCTCTAAATCTTCTTTTTCTTTTTTTTGAGCATCGTGGCCAGTAGATTCAGGCTGAGTTGTCCTCGCATGGCCTAAATTACTTTTCGAGTGATCATACGGCAAGGTAGTTTTATTAATTTTCTCAGTGCCATATTCCAAACTTGTCTTCAAACTTTCGTTTTCCAAAGAAGCAGCTGGGGGTTTCTCGTCTTTAAAAGATCTATCCTGAGAATCGCCAGAACTGTTTTTAGTTTTCTTTGCCTTTTTGCTTTTGACCGGTGTACCATTGCCACTCTTTTTTGTTGACTTCCCGCTAGAAGATTTGACAATCTTGGTAGTTGGCGTTTTGGCTGTCTTTACTCTGAATTGGCCTTTATGACTATCGTGGTATTCCTTAAAGTCTCGTATGAGGAATCTCCAAAACAATCTTAGAACCGGGTACAAGAGGAATAATACAAGCACAATAGTAGCAACAATAGCCACTTTTAAGATTTGCTCTTGCTGCTCCTCTGATAGAGAAAAGTAATGCTTTTCCAATAACTCAGCTGTAAGCTCTTTAAAGTTACTAAATGATTCTTGAACGCTAAGCTTCCAGTATTGATATCTTGGAAATACGAAGCTGTTATAAAAAACAAGATCTGCAAATTGCTTCAATTTCTCCGTAACCAACTCTTCAAAGACACCGAGAAATTCCTTAAATCTAAGAGATAAGTATTGGTATTTTGGAAATATATAGCTGTTGTATACAGCAACATCAACTAATTGGCCCACCTTCTCTTTCAAAATCTCCCACAAGAATGTGGCCTGATATTCAATGGTCTCAAATCCTTCGTTGACGAATTCAGACCCAGAAACAACATACTCATTCTTAAGTATGTTTTCCTCCACAATTTGCATGACGCTGGTTCCATTGTTAGACACACCAGCCACCTTCAACGAAGCATTGGTTTCAACAATCTTACCTAGTCCAGCCATACCATTATCGAAGTTGTCAGGAAGGGTAGCATTGTCCAATAAACTACTGGAGTAGTTTGCGACTTTATAGCCATCGAGCAACAATAACTGGCTCAATCTGTTGGAAATAGGAATTAAAAACTCAGGCAAATACTCCGTGTTTAGTAGCGAAAGAAAAGGTAGTAGAAACGTTGCCGAGGCAATTATTGCAATTGTAAATATCATATTACCACGAAACTGGTCAGCAAGTTTTAGAAGGGACCTAGTTTTTTGTTTTTGTTTAGTGTTAGTTCGAGCCCAACATACTTAGCGCGAGAGTCTGTGTAATCATGTACAAGCGGTGTGACAAATACATTAGGCACATGACCGCCACCTCACAGGTTCATCCCAAAAAAAAATATTACGTCATATTTAAAATGATATACCAAATACCAAGCAAAAAATTAAAGTAATTCTCTTGTTTGTGATATTTTCGTGGCCGTGGTGGAAAGGGGTAAGTTTTAGAGAAGCCAGGTCCTTAGTCCACGTACAATCATGCTGGCTGAAAGAAAAATCTGATGTCTCATGAATTCCAGATAAAAAAGAAATTGAAGAGGGAGGCCGAGGCACTTATATCACGTGCGTGCCTGTAATGAGTGGTCTGGCCACACGAGTCGCTTCCCACCAAAATCTTACACGTTTCGTACTATACAATGGTTAAATGATAAAAAAATAATAACATTATGCATTCATTATACATTGCTATTCATTAACTTATAATTTCTGCTTCGTGTATACTCTTTAATTATACTTGTTTCAATCCGAGATTGCCATCAAACCTTAAAAAAAATTTACCCGGGTGCCATCGCTGCACAACCAGTACTCACATTTTCCCGTTAGCATTTAAATAGTGACATTCCTGGACATCATCTCTCACGAATCTATGATGTTGAGAGCGAAAAGGTTTTTGTCTGTGTCTCATTGTCTTAAATTTAAGGTCTCTGTTCCCAAGTTCAGTGATCGTTCGGTGGAAAAGAAAGTTTCAGAGTCAAATGACTTTGTTCAACTGACCGCCACTAGCCCTGTGGTAACCAAGAAACCTAATGACAAAGACTTGTTCTTCTTGGAGAATGCCTATAAGAAATATGAGAAGATATCGTCCAACACCCTTGAAGCTACTTATTTGAGCTCAAAAATTGCTCCTCTTGCAAGTAACGCGGAATTGTCCCTGTACTTGAAAGATAATAGAGCGGAATTTCTCAACTTCAGAAGTTTCAATCACCTTCCGTTAAACTTTGGTGCCAATCAGTATATTGGTTCAGCTAATCAAGATCTCCAAAAAATCAGCCAAAAGTTTAGGTACACACCGATTAAATATGCATTTGCATATGGCTCAAAGGTGTTTAAGCAGAAGAATAATAACAACCCGAGCCAAATTGATTTGATCTTGTCTTCTACGTTTGTTGATCATTTCCATTCCCTCAATTTAAATAATAATCCCGAACATTATTCTTTTTTGAAGAATTTTGGATCTGACTTTGTCCATAAAATAGGGAAAGCAGGTGCAGGAGTCTACTTCAATCCCTATGTTAAAGTGGATGATCACGTCGTGAAGTATGGTGTGACTTCTGTGGAAAACATTCTCGATGATCTTCTTAACTGGAACTCTTTGTACATTGCTGGTAGATTGCAAAAACCAGTTAAGATTTTGAAGGATGATGCACGGGTTCGCTTCGTCAACCAAGTGAATTTGAGAAACGCTATTGCTGTGAGCCTTTTATTGACAAAGTCTAACACATTGAATGAATTTGAACTCTTTAAGACAATTGCTTCCATGAGTTACCAAGGTGATATTAGAACCATGATTGGTGGCGAAAACCCAAACAAGGTGGCGAATATCATTGAAGCTCAATTTGATGAATTCAAGCAGTTATATGAACCTTTGATTGGAACCTTTGTTGATGAGCAAGGATTGTCTATCACTAATGGCAACTTGGTGATTAACAAGGATGCCAATTACTTATCGAAGCTTATTCAAGACTTACCATATAATTTCAAATTGAAATTGTATAGTATCTACGCTTCAAAATTCCCTGGTGACGATCATTCGAAATCTGTCTTTGACGGAAGTAATAAGACAGAAGTGTATGATATCTTTAAGAAATACTATACTAGGCTGGAAACTAGTGCAGCAGTCGATACCGGTGACGCTCAAGTGGAAAGTACTTTTGCCAACTCCATTGCCAATGACCCTCAACTACAACATAACCTTACTAAGTCCCTCCAACAAATTGTCTTTTACCCTTCGCTTGTTCAATCTTTCAAAGGTATCTTTACAGCAGGCTTGATCAAGAGCTACAACTATGCAAGTGAAAAGAGACAAAAGGCTTTGCAGAACTGATTTTAATGAAATATAAATGATGATTGATGTAACATGTCAGCAAATGACAGACAGTATGTACGATTTGTATCTTATATATAAAACTAAATTTATGAAACCAATTTGGTAAAGCTGTAAAGATTGCTTGGTAAAAATGCAAAGTTTACTTGGTAAAAATTATTGCAATTTAGTAAGAATCCCCAAGATACGTTGAATCTATAAAACATTTGTACAATAATTACTGAACAAATAATATTGATGTCTACTTTCAGCACCGAAATATTATTGTTTTCAATTTTAGCGAGACCAATAAACTACCCATTTAGATTCGAGAATTTTTGGACTAGACTTTATTTGAAGGATACAAGTAACATGTATGAACTTAATCAGATTGAATGGTATTACAGCACAACAGACTATATCATAGCGTAAAGAAGATTTCGCCAAATACAGCCCATAATATGATACCTTCGCAATAAATTATTCATTTGACAAGTAAATTACCTATATTAGCCAAATGAAGACTGTGTAATTGTATGCCAATAGATCTGACAGGTTAGTAGGATAGTGTAATGAAGAAGGTTTACTCTAATATATTTGTAACCCGCTTTATCCTTTGATTCCTTTTAGATAATCAGGACTTTCCCTTTTTAATTATTACTTCCAGTCTGGCTCCAACTTCTCCGTTAGTGAAGTTGCCCCAACTAATGCAACTCCATATTCCGCCGAGTAATAGCCCTTTCTTCTCAAGAATAAATAGTTAAGCGAATATACTTTAGCTATTTTACCGACTCGTATCCTGTTTATTATATTACAGATGGTAAAAATAAAGTGTGTCTACCTGTAACATTTCCAGTCAATATTAATATATGATGTAAGCAAGACAAGGAAAAAATGAGGAGCTACCCAAAAGATAAAGGGAAAATAAATGATTACCAAAATAAGAAGTGCGAACCAGGATGTCATTGTTAGTCTTTCTGTTTGTAGCCTAGTGTTTGAAGTTATCTGAGACTGACGTATGCTCGGTTAACTCAAACCTAAAACCAGGAAAAACAATAAAGCGGAGAATACCAGGTTCCAATTTTAAAAAAAGCTTTAATAGGGTACCTATCACTGAATCATACCGAGTTTCATTTCTCATTGGTGCAGTAACGACGTCATATCTTCTAAGTCGCTTCCTGGGTTTAAAAGAGTAGGTGAACACAGTAGAAACCAAACCCCGGTTACACATGGCTCAGCCGTTTCTACCGTAATGTACTATATATATATATACATTTCATAGCCAATAACACACTAAAGCAAATCAGGCGAGATAACATATTCCGGATGAAACGGGACGTTCAGAAAGGGACAATTCCCACTGGAAAATATAGGTTTTTTCTACGCACGTAGGTTATGTGTGAATACAGTGTACATACAAACGTCCATACCAAAACGTAACAACTCCTCTACCAATTCCCACCCACAATGGTAATTCTACTGATTTCCAGCTGCTATATCGCCTAAATTGAAGGTGCTTGAATCCATTGATTTTCAATGTTTCAAGTTACTGCCAAGTCTCTTTCAACATCATGTCCACCAATTTAATACAATAAATTTTGGCAGACTTTGTCACATCAGCGGGTGGTAGAGCTAAAACAGTTGTAATGATAATAGAACGGGAAATATCATATACCCTTGGTCAAAGTTGCTTATTAATAGTACGGATCAACTGAGTGTAATGGTGAATGATTTGTCAGCTTGGCAACCTTATTGTAGGTAGGGACACCCAACGCTCTGACAGGAAAGTACATCCGACAACTGATTCTATTAGCAATGACCAAAGACGCTGTCGAATGAAATGTGTCATCCGGCAGGATAGCAACAGTGTACCCACTGGTTATTTGGCTACAGAACCATATGCTATATCTGTCTTGTGTGCCTTATTTGAAGGATGCTGATGACCATGCAATGGCCAAATGTGACTCGGACTTACAGACTAAGTCGGTATAGCACTTTCTAGCAAGAATTGAAATTCCAACGTCCAAACATTGACGGGAATCATACTATGTATTCGGATACTAAAATTCGCCAATTTGTGACATGTCCAGGCAATTTGTCATCAAACGTGCCAGACGCAATAACATAAAACAGGGCTGTCACTCAAAAGAGACAATTGGCCAATGTCTTCAATAGTATCTTCTAAGCACGGGAACGATATAGAAAAGGCCGGAGAGACTCTGTCTAAAGTGAAGGAACTTAACATTCCAGATGGTGGATATGGATGGGTCAATGTCTTGTGTTTCTTCATCACGGCGTTCACAGGATGGGGAGCGAATGCCGGGTTCAGCATTTACTTGGCAAACTACTTGAGCCATAATACCTTTGATGCCACTGAACTTGACTATGCTGCTGTGGGCGGTTTGGCGTTTGGCTCCGGACTTTTCTTTGCGCCGTGCGTGGTGTTCTTCATGGGGAAAATAGGATTGAAGTGGATTATGTTGATTGGGGTCCTAGCGCAGTTCTTGGCACTTATGTCGGCAAGCTATTGCAAGAAGATCTGGCAGCTCTATTTGAGTCAGGGCGTGCTCATGGGGTTTTCCTTGGTGTTGTTGGGAATTCTGGTACCCACTGTTATCCCCCAATGGTTCAGCAAGAAACGGGGCTTGGCCATGGGGATTGGCACGACAGGGGTTGGTATAGGAGGAATTGTATTTAACTTGGGAATGCAAGGAATTGTGGAGATCAGATCGGTACAATGGGCTATGAGAGCCCAGGCGATCATCTGTATTGGGTTGAATATGATTGCGGTGATTCTTGTCCGAGAGAGAAAGCAAAAGAACGAGAAACTCGTGGAATTCAAAGCGTTCGATGGGCAACTTGCTCGCCATGCTTCGTTTATTTTACTAACAGGGTACCACTTTTTTGCAATCTTGGGTTATGTCATTGTCCAGTACTGCATTGGAGATGCGTCCGTCTCCTTGGGCTACACGGTCTACCAAGGATCTATCACTGCGGCACTTCTCAATGTGGGGGTGGTTATCGGACGACCGATTTTTGGTTGCTTGGGGGATATAATCGGGCCGATTACCACTGGAGTTGCCGCGTATTTCCTAAGTGGTTTATTTGTGCTTGCCATGTGGTTACCTGCCAAAAACTTAGCCACAATGTACGCGTTCGCCATAATTATCGGGGCAATGATGGGATACTTGTGGTCAGGATTGGGGGGTATTATACCCAGAGTCGTGGGTCTAAAGAAGTTTGGTGTTGCATTCGGCATGCTTTGGCCACCGATTGCAGTAAGCGGCATCGTATCTCCGATTATAGGGTTGAAGCTAAAATCAGCATTACGAAATGATGTGCTAGTTGATACGAGCCGTTATCATAATCCGGCCATATTTGCCGGAGTGATGTTCTTGTCTGCTGCGATATGCCTAGCACTTTTGCGAGGCTTGGTTGTTGCCAGAGATGTCGAGGCTGGTGATGAGGAGGACCCTGATCTTGGGAACAACGTGTATAAGCAGGTTTCGTTCCTGTCCATTTTGAAACATATGGGGAATTTCTCCGCCGGCAAGGTTGCATAAGAGAGGCTAGCGGCACCAATTTGGAAGTGTAACTGACCATCATGCAAACGCAGTCGAACTGGTTTAGCTACATAATGCTGATTTACACGGTGCTATAATATAATGATCCGATAACTTAATCTTTGTAGTTTCTCCCTTACATGTCATTATGTAATTCATCTTTCGTCGTAACTCGTAGTATACACCTAAAAAAAAATAGAAAGTATGTAAAAAAATTTAAAGGCTAAGCTGAGCAAAATCTAGGAAAATAATATAAATCAAAAGAGCTGAGACAGGGTATATATAAAAAAGTCTGTTAGCGTCCCTTAATATAAGTAATCAAACGAAGGACTCTTGTCCCCCAATATGATTTGCTTTCTGGCAGAATGCTGAGAAAATTCAGTCTTGTAAGCCGTAGTTCTCTTCTTCTTATTCCAATATCTCAATAAGAAGAAATATACGACAGTAAAGATCATTCCACCAACCAAGAAGAAAAATCCCACAGTGAAACCCTTGGTATATCTGGTGTTGTTATTCACAAAACAGAAGATGGATATCAAGCCTCCGAGAGAAGCAAGCGACACATTTATCGTAATACCCAAATTCTTTCTGGTGTGCCCTCCCAAATTCGACGAAGTCCAACAAAGAAGCGTAGGCGTAGCAGAAAAGGCACCACAGGCCACAAGAAAACACCCAGTGTACTTGATCTTGTCAGGTAAAGACACAGTCGCTCGGGCATAACACAAGGCACCCCCGGCACAAGCTATTAGAATATTAAGAATAAGCACTGGGAACCGCATATTTATTTTGTCACAGATCCATCCCGAGATATTTACCCAGAGAAATCCAATGAGCCAAGGATAAATAGACCTAGCATCAGCCTCGGCAATGGTACCACCTGTAATCTGCTGCATAAAGACAGGTTCAAAGAAGGCGTAAGTGTATGTTGCGTAACAGATACCCAAAGAGGCAATCGCTGGTATCAAGACCATAGGGTCCAAAACCATGCTGATAAATTCTGGGACACTAACTTCCAATTCATAGCCGGAGCGGCCCTGGAAGAGCTCCAATTTTTTGACCAAGAAAGAAGTCTCATCATCGGTGATGAAACGAGCGTTTTCAGGAAAATCAGGTATCGTGAGGAAAAGCGGAATAGCAGTAGCCAAGGCAACTGCACTGTCAATGATTAATACCCATCTCCATGTTTCAAGGCCATGCTTTCCGTTTAAGTTTTTGTCTGCACCATATGCAACAGCCATACCTATGGCACCTGCAAGACACGACATGGAATAAATTGCGCTGAATCTTTTCTGCGCTTCATTAGGAGCATAATAATGGGCCAATATATAAAATAGCGCGGTCTCAGTACCGGCTTGGGTTAAGCCGTGGAGGAATTGGCATGCCACAAGACTTGGGAGGTTCTTGACAAAGGCAGTTGACAAGGTCAATGCTCCATATAGGATGATTGTGACTGTAATCCAGAAGTGAGGACGAACCTTTTTCAAGATAATATTCAGAAAGAACTGGAAAACAACGTAGGGAGCAAAAAATGCCGCGTATGCGCTAAAGAATTGGAGTTGGGTCAACTTCAAACTTGGGAAGATTCCCTCGATTTGGAGGACACCCAAGTTTGAACGACAGATATACCCAACCAAATAAACAAGCATGAATGGAGGTAACACATTCAAATCAATCTTTCTCATGAGGTGTTTATGGTCCACATTGTATACTTCGGCAAGCTCAGAAACCTTCAACTTCTTTGAGCGGTCTGACATATACACTTCATCTTGGGCGTCGAAATAGTTATCCCTCTTATCACCATTCATGATTATTATTTTTTTTCCCACAGTCTCACTCAAGATCTCGGGCCTACATTCCTTATATCGGTAATTTTATTGTAAAACTAAGCCCAATGGTCTAATCAAAGGCTGCGTTAGTCTGCATGTTGGTGATAATTACACTGAAGGCCCAAGAAACGTGATACCGATTAGCAAGTCAATACTGTCTCCGAGATCGATGCCCAATGCATTAAGAATATAACACGGTCCTTTCATTCCTCACATTGTCATCTCTACCTGATATTTGCCTTTTAACCTTGACAAGACTGTGCCATTTGCTTAAACTTTGAGTGCACTGCTTGCCCCCGGGCAACTCTTGGCTTTCTGGTGCAACAGAAAAGTCCCAGAAATTCTATGCATCTTTATGTAGGCTTGAAAACTGTTTTGCTTCGAGAGGACAAGCAACCAATACAAAAATTGGATAGTTAAGCAGCCTCGCATCCTGGCATTATTGTGGAATTCTCAAACGCCAAGACAGGGCACCGCGCCCAGTACCTCTTCAAATCAACACACTTTTGACTCCGTATAATCACTCATAGCCACCGTATCACTTAGGATAAAATACGATCTACAATGGACCTAGTTGCATTTGGCACTTAACGAGCGCCGAGTAGCTTGTCTTTATCGATGCACGATACGATCCTATTTCACGGCTAGCCTGAAAAGGCAAAAACAATCTATACAGTGCGCTGATCTATAACAAGCGTAAATTCCAATTGGGAGACCACGCACAACGGCTCTCGGAACTAGTCCAAAAAACCGTAATACATGTATAACATAAGCCCCGTGCGTGAGAGCCACACATTATTTTGGTACTGCATAAACCAACCCGTGGATGGTTCACCCAATGCTCCCAAGTCCGAATAGAAATACCTGAAACACCAACTGTAAGGCCCAGAAACCTATCTTCCTGAGCCGAATGTTAGTCTGATCTTCATCGATTACATAATCCTCAAATTCTCGGTAGACCTGGTCGCTAATAGCGTCCATGAGAAAGCTATCATAAAGCGTCCAGCTGCCGTTAAAGTCTTTCATCAGCTTCACCACATGACACCGTATTGCCACAAACGTCTGCCTGGAGTTGATGTATCCGATTATGGGCCTCATCAATGCATACTTTAGGTACGAAATATCCAGCATCGGTATATTCGCCTTGACGTTATTAAGCTTTATTTTGAGTCTCAACTGCATCTCGTCGCCTGCCTGATAATACGCATTGTACTCTTTTTCATAAGGACTCTGCGGCTTCCGGTTTATAATATCCTTAAAGACCCGCTGGAAAAATTCTTCAACATTATAATTGCTCGATTTGGGAATCTGTATATCTCCAAGCATGTCAACGTTCCCGTTCACTATCCACCCTAATGGTCCCTGAACCCCGGTATTCAAATGGTCAACATTCAACCCGTCAATCCTGCATCTGGTAATCTCGTTTCCATTTTCGCGCAATTTATGTATTGTAAATAAGCTGCCATCATAACTGCCATTTATATTGTCTGCATTTAAAAAATCAATAAGTAGCCAGTTCTGCCGTAGCTTACTTAGATTGCAATTGTAGATACTGACATTAAACGGCCGAAAATCCTCAGGTTGTAATAGCTTTACCTTCAAGTCATCTATTCTCATACTTTCAATATTAAAGTCATTCACTCCTGGCACGTTCAAGTAGTTTCTCGGGTCATCATCCTTCGCCCAATGAACATGTGTTCTATCAATGACCCCGCGAATTCCCTTGAACTCAGCATCCTTAAGAATTCCCTTGCCATTTAGCCACTTGAAAATCGAAATGGTAAGATTGATTTCATTTAACGTCAAGTCATATTGCGTATAGTTCCCATCATCGTCCGAAAAAATAACACTCTCACTGGCCTCCACCGCTTCTTGCTGATTTCCCTTTACAAATTTCTTCTGCATCTCGGGCCTTCGAGATATAAAACATTTCTTGAAACTTAATTTGTTCCAACCTGGTAAGATACTTGCCTCTTCAAATACCACAGTGAATCTGGAATTTTTCGTAATATAATTTCCCAACAACCTGGCAACAGTCTCCTTAATTTGTTGTTGGAACGTGTATGACACAACTGCCCACGACCCAATGACAGCTGCCCCTAGAAACACATATGTCCTGAACTTGGGTCTCTTGCTTGGAGGAATAGTGGCATACGGCCTATGCCAATGAAAATGGGCACCAGGCCTGAATATATTGGTTCTAATACCCTGCCTAAAAGGTATTATAAGTTGCTTGTTTGGTAGGATCATCTAGATACATTTACTGCTTAACAATAATATACACCCTACCTACATCAATCAGCTGCACTGGTACAAAAAAAAAAAAAAAATTTTTTTTTTTGACCCTCTACTCACAAAAATACCCCAGTAAATGCCATGGACCTTCACATTCTCCATGACATCTTTAGTGGAACTTATAATGGTGATCCGGTTATCCGGAACCAGGCTGAATCCAAATTAAAACTGGCCATGGAGTCAGATCAATTTATTCCTTCATGCTTGGATTTAATCCTGACCAATGAGGTGGACAGTTTTGTGAAGCTTGCGGCCCTGATTTCTGTGAAGAATATCGTTTCCGTAAGTTGGACAAAATTGAATTTTAAAGATATTATAAAGCAGAAGCTTATTGAAATAATAGTCAGTGCAATTGGTGCCCCTTCTACTGATAATATTCAACTATGCAAGAACCAACTATTGCCGATTTTAGCTAATATCATTGCCATTGACAGTAGAGAGGAAGACAGCATGTTGAAGCTTGCTTCAGAATTGATTCAAACTACAGAGTTCAATAAAATATACACTGGAATCTTTTGCTTGATGGAGATCTTAAGAGTGTTCAGATGGAGCTCCAACAAGACCAGAAGCAAAAAACTTGATCCGATAATTGAAAGTTTGTTTCCTCAATTGATAACTATTGGAAGTCCTTCCATTGAATGTGAAGTTACTGATAGTTTGCAATCGGATTTGAACGGTGATTTAATCAAGTATATCGTTAAATGCTTCAAATTTGTTACTTACCACGACTTGCCAGTGGTATTGCAAAATAAAGAAACATGCTTTAATTGGGTTAACTTACAGTTGCAATTGATCAATAAGCCTGTTCACTTTGAAAATTCCAAAAACTCGTGGATGAAAACCAAAAAGTGGTGTTTCTCAAACTTGTCAAACTTGTTCAGTAAGTACGGTACACCAATAAGCAATAGCTTGGGAAGTAAAGACAAGCAATACTTGGAGTTCAAGAAATTTTTCTTGAATGAGTTTGTCCCAGAGATATTGACTTTGTATTTTAAAATTATCACTGATTGGCGTGCTGGTGAGTTCCATTTATCCAATGCGTGTCTTTTCCATTTGATAAGCTTCTTGGATAACAGTATTAAAATTAAAGTGTTGTACAATCAATACTTTTTAAATAATTTGCAAGAACTCTTGGCAAATTTCATCACTCCTATATTATTATCAAAAAGTGTCAAGGTCATTGAGGAGGACCCACTTGAATATATTCACCAGAACATGGATATATATGACATAGATGGTGCTGAGATGGGAATTCATGATTTGGCTGCATTGGGAATTGTTACTACTTTAGCGGAATTACGGCAAACAACTTCCTTACCAGTCATCATTAAATTCTGTGAGGATAATTTAGAAAAATTGGACGAGTCAAATTTTGAAGGTGCCAGATCTAAGGAGGCGATCTTAAGAATCATTGGCTCTGCCAGTCATATTTTAGTCAATGTCAAAAGTCCATACTACGATAATTTGCAAAACCTCCTTAAAGCTATTTTAATTCCTAGCTTGTTCAATAAGTACTCATTTTTAAGATTGAGGAGCTTGGAGGTATTGCTGAAATTCTCTTCTATCAATCTCAGCGATAACTTGTTATTCAAGGTCTACCAAGGTGTCTTGATAAATTTGAATATCTCAAACGATAAAATCTCTACCAGGGACGTCGATTTTAGAAATTTAGATGGTCTGTCTGCTAGTGAGGATGACGAATCTTTATTACCAGTGCAAGCACAAGCTGCCTTGACATTGCAGTCATTTTTGACTTTTGAAACTTTTAAGGAATTGATTTCCAACGATATAATTCCTATTATGCAAAAGTTGTTGACTTTATCTAAGAAGATTGATTTAGATGTTATCTCAGGAGTTATGCAGGAAATTGTTGAACTATATTCCAGTCAACTTCAGCCTTTTGGAGTCGAACTAATGAAGAATTTGTGTGAACAAATTTTAACTATTTTTAAAGAGGAAGAAGAGGAAAGCAAGGAATTGGCTATTCCAATAGATAAGCAAATGATTGTTAATGGAATATTGAACACCATGATAACTATTTTATTATCTTTTGAAAACTCAAATGAGCTGATCTTACAGTTGGAAGAGTCTTTTTTGGTCATTGTTCAAATTGTTTTGAATAATAATTTGGATGACTTTTTCACTGAGATTTTTGAGTTGGTTGAGAATTCTACATTCATTTCCAGAAGTATTTCGGCTAATATGTGGAGTGTCTTTAACAACAACTTGATGTCTGCATTTAAGTCTCCAGCTATATTGGGATACACTAGTGAGTTGACCCCTGCTTTGAACAATTATCTTTGTTACGGCTCTCACGAATTAATTAATAACACAACTTACTCTTCTAATATGTTTGAAATTTTGAGACTAATTAAAGATGAAGACTTAGCCTCATTTAACGAGTTAGCCACAAATTTCAATCTCTCTTTGAAAAACGACCAATATTCAAGATTCTTGATAGAATTATCAATTAGTACAACGTTAGATGAATTGAGGGAGACAACTGGTACTCAGAATATGCTTGAAGCATTGAAAGAGCATTTGACGAGACCAAAGAATAAAGTTAACTTTTTGAATTTAATTATCAGTGGGTTGATTTACGATGCTTCTAATACTCTCAGTATCTTGGCAAAAGATAAAGAATTGTTTGAGATTATCTTTCAAACCTGGTTTAAAATGTTAGCAAATAAGAAAGAAATGGGCCGAGTGTATGATTTGAAAGTATCTACTTTAGGCCTACTCAGTTTGCTAACTAATTTGTCAATTGATGAATTTACAAACTATAATTTAAGTTTAGTTTTCGACCAAATTACTGGCGGTTTGGTCCGCTGTTTGGAGTTCTTACCTACAGCGATTACCAATTTAGAGAAAAATAGATCTAACTTTGACCAATATGACATCGACTATGATAAGGAGGATCAGAAGTTATTTGAAAGCCAATTTCATGCCTTCGACGAGGACGACCATGATGATCAAGATTGGCTTAAGGAAGAAGAGCAAATTCTTCGGAAGCAGGCAGATGCTAGTTTAGACACGGCCGCTCCAGGTGGAGAATTTTTGAGTTTTTTGAAACTGGAAACTCAAAGATTAGAAACACAGTTGGAAAGTCAAGGTAATAAATTATTCTTGGATGAAGATGACGATGATCTTTTATTTGAGGATGAAGATTTATTTGAAGATCCTTTGAGCAATAATCCATTGGATAACATTAATATTTTTGGTATTGTTAAGGATTCTTTGGCTCATTTACAAAAAAATGAGAGCCCAAAATACCAAGCATTAATCCAACATTTAAGTCCACAACAATTACAAATTTTGGAGTCTATTTAGTTAGTTAATATCATATAATATAATAATTCATAGATTGTGTAAGGCTTTAATATTAAGAAACTGGGACAAGCAATCACGTGGTGTAACATGTTTGGTCGAAAATACTGAGACGTCTTTTAGCTATTGGAAAGTTTTCAAAATTGTTTAAAGATCAATTCAATATTAAATTGCAAATGAGGCGATAAATATATAATTTTTATTGGAATTTCGGCTTTTCCTTAGTTCGTTAATCTCATGGGGTATTAAAAAATTCATGCATGCCGGAGATGGAAAAAATTTTTTTTTTTTGTCAGACTTCCTGTAAAACTAATGAACTAAGATGGGTGGATTTAGCCTGGATGGAAGTCATTATTGTCATTTTAAGAATTTAAAATTTAGATGTGAGGTGTATATTTACAGTTTGAGTGAAGGAGATGATGAATATTTGAAATTGAAACCTGTAAAGACCATAGATTTGAGAGATGAAAGTGTGAAGTTGGTAAAATTTGTGGATATATCCACGAAGAAAAAGAGAAAGAGAGGAGGAGATAGCGAGGCTATCAAAAGATATTTGTTGGTACTAACCAATAAGAGAGTCATAGTGTACAGCCCACAAGGTGAGGCCGTCAATTCGATCAATGTCAGTTCAAATGTTAAAAATGTTTATGTTATGGAGGAGAATCTTATGGTTGAGAATAATAGAGGAGCTGTTCAGGGCTACGACTTATTCAACGGAACAAAAGTAGATGTTGATCAGAAGGGGTTGGGCTTCCATGGCATGACTTTGACTATAGGGAAGGACAAGAAATTTGAGTTTGAGAAGACTATTACACATGTTACACCATCATCGCACAATGATGACTTGGTGTATGTGAATTTGGACTCGTCTAATAGTGTGTTTGTGTACTCAATTAGTCGAAATGAGGTGGTTAACAAATTGAACAGCCACACTTTGGTGAGCAATATTATTGTATTCATGTTGAAGACCTCTGAATATATTGCCTGTGTCAATGAAGAAGGGTTGGATATATTCAAGGGTATTTTTAGAAAGAATGCTTTCAACTCCAATCCGTCAATTTCGTTGAAAATGAATGGGCGTGTGACTGATATGATGGTAGTGTATCCAAACTTGATACTAGCTATTGAGACCAGTACTTTAGTGCAGTTGGATCTTGAGAAATTTACAAAGAAGAAGCAAAAAGTGTTTAATTTGGAATTTGCAATTGAGAGAAAAGAAGTTGAAGTGAGGGAACCAGAAGTTATGGACGTGGATATCGCTGAGGCGTCCAATGGGAACATTATTGTGGACCAGGAAGTATCGGAAACATTTGATGAGTTTGTTTATATAAAGAACGACAACAATAAATTAATTGAGTTTGCATTGGCGACTAATCACAATGATGCTCTTATCAAAACAATTTTGAAGAACAGTTCTAATGGGGAGATTGAGCGGGTATTGTTTGTATTAATCAAGAAATATATCAAGGATTCGAATGAGCTTGAGTATGTGAAGCTCAATAATTGGTTCAAGTTGATATTATTATTTACTGGAGGATACATATCACAGAATGCATCACCAAAGAAGCTCAAGGCATTGAAACAATTGAAGCAAAAGATCCACCAAGATGCTGAATATCTCAATGTCTTACTCAACCTAAAAGGGAAGTTGTCTTTACTTCAAAGCCAGAATGAATTAAGACAAGTGGTTGACTTTAATGACCCTCAAAAAGTTGGCAAGGAAGGGGTACAGATAATCGAAAAGGATGAATTGACCTACGAGAACGGTGAGAATGATAACAGTGAAGAAGAAGACGAAGAAGATGGGAACGACGAAGAAGATGATGACGATGACGAGTAACATAATAAATAGCCGCTGTGCATTATATATTACCTTGATACTCTGCATATTCAGTATGTAAATCGATATCTGTTTGATCCCATGGGTATGCAATCCAAGCGTCCCTGACAGTCTTGGCAGCAATGTACCTGCCGCTGTTAATCAACTCATCTGGCAACTGTGCCTTTTTTGGTTTGTCCTTGTTGTGTAAGACAAATATAGAAAAGATGGACAGCTCATCTTGCCTGTCTAACTTGTCCTGTTGTAACTTAATGTCTTTGGTCAATTCTGACAAGGCATAGTGGAGAGTGGTTCTCGTATCATCAACCTCATCGACAATGAGAATGTTTTTACCAATTAGACTGTCAAAGTGTTGGGATAAAGTAGTATAATCTAACCACTGGGTTCTAACGACTTCTTTTCCAATTTTGTCTACATCACCCATGGACTCATACAATGACAATCCAATTGCCTGGATTGGGATATTCTTCCCGTTTGGTTCCCTGAGAAACGATCGCAATATTCTCGCAGGTATAAACCCGCCTCCCCCAATCGCGATGATAATATCAGGGGTCAAATTTTTTCTCTTGATTTCCTCAGCAGCTTCCTGGCATAATTTATGGATATTATTGTAAGATATGTACAATTTCTTGTCAGGTGGGGCTAACATGGTGGCGCCATAAAATTTTTCTACAATGTATATACCCCCATGGTGACACCCTACCTTGCCAAAAAGTGTTGTAGCGTGTAACCTTTTACCATGCCATGTACAATGTACTTGCGAATATCTAACAGTCTACAGAGCGATATAGATCTTCTTAAATATTTGTATGAAGTAGTCACCAGAGAAGTATTCTACTTAAATATCATCAATATTGGTCAGTCTGAGGTCGCTGCAGGCTTGGATGTGAAGTTGAAATCGGACAGCATCATGAAGTTAGGCTTGAGCTTGGGCATGATTCTGACACAGTCAATATCCAATCCGCGAATTAATATTTATATTCAAAGACTCATAAAGGCGTTTAATGATGATGACAATAAGGAGATTGCTATACTCAAGGCCAAAAGGGCCAGTGACAATAAGCCCAAGGTCTCCAGATCTGTTAGTGACTTTGAGCGTATTGTCAAGAGGGATTATCCTGAACGGTCCAGGACCACGAATTCCCCGGAGCTCAATATTAACCTACAGCTAAACAATTTGCAAATGTTCCAGAATCTAACCAAGATATTGATAAAGATATTGAAAAAGATTAATGACCACGTTTTAATGCACAGACAGCTCATTTCTATGATGGCTCTCAAAGGCCACCTGACCCAAACAACAAATACCAAATTTACCAGCAGCGGCAGTATGCAATCATTAAACAGTTCATTCAATAGTAATGACTCCATTCCATATGCCGGAAACCTTGCGTCGTCCAATGCTAAGCCCCTGTCTGTGACTACCCAACTGACAGAGCTATCCGACTTTGATATAACCCAGTTTGGCATAGATGCGAATACACTCGAGTTGGTGGAGTTGATTGGTAGAAAATTACGGTCAGTGTTTCTCCAGCCAGTCTTGGAAGTGGTGGACCAACTTGGCGAAGTGGCAATTAACGATGAAATGCTTCGCGTCATCAATGTCTTGCAGTAGTAGCAAGGAAATGACAGTTTGCTCTATTGTGCATTATTTGTTAACTAGCATCTTCTATACATTAGCTCTTTGTTTTGATTTTAGTTTTACTTTTGCTTAACCTTTTATATTTACTATTTACAGAAATGCGTACGTACATGTTTAGTCCCATATCTTTCTGGCAATCGATCTCCAAACTGCTGTTAGTAACATGAAATAATAGATACCTGTTTATACTCACATATATTCGCCACTCGCCTACCTAGCATTCGGCCAACCAACGGTATGATCACAAAGTTTAGGAGCCCCATTAGCTGATTCATGCTTTCCTCCCATTGTAGCTGGCTATCGTCATCGTCATCCTCTTCAATTATATCGTTATGCCCATGAATCACACTTGACAGTATCGAATTTGTTTCCTGGTGGTGTTCGTCCGATGACACCGAATCGGGCAGCGGTATATTGTTTTTTGGGAGTATGTCCGCCATCAATCACCTTGTAAATGTTTGGATAGAATGGATCAACTAGTATGCACGTGCAAAATGGTATAGTGATAAATCGCTGGAGAAAATAAATTATCCTACAGTCTGTAATTGTGCATGCAGCGATTTTATTCGAAAATGTCACTTTTGAGCCCAGTAGTCAAGTTTAATATAACTCCTAAAATCAGTCTTACAGAAAACGAGGTTAAAATCACTTCTTTGTTGAATGAGTTTTGCAGCTACTACAACCGTGACTCAAAAGATCCCATTACTCTTAGAATAACTGGAGGCTGGGTCAGAGATAAACTATTGGGTAATCAATCGCATGATATTGATATTGCCATCAATAGTATAACCGGCGAACAGTTTGCTTCGGAGCTCAACGAGTATTTATCCAAATTTCATACGGATATCACAAAAGGATCTGTTCATAAAATTGACAAAAACCCAGAGAAATCAAAGCACTTGGAAACAGTGACCACAAAACTTTTTGGCCAGGCTATTGATATTGTTAATCTTAGAAATGAGCAGTACACAAACTCAGAATCCCGAATTCCTACAGTTGTTGAATTCGGTACGCCTGCGCAAGATGCCCTAAGACGTGATGCCACTTTGAATGCTTTGTTCTACAACTTATCAACAAATCAAATTGAGGACTTTACCAATCGTGGCCTAAATGACTTGCAGGCGGGTGTTTTAAAAACTCCATTGGACCCAGAAAACACATTTCACGATGACCCTCTTAGGGCACTTCGGTTGATTCGTTTTGCCTCACAATTTGGGTTTAAGATTGATCACGAAGTATTAAGCGCCATTAAGCTGGAGCAGACTAAGAAGTACTTGTCTCTGAAAGTTTCAAAGGAAAGAGTAGGCATTGAAGTAGGTAAGATGCTCGAATCAAAGTTTCCGTTAGTTGCACTTGATTTGATTGATCGATTGGATCTATTTAATATAATTTTTGAAGTCAGCACAACCCACCTATCGGAAGATATCAAACTTCTCGACCTGATCTACCATGATCTCAAGTCTAAGGATCGTAACAGGTTAGAAAATGAACTTTTCCAGTTACTTGATGCATCTGGAAATGACATATTATACCAGCGACTCTTCTACTTGACTTTTGCGTTCAATAAAGTAAAAACAGGAGAGATAAAGGTAGGGAAAAAATACCAGCAAATCATAGATTATATTATCAAAGATTTATTGAGATTTAACAAGACTGAAGCTGATCTTGTTAGTAAAGTCTTGGTGAACTATCCTTCTAACAGCGAAGCTTTCTTTAATCCGAGCGTGCTTGAGAAGAACTCCATAATAGCAATTATTATTCGACAAGTCAAGTCGGAGTACTATTGGAAATTAACATTGATCTTAAATTACATTCACAACTATGGATCCCCTAAACAACAAGTAAGCTGTGCTGTTTACGATCATATAGTGGATCAGCACTTGGGAAGAGTGTTTGAGGAGAAGTTGATACTTGACGGAAAGGAATTGGGCAAAATTCTCAAAAAGAAACCTGGACCGTGGTTTAGCAAAGTTAATGAAATAATTTTTGCTTGGCAACACGATAACTGCATTGAAGATATTAAGAAAAAGAAGCTGGCATGCGAAGAATTTATCCAAACAGATGAAGTAGTACGTGAAATAATTAATAATTAGTTGCTTCCTACATTGTGTAAAATGAACACCTCGCATATAACATTCAACATATATATATATCCTATAATTTGGAGTGGAATGGACACTTTGGTGTGTCACCACCCTTGTTAAAGAGCTCACCCTGCTTGCTTCTAGGATCCAACTCGTAGATTTTTTCTTTGATATCCTTTCCTAATTGAGGGTGAACATTGGTGAACATATCAATGACTCTGTCTTGAATGTCTCTCTTAGCACCAGACGCATGACCAGCAACATTGTTGGCCAATGCCTTTTGTTGGCCAGGCTGCTTGGACAATACCTTTTCATACAAAGTTCTGGCTTGGGCAAAGTCAATGTCGCCAACAACCTTCCAATGTCTAGCAAATGCAGGTCCCTCCCAGACCTCTTGGTGCTCTTGCAATTTCACGTCCTTCAAGTTAATTGGCACATTTGTAGCCAAGTAATTAGGAGCGCTGCCCAAGTTACCATTGACATTCATAGCTCCGTCTCTGATTTGCGGAGCAAAGGTCTTGGTAGCGAATGGGCAGTTGACTGGAATTTGAGCATAATTGACTCCTAATCTGTGACGGTGGGTGTCTGGGTAAGAGAATAATCTTGATTGCAAGACTGGGTCAGCAGAAGGTTCAATCCCTGGAACAGTGTGAGATGGAGAGAAAGCAGCCTGCTCAACTTCAGCAAAGTAGTTCTTTGGGTTTTCATTCAACACAAACTTACCAAATCTTCTCAATGGGAATTGAGATTGAGGCCAAACTTTGGTCAAATCAAAAACAGAGAATGGCAATTTCTTTGCCTCCTCTTGGGTCATGGTTTGGATGTAGACAGTCCATGATGGATAGTTGCCGTTCTTAATAGCTTCGAACAAGTCTTGTGTAGCAAAATCTGGGTTTGAGCTATCTTTGCTAGCTGCTTCTGCAGCAGTAAAGTTTTTGATACCTTGATCAATCTTGAAGTGGTATTGAACGTATCTCCATTCGCCCTTGGAATTGGTCCATTTGTAGGTATGACCGGAGTAACCGTTCATGTGTCTGTAACCATAAGGAGTGCCTCTGTCTGAGAAGAGAACACAGACTTGATGAATTGCTTCTTGGTTAGTGGTCAAATAGTCCCAAAACATGTCTGGGTCTTTCAAATTGGTCTCTGGGTTTCTCTTTTGGGTGTGAATAAAGTGCGGAAACTTTGATGGGTCTCTGAGGAAGAACACAGGAGTGTTGTTCATGACCAAGTCAAAGTTTCCCTCTTCTGTGTAAAACTTGACAGCAAAACCTCTAGGATCTCTTGCGGAATCAGAGGAGCCCTTTTCGCCACCAACAGTGCTGAAACGAGTAAAAGTCTTGGTCTTCTTGCCAACCTTGTTCAAGAAATCAGCAGACACCAAGTCAGTGACATCGTCAGTGACTTCGAAATAACCATATGCACCAGCGCCCTTGGCGTGCACAACTCGCTCTGGAATTCTTTCTCTGTCGAAATGGGCCAAGGAGTCAATCAAGGAGAAGTCTTGAAGCAACAAAGGGCCTTCCTTGCCCACCCTTTGTGTAGCAAATGGCTCAGCAATAGGAGCGCCTTGAGAGGTACTAAATGTAGGTTTTTCTGGCATGATTGTGTAGAAACAATAAGGTTAAAGTATTTGACAGAATTGTAAATATTCTGGTGCGGATCCGCTTACTTATATAGTTCTGGAGCCTTGTATGCGTCTCCGTGTGGAGTAAAAGCAGGGCTTCTATGACATTCGACATGTGAAAGCTACAAACGACTGTCATATCTAGCTGTAATTTCCAATTGCTTGGTGATATCAACCGGGCCCCTACAATTTATTCGGACCATTCTCGCATTGTAAATTAATAACCGTGATATTTCAAAGCCCGGTCTAGATCCCCTTTGCTTACCAAGGGATGAAATGTGATTGGCCGAATACGGACAGGAAGAGTGATTGTACCCGAGCAATCAAGAATCGCCATGAACCACCACGCTGGTACCAACGTATCTAGGCGTGAAACCTTAAGTTTGGTTTGTCGGTGCTTCACTATGTGACGGGTTGCATAAATATAATCTCAGTAGTAGAACTTTCCATTGTAACATCACGGTGGTTAATAATATGGCTTTGGGGCCAAAGTTCTATATCATTTCAAGTAATATAACTATGAGTATCATGGCAGACTATTTAGATATTTAATTATTTAACGAAGCTTATAATTCGCCTTCACATGACTTTGAATTGTGGCACGTGATTGTTGCTCAAAATATGTTTGTTTATCTCTTCAATCAAGGCAACTGAGGGAATGAAAAAGACCGGATCATTACCAAATGACTATATCCCTCCTTCATCGTCAGCAGCTTTTAGAAAACTCTTGTCACGGCTTCCTATAAACAGTATAAATAACTTGGCGTACTTGTGGTGTAGGCTTACTACCACACAGCCAGACTTAAAGTCTTCTGAAGAATATAGACAAAGCAGACTTGTGAGGCAGGAATTGATTAAGAATGCGCTAGAATTTTTTCGGAAAAATATCAAGGACAACAGGTATTCCAAAAAGCAGTTGATTGATAAGGTGTTGGTGGAGTTTTGGCACAAAGGCTTGAATCTCCAACAGATATCGCAGCTTGATTGTCAACTATTGATTGATAAACCGACGTTTCATTTGTGGAGTAAATCAACACTTGTTAATAATAGAAATGAACCGGTGGAGATTAAAATTCATGAGGAAAGTTATGCGAAATTCGTTCGGATTCTCGCTACACGATTGAACGCGTTATACCTCAACCACATGTATCTCTGTCATCACCCTCAGTATCCTCTTACAATAATCAGAGTTCAACTATTTGATATTGTTAAAACCAATACAGTCTCACGAAAGCCTTTATTCATTGGACTACCATCATCGTCCACTGCAATTATTCATTCCGCATACAATGATAGTGATATTGCAGCCAAGTTGGTTATGCAATGTCTACAGGAATGCTTGTCCAGTGGTAGTAGTCAAGTTCAAATTGTCAAGACAAAGGAAGAAATACGCAACTTTGACTCGATATTTTTACTAGGCGCATCATCGAGATTTAGTTCCTGTTTAGGAGGCTGGACCTGCTATGCAGATAATACTGTTGACACTACTCCCTTTGAGGACCCCAACGAGAATAACAACTACACGGATAGTGAGGATGATTTGGAAATCATTGACAACCAGGAGACGATAGATGCGATTAAAAGAAAGAGTTTGGCCAATTTACGCTTCAAGGGAACAAAACGGGGAAGATTGAAGTCGAAAGAATTGTATGAAACAAATGGACAAAGGAAGAGATTGAAGACCCAAAATAAAGCCCGCAGCGATAGTCTCACTGCATCTATTATACCCATGCAGAATGTGGAATTTCTTGTTAAGCATACTAGGCAGCCCACGTTTAAAGTCAGGTTTCAAGGTAGCGATGTTTATGGAGGGCTTCATCAGTTGGCTATTGATGGGGTAATAGATCCGAAAAAGATGCCTAATTGGTTGACTGGAGAAGTGCCGTCAGGCACTATTAAAGACAATAAATTCCAAAGGAAGACCGAAGTGGATCATTTTGGAATTTTTTAATGAATTTTGATAGGCCTTTAGTTTAGTACAGCAAACTGGATATACACGACTGTTTACAAAGGAAATGTACCGACATACCTTGAACAACAAAGCTATATATGTAAGCACAGTGCAACTTATCTATATGTCACCAATAGGAATATTAATTTAGTATTGATCTTTAGTAGAAGCAATGATTTCCTCCACGCTATCAGGGTTGGCCAAAGTGGAAATGTCTCCTATTTGATCAGCTTCATTACTAACAATCTTTCTCAAGATCCGTCTCATGATCTTGCCAGATCTTGTCTTTGGCAAGTCCTTGACAATAATGACGGACTTTGGTGCAGCAAAAGGACCAATCTCGCTTCTGACTTTCATTCTCAAGTCAGTTCTCAAGGCCAACTCTTTGCTCTTTACATCAACGTCACTCTCGGACAAAATGCCGTCCTTCAAAGCAACATAAGCCACAATGGCTTGACCTGTAAGGTCGTCGTGAATACCAACGACAGCACCCTCAGCAACACCAGTGTGCTCGATCAAAGAGGCCTCGATTTCTGAGGTAGACAATCTGTGGCCACTCACGTTCACCACGTCGTCAACTCTGCCTCTAATCCAGTAGTATCCGTCGTGGTCTCTTCCAGCACCGTCACCTGTGAAGTAGTAGCCTGGGTAAGGCTTAAGATATGTGTCAATGTACCGGTTGTGGTTCTTGTAGACCGATCTGGCCATTGAAGGCCATGGCTTTTTGATGGCCAAGACCCCGGCAACGTCATTGTCAGTCAACTCTTTTCCACTGACTGGGTCGATGATAACAGCCTCAATGCCAAAGAAAGGCACAGTGGCAGAACCTGGCTTGGTTGGAATGACACCAGCCAAAGGAGCAATCAAATGGGAGCCGGACTCTGTTTGCCAGTAAGTGTCGGAAATGTGGCATCTGCCATTGCCGATCTTCTCGTCATACCAGTGCCAGAGTTCTGGGGCAATAGGCTCACCAACCGAGCCCAAGGTACGGAGCGAGGAGATGTCGTACTTGGCGATTTCTTCTTCACCCTTCTTCTTGATCAATCTCAATGCAGTTGGAGCAACGTAGAAATGGGTGGCTCTATACTTTTCCACAATTCTCCAGTATCTTCCGATATCTGGGTACACTGGAGTACTCTCGAAGATAATGGAGGTCGTTCCGAGCAACAATGGGCCGTAAAGCGCATAGGTGTGACCGGTGATCCAACCAACATCTCCGGCAGTGAACAAAACATCCTCTGGGTGCACGTCGAAGATGTACTTGGTGGACAAGGCAGCACCAAGCAAATAACCAGCGGTAGAATGGACGACTCCCTTTGGAGATCCAGTCGAGCCGGAGGTGTATAACAAGAACAACGGATCCTCTGAGTTAACAGAGGCGTGTGGAAGGTAGCCTGGGAACTTCTCCACTTCCTCATGCCACCAAAAGTCTCTTCCCTTTTTGAAGTCAACTTCGTTGCTGGTTCTTTGATAGACCAAGACCTTCTCGACAACGTCGCCGCATTCAGCCAAACCTTCGTCGACGATTTTCTTGGTGTGCACCAATTTTCCGCCACGCTTACCTTGGTTGCAAGTGATCACCACCTTGGAGTTTGCGTCCACGACTCTGTCTCTGACGGATCCGGCACTGAACCCGGCAAAGATGACAGAGTGAACTGCTCCAATTCTAGCAACGGCAAGCATAGAGATGATGGCCGCAGGAATCATAGGAAGGTAGATGGCCACAGTGTCGCCTTTCTTGACACCCCACGATTGGAGCACGGCAGCAACCTTTGACACTTCGATCAACAACTGGCCAAAAGTTATGGTCTCGCTATCCTCTTCGTCGTCTGCCTCGTATATCAACGCGACCTTGTCTGGGTTCTCGAATGCGTGACGGTCAACACAGTTGTAGGCAGCGTTGAGTTCACCATTTAAGAACCACGAAGCATTGGCATCCTTGAAAGAACCATGCTTGACCTTGCTGTATGGCTTGTCCCATGACAATAACTCGGTAGCCTTGTCGCCAAAAAACTTCTCAGGCTCGTTGATGGATTGCTCATACAATTGTTGGTACTTTTCAACAGACTCAATATATGGTCTGTTTTGCGGACGGTTCTCGTAAAAGACACTTGGTGTGGTTCTGGCAGTTACTGCGTTTGCCTCATGTACGACGTCGTGGCTGGCCATTGTTAACAGAGAAGTTGTTGAGTGTGTTCTCAAGGTGAAAAATGGAGGTCTCGTACAGATATATGGATGGCACTTTGTTGGGTCACGCTCCACGAAAAATTAGGTTGAGCCCTCCTTTGCCCCCACATAGGGTAATGCTGACACAGCCGGCTTTACGTTGATCGACAGCAAATCCAACTGCTATTCCATCATCATCTTTATAATACCCTCTTGTATTGCTGCTGTCATTCTCCTTACCACTGTATATATTCTTTGTTGAGTACCCTGTATATACCAAACGCATGGCTGTACATACGGATATACCAGTACACCGGCTCTATTATTACTATTTTCAAACTGGTGGAAATTCCAACATCAATGCTAAGGCGGTACTTCTCCTGCTCAAGAGAGCTCTTGAATACCAATCATCAGTATTCAAAGACTTTAGCATTACCTGTCACTACATTTCCCAGTCGGTCGTCAGCAGCACTCAATGAATCTTACTTGAAAATCAGCACTGACGTATTGTACCAGCACCAAACTACTCTTCCCTCTGGTAACTTCAAAAATAATCATTTATTCATCTTGCATGACGGACCACCTTATGCCAATGGTGACTTGCACTTGGGCCATTCCATAAATAAGGTTTTGAAAGATATCATCAACAGAAGTAAGCTCTTGAACAATCAGTACCAAGTGAAGTACATCCCGGGATTCGACTGTCATGGCCTTCCAATTGAGCTAAAGGCACTAAATACCATAAAAAAGGACGATCTCACCACCGAATTATCTGCTATTGAAGTTCGAAAAGCCGCAAGAAACCATGCCTTGCTGACTATTGAAAATCAGACCAAGTCGTTTAAACTGTTTGGCGTCATGGGTGAATGGGAGAGCCCATACCGGACCCTAGACAGGCTGTATGAAATCAATCAGCTAAACTTATTTAAGGAAATGTACAAAAATCGTCTTATAAAACGTCAAAAAAGACCCGTTTACTGGGGTTGTGAAACTGGCACTGCCTTGGCTGAGGGCGAATTGGAATATAATGAGAAACATAAATCAGTGGCTGCCTTTATAAAATTTCCTATTGTCGACGATTTAAAATTAAGACAACGAGAGAAATTACACAATAAGCCTGTTGCTTGTCTAATCTGGACTTCTACTCCGTGGACTATTGCTGCAAACAGAGCAATATGTATCAACCACGAGTTTGAATATACCCTACTTGAAACTGACAAGGAGTATCTCATTTGTCAGACTGACTTGGCCAAGAATTTTATTGACGAAACTACTAAATCTACCGGAATAGTTTTTCCGGGAAAAGACTTACTTGGTCTCTTCTACACTAACCCAGTAATTCAAGGTTCGTCGTTCCCAATACTACATGCTGATCACGTCACCAACATAACTGGTACGGGACTTGTCCATACCGCCCCGGGACACGGTCAAGAAGATTATTTGGTGGGCCTCTCGAACGGAATAGAAATATATTCTCCAGTGGATAACAAGGGTAGATACACTCTGGAAGTTGCCCCAGAATTTGCATCTCTTGTTGGACTAAAGGTACTTCATGAGGGAACCAAGACCATGTTGAAGTTACTCAAGGAGAATGATATGATTTTTAAAATTAATTATAACTTGATTCATTCTTATCCATATGACTGGCGTTCGAAAAAGCCTATTATCATTAGATCCACGCCTCAATGGTTCACAGACTTGTCTACAGTCAAGTCTCGTGCGCTACAGTCATTGGAGGACGTCAAGTTTCACCCTGAAAAAGGGCGCAACCGTCTTTCCAGTTTCATCAAGAATAGAAATGAGTGGTGTATTTCTAGACAGAGATACTGGGGTGTTCCTATTCCTGTCTTTTATCATAAAGTCACTGGCGAACCTCTTGTGAATGAAGAATTAATTAGTCTGATCATCGATAAAATCGCCCAGTTAGGAAGTGATGCCTGGTTTGAGCCGGAGGATTCTATAGAACGATGGCTTCCGAGTGACCATAATGTAGATCCAAAGGATTATCGCAAAGGGAAAGATACAATGGATGTATGGTTTGATAGTGGCTCCAGTTGGACATTTATAAGGGACTTATTAGAGAAGAAAGCAATAACCGACAGAAAATTTTTGGCAGACGTTTATTTGGAGGGCTCAGACCAACATAGAGGATGGTTTCAGTCCTCCTTGTTGACAAAAATTGCCATCGGAGACTTGAGTGCGCCATTTTCAACCGTAGTCACACACGGCTTCACGCTCGATGGAAAAGGTCTGAAAATGTCCAAATCTATTGGAAATACTGTTGATCCCCAAGATGTAATTCTTGGTAAGAAAGGCATTCCAAAGCTTGGTGTTGACGGGCTAAGATTGTGGATTGCCTCAGCAGAATATACTAGTGACTTGACCATGAGTAATGTCATTTTGAGACATGTGTCGGATAACTTGAAGAAAATAAGAGTTACCTTCAGATTTATTTTGGGTAACTTGGGTGACTATCAGTATAGAGAGTCGCAGTTATCATTGTTGGATAAGTATGTCTTGACTAAACTAAATAAATTGGTGGCCACTTGTGACAAGCACTATAATGAGTTTCAATTCAACAGAGTAATTCAAGATCTAAATTACTTTATCAATGTTGAACTTTCTGCAATTTATTTTAATGTGATCAAGGATAAGCTATACGCTGATAATGCAAACTGTGATTCTATCAAATTTGTTCTCAGCCAGATTTTATTTGCCCAATTGCATATTTTGTCTCCTGTCCTTCCCGTGATCACACAGGAAGTTTGGGAACATTTACCAAAGTCTCTTAAGTCAGATGCAACTAATCCATTAATTCATAACTATGTCTTTGACTCAACCAACGACCAAGAGGTTATTGAACTTTTTGAAAAGAAGATATGGGTATTGAGAGACGAGGCGTTGAAAATTATTGAGATAGGCAGAAAAGATGACAAATCTATTCGCAATTCGTTAGAAGTTGACTTGGTTATTCAATCAATGACAAAGTTTTCGGCTTTTATCAAGGAGAAATTTCCGGATATTCAAGAATTGGCGGACATTTTGCTTGTATCACATGTTAAATTTGCTGATGCTGCGGATATTAGTGAATGCCGATATCAAAAGGATATTACTATTGACGAAGAAAACTTTAAAGTATCCATAGTGAATTCCGAGCAATTTAAATGCCCTCGATGTTGGAAGTATACTGCACCAGTGCAAGAGGATTTGTGTGTACGATGTGAAGGAGTATTACAAAAATGTAAATAGACATGAATAAAAACTATGTATAATATAGAAGAAATAATGTAGAAGAAATAATGTAAAAGTATTATAAAACGGAGTACGGTAAATTTGTAGTGGTATTTTTGAAATAGCCTTAAATTAGCAATGTCATGACTATAATCTATTTTTCTGCTATTCAAAAACAAGTATCAATTTTTTGTAACAGATTTTAACTTATAATAATAATAATATTTTTTCAAGGCTATAGCTATACTAGGCTCCTAGAGGAGTTCGATACCTCGCCGTCTAAGATTAAGAACGATGCTGCTATGTGTCGTCAAAAGAAAACTCTGCAACAGAGATAAAAATCTTTCGACTAGAACTAGTGAACATGTAAAGTAATGGGCATTGGAGGGGTAGTGAGATTTCCCTAGGTTGTAGGTGACTTGGGCCACTCCCCAGGATACTAGCACAGTAGCCCTCCTAACGTGATTTTAACTTACAGTGGCTATTTTAATCTATTGCGTTACTGGTTAGTATTAAAATACAACACAATATAAAGTATTTGAACCTTGTCAATTTCCCTTAATTACTGAAACTTGCATTTTTGATAAAAAGGCCTTGGGATAACCTGGTGACAGCACCATTTTTACGTTGCAAGTCAATGCTTCAAGCTGATATTACAGAATGTTAAAGAATATTTATTTCCACCATAATAACTTCGTAGGCACAACTGTAGTTTCACTACAATTTCTCTGCCTTGAACTGATCCTCAGTCACACCCTTGCCCATGGCAGCGGTAGAACTGACACCGCCTGTTGTCATTTTCAAGATATTGTCAATCATCTCAGCACCGGACCATTTCTGGTGCTTCACGACCTCAACTCCCCCTTCGATTTCTTTAGTCTGAATATTCTGGCCATATGCCTTCATACCAAACTTGGCAAAGTCTCTAGCAAAGTTATCTACTGCCAATGCAGTGGTGTGCAAACCGGCCAAGGTGATGAATTGCCAGACATAGCCCAACTGGCCCAATCTCTTGATGTAAGTCTCTTGTTCAGCTGGAGACATTGCCAAGTTCCAGTTGAAGGATGGTGACAAGTTGTAGGATAACCATTGATCTGGGTAAGCGGCCTTGATACCTTGGGCGAATTCCTTGGCTTGCTCATAGTCTGGGCGGGCGGATTCCATCCAGATCAAGTCGGCGTAAGGCGCATATGCTCTTCCTCTGTTGACGGCACACTGGGTTCCTCCTCTTATTCTGTAGTAGCCCTCTCTTACTCTTGGAGCCTCCCAGTTGAAGTAGAAGTCTTTGCCGGTCAACTCCTTGGCCAACCGTCTGGCCTCCTTGTTGGATGTGCCGGACAATGGATTGACGGCTTTCTTGAACTTTGCAATGAGGGCCTGTTTATTTGGGTACGATCCGTTGTTGATTGCCTCGATGACGACCTCGTCAAACAACTTCAACCCGGCTTTTGAGAGCCAGTTGCTTTCGACGTCACTGAGCTGCGCACCACTAAGACCCTTACCCTCGGCCTCGATCAAGGCGGAGTTCAAGTCTGGGATATCTGGGTTGGTGGAGCCCAAGATGTAGTAGTGGTCGCGAGGGTCGATGGTGGAAGTAAGCAAAGTGGCTGCCTCAGAGTCGGTTCTGGCGACACAGAGCAAGTCAGAGCCGCTGATATCAGCCGAGGCTCGGATGGCGACCAATCTGTTGATGTGTTCCTGGATAGGCACAAGGACCTTCCCGGCCATGTGGCCGCACTTTTTGGTGCCTGGAGCCTGGTCCTCGACATGGACACCAGCCGCACCACGCTCGATGAACATCTTGACCAACTTGATGATGGCAGTGGTACCTCCATGGCCGGTGTCGGCGTCGGCGATGATTGGACGGAGGAAGTCTGTGTAAGGAGTCTGGGCTCTCTGCTGCTTAGTCAAGCGCAGTCTCTCCTCGTGCTGCTTTCTGTCATGGAACAATTGCGCAAAGAACAAGTGCTCGACCTTGTTTGGAACCGTGTCCATAGGGTAGTCGGCCAAGTCTGGGCCCGGCTCATTGGAGGTGGAGGCGGTAGAAGAACACTGCCATCCAGAGACATACACTGTGTCCAAGTACTTGGCCATCTGGGAGACCTGGACAGGGTCCAAGGCACCAAAGGTCACTGAGGAAGTGCGGTTGGCGTCGTGGTCTTCCAAGAGCTTGAACAACTTCTGAGCCTGCTTGGAGGAAGGATACTCGATCTTCAAAGTTCCTCGCTTCTGAGCAATCTCTTCCGCGGTATAAATTCTCTTGGTCTTTCTCCATCTAGGTTGCAGCCACCATCTTTGGATGTCAGCGACTTCCTGGTGAAAAGCGGCATCTTCGGCGTCAAGGTCAATTGTAGTGTAAGGCATGGTTAATTTGTATAATGAACAAGTACACAGAATTATTGCGGTTTATATACACCTAGCCGCTCCCGGGGATTTCTGCCATTACAATACGCCTGGAAAAAACGCACATGCGGAAGTGCACCCGAAACGGGAAAGTAATCTGGGGATGCGGACCTCGGGACAATGGGAATCCAATTTAGAAAGTGTATGAGCGAATTACCCGGAATCCATTCCGAGTGAATGGTTGGCACTGTCGCACGGTGCAGTGGAACTTTCGATAGCCCGAGCCTGCTTATGTAATTTAGCGTTTTTTTAACCATGCTAAAATGCAGCCTTTGGACCTTGACAGCCGCCGGGATCGGACCTGGTCGTGAACCACATCCTCGCTTGACTGCTTGATCACGTGTGCGACGATTGGAAAAGTAGCAACAAAGGTCAAGGTGACTACAGCCATGTCTGAAACCACTCCCTTGTTGGTTACTGATTCTAGCAAAAATATAAAAGTGCCACCTTTGCAGGGCTCCGCCAGTGCGGGTATCAAAATTGTACCGCAAAGAACCTCCAAGACCACCCAAAAGTTGAAGCTTTTGCCAGATGAACCGGCATTGGATGACGATGAGGAAAGCGGCAGAGACGTGTACTCGCAGGTGACCCGAATCAAGGAGACGTCTGCTAGAAAAGATGCTGAGCGATTGGGTAAAGCCCAGCGGGAGTTTTTGCCCAGGGTCACGGGATATTGCACTGCCTCTAGTTATAAAATGAGAGACTTGGTTAAATGGTTGAATGACATTCGAAAAAAGAACAAGACATGGCCAAAGTTGATAGACGAGTGTTTGTACACGCCATTTACATTCCAAGCAAGACCTGGCTCGCAGGAAAACTGCGATGATTTGATCAGATTGGACGAAGAGGGCGGAGAAATTAACGTGGCTCCTACCAAGAAGGACTTGTTTATCTTTGATTACGGGGTCATTGTATTTTGGGGCTTCACAAAGGAGGAAGAGGGACGTTTTTTGGCACTTTTGGAAAAGTTTGAAAACGAAAAGTTGGCAGACGAGGACGTGCAGATTGAAGAATTCAACTACTACGTCACCAAGTCATACCAGCCGAGAATATACAACGATTTTATCACGCTCCGCGATGGTGATAACTATATGTTGAAGCTATCCATTTCACATGCCATTGCACAGTCAGTCAAGATATCATTGTTTGAGGAGTTGGTGGATAACACCATTGAAGATACACAGGGAATCCCACAGCAGATTGCGCTGCTTGGGAAAGTTTTGATGAAGAGGGCAGACATTATGAAAAGCATTGGGGAGCTTTTTATATTGCGTATTAATATCAATTTGCACGGGTCAGTTTTGGATTCGCCCGAGCTCATGTGGGCCGAGCCACACTTGGAGCCAATTTACCAGGCGTCAAGAGGCTACTTGGAGATAAATCAGCGAGTCGAGTTATTGAACCAGCGCTTGGAGGTCATAAACGATCTTCTACAAATGCTCAAGGAGCAATTGGGGCACCTGCACGAGGAGTATTTAGAGGTGATTGTGATTGTATTGATTGCAGTGGAGGTGTTGGTATCAGTGATAAATATCATAGTGGATGTCGCTACCGATAGTTAAATATAATATATATTAGAATTTTATTTCATGGCCTTCAACTTTTGCTCCACGACCTTGATTTTGTCTTCCGCAGTTTGGTGCTTGTCGGTTCTAGTGCCCACTCTAATGTCACTTTGGACCCTCAATACGCCATCGTTATGAAGCAATTGATGCATCTCACCAATAAGCGTCATAACCTCGTCCCATGGGCCTTCTATTGCGGTTAGTAACTCTTGCGGATTATGCCTGTACACTTACCAATGGTAGTTCCCGCGGAATGCAAGGTGGATTTCAAGTGCGATTTACGAACCAAGTTCTCCACAAGGGCAACCTCGTTTGAAACAGAGGCTGTACCGGTTCCAATCTCAAGTTAGTAATTGACAATGTAATTTAAGACTAAGTGAAAAAAAAAATACTTACTGGAATCAAACAAATGTCGGCCAAGCAACGTAAATTCACCATTTTCGTAATAGTTTTTCAAATGCGCGAATTTGGATTTAGGGAGTGCCGATGAATCATCTCACCTGACCGGGTGTCATCTTATCCGCATCACACCCCCAGACCAAATCCACACCATGATCAACACCATAAACAAGGGATTTGGGACTGCTAATGCTATCAGATTATTTAGCAGTAGTTCGTTAGCATTCAGCCTGAAGACCAAGCCGGACAAGAAGAGAAGCGCAGTTAGTGTCAAGAAGCTCAGTAAGTTTGTGAAGGAGTTCCAGCGAATCAAGACCGAGTTACCAAGAGTTCCTTCTACATCACACTTGGACATGCGGAAGTTCAGGGAGGATATGCTCTATTCCGGATACCGTCCGTTGTGTTTGCCGGTCAAAACCCGAGCCTCGGTGCTCATGTTCAACAAAAACGGAGCAGCTCTGAGCAATGCCAATGCTAAATACATTGAGCCGAACATCTGGAATAACTCGGCAGTGGGGACCCAAAAATTCAAGGAAATGGATAATATTCCGTACAAAATATTGATGGGCTTGAAGCCGTTCCACCCACCACTAGACACCCCAGCTACAATCAAAAAAGAGGAGGAGAACAAGGATATCAACTGGAAAGAATACTTCACCAAACATGGATACAACTAGGGGAGGGTTTAGAGATATGTCGTATACGTTTTATAGAAATTCATAATTGGGCCATTTATCGCCGTAGTAGCAAGGTTTCCTATTTGAGACTCGATTGGTCCACTCAGGGACTTCGGCCCGGGAGGCCTTTTGAGACTTATGAGTATCAGCCAAGACTACGGGTATCAGCCAAGACTTGAGGCGTCTTCCATAGCCTAATGTATACCCAACCTGGTTTCAAAGACCCTTTATTTCTTGGTGCGCGTAATGCCGTTTATAGCCTCCACCAAGATTGCCCAACTCGTGCGGCAATGTGCGCCACGGCTGTAATTTGGCACGCAAGTGCCGTGCAAAACCTCAAAATTTCAGCCCATGTGTGCATACCATAGTATCCATCGGACTTTAGTGAAGCCGGTTATAACAAACCGGGGGTCTCAATTTTCCGTTGGCTTTTCTGT
Organism: Saccharomycopsis phalli; assembly: GCA_020342235.1. Taxonomy (NCBI): domain Eukaryota; kingdom Fungi; phylum Ascomycota; class Saccharomycetes; order Ascoideales; family Saccharomycopsidaceae; genus Saccharomycopsis; species Saccharomycopsis phalli. Next base: position 1,825,311 of record CP073213.1, read on the forward strand.
CAACTATTCATCTCTACTACCATACACTTAATGGTGAAGAAGAACCGTTGCGAGTCCCTCTTCCCGGCTGCTACAAGCTACACGCAATTTAATCTACAGCCATATAACCACCAATGCACCAGCTCATACAGCAAGGACATTCTGGACTCGGTTGAGACCGAGGTCCAGAGTTTGTTTATGCACTATGGCAATAACAGCTGCAATTCCAGCCCAGACTCGCTTCTATCTCCATTGTCGCCAATCCCCAATTCGCCTGGTGATTTTGGCATCGGGTCTCCAATGACTCCTTTTGACTTTCCTCTAGTGCTGGGAAAAATAGTTGGTCCCGATCCCAACTACAATGACGACGAGTATGATGACTGCATAGACTTAAACCATATATTATCCAAGGAAAGAAAACAGAGGAATATCCCATGATCCAAAAAACAAATCATCTCGCACACGAAAAATCGCTTCAAGAAATCATGTCTACTGGTTTTAGTATCAACCCCACTATAGTGTCATCAGCACAACCCAATGTGGGAAACAACATACTACAGTTATCTGAGACATGTCGTGATCAAACAAAAAAAAGACTATAATGGAGTGGTACACGTCTCACTAAAAAGAACCTTCATATTACAGGGTGCACATATATATAATTCGGTTCTAATCAATGTTTACTTTGCTGTCTTGTTCGTCCAAAAAAAAAAAATTTTTTTATGTTATCAGTACCCGGCATCAAACCAATGACTTCATCCCACGCCCATCGGATCCATACTGCCGGATATCACGTGACGCCATCAAGCGCGTTGGGCCATCAGGGGAAGTGCTCATCTCTCATACTATTCTCCATATAAAAATACTCGGGTTCTATCAGCTTCATTTCCCCTTAGACTTTACAGCACTTTGATTCAGAAATAACAGTTCACTAATTATGCCTTCTAGACATGACCCAGCTGTTATATTTAGAACGTGAGTAGAGTCTTATCGTTTTGTTTCCTACACTCTAACTCTTAGGCGTGTCAACCCCTACAAGGCTATTCCGTACGGCAACTCCTCTTGGAGGCGGATGAAATCGTCTGTGTCCAATGCACTTACTGCCCCTTCAACCACTGAACATCTCAAGGGAAAAATCGTCGAATTCGGAAACAACGGTGAGATAGTCGTCGCCAATCACAACATCATAGAAGTATGGGACTGGATCGCCCCATCACTGCAGAGGAGTATGAATCATTGCGGTGGAACCTTGTTTTTGACAGCTACTTATACTATTGATGCGTCTAAAGGATCTATTGTTCTGTTCAAGCCGCTCAACTGCTATAGGCGTTACAACCAATACGTCTTGATTGTATGTTTGGAGATCAAAAATGACCATTTTTTTAAAATTGTATCATTTGGTACCAGGTCTACTGAAGAACAATCCTTGGTTTTACCTCCTATCTCGGTCGGTGGATTTCCATACAGTATCAAAAACTCTGAGAAGTTCTTTGTTATTAGCACAAATGAGGGCTCTTTGTCTATTTTTAACAAAGCTAATAGCAAGAGTCCACTATCTGATATAAACATCCAAGCTAAAATGTTTGATGGTAAGCCTTTGTTCGATTTAAGCGGTCGCTGGTTTGTGTACGTACCGAAAAACACCAAGGAAATATTACTGAACCTCAAAAAGTTGAACAGAAAAAAGAAAGGTGGTGATATTACAAAAAGCGAGGAGGTAACTCCTTTGAGGCTCCCAAGGTCTAGCAGCTTGCTAAGCAAATTTATTGATTCCTTGTCATCTACTGCCCTAGATGGTGCCTTAAAGTTGTCCGAGATTGGAACAAACAAAGTTAAGAGCTATTTACTAAACAAGGAAATCCCCCCTGATAATAGTCTCACTAAGGAACAACTCAAGCATATCAAAAATTCTCTTCTCAGCTTCATCAACGCTAATAACAGCACCAGCAAGAACACATCACAGTTTGTGGTGATTATGGATTTGGTTGTTGAAGAGCCCTTGGCAATATTCTCTCCCCCAGGAAACATTTCCAACATTTCACTCTCGCCATATGACTCGCATCTAGCTACTTCAAGTAGTAGGGGTGACAATGTGTTTGTTTGGGACTTGTCTAGGATTCCAAAAGAAGTTTCGTTAATCGCTAAACATAATCGTGGCAAGACTGCTTCCTCTATTGATCAAATTTTGTGGAATGTTGGAAGCTCTTCCATTGGTATTGTTACGAGGGCGTCGGGCTCCTTGCATTGGTTTAATAATTATGCTAGTACCGCGAATGTATCAAGCGGGTGGTTACTCTCGGGGCTAAAAGCTAAGAAATTAAGCCTTGGCCCTCGTGCAGCAGAGGAATCTATACCCCAAAAACAAAGCCCTTTGAGTGCATCTGACTCAATAGAATTTAAAGACTCTAGGTTAAATACTGGCGACCAGCTTGTCAAAAGTTGCATCTTAGTTGTGGACGACCAGCAAGAGGCTATAACTGTTATTTCTCCTACAGATGGAAGCATCAACAGAAAGTATATTTTACCTGATGCAGCTGTACCTTCTCATTTATTGCCAGGATATTTGCGACCACTGAAAGACCTGAAAGACCTGAAAGTTCGAAGTTTAGACATTGGTACAATTCCAACAGAGTATACTAAGGAACCACTTTCAAATATTGAGATTCAAACTTGCGAGTCATTCCTGCCGCTATACTCATGCCGAAATGTGCAACTTGGAGTGTACAATTTCAACGCTACAGCAAAGACTAGAAGTTATGTGGAAGGCAGCGATTTACAGTTGGATACAGAAGCTCTTGATCCTGCGGGTCAGTTTAAAATTTCCAAAATAGGCTCGTTCCGAGATCAAGATTGTTTCAAGGAAAACTGTCGCACATTCGGCTCTGGTCTAACTGTGAACTTATTTCAATTTGGAAAGGTATCTGGACTACCGATATTCAAGGATAACGTAGAAAAAGAAGTATATCTGCCTGGACTGACTGAGAGTGACGAAAGCACAGGCCCTTGTACGGTACGGCGGCAAGAGACTGTGGGTTTGAGAAACTTGCAGTCTGCGTTGGAAGAAACATTGATAGGAAAATAGCGACTAGAAAATAAGATTTTAGATTATAGTATTGACTTGTTTAAAAATAAAAGGATATGCATTTGGCTGGGTTATTTATGCCATGAGACGTATGTAATAAATGGTATTTGTCGGAGATCGGTTATTTTTGCAATTGCAATTTATGTATTCCTTCCTCACTGAGTTGGTGTCTGCGAGAGATTGATATCATGTGATTATTGCTATTTTTTGGACTACACAATCAACTCGTGGGTGCACAGTCTATACTGCTGGAACTATAATGAAGTTTGCCCAGTAAGTAGAGTGTGATGTATTTAAATTGACCAGAAATACTGACAGTAGATACCTTAATGATAATCTAGTCGCAGAATGGAAGGCACAGTACTTGGACTATAAAGTAAGTAACATAACTTCTAGAATAAATGTTCCTTTGCTAACGATTATAAGGTCGGTAAAAAGAAATTGAAAGGAATACGGATTCCAAGTGGATCGGTTAGCAGTCCTTTAAAACATTTCAAGCAAACCGTGGATATTTCACCTGTACTGGAAAATACAGCCAAGAGAGGCAGCATTAGTACCCTAAGCACCTTTAAGCTTCCCTCCCCCGCCCTAGATTCTCGGGATCCTGAACCTCACACAAAAGCACTGAATAGTGTGGATGGTATTGACTTGTCTTCGCCGGTTGTAACAGCTAAAGACCGTGGACACAAACGAGACATTGTGAGAAACGAGCGGACCCCTTTATTGGAACCCGGACTACCGTCAATTGTAGAAAGGGCAGGTCATACGGAGAGAAAAAAATCGATAGTTGGAAATTTTAATGAGAGCATTTTTAATGTTGTCAAGCGTCGATCCTCTAGTTTGATCAACTCCGAAAGTGTGTCCTATCTTAGGAGACGGGGATCCCTGATTCCAGCGCAGGAGCTGATTCTGCTAAAAAATTCATTTGAAACCGACAAGGCAGAATTTCTTGCATGGTTGGATCTCGAGTTAAATAAAATCAATAGCTTTTTTAAAAAGAAGGAAGGCCAATCTATTCAAAGATATTTACTACTTCAAGACCAATTGGTTCAGTTGCGCGAGCATAAACATAACAGAAATGACCTGCAACAAGCAGCAGATGATTCGGGCCATTCGGGAGATCAAGAGCTAGGATTGGCAAATAAAGTGACCCATGGTGGTAAAGAGGCTATTTCCAAGATCCAAAAATGGGACTTGCCTAGTTTGCCGCGGTTTAGCTTTCTCTCTGAAAATAATAATGACGATTCGGACCCTCTGTATAATCAACGAGACTACAAAAAGAATCAAACTCCTCGGCCTGTTTCCGTGGCTTACAGTCTGGCTAAACGGCAATTAAAACATGCAATTTTGGAATTTTACAGAAGTTTGGAATTGCTAAAGGGCTATAGGGCGCTCAACAGAACGGCATGCCGTAAGATGATAAAGAAATTTGACAAAGCCACGGAGTCAAATTATCTACCCGAGTTCGTGAATACAGTAAATAAGTCCTACTTTGTCACCAGTGATGTTTTGGATAATCTTATGACCAAGGTAGAGAATTTGTTCACGTATTACATCTGCAATGGCAACAGAAAGTTGGCCATAGAAAAATTACGCAGTAAAGTGAAGACTGAAGAGCACTATGGGCCATTATTCTTGGGTGGGTTGTTTATAGGTGCCAGTGTTCCGTTGATAATCTTCACTATCATAAAGGGAGCGGAAGATAGGCATTTGTATCCAGAATACAGCCAATTACTCCAAATATGGGGAGGCTTCATTCTTACTATAATCTTGCTCTTGTCATTTACAATTCATTTTTACGTCTGGGACAATTACAAAATCAATTACAAGTTTATTTTTGATTTCGATATTCACACTGCCTTAGACTTCCGTCAGTATATCTTTTTGCCTAGTTTACTACTTTTGTTAGGTACTCTTATCAGCTATTATTCCTTTGAGAATAGTTATAACTGGCCAAAAGCTTTTTTACCTAGAGATATGCCATGGATTTTTGTTGGTTTGTGCTTGACAATTTTTTTGGTTCCATTGCCTATATTCTACTACAAATCCAGAAGATGGTTACAGACTACAATCTGGAGATTAATATTAAGTGGTTTCTACTCCGTTGAGTTTAAAGATTTTTTCGTTGGAGATATATTCTGCTCATTGACTTATTCAATGAGTAACATATCTTTGTTCATATGTCTATATGCGACCCATTGGGAGCTGGCACTCCGGTGTGGCAGTAGTCAATCAAGGGTTCTAGGGTTTTTATCCACGCTCCCTTCAATTTGGAGATTCTTACAGTGTTTCAGAAGATATGCTGACACAGGAGAATGGTTTCCTCATTTGGCCAATATGGCAAAGTATGGTGTTGGCATTGTCTATTACATGTGCTTAAGTCTTTTCCGAATAGACAATAGCGATGTTCACAAGAAGGCAATTTTTATTTTGTTTGCCTGTTTAAATTCGGTATACAGTGCAGTTTGGGATATTTTCATGGACTGGTCATTGATGCAGTTGGATTCCAAGAATAAGTTTCTTAGAAATAACCTTGGCTACAAGAACATGAATTTTCTCTACTATGCCGCAATGGTCATAAATGTTATTCTTAGATTTCAATGGATTTTCTATGTCTTTTTCCCACGGACAATACAGCATTCTGCCTTGACAAGCTTCGGTGTTGCGCTCGCGGAGGCACTCCGAAGATTTATTTGGGTGTTTTTCAGAATGGAGAATGAGCACTGTACAAATGTGAATTTGTTAAAGGCTTCAAGGGAGATAACATTGCCATACCCAGTGATGTATCGCTTAAACGCCAACATTCCAACGCCTAGTATGCATGCACACGATGATATCTCTGATTCAGAAAGCGGTACAGATGATGTGGGGGAAGCCAAACCAGAATCATTCTTCCGTACAATTAGTCGGGCGGTTACTTCAGCACATGTCAAAGACTTTCAAAGACCAAAGCGGAAGCCACAGCATCAAGAACATAGCGATGATGATGACGACGACGGTGATGACGATGACGAAGATGATGTTGCTGGAGTAGATGGAGATTACGAGCAGGAGACCCAAATCAGCGGATGATTTTGAAATGATATGTTTGGGTGGATCACTCAAAATGAGACATGCTGTACCTGAATGCACATAGATGTACCTCTATTCTTGGAATTTAACAACATTTTACCCAGTCTGCATTGGAGTGTGCGTATGCATCAAGCTGTCATTTTTGCAAAGGAATCGTATCCTCATTTGATGTATAAGAGGCAAATACATTGAGTGCAATAGGTATCGCCACTTAAAAAAGTATGTACAGGAATCATATATATGCCGACATTTATAGCCGATACCTCGTTACTTGTTGTGGGGCCAATAAATTCATACGGGGCTTTGTCGTGAATTGAATCGCGTAATTATTCCCTTTCAATTTTTAGAGGAGTTTTTTTTTCCTTTTTTCCTTTTTCTCAGCTGTTGAGTTTCAATAATACTATTTTCACGCCGTCACAGTTATATAAAAGGGGATGAAATTGGCTTTTTCTCCACTGAAACTATACGACTTAAATTACTCACACGCCTAAATTCTCATCATCACTTTTATTATTAGATCGTCGGGTCAGGACACTTTAACAAGCACAACTATTGTCGTTTTTGCTTTTATGGTTTGGGGAAAATGCATGCATTGAAAGCGGTACCAAGGGACAACGTGAGTGAACCACCAGAAGTGAATACAATCAAAATCTCAAATCTTCCAGAGATCATTGTTAGGAAAGATATTGAAGAGTTGGTATCACTGAGAATAGACAAATCCAAGATAGTAAATATACGGATTAATGGCACAATAGCCCTAATTGATATTCGTGGCTACAACTTGGCTTGGAAAATAGTCAATTCTTTGAACGGCAAAAAGTGGAAAGCTAGAGAATTGGTTCTACAGTTTGCAAACGGCAGTAAGCCTGCAATTACCTATTTTGGAGACCCTGATGACAATTACTATAATCCGCTAAACTATTATCCTTCTAACATGATGTACATGCCTCCTCAACAACGATATTCTTATGACAGAAAATACTCTTCAGGTTCGTCAAAGTCTGACCCTGGGTCCCGGAAAAATTCAACTTCTTCTCGAGGCTCTAGTGGCTCAGCACCATCGATTTCGCTGCCCCCGATAAAACCAAATGATAAGCTATTAGATCCTTACTTGGTCAGCCCCAATCCATTTTCTTCTGGATTTGTCTCAATGCTTCATCCTTTTGGATCACAACAGGAACCGGCAAATGGGTATCATAGTCAATACTACTGGAACATGTTTTACCCCTACCCGGTTCTGCCCATGGCACCTTTGGCAAATGGTAATAGGTACACCGGCGACTTTCTCGGAAATAAATATAATAATATTCTTTACATACCTGAGAGTGAATCTATTGACGACAAGAGACTTTTCTTTGGGAACTTGCCGTATGCCACCACTTTAGAAGATTTAAAATTGGCTCTTCATATGAAGCAATTACGAAATTTCGAAATTGAAATACCTTCTAAAGATCAAGCAAAAGGTTATGCCTTGGTGACATTTCAATCCAAAGAGAATGCAGACCAAGCTATAAGTTTATTTAACAATTGTAAATTTCAAGGAAGACGGATAACGGTAAGACATGACAAGTTCCCAAGCTTGGCACACAAAAACAAAACTAACAGTGAAATTTTTGACTACTACAATGGTAGAGATCTTGATTCAAAGGATGCTAGCCTTTCTAGTTATAAGCATGAGAGCAAGGAAAATGGCGGTTCAAATGAATTAGAAGAAGCAGAAATTGCTAGAAGTTTAGCTGTTGAGCTAAATTTAAAGTAACAGTATTTAATGAACTTGGCTTAATTAAATATTGAATCATTATTGTAGTCATATCGTACATCATTGTTCAATTTGGTGCTATATATACTGACATAACCCTAAATGTGACTTTGTCTTTTCAAACACCAAATTACTCAAACAAATTCAGCTGTGTCACAAGAAAATGCTTAATTATGCTATTATGAAAGGAAAATTTGATATAATACTACTTACTTGTGTAAATACTTTCAGATATTCTTCTGAAAACTTAGCGTATTGTCTAGTGGGAAAGGCCGGAATTGGAAAGTCTGAGTAATAATAATAAGATCTGTATCGGAAAGGAACCAAAATGAAATATTAAATAGCGTGTCAGTCCCCTAGATTTTTTCAATTAATATACTATACTTCTATCCTTCTAGGCATAACAAATCATCATAGCCTAGAGAATCAAAAGCTGCAGCACGGTGTTACGCCAAAACTATTTGAAGTATATCCCCGTTTTTCCGGCAAACAAAGACATGGTTATCTCCTAAGACCGGCATTAACCTTGTACGTACTACAGCATTGGTTTCCTGGAAAACAAATAGTTCACTTTATTGCATTCTCTATAGAATATCTATTTTTCCCTAGAATTACTGTCTAGCATTGAAGATTTCAAGCAAGAGGATATCAGATGCACCGGCCTTCTTCAACAGATCCATAATCACCCCCTTTTGATTTCGCTCAATCATACTGCTAACTGCCACCCAGTCATTGTCTTCAAGTGGCGATATAGTCGCAGCCCTGCGACCTGGTGTTAGTTTTAGCACCTCTGGCAAGATAGATCGTGGTGCATTATAGTTACACAACACCCAACGCTGTGCAACCAAAACACCTGCGAGTCTTTGCTTGACCGTCTCCACAAGTTCTGGATGTGTAGGGTTCTTACTGGTAATCAAATAAGCAGAGGTATCCAAGAGTGTATCAATGTCTATCAACCCTGCTGCCCTCATAGTTTCTCCAGACTCCACCAAGTCAACCACTGCATCAGCGACACCAAGAGCCACAGAAGCCTCCACCAGTCCCCCGACGTACTTGATTTTGGTCTTGATTGGTTGACCTGGTTTGACACCTTCAATCTTTTCGAAGTACTCTCTAGTCAAGTTTGTAAAGGACGAAACAATGGTCTTCCCAATAAGCTGCTCGGGCAGTTTGTAGGCGCCCTTCTCAGCAACTTGCAATTGTAAACGACACTTGCCAAACAACAAGTCCATAGTCAATTCCACATCTGCTTCACTCTCGCGGACCTGGTCTACACCAGTGATTCCAATGGAACATTTACCTTCAGCAACAAACGTAGGAATATCTGCAGCAGGAAGAAATACCAACGCAATTGGTAAACTTGTGGACAAGGCAATATCCAAACGGTTGTGTCTGTGGAATACAATATCAGACCCATTTAACAATTGAACACATTTTGCATAAAGTCTACCCTCTAATTGTTAGTACATTATGGAGATTCATAATTTATGATGCTTACTCTTAGGAACTGCAAATAATAATCTATCGCTTAAGTGATTCACCAAATCCATTTTATACTGTATGAGGTGATGTTTCTGGAAATTTGTCTCTATGAGTCAATGTTGGAACGTCAGGCGCTCACAACCGGAAGTGAGCCCACGTGAACCCGAACGCAACCCAATATAGAGAAGGAAATTCAAAAATTTGAACAAACAATTCATCCATACACCAATTTACCCAAAATCATTACCCGCAAACGACGCAAAAAAAACTTCCTCAAGACATTTGGGCCTTGACATTTTTCACATATCAAGAAACTTTTATAGCCAGTCAAAATGGTATGTCTACACTATCCAGTCAAATTGTGGATCACTGAATGCCTGATGGTTCTTATCAACTGAGTGGTTTTTATTTATTGTTATGATAGACAATGTTGTCGGAGCATGATAAATTATTGGCCGTTCAGGATGAACCCAAATCATCGATTTGGCATTATCAATATCTTATTGAGTTATACTAACAGCTTTAGGATGCTAAAACCCCAGTTACTCTTGCTAAAGTTATCAAGGTCTTAGGTAGAACCGGATCTAGAGGTGGTGTCACCCAAGTCAGAGTTGAATTCATTGATGATTCTTCCAGAACTATCGTCAGAAACGTTAAAGGACCAGTCAGAGAGAATGATATCTTGTGTCTTATGGAGTCTGAGAGAGAGGCCAGAAGATTACGTTAAACAAAGTTTATGCATACATATTAAGTAATGAAAAATAATGTTTAATTATCATAATCATAAAGAAGTTTACCAAGCGGTACGTTTCAGTGTAGATGTCATTTTTGACTACGTCTCCTGTCGCTGAGGCACTTGTGATGGAAGTGTGTGTGTGTGTTGTTGGCTCTTTGGGTCTTTGCTTTTTTCTCGCTTCCAAAACTTTAGTAGTAAATCGGCATACCTTTGTAGTTCATCAGGCTGAACCATAAGCTTGAAATCCGTTAGTAGAAGGAACTGGATCTCAATATGGTTTAGCTCGTCGAGAGGAAGTCCCCCGACACGCGCGTATCTAGTATTTTTGTAAAAAACATCACTGAAAAATTTTGAAGACACAGTGATGCCAGCAATTATCAACCTGTGAATATTGTAGCTATCCATGACGAACAACTGTGTTTTTTGATCTTTATTGGCCAAATCCTGGTCGCTTGTAATTGTCGAATTACTATTAATGTTGGCTCTTTTGGCTATTCTGTCGAAATAGACTAACAAGCTGAGAAACACCTCGTTTGTCATCGGACAATACTTCAAAATTCGCAAAAAGTAACTGTAAATCGGTATAGCAGGCACATTCTTTCCATGAAATGCCAACACATTTGCAGTGTACTTGTTAGTCTGGTGCATTTGCGATGCCCGATGATAGTGGTTAGGATGATAAGCATCGTTGGCTTCGATGATTTTCTGGAGCAAAGAAGCCAACATTAGCAAGAGCTCCAGCGGAGGATATTCCACTATATTAAGATGCTCCTCACCCTTGTGGTCCAATGATATTCCATTATTGCATGGGACCATCGGGCTGTATATCTCGCTAGAGATGCCGTTGGTAGTATTGACGGCATTAGAATTATCTTGAACCTCCTTAATGTCCCCCGAGTTGTCTTTATCCACGTCCTCTTCATTATCTTCTACTACTATCGCATCCTCATCAGCATAATGCTCGCTTCCCAGCGATATTTTCGAGCTTGCAGTCTCCATGGAAATATTGGTAGTAGCTATTGCCGACCTTGGGCCAGGATAGCTGTAACCAGTACCAGAAGAACCATCAATTCCAGACATTGACTGTCGCCCTTCATCGTCTCTGACGGACACAAAGCCTTTTAACTTCCCCACAGCAACTGGTGCCGAAGAATATGATGATGACACCACGCTGGGAGGATTGTAAGCAAACTGAGTGCCGTGCATCTGGTTAGAGGTTTCGATCTTATATTTTATAAAGGATGAAGATAACGAGGAGGGCTGATGTTCGTTCTTATTTCCAACGATTGGGGACATTTTTCCTTTCACGGTGTGAATATTCCTTGGGTTTGGGTAAGGGAAGTTGGATTTGTCATCGTTTGACTTCTCGCCCGGACTTGAGACTGTCTGCTTGCTCTTCTGGAATTTGAGCTTGGACGTAAGCAACGACTGCCGCGGGGTGGTGAAGTTTCCTGGGGTATTCAAGAACCCCACCCTTTCAGACGAGTTGTTGGAGTACCGTCTATAACTATGTTCAGGAGGGTTGGCACTAGGAGAACCAATACAGCCATGTGTACTAGCCATATTTGACGTGCTACCAAAGCTGTTTGATGCAACGGAATTGAATTCCGAGTGCTGCTGGTCATTACCTTCCTTCCTGCCAGGCGAGCCCTGGTTCGAGCTCATCAATAAGGTTTCGGGTTGTCCTTGGTGGATCGAATCATTCTGCCCTGGGATTCCTATCGGTATTATCGGATTTTCGCCACTGTTAGACTGTGTTTGTTAGTAACGACTTAGCCAAAGGGTGATGGACTCAGGTACTATTAAATGGTTCCCCTGTATTTCATGTACTCCTCAGAATACTTTAATACAATAATAAAAGAGGCAACTCACCTGCATAGTTGTATGATTTTCATCAACAATATCCCTAAATAGCCTTTAAATAAGAATAACTGTATCGCAGCTGCTTCTAACTAATTACTGGCCTCTGTAAATTGTCCAGTCAGTGTAAGTAAGTACCCTTTTGGTGTACCCACTACCCGGCTTTTCCCGACGCAGAATGTAGCGAGAGACTTGCCATCTCAAACATGTCGAGGGCTTCAAAGATAACTTTAGGGGTGACCAGTGTCGTTTGTGCTGTTACCGTTGGATGGGTACACTATGTGCAGGACGCAGAACGGGCGGTGAGTTGGGTTGTTTGGATTTACTGACGTGGAACTAACCAAATAGGCTTTGCATGAGGGCCCGAAGAAAGATGAGCAGCGAATGAAGGCGAAATTGACGAAATTGGAAAAGACAGATTCACAGAAACAAAACGAGCTGGAGCATAAAATGCAATTGGAGTTGAGGCGAAGGTATGAAAGTGTGCAGCCATTGAATCTGGAAGAGGACAGCCCAAAGTAGTATGGTCGTATGTAAATATTTTTATGTAAATATCTTAATGTAAATATCTTAATGTAATATCTTAATGTAATATCTTAATGTAATATCTTAATGTAATATCTTAATGTAATATCTTAATGTAATATCATAATGTATTATCATAATGTAATATTGTTCCATAAAATTAATAAATTATATAACCATCCGCAGACCCTAACAAGTAGAAAAAGTAACCACCCTGCTTTCGCTCCTCTTGCAAACATATGGACAGTATGGGCACTTGAACGAAATGTTGTTTCCCGCCAGGTCCAGACCTAAATCCATGATGGTGTTCATTGGCCTTCGTAAAATTCTCGAAAACTGCTGGTCGCTTGCATCTCTTCCTCCCATGAAAATGGGTGGACCAAAAAATGTACCGTCAAGGCCTCTTTCTCGTGCTGTTTCTCCTGCCGCATCAATAATATCATTATCTTCGTAACCTCCATTCTCATTATCACTGTCCTCCAGTGACTCTTCCAGCGACTCATTGGCACTAAATTCCTGAGTCACGGTGCCTATAGCACCAGCAGCCTCATCTTCATAACTATTTTCATCATCTACTATAGCATTATCATTATCAAGTCGAAAATCGCTGTTGGCAGACCAGTCTCGGAATGAGTCTCTTCGCCGCTTTATGCCTCGTCGACTTTCCACCAAATTATGCAAACTTTCTTTGGAAATTAAATGCTTGCAAGGAAGAAGCACCGGTGGATTCTTTTTGGTAGTTTCCTGTCTCGAGATAGGGCATATAAATATTGTATGCCTATTCTGTAGCATAACCGGCAATTCTACGTCAAGTGGAAGCTCATCTTTTGAAAGACTGAACTCATTGGCCATCTCAATCTCTCCAATAGAGGCACGTGAAGTTCTTCTAGAGGAACTAGGCAACGAATATGATCTTACTATACCCTCTGACAGTTTTCTTTCATGTTTACTTGCCGCAGATAACCGCCGGAGCTTCTTGTTTATTGTATTGAATTTGATTATCGAAGGCAAAGCAACATATGAGGATAGAAGTACCATATTAAGGTTGGAGTCATGGTTCAAATGATTAATTTGAAAGAAGGCATCAATCAACTGCGCTACCGTGGCTTTGTAGTTACCCAAGTTCTTTGAAATCAAACCTTGATATGGGTGCAGGGAATCAGAAGAAGAACCGACAACAGTCGAGGTTAAGAGTTTGGAAGCATAGCTTAGCTTAGCTTGATCCTTTGAATCATCCTTTAGAAACTTTCCAAAATGGTTTCTTGCATATATATATGCGTTGAATTTGTTGTGATCAAAGCTATCATTCACAAGATGGCTGGTATCTTCCATAGTGTCCAGTACACCCTCAGAGGCAAAGCCCACTCCATTGAATAAGAGTAAAAACTTTAATTCATGTAAATTGAATTCAAGATCGCTGCTAATTTCTGCCAACTCCAGCGAGTGCAGAGTACACCATGCAAAAGCAGGCTCCAAATTCGGAATATCCTCTGATACAATACTATCGATTATTCTCCGTAATTCCCGGAGCTTATTCTTGAGCTCAATAGGAACAGAGTAGTTAAACTGCTTCTCCAACAAACTTAGCAACCGGTCGCTGGCTTGAAGATCTTTCTCCTTGTTAGGCACTAATGCATCGCATCTGCCATTCTCTCTAACCAAGTGATTCAAAATGACCTGATTTATCAAGTCCTTGTTTTTGCTATTTAATTTCAATCCCGTCAAGACCTTGCTGTTGAGACTTTGAAGCTCATTTGCAATATCAAACTCATAAATCTTATTGTCCACCAACTTAATCATTCTAGTCAACAGAGTAGCAGTAACTTTCTGGCTTTTGGAAAAAACCTCCTTCCACTCACCCACTTCCTTTATAAGCGATTGCTCTGTATTTCCGGACTCGGCCATCGACTGTGATTCCAATTGCTTTTCTTTTATCTTGAGCTGCTGTATCAACTTCTGAGTGGCTGTTAAAGTTGACCTATTGCTCCCATTCTCTTTAAATTTCTGAATCTCCTTCAGAAAGGTATGAAATATATCATTTTCTGCACTCATTGCGTAGCATTTAAGGGGATGCGCCTAGTAAAGGTAGCCATCGGGCATCACAACGAGTGATGAGCCCTGGTGCATGCACCCGCTCGTTTGGCGCATGAAATGCTAAAAAAAAAATTTTGGCTGATATCCTGCAATGGCTGAAGTGGAACAACAACCCGAAAAGAGCGTGAAGGACGCAAGTGGGTTAGATAAGAAGACTTTGTTTGTGAGACAAATTCCCTTGGATGCTACATCCGAAGAATTGTCGGACTTCTTTTCCCAGTTTGCTCCAATTCGACATGCCGTCGTGGTGACAAATGATCAGGGATCTAGAGGGTTTGGATTTGTAAATTTTGCTCTAGATGAGGATGCAAGTGCAGCTTTAGAGACTAGCCGGAAGACAGCCTTCAAGGGGAAGCTTTTACGAGTCGACATTGCCAAAAGAAGAGATAGAAATGACAAGAGCAAGGGTCCTTCTGGTTCTGAGTCAGAATTTGAAGAAAAGAAAAACTCAAGGTTAATAATACGAAATTTGCCATGGTCTGTTCGTGGTCCAGAGGTCTTGAAGAAGTATTTTCAAAGATTTGGAACAGTGGTGGATTGCTCCATACCTAGAAAACCAGGAGGAAAGATGAGCGGGTTTGGATTTGTTCAGATGAAAAAAGCCTCTGCCGCAAAAGCAGCCGTCGAGAAGTCTAAAAATTTCAAAATAGAGGGCAGAGAAGTTACAGTTGATTTTGCAGTTCAGAAAAGCCAATGGGTAGCGAGAGAGGAGCATACAAAGAAGACAGAAAAGGATGATGAAGATGAGGATGATGAAGATGAGGACGAAGATGAGGATGAAGATAAAGACGATGACGATGACGATGACGATAGCAGTGATGCGGAAAATGATAAAGATGGTGCCGAGGAAAAGGAATCAAGCGATCAAACTAAGATAGCTAGAAAGCGGCCTAACAAGGAACAGCCATTTACCATATTTTTACGAAATATTCCTTATGACGCCACTAAAGAAACACTTAAAGAGCATTTTGAAAGATTTGGACCTGTCAAATACGCATTACCTGTGATTGATAAGGAGTCGGGCCTTGCCAAGGGTACTGGGTTTGTGGCCTTTACCAATGAGAAACTGTACAAACAATGCTTGGAGAATGCACCAGATGTTTCCAGCAAGTCGGGGTCTGTTTTATTACCGGATGATGTTCCTACAGATTATGTGTATGAGGGCAGAATTTTGTCTATTACGCCAGCAGTAAACCGCGAGAAAGCAGGTGAATTGAAGGACAAAAATTCCGAAGAGAGAGCAAAGATCTTGGGCAGAGAGCAGGGAAAGCATGATAAAAGAAATTTGTTTTTGTTGAATGAAGGTCGTGTCACCAGCAGTTCTAAACTTGCAGAGATGTTAAGTAAGACCGAGTTAGACATCAGGGAGAAGAGTTATCAGCAGAGAATTGAACAATTAAACAAAAACCCATCGTTGCATCTTTCTTTAACTCGATTAGCTATTCGAAATTTGCCTCGAACGTTAGGTGAAAAGTCGTTTAAAGCATTGGGCAGAAAAGCTGTAGTTGAATTCGCAAAGGAAGTCAAGCAGGAGCTTCGTCAGCCATTGAGTAAAGAGGAGGCCATCCGGTCTACGAAATACAAGAAGGATAACAGTTTGGAGGATCCTAATTCTAAGAAATCAAAGAAAAAAGGTGTTGTCCGTCAAGCCAAAATCCTAGTAGAAGTGGGTGCCGGCGGTAGTACTGGTAGATCAAAAGGGTATGGTTTCCTTGAATTCAGAGACCACAAGTCTGCATTAATGGCATTGAGATACTTAAACTGTCACGAAGTTACCAGAGAAGAGATTTTAGAAGGTTTGACAGACGAAGAGCGCAAATATGTGAAATTTGACGACAAAAACAAAAGAAGGTTGGTTGTTGAATTTGCTATTGAAAATGCAGAGGTTGTGAAACGAAGACGAGAAAAAATCAAAACGGCGAGAGAATTGGCTGAGGTGAAAAACCAGCCTAACGAAGAAAAAGTCACTGGAGGAAAAGGAAAGGATTCCAAGAAATTTGATAAAAAGTTTAATCACAAACGTAAACGTGCTGAATCTGAAAATAATCTGGCCAAGCGATCAAAGCCAAATTAAGGTTTAGGCGAAAAAATGTATGAGGTTGCATTTGAGCAGGTATTACTAATACATGTATGTTCTTTTTTAGGATTGTAGTGCATTTTTAAAGGGTTGAGGGTCGAACCTCAATCTGGACTTTTTTGTTGGTATAAATAAAACTGGTGATTCATAAAGTTGCATTAAAGAACACGCAGGTTGTCTATTGAGCCAATCGAATGGAATTTCATGGTGATATAAATTTCTTAAACTTCCAATTCAAACATAATATATTTCAAAAACAGTTAGGGGGCGGATGGAATAGTTATTGCGGTAGTGAGGTATTAACAATATAGCTGATTGAGAATGAATGGCGAAATTGATGAAATCACCAAGTTGAATAGGAAGAAGAAATTTCAGCTGAGGCGGAAGCACTCAAATTCTAAATATGGATGTCTCCAATGCAAGAAACGAAGGATAAAATGCGGTCAAGAGCTTCCTCAGTGCAAACACTGCTCCTCCTATCGTGCGAAGAATTTACGATGCTCTTATATGGATTTAAGCGAAGAAGATCGCAAAATCATCGAAGATGAGAATAAGAAATCAGATGAATTGGAAAACTGCAAAAAAGAGTCGATAGAGTTTACCAAGCTACCCAAGGCGTCGAAGGTAGACACTACTTTTACACTATACCAATTAAAAGTCAGTAGTAATGACGAAAAGTTATTGCAGAGGACGTTCCAATTTATTAGTACTAATTTGAAAATGCCAATAACCGATGTGTCCTATATAAAACATATTGTTTTCGTGTGGAATATTTGGGGAAATACTGCAATATCAGATGCCAGTAAACAAAGAAAGGCTAATTTTTACTCTCTAATAGCTTGGGCTTCTAATTACTTATCAGCGTGTGTATATAATAGCGTTAAGTATAATCTTAACAGTCATTTGAGTTCCAAGCGAGGCGAGTGTGCAATGAAACCCTTGCAGAATATTGCACTAACAAATAGCGGATATTCATTGTCAAGCTTGACTAAAGCTCTTGAAAAGTGTGACTATAGACTCTTATTAGACCTAATGTCTTCCAACACCTTTTTTGCCTCCGCATATTTTAAAGAAGATGGCTACAAATCAAGGATGTATCATATAAATGGTCTTGTGGCAATTATTTATGAGTTGTATTTACAAGGCAATGACTCTACAATATATTTGTCAGGCTATAATGACTACTCTAACCAAGACTTGAGTTTTCTTGGTGCAAAAAAGATCGAGAACCCATCTCGTCACATCAATACCAGCGAAAGCACATACGCACCAGGATATTCTTATTTTAACAATTTCACGCCCAAAGAATCCATATTAATCAAATTTTTTGAATGGCAAATTTACTTGGCACTTGCTGCTTCGTACTTCCCATCATATTCACATTTGTGTTTGTTTGAGTTCTATGATAATATCTCCGAGTTCAAAACAGTTTTGGAAAAAGTGGGTGACAATAATCTATTATTATATGTTAATAATTTGCTCCTGTTTTATCGCTTTTTGTTTCAGGATATAATTCCTCTAATGAGTAATAGAACTGGTAGCCAATTTTTTGACTTTAAGCTAGAGATATACTACAAGGTTTTGGTGAATTATTTATTAATTACACCTCCAGAAACTTTTTTGGCTATTATCAAAGGAAGTCATTATTCGGTAATAGAAAATTTGTTGTATCGATACTTTATTAATACAGGGAAGGTTCTCGATCAAATCTTTCCCCAGGTTCGCTACTTGTTTGTTTTTGGATTTTTGTCTGCCTTCACGCAATACAGTGATGAAATTCATGTCTTTGACGACTTTTTGAGTGGCGATCTCGATAACGTTAGAATTGTACCAAGGGGTGCCAATGCAATTGATTTGAAGCTTTCCGAACTAAGATATCATGCCATCTATAACATGAGGGTGTTTGGCTATCTTCGGTCAAGAAACTTGCTCTTACACCAAGGATTGCGTATTAACAACCCATTCCACGATAAAATAAAGCAGAATCGCTTGGCTTCAAGGGCTTTGAATGTGCTGGAAACCCAAATCAAGTCATTCAACTCTACTTTTATACGAGCCACGAACTTGCCGCATGGTACCCATAACAAAGAGTTGGATGTTAGTTTTACCGGGTTTTCCATTGAGGAGATAGTCAGCGGGAATATCATTCACAACCCCACGCCTATTAATGATACGTATATGACTACTCCAAGGGAACTAATGAAGAGGCCGGATGTGAAAGTGGACAGAAAGGGAAACTTAATTGGCTACGACTATATCATGAGTACGATCGAAACGCCAATTGTTATCAAGCACTTGGTTGGAAAAAGTTTACGGGATTTGTATGACGATAGAACTAACTTATTCAACTATTTCGAGAACCAATAATACACAATGTATAACTAATAATTCTAATTTATGCTGTTTAATAGTACGCCTTGTAGCACCTAGAACTGTAACCCTTTCCAGTTTGCTGTCACCACCAGTTCCTTACATTGCTGTGCTGCAAAACCGCCTACTCCTTCCTAGAATTCCGTCCTCCCAAGCATCTATTGATGTGATTAGCGAACCTGCTTCCGGCGATATTTCTGTTACAGTTATTGCAATGAAAATAGGTACTGCTATCGTTGACCTTGTCGTTGCCGAAGACGTCTTTCCCGTTCGCTGCACCATTGAATATGATTCTCTCTACAATTTGCTTCTCTTTTGTCACTTTATTTTTCAGCACGGTGATCTGGCTCGTGTTTACTGCCTTTCCATATTGTGACCTATAGTACTTCTCTTGAAGTAGCTTTTCCGCCACTATCTCGTGTGTGATGGTGTTGAGCATTTCCAAAAAAATTTCAGAGTTCTGAAGTTAGAAATATCCCTGGTGTTGGATTGGCCACTTACTATCGAAGATAACGTTGGTTGGTCCATATTGTCTGCAACACATGGACTGCTTTAGAATATTTTTTCAGCCATGCAATTTAGTGGATATTTGCGCCATGGACGATGAACTAGAGTTTAAAGAGGATCGTGATGAGGAAGACGAGTTTAATGATGGACTTCAAGACTGGAGTATATTAGGTGGGGATATCAAGGCCAGTGCCATTCCCAAACGTGGAGATAAGGGGTTTGAGCCTACCAGTAATTACGACGATTTAATGTTGGAGAAGAAGAGGTCAGTTATGTACGCCACAATCAAAAATTCTAAAAGAGGTACATTTCACAAGAGCAAATTGGATGCATTCTGGATAGACGACGTTAAAAGAGCTGTTGTTCACAAGCCAAAAGGTGCGGTGTTCAACAATATAGGTACCAAGGCATCCAAGAACCAGGCATTTTTAACCTACGAGGAAATCCTTTATCTAGTTGAACGAGGAAATATAGAATGCTGGACACCTGATGGAGTGCCCATGTCTCTTCAAATGTGCTATGCCACGTTCTTGAAGTCATCCATGGATTATGACAACTTCTATGCATACAGCTACTTGAAGCGATATGGCTACATTGTAAAGAGATCAACGCCTCATGATTGGGTACTGAAACCAAACCATAAACTCAATGTGCTAGACTTCATTCGAGGAAAAGCGTTTGCTCTTGGTGATCTTTATCCAAGGCTCTCATGGCAATCATACTATAATAGTATCCAATTGGTACTCTTCCGGCCGTTGAAGGAGCTTTCAATTCCAAGCAAGTATAAAATATACTATGACATTTGGAAGCCCAACCACAAGGGGAAGTTTGACGAGCCTGATTTTCAGCTAATTGTCGTGGATACAAACAAGTTCAGCTTGCCCTCACTACAGGATATTCAATCCCTCTACCACTCGGCTATTAACAAGGACAAAATAATCATTGCTATTATTGACAACGGGATGATGAATTTTATTAAACTATGTTCTAGCAACATTGGTAAAAATAACATCTTCTTACACACCAAACCTCGAAGGGTCAGGAGCCCACGCCCGCATGTAGTCAATGCCCAAAGAAAATAACACTTGACATAAACTTCACATCATGACAAAGGCTACTAATGCTGCTTTGGCTGCGTTTACGTTATCCTCCGTGTACGCGGCGTTACTTTTTGGAGTAATTCCAACACCTACAATAATTTCTACTCAAATAGTACCGGTTTTGCCTTGGTGGTTGCTTGTGACTTTTGGCGCATATGCTTTGGGAACATTGGGAATTAACATTCTTACATTTAAAGACAAGGAAGAAAAATACCAGGAATTATTAGTCCAGATCGATGAGGCTAAGACCTTCTTGAAGAAAAATAATGTCGATGTCGAATAAACATATAGCTATAATAAACGTACCACAAGACGTGTACACCTACGCACAGTATAGCAGTTGATGAGTGTCATTCTCTAACATGTATATACATATATTATGCTGACACAATTTGTCTAGATTGTTAATGCTCCTTGTGTTCTAATTGCTTTTCAAAATCAGCAAAGACGGCCATCAGGACGCTTTCCCATCGATTATTCGAATTTTCGTAGAACTGCTCGTCCGCAATAATCTGATTAATTTCTTCTTGCGACTTGTTACGGATTGCCTCTGGAAGATTCTCCAGCTTCAACATACTCACTGGTGGGTTATACTTCAACGGCCATACACCACCGTGCTTGCGTAAAGACTCCGCCGCAAGCTTTCTTTGCGCTCTATACTCTTTCATATCGTCATTATACAACTCCCATACGCAATTTATACAGCCGCTCATGCAGCAATTATCAGGTTCCTTAGGTCTCATTGGCACTTTGACTCCCCCAATTGTATATGAAGATGCCTGTATATATCTACTACTTGATTTCCCAGCCTTTTCCCCGGTCAAGCGGCCACCAAAGACATTTTTCAAGCGCTTTATCGTATCTTCGGCACTATCTGTATTACCTTCAAACACAAGCTGCTGGGGATCATGTTGTGTCTTTACTTTAGCTGCCTGTGCTCTTTGTAGTTTTCCGCCTTGGGATACTGGACGCTATTAATATCGATCATGGGTCTGATAAATTCACTTACCTAATCTATAGAAATCGTACTTTTTTAAATACCGAAAAGCACCAGCCCCATGAGAAAATGCTCTTGTGGAGTTTACCATCACAAGGGTTTTAAATAACTGAATCTTACATAAGCCAGAAAAGCACCCGGGTAATATGAGTGACGCTCACGTGAGCATGTTGCTTGCTGAGCCGTGGTGTGGGCCAATACCAGGTTTATATGCAAAATTCTAGAAATGAAAATATCATGGTAGACTTGGTAGATAAGGGACGAAGATCATTCCATGATACAAGGAATAAATCGGTGATTACCGAGAAACGGGGCAATTAGAGGCTTACAATCTGCACCAAAAAAACTTTTTTCTGCTATTGTGACCGAGGATTAAGGTTGACGAATGGGGTTTTGCAGAAGTGGTTTTGACATTTTGCTAGTACCCCGCCTTAATAACCTTTATTTAGGAAACAAAGAAAGAAAAAAAAATTCATTGGATATATTCTTGTATTATCTTATATGGGCTTAGGGACAATCTAGAAGGTATATATTACAGCATCTTATAATATCTACATGTAACAGTCTCATGATATTCACAGGGCTGCCGTACATCGAGGACGTTCAGGCACCTATTTTTACAGGAGAAAGAATTGTTCTCTACTAGGCTTATCATAAAACCACATCTCTCTACATGATCATGTAGACTGCATACATGACGCTACATGTCTTATCAGCAACTTTTTTTTTTTTTGTTCAGCATTTCAAGTCAAGTGAGTATTTAGTGACTGTGAATCCAAGTTGGTACAGGTTAAGATATAGAAATCTCAAAAGTTTTACCATGTCTTATGGCGATATCGAGAAGCAAGAGAAGCTTGAGGCTTCTCTTTCCAACACATCTATTCAAGATGCGAAAGCTGAGAAGTATTCCCCAGTTAAATTAAAGGTGGTGAGAATGTTGCTCAGTGGTGCCGAACAAAGAGGTATTGAACGTGTGCCTGACGACGAAAGAACCACCCCATCTACATGGGTAGCAGCAAGTATGTGGTTGGCTGCCAACTTGGTGATTGCTGCTTTTTCTCTTGGTGCCCTTGGACCAATTGTTTTTAGTCTCACTTTCTACCAATCGCTCTTGGTGATTATGTTCTTCAACATCATGGGTGCCTTGTCTGTTGCCTTTTTTTCCGTCTTTGGTGCGAAATTTGGATTGCGTCAAATGGTGTTGTCGCGTTTCTTGGTCGGTAACATTGCTACGAGAATTTTTGCATTGATAAACATCGTTGCCTGTGTCGGGTGGGGTGCTGTTAATATCATATCCTCGGCCCAGCTTTTGCACATTATCAACAACCAACTCTTACCTCCTTGGGCAGGTTGTCTCATCTTGGTGTTGTGCACAGTCCTCGTTTCCTTTTTTGGTTACAAGGTGATTCACTACTACGAGATGTTTGCGTGGATTCCTAATGCCGTCATCTTCCTTATCATCATTGCTAGAATGGCCAAGTCCAAGAGTTTCAGTGGGACTGCTCCTCTTGACTTGGGAAGATTTCCAGGTGGTGCTACTACTGCAGGTAATGTCTTGTCTTTTGGAGGTGCAATCTATGGATTTGCAACTGGCTGGACCACCTATGCGGCCGACTACACATGCTACCAGCCATCCAACACCAACTCTTACAAGACCTTTTTTGGTGTCTTGGGTGGATTGGTATTGCCTTGTATCTTTACCATGATCTTAGGTGCTGCTTGTGGAACTGGTGTTTACACCAATGCTCGGTGGGCTGAATTGTACAAAGAGGCCTCTATTGGAGGATTGGTCTACGGTATTCTCGTGGACAACTCGTTGCACGGGTTTGGTCAATTTTGCTGTGTTATTCTTGCCCTTTCCACGGTTGCAAACAATATTCCAAACATGTACTCCATTGCTCTTAGTGCACAGTGCTTGTGGTCTCCTTTGGCCAAGGTTCCAAGAATTGTGTGGACCATTCTTGGTAACTTCTGTACCTTGGCGATCTGTATCCCAGCATACTACAAGTTTGCTCCATTTATGACCACATTTATGAACTTGATTTCCTACTATTTGGCAATCTATACTTGCATGTCATTATCGGAACATTTCATTTACAAGAAGGGATTTTCCGGTTATAAGTATTTGGACTACGACAAACCTAGCCAATACCCAGTTGGAATTGCTGGTACTTTTGGATTCATGTGTGGTGTCGCTGGTGTTGTTATTGGCATGAACTCCGAATGGTACAGAGGGAAAATTGCAGTGAAAATCGGTGAATTTGGCGGAGATATCGGCTTTGAATTGGGAGGCTCGTTTGCCTTCATCGGGTTTAACTTGGTCAGATATTTTGAGCTCAAGTATTTTGGCCGTTAGTTTTTTTGTTTTGCTGGTGCTTGCTCTGCTTTGTATCAGTAGTTTCTTTGTTCAATGTACTGATAAATGAATTATTGAGTCATCCCGTCCTATTACTAGTGTATGGATGGCATTGTACATCGTGACAATTAAAATGGCAGATGGCTCGTTTGCAGAGAGCCTTCAGGTTATGCTACATAATTATTCCTGCCCGAAAACCTTGCCGATCAAGTAGTGGTACGGGTTCAATAAACTAATGCAGGATGGAGTGATGTACAATTATGACTTGGAGATTGTCCAGCATCCTGATTTAGGTTTAATTCACTTCACTACGACTCCTACTGAGAATAATTCCCTAGTAGCATGTGGCCTGTCTTTGGAAAACAGTCGCTATCATCTCGACGTTCATAATCAACTGTCTTATAAAAAGCAGGGGATTTACATTGGTAACAGAGTCGATTTTAAAGAAAAGATTAGCAAATAAGCTCACTTTGTATGTGCGATCTGCCTAATCAGATGAATTATTTACAGACGAAGATATACAACGCGTATGTAATGTATTGCTGATACTAATAATATTTTACTTGGCTTTAAATTCCAGCCAGGATAAAAATGCGAGTAGACTGCAAAATTATTCAGAAACTTTAGTCATAGTTAGTACATGTTATTACTGGAAAAAATGTATTAATCAAGAGAATTAAATTTGGAATAAGCCACTTAGTTTCAGTGCCTTGCCTAGGCCAATCATCTAGATATCAGTAGGGTGCAGCCAATAGATCAACATTGCCGTCAAATGAATATTCAAATATAACCAATACACAATACCCTAGGAGTTTATCCAAAGTTGGCCCATTCCACTGAAAAACTTACCATGTCAGATTCTTGACTAGACAAGTCGGTTATAAACTGTTGAATATCTTTTGATACGCTGTGGTTTTCATTAGCAATCTGCGGCTTTTTATTCCCAGACATGACCCATACTTTCTTCACGCCAACTGCCAACCGTCCCCCATTCACAATATTAATAAGATTTACGTCTTGGTTGTAGTATTCATAAAAATTCACAATAAGATGCGAATGATACCTTAGTGGATCTCCAGGATAGACAATAAGTTTGCTTCCGAATTTCAATCCTGGCGAGATGAAATAGTTTCTGGTAGTAGAACTGTTTTTTATCGACTTGAACATCTCAACTGTATCATTGAGGACGGCGAGTTTATTCGAAAATGCCTTGTAATTTATGTCACTGTTTGCAAGATCTATTTCTTGATCTAAGGAATTAGAGTTGCTAGGAATGTCTTTATTCAGAGCTTTATTCACGGTGTTATTAAACTCATTCACTAGATAATTCTTGACCAAATTGTAGAGTATTAATTTTTGTGAGACGGGATTCAACTGTAACTTGGTGACCAACCATGAGTAACTTTCAATGTCCTGTGAATGATCTTTGATCTCGTAGAAAATCAAGTTCAAATCTTTCTCAGTGATATTCGCCTCATCTTCTTTCTCTTCTTTCTCTTTATCATTATTTTTTACTTCCCTTTTTATATTCCTCTGCTTATTCTTTATTTCTTGTTTTTTGAGACTAATAATGTTCATATACTCATTCCACTGACCCTCAAGATACTTTGCCCTCTCGTCTTCATCAAAGTTCAATATATATTCCTGAAATATAGCCTTTTCCACTATTAATGATATGGCGTCTATAGATACCAAATATATCACCTCCTCAATAGATAGCTGGAGTGGCACCCCCAAAAAAATCGACTGCTGTGGGGCCAAAGCCAATGTTCCAGATAATACACCAAGTATATTCATGCTTCTCAATTTCTTAATATCTTCAACATTGAAAACAAAACATTTGTTGGCTATCACACTGACTTGAATCATGGTATGCTAGATCGTGTGGATATGAATATGTCCGTTTTCGTTTTCCAGTTTTCTACACATGAATTTGAACCTATCTGCCAATCTCACTAAGGATAGCTTGGAGTCTCTAAATAAGCTTTCGTCCGATATTATTCTAGAATGCTACAAAGTTAATTCAGATTTTAATTCCCGTCTTGTGCTTGAACAATATTTGGAACATGGTGGTGCCGATGACTCTCGATACCTCCGAATTTTGGAATGGTTGCTGTTGCTTAGGTATGGATTTGACATAATCCGCAAAGAAAATGATGTTTCAAAGGTAGCAGGATTGTTCAAGGATGGATCGATTGCTTCTAAGGTGAAATCCCTTTTACTGGATATTAATGATCCAAGCCTACCTATCAGAGCCAAGCAAGAAATAGATCTTGTCTGCAAACTAGAGGACTTGACTATTTCATACATTGTGCTTTTCAAGTATCAATCCTCGATCAATCAGTTGCTTAGTGCCAACTTCAAGATCATCAACAGTTTAGAGTACTATCAATCTATAGTCTCTGACAATTTTGGAATCAAAAAGGGATACTACTTTCTTTCCATCTCGCCTCAATTGTTGTACAGATTTGTACAAGGGCTCGTTAAGAATTGCAAGAATCTAGTCCACAAAGATGACAGTGGCTCCTACTTAACAAGAGAAAATGCCACTCGATTAAAGAATGTTGCCCTTGACACAATAAATTCACAAGTAAAGACTATTACGTTGATACCGTCCAATATCCAGAAATTTCAGTCGCACTCATTTCACATTTCCTTGAATATGTCTAGAAAGATACATGTATCCACTATTTATCTGCCAGTCAAGGCATATCTACTGAGGGCTTATGATGCACTCTTGTTTCCTAGACTATTATTAGATGGCTACTTGAACTTTCAAATCAATGAATTGAACAGACTAAAGCGACAAAATTTAGAAAAGTTGGGTGCTTTGATTGGCCTTTTCCCTACATTTGATTCAGATACTGGTTACTCCGAGTTGATGGCCAAGCTTGATTATGTCATTTCTACGGATGTTATTGAAGAGGAGCAATTCGCCAAAAGTAATACGTCTGAGTTGAGTGAGATTGCCAGCACTAAAATTGACACTTACATCACCTCGTTGGATCACGATCTTGATCCATTGGTGAAGCCCCGAGGTTTAGCGGCGTACTGGCCTTTGTTGTTGGCTGCACTTTTGTATGGTCCCTCCAATATCTCCCTTGTGTACGAGTCCAGGTACGATATTATTAATTGGGTCCAAGAAAACCTTGTTGGTTCAATTGTGGGATTTGCACGAAACTGGATATTGAAGCCAATTGGAAGCATCATGTCTACGATTAAGCATGACGAAAACTCGCAGATATCTATCATTGGTAAAAAATCGCTACAAAGTGATCTTGACTCGTTACAAAGAATGATAGTTGAGTATCTCAACAATACTGGTGCAGTTGGCAATCTCGACTCACAGGCCATCATTCTGAGCATTGCCGATGGCGACTTGACACTTTTCATGAAAGACTACGAGAAGCAACTTCTGTCGCCCATAAAAAACTTGATAGCAGGCGATTTGCTTCAGTCGCTTTTAATACAGGTGCAAAAGACCAAAGTGGATGGTGATCTCGTCATTAGTGGCATTGACAAGTTATTAAAGTCTCAAGAGTTGGTGTTTGAGAGCATTGCGATAATTCCAACGGGGCTCATTCTTGTTTGGGGGTTGAAGAGCGCGCGACAAGTGGCTGGAAAGGGCTGGTCGGCTCTATTCAACATCCACCGAGGCAAGTATAAGCAATTGGCCAGACGGACATTTAATTTGGTGGAGCGACTCTTGATCTTGGGATGCCAGTCGGAGCTCACGTATTACAACAAGGGACAGCTCTTGGTGGGAATTCTTTTGTTGGAAAGAAACCTCGAGCCGCTCTTGCCATCCGACCGATTACCGGAATTGCAAAGTGACATTTCCGACCTCAACGACAAGCACTTGGCGAGCAACTTGAAGTTGAAGATCATGGAGAAGATGTGGCGGAACTACATATTCTACATTGAATAGAACAGAATAAATAATTTAAACCAAAGAAAAAATTTAAACCAAGTACCTAGAAAATCGAGTTGATAATGTCGCTGCCGACGGTGGCACCGGCTCCGAAAATCGCCGCATTCCCAAACTTCTTGCCCACCTTCTTGAACGCGCTTTCCTCATGAGGCTGCTGTGGCTGTTGCTGCTGCTCCTGGGCTGGCGGATAATAATTGGTTGAGGCTGGCGGGAAAGGTGCTTGTGAGTATTGTGGCTGCGAGTATTGTGGCTGCGAGTACTGAGGCTGTGAGTACTGCGGACCTTGGTACCCGCTAAATCCCTTGGACTTTTCATCGGAAGAACCACTTCCAACCGGCTTGGCGTAGTTACTAGGGAACATGCCGACTCTTCCGTTGCATTCGCCTTTGCTCCAGTTTGGATTTGGCTTCTCAAGCACCTTGATCCGGTCGCCAGCCCGAATGGCCAAGTCCTCTGGCTGTTGAGCAGTGTAGTCGTACATTGCCTCAACCCATTCCTCGCTGCTTGCCTGGTTGTAGCTTGGAGGTGGAAGGGAGACCTGCGAAGAGTGAGCGGTGTCCCGAACGCTTTCCTGAGTGCTCTGGGCTCCTAAGCTGACGGCCGATGAGCCTGGCTGATACTTGTCCGGTAAGCTTTTGACGACGTTGTCGTAAAATTCCTGGGTGATGACCTCGGAGTCAAGCAAAAACTCCAACTCTGTTTTCACGGTAGTCAATGAACGATTAATCAATGCCTTGGACATGGTGTAATGTGTGAGAAAGGAATTGCCATTCCTAAGATGATCAACGGTTAGTGGCCCGCGCGACTCCGCCTGGGTCACATGCTGGCCGTCATGGGGTTTCAGAGAATAACCGACGTCATGGAGTAGCTCAGGACAATCACATAAAGAATCTGGGCCACGGCCCAGATGAGCGGGATCCATGTACTCATCATAAAAGACCCGCTTCTATAGAGCGTGGCTAGCAAGATCCCCACTATGCTACCGGAAATAAACGCCTGTACTACTCCCCATACAATGTAAAAAAGAATTATAAGCAACCCATTGAATATCTTCCTCTGCCCTATGGCTGCTATCACGCCTGCCGTCAGGTAGAACGTGGCAAACACTATCATGGTCCAAAATAGCGTAAACTTCCAGATATCCCCGGTATAGTACAAGAACTCCGAAGTGGCATTGCTGCTCTCAAAGTCCAACGTTAGCCCAGGGAACCTGGGAGTCACATAACCCACCGCTATATCAGAGCTGGTGACAAATGGCTTCATGCTGTGGAATTATTCCACCCAGCCTACTGGGATCGCGCGCCGCAGTTACCCTGCGCTATGCTACAAGCTACACACATTCAAGTCAATGGCTGTGAATAAACTATTCATCCTTCTCTTCCTCGTCCTCTTCTTTGACTATCCCGGTAGACTTTAACAACACGTCAATCTCCGAAGGACTCCATATTTTATTCACCAATTTCCCCGCCTTATTTCTACTTAGTGTCGCCAACTCAATCTTATCCTTGGTCACAGTCGAACTGTCCAAGGTCTTGCTCAATACCTTCAACGCCAACTCCTTCGCCTCATCAAACGTAATGTCGTCTTTGTAATCCTGCTTCAATAATGCTTGCGCTGCCGTACTGTTGGCTCCCACACTGGTAGCCTTCCAGCCAGAGTAGTTCCCAGACGGGTTCGAGGTATACAATTGGAACCCAAATCTGTCGTCGTACCCTGCATAGATGAACGAGACACCAAATGGTCTCAATCCACCAAATTGCGTGTACCCTTGCTTCACATCACACAACCGATGGACTAATATTTCAACTGGAATTGGCTCATTGTATCTCGAAAGATACTGTTGGGCATGGACTCGGGCACTATTCACTAATATACTCGCATCAGCATTCATTCCTGCCACTGCACTGATGACATTCTCGTCTAATATATACATCTTCTCTGCCGAGTCTCTATCCAACAACTTGCTGGTAACCTTTTTCTCTGCCACTAATACAATTCCGTCCTTGGCCAACACCCCAATGGACGTTCCAGCATGGCTGATTGCTTCCAATGCATATTCAACCTATAATGTTAGCGACCTTGCCATGTCATTTTGCCACACGTATACTTACCTGATACAATCTCCCCTCTGGGGAAAAAATTGTAGTTCTACTATCGTATCTTCTCGATCCCATACTCTATCAGATTAACAGTCACAGAACTCAATATATATATATAGCTACCGCCTTTGTATGGGTACCGTGGTTGTTGTGTGGAAATTGTCCAAATCTGTCGAAGGCAAAAATCACATTCACGTGATTTTGATTTCCAAGTGCAGTTGGTTTATGGAGCCGAGGTATAAGCTAGATATTGGGGGGACAAAATGGAGCGTTGTGGTGTGCTCTACTGGAAACAGATTTTATTATAACCAGGAGGACAATATTTCCCTTTGGGAGTGCCCGAGCGATGACATTGGGGACTTGGTCCGCACAAAGTATAGAGTGGATATTCTCAAGTTGATTGCAAAGTCAAAAGGACTACGAATTGATGAGCCGAAAAATCGCACAGCCAAGTCAGTGGTTAGTTCTGCTACTAATAAGGACGTCAGAGCTGTAAAGAATGATGACGAACGGCAAAAGATGGACGTGAAGGAACAAAAGATGGACATAAAGAAACAAAAGATTGACATTAAGGAAAAAAAGATTGACATAAAGCCAGCCACAGATAGAACAAAAGAAGAAACTAATACGCAAAATATTGTTTCAGGCTACGCTAGTTCTGATGATTCAAGTTCTGATGATTCTGATTCTCAAGAGGACTCTGAAGTTTCTTCGGAGGAGGAGGAATCAGACTCCGATTTGGAAAATGGCGAAAACGTCAATATTCTGGACTTTGAATCTGACATTGACGAGGATAGTGCTGGGGTAGCCGAGTTTATGGAATTATTGCAAACCAGCAGTTTAAATCCTTTTGGCGTATGGGAGGACGAGTTGCAGCAAGTTATTAATGATCCTAGATTCTTAGGCGTGGAGTCTGACAAGGACAGGCAAAAAATATTCAACAAGTGGTGTCACACGAAGATATCAGAAGATTCACAAGCGGTCAAAAGCCTGGTGACGCCAATGGCAAAGGATAAGTTTCTCCAAGCGATTTCTGATTTCAAAGACTTTGACAACTTGGATGAGAGCAGCGTCAAAGTTTCAAGTGTCACCCCTGTTATACTCTATCTTGAGTTTCTCTGTCAAAATATGAGACCCAAGAAGTTTTACTTGGAATTCAAGAGAAAGCATTTTGCCAACCCTGAGTTCCGTGCAATTGACTTGCCAGGACCAGAAAAGGAAAAGTTGTACAAGGAGCTTATGAATTTAAAAAAGAAGCCAAAAGACGAAAAGAAAGAGCTATTGGACCTGCTCTTAGCTTCGTCGAGAATCTTTAAAGGCAAAGAAGCCGCTGACGGCCTCTTGGAAATTATTGATATTGTCTTGACGCAGTTCACGACACACAAAGATCGTTTGGCACTAAAGTATTTTGAGTATATTATCGATTTGCCCGAGTCTGTTCGGTCCAATGCGATATACTATGCTTTCCCACCAAGTGAGAGACTAAAAGTATTAGCCGAGTTTGCAAAAGAGCACTTGGCATAGCCTACGGACTAGATATAAATTCATTATTTACAAGCACACATATCTAACTAACGACCTAAGTTTAATAATAAGGAGTTTGTAGCACCGCTAACATCACTGTTACCCTTTCCACCACCTGGCAAGTAGGTGATGTTAGGACTGTTTGCCAAAGTAGAAGCAATTTCCTTACTGGCCTCAATTCTACGAATCAATAACAAACCATCACCGTTCTTCTGCAAAGCCTTGGAAATATGCTCAGCAGCCTCGGCTTCACCCTCGGCTCTGATAACAGAAGCCTGTCGCTCTTGCTCGGCCTTCTCAACCAAGAACTTGGCTCTCTCGGCATCCTGCTGGGCAATTTGCTTTTGCTCAACGGCCTTGGTGAAGTCCTCTCCGAAGTTCATGTGGGTGATACTGACATCCTCCAACCGTATGTGGAACTCCTTGGCTCGTTGACTCAACTCCTGTCTTATTTTCATGGAAACTACTTCTCTTTGGGTGATCAATTCGGCAGCGTCAAATTGAGCCACAATCGACTTCAACACCTCGTTACTAATAGATGGCAAAACTCTTTCATCGTAGTCCAACCCCAAGTTTTGGTAAATCGCTGGCAAGTTGTCAACGTCTGGTCTATGTAATACTCTGAGGGTCAAGCTGACCATTTGCAAGTCCTTAGAACCAGTCTTTGTGCTGATACTTCTTGGTCTAGTTCTGATATTAAATGGAATTGGCTTTTCCAACCAAGGAATGAGAAAATGTGTTCCCTCGCCAACCACATTTTGCTGAATACCATTTAATCTGGAAAACAAAATCACACGGTGACCACCGTCAACATCATACATAGAATAACTGGCAACAGTGGCCGCAATACCCGCCGGAATGGCTAATCGGCTAACAATATTGGCAAATCTGCTCATTGAATATTCAACTTGCAATTAGTCGCCATCAGAAAAGCAAAGGATTCGCGCCGGGTAACTTGTTTGCGGTGATTTCCACGGGTAACACCCGTGTGCGTTGGGTGAAGAATTTTTTTCACCCATACCCAATATATAGAGGTTTGTAACTAGCTATGCCGCCTCCACCACCTCCTCATGCCATTCGGCCAGAGAACATTATTAAAACATGCGAGAATTTGATCAAGATCAACAATTCTGACGAGGCTCTCACAATATTGAAGAACTTTATTGGCTCGAAGAAGTTCAAGTTCATCAGCGCTAGTGCAGCCGAATCAATTGGGTTGTTGTTCGTTGAATTGTGTGTGCAAAAGAAGGAGTCTAAAATCGCCAAGGATGGATTGTTTAACTACAAGAAGAATGTGCAAACCATCAACAATGGGTTGGAAACCGTTGGTACTGTGGTGCGGAAGTTTATCCAATTAGGAGAAGAGTCCTTGAGTAACGCCAAGAGAACTGCAACTGCAGTTGGTCCAGCCGAAGATGAAGATTTGGGCGAGTTCAAGTCGTCTGAGGCTTTGTTGTTGGCCCTCATTTCGTCTCCTGATAACGACGATAAGTCTGATCGTGAAATCTTGACTCCATTCCTTAGATTCATGTATGATTCCTACAGATCGGTACTTGATATTATCAGAAACACAAAACAGTTGGAGGTCATTTACTGTTATATAGTGAGCCAGTCCTTTAAGTTTTGTGAACAGTTCAATAGAAAGCAGGAGTTTAAGAAGTTCAGTGAGTTGGTCCGCAACCACTTGCAATCGATTAACTTCTACGCTAACCAGCAATTCACCAGCGCAGTTAACGTTCAAAATCAAATTGACTTGTCCAACCCTCAAACTTTGGAACGTTTCTTGCAATTGCGATTTAATGGGCTTAATATCGCGGTCAAATTAGAGTTGTACCAAGAGAGTTTTAAGATTGCGGAAGACATTCACACTTTATTGGTGTTCTCTAAGAGACAACCTAAGCCAAGTATGATGTTGAACTACTACGAGAATTTGGCAAAGATCTTCAATGTGTCCTCCAACACTTTATACAGATCGGTGTCTTGGTTGAAGTTTTTCAACTTGTACTCGCAGTCTCCAAATGCTACTTTGGAAAACTTGAACAACTATGCGTCTATCATTATTTTGTCCACCATGTCTATTTCGGAATTGGCTGACTCGAATAGTGACGATGAAAAGATCAGATTCAACAAATTGTCCAGCTTGTTGAACTTGTCCAGATCCCCAACTAGAAAATCCGTGATTGAGTCCATCAACACCCCAAGCTTTTTGAAGTTCGTTGATAAGGACTTGAAGTTGTTATTTAACTACTTGGAGAATAATGACTTTAACCCATTGACCTTGGCCAAAGAATTATTGCCAATCTTAACCAAGATCTACGAGTCTTCAAACTTCCGGGTTTTCTTTAATGATATATTAAAGACGGTCATTACTAAATTGTTCAAGCAAATCTCCAAAAATTATGAGACTATTAAGTTTGAGTTTTTGATTGAATTGGTAAATTTCAAGGGCTCCAAGTTTGAGTTGACAAACGTCATGATTGAAAACCATTTGATTAATGCTGGCAATCAAGGACTTTTGCCTGGCTTTAGAATCGACCATGATGCCAACATTGTTACCTTCATTAACGAGCCGTTCACCGTCAGCGGCTCTGCTTCTGACTTGATCAGAGTTCAATTGAACCAGTTGTCAAACTCCTTGTTGAAATCCTTATACCATATTGACCCAAGTCTTATTGAACAACAAGAGCTTGCTAAGCAAAGGGCTATTGATTTGGCCAATGAGCAAATTAAGAGGGAAAGAATTGAGATTCAAGAAAGAAGAGTCTTGCTTGAGAAGAGAAAGGAGGAAGAAGAGCAAGAAGAGGTTCGTAAGATCGAGGAGACCAAAAAGTTGAGAGAGGAGAAGATTGCTGCTGAAAAGAAGGCAGGGAAGGAGCGGGAAGAACAGGAAGCTAAGAGAAGATTGGAGGAGAAGATCAAGAGGGAAAGAGAAGAGGTCAGAGAAAAGGAGAAGATGCAAATTGCTGAGGAGATTAACAAGGCCGGTATCATTCATCTTGACCTTGAGCAAATTAAGAGTCTTGATACTAAGGACTTGAAGCAGATGCAATTGGACCAATTGGCTAAGGATCAAAGCGACACTCAAGAGAGATTGGTATCTGTGTTCAAGCGTACTGACCATTTGGAGAGAGCCTACAGAAAGTTTGAGTTGAAGTTATTGGTTGAGGATGAAAAGGTGCAGAAAGAGAAGGATGTGGAGGTGTACAATGAAATGAAGAACAAACTTATTGAGAAGGCCAAGAAGGAGCATAAGGAGGCAGTGGCCTTGCGAGACAGATTGAAGCGAATTGTGCCTTCGTACACTGAGTACAGAAACATTGTTGACTCTAACAGAGCTGAGAAGCTCAAGGCTGCAAAGGAAAAGGCTGCTGCTGCCTTTGAAGCTGAGAAGCAGGCCATGATCCAACAGGCTAAGCAAGATAAATTTGCCCGGTTGACCAGGGAGAGACAGGAGGAAGCGGCACGCAAGAAGCGTGAAGAGGAGGAGATCAAGGCTAAGAAAGCAAAGGAGGAGCTTGAAGCCAAGAAGAGAAAGGCAATGGAGGAGAGACTTGCCAAGGATAATGAGAGACTAGCTAAGATGAGAGCCGTGGAGGAAGAAGCGGAGCGGAGACTCAAAGAGCAGCAGGCAGCATCTAAACTGTCAGATATATATGTTCCGAAGAAGCACGGAGTTTCCGGAATAGGAGGCAATCGGACTGTGTCGCATTCGAATCTAGACTCGACTCCAAGATCGTACGGCGGCACCAATCGGTCTTTCAGCACCAATACTACATCCGGTGCAAGTAGTTCTCAGGATGGTGCGGGTAAGCCATTGACGTATGCTGAGAAGTTGAAGCTTAGAAGACAACAGAAGCAGCAGTAATAATGAAGATTACGCTGTCTTGGCATTGATGCTCTGAATATAGTATTAAGCATATTATTGTAGAGGCTTATGGAGGCTTGGGTAATGTGTCCAAATAAACCATGAGACGGATTCTAGCAATGAATGACAAAACAAGCCTTGATGCTGCATTAGTGGTGAGACCAGTGCGCTGACGTGCATAAATACATGGGAATTTCAGCAGATGTTGCCGGAACAACCGAATTGGGAAGGAGGCATCACCTAAAAGCAAACAAAACAAACAGTATTTCATTGACCGAATAGCAAACATTTATATTCTGTTTCACAGCCGAAATATTTAGCAAAAAAATTTTATACTGAACGCTTTACATTGAACAATGGGTTTTGCTTTACCAGACGTCTCCTTAAGAGCTGTTAATACAGTTTTTTTAATTATTATCCTTGGTCTCACCGGTTCTCTTATCCATGGCCAGAATGCCTCGAGCTCCAGAGTGAACATGGCAATCTTTACTGCGGTTTTCGGATTGATATTCTCCTCGTTCTACGGAATATTGGCTGGGTTCATCACTGCTTTTGCCTGGCCAATAATAATGTTCATCTTTGACTTCCTCAACTTTGTCTTCACTTTTGCCGCAGCTACCGCCTTAGCCGTTGGCATT
The DNA here is from genome assembly GCA_020342235.1 of Saccharomycopsis phalli. NCBI lineage: Eukaryota > Fungi > Ascomycota > Saccharomycetes > Ascoideales > Saccharomycopsidaceae > Saccharomycopsis > Saccharomycopsis phalli. The sequence continues at coordinate 1,861,364 of CP073213.1, forward strand.
AGAGTCCACTCTTGCTCCAACGTTGACTACCTCAACCAAAATTCTATTGCCCAAGGATCCTCTGACAGATGCAGAAAGGCACAGGCTTCTGTTGCCTTTCTTTACTTTGCGTTTTTCGTCTTCTTAGCGAACTTGGTCTTTTCTACCTTGTCGTTGATCAACGGGGGTGTGTTTGGATTCAAATCCAGAGGTTCCCGTGGCGGAGTTCCAACTGTCACCCAAGTCTAAGCAGAGCGTCAATTGTGTGATGCTAGAATGCTTACTTAATCATTCCTTAATGTCTATTATATGGTCCCTAACGCTTTTATTATAATCCTACCCTTTTTGAAATTCTTTAAACGATACCATTGTTGATATCTATCTATATAAATGTTGTTTTTATGAATCAATACATTAATTTCCAAACCATGTAATTTACACAGCCTTCGGCACGTAAACGATGAACGAATACCCGAGGAGTTTAATATGTAACCGCTTTCCGGCGACCAGTAATATCATGAAGTTCCTTTGATATATTTTTGACACAATTTCAGGAATACTTATGTGGCGTTCATAACCTACGCAGTGGTAATCTGAAAAATTGTTCTTGCGTAGAAAGAGAATCTGTGGCACCATGGATGAAAACTTGAAGGAATATATTTTGAATGGGATTAAGAACTATAAACTGCGAGAATATCAGAATGCCCGTGAGGTTGAAGACGAAGAAACAGATACTGACTCTGACGATATGGAGTTTGATAATACCGAGGCCATAGATTATGATCAAGTGCTCTCCTCGACTTTGGCAAAGGTCGACTTCGACGTATTCGAGACCACGCTCAAAAGACATAAAGTATTGGCTAAATTGTTGGGAATGTGTCCAGGCGACGAATTATATCATACCTTTACCATGGCCTGTGTTTTGTGCGATAGAATGACCAAGCCATGTAACAATGATGTCTTCAATATGAGCCTAGACCTCACCACGAATTTGCTCACACTACTCACATACGAGCCAAAGAACGAACCTATTGAATATTTCAATCAAGCACATCGGTATTCCATCATTGTGGAACGCATATTGAATTTCCTAAGGTTGGGACATTCAACCCAAGCCACCAGTCAACGGTGTCGGTTCTTCCGACGGAAGATCATTTCGCTCGATAGATTCAGGGGCACCGCCGAACAGATAATGAAGCAAGACATTGCGATTGTACTTCAGCAGGATCCAGGGGAATCTGTTAAAGTGCAGTTTGACTACAGTGGGAGCTTGAACGATATGGTGCAAAGGTTGGAAGAACAGTATCCCCATAAGTTGCATCTAATAATAGACGCATATAGGCGTGTGCTACTTCGATTTTCATTGTATGACTATCTGTTCTATTCGGATTGGGCGCCTTTTCATTTGAGCAAGATCACCAGTGATGTTCTCTATTCGGTGATGGCAGTATTGATTTATGGGATATATAAGTTGTACCAGCCATACACCAACGATAACTTATGCTTAAATCCGTTCTTGGGCTTCTTCATCAAGACCTGGATGGAACTAACAGCAGCATTCAAACTATGCTTGCGAGTCGTCCTCTTTGACGAGGAGATTATTGGACCAGGCACTCCGCTTCCCATAAAGTTAGTATTACAGGGAATCGCCCCTGTTCGACTGGTTTTGGCGGCGATACTTAACCAGGAGTGCCCTCAAAGGGAGCATGACTATATTCATGAATCGTTGAATAACTTCATGACACCATATGGAAGAAAGTGCGGTGATGGTGCATTGCGTATCCAACCTGAATTTTATATTCTGGTGTTGGAGGTCCTTGGCGATAAAAATGACTACTCGTTTTTTCTTGACGCCGATGTTCACACTGATCGGCTAGATGAGACATTGCTAACGCATTATGATGAGATTCTCGATGACTTTGACGATACTTCGCGCGACTATTATGCAAGGAAGGAATACACTGTGCCCTGCTACTGTGAATATGATGACCAAGACAGTGAGGAAGAAGATGACGTTGATGAAGAAGAAGATGAAGAAGATGAAGAAATGGAGGAAGAAGAATGGAGTGGTGGCTGTACTTGTGGCAAACACTTGCGCGAACGTCTGAGAATATCTGGAGGAAAATTGGCAAGTAATGAAGACATCCAATTAGGCATCATTGTCGGTGAATCACTAGGCCCTTTTCTCTCCTGGGATAAGCTCTATGGGCTTTTAAGAGTCGCATCTACGATGGAACTAAAGCATGGATTACAGGTGCTAGTGGTCCACACAATTAGACGGCTAGCAATTGCAGAACACTTGTGTGAGATTGATCAGAAAATGGCTCCGCTGGAGGGTAGTCGCCCTGCAGCTAATCTTGAAGGTGTCACAATTAAAAAATTGAGAGAAGCGATCGGGGAGTTTGTTGGCTTGTGGTTCGTCTTCAACCCCAAACTCGCAAAGGCTATTATAAATGAAACATTGATAAGCGATTCTATCAGGGAGCCTATATTGTGGTTGTTGGGGAATGTGAGGGAGCACTCGGCGCACATCTACTACTACATTCATGACTTGATAGCCTCTAATCCGGTTGAGTACGACTTTGGGTATAAAATAACCCACCAGTTACTGTTGGATCAGCTGGAGAGTAATATGCTCTTACACACATTCTTAAGTAGCTGCTTTCATCGGTTCAATGATGGGGACGCGGACTTTGAACAAACGAAAAAATTGGTTCTGGTATTCTGTGTGATGTTAAAGAGTTTGACGCAGATGCACAGTGTCTTCCTGTTGAGTAACCCAATTTACAAGGCTGAAGTACAGTCTATATTGCTATCTTGGGTTGGAATTGTTCCAGATGCTCGTCCATTGTTTTTCGCGACTCAGGCTATTAACTTTGACAATGAGTTCCGGAAGGTAGATGATGACGGGAAAGAAAGTTCCGAAAAAGTAACATACTTTCAAAAGTTGCTAGAGCAAAAGTATACATCCATTACTGGACAAGCAGAAATGACCAAGTGATGGTCTCCTAACGCGTGGTTTTTTTACTTCGTGCATCGGAATTATGCACCGACAAACAAACATCAACAGTCCGCCATTGGATTTTTGATGAACGTGACCACGACCTGGCGGTAGCAAAAAAAAAAAAATTAAGGTTGGTTCGAATGTTATATGTTGCGACCTACCCTATTAGGATTTGCCGTACCGGCCGATTGTTTATGTTCGATCATGACTGCATGTTTTGCAGGTGCGGTTTATCATGTATATCCGCCGATTCCGAAACTATTCCGGATACGCAGTTATATAAGTTTTGGCAATCCTGAGGATGGCATCAAAGTACTTTCAATAAAGTCTGCTACTTATTCTATCTACTAATAATCCTAACTACGCGGCAACAGAGAAAATGTTTATGATTTTGATGTTTTTGATATTTATTCTCTGTTATTCTGTGCATCATTCTACAATTGAGAGTCATAAATACTTGGTTCCACAGCTCTAATGACAAAACGATGATTATGAATTAAATTCAGATGACAGAGGACTTTTGGTCTCGATTAGTCTGGTTATGAAAAAAATTTCTTTTGAAGGTTTAGAGGCTCCTTTGGCGGTGCCAAAAGAACGGATGTTTGAAGTAATTGTGTCATTCTTTCTGGTATGGTAGGGTCCATGTACCAAAAACTAATTCACTTGTTTATGATAAGTATATAATACTGGTCGGTTCCTATATGGATTAGTCAAGTTTAATTGATTTAACTTAATCTTTTTACAATCTCATTTCTTTCTGTAGTATGATGCCATCTACAAAAACAACTAAATCACACTGGTGTATGTCTATAAAGTGCATATAGTTGCAGATAGTACACCAATAAATTCAGATAATATTCGTGAAATGTGACAGCAAGTGTCTACACAGACAGCAGAGTACTCACTACCGGAAAAACACAAGGGCCAGGAAAGGCATTTACACTGTCTGTTCAGATAGAAGGAACTTGTTGTATCACCAAAGAACTTGTAGCAGAAGCCAATGGCACTCGTGTATTGTGCGTTGTTTGGTATTAGCAAACTATAACAATTTTTCAAACCTTGGTGCAATAAACTTTTGGTTGCTACTTATTGTATAAGTTTGCGGAGCTAATTTTTTAAACGTATTCTTTTTGGGATTTGTGCCAGTTACTTCTAACATCAAGGATACGGATTTATTCTTGAGAAATATTTTTTCTAGATCCAGGTCGTTGAGTATTAGGCTTCCATGAATATCTTTGAGGTTTAAGGCTCTATTTTTCAGTTTAAATGCTTCTTGGCAGTTGCTTATAATTTCATCTCTAGTTGGCATTGCAGCAACTTCTGGATTGTACTTAAAATCCAAGCACTTGTTGTTGAACAGAATAGTTACTGATTTTTCTTGGCAACCGGTGTTTGCTACCGGGTGCATTTCTATCATAGGAAACTCGTTCTTGATGATTTCGTTGAATATTATTCCCAATAGCTCGACTACTGTATTCAACTCAAAGTCTACTATAATACACCCTAGAATATAATATAATGTATCGGTAGCAACTTCTTCATTCATCAATTTGATGTCGGGGTTTGTGTCCAAGGACTTGAGAATCCGGCTAAGAACTTCTCTGCTATTCAATTTTATCCTCAAGTATTCACTAGAAGAATTTGACTTGAGCTTTGTCCTGCATAACAAGTAGGATATACTCGTCGGAACAGATGACTTCCCCAAGTGATAAATATTAGATTCTTTATTAATAGTAAGACTGTTATAGGTGGATATGGCACATGTTTTTGACTTCTTGATTAAATTGAGCATCTTTCGCTGAGAATCCACAAGCCTCGTCATATCGCTGATATTGGCAGGCTGTATGAACTTGCTGATTGTCAACGCTGTGACGTCATTATTAGAGATCAGTTGCTTTTTATTATAATCAAAGCTAATATCCTCATTGATATTCTCAACATTTAAGATATCATTAATGAGCAAGTCCACTTGCTTAGTGGTACTTGACTGCGCTAGCTTTTGACGTTTTGGTTGGAAATATGTAATATTAAACGGCTCCTTTTTGGCTTTGAGTGATCGTTTTCTGTTTCTTCTCACACTTTGAATAGCAGCTCTAACTAGTTTACTAACGCTGGCGAATTTATCTGGACCTATTTTGTACTCTTCCATCAAAATCTTTGTCACTCCAACAACTTCAACGTCCTGGTCCTTTGCCTTCTTATTGAATAATCCCTCGGATTCAATTAATGATAGTCTCCGAGCAGAAAAGCTTTTCCAGACTTTCTCATCTTTAAACGTTTCTATATTATTCCTCAATTCTGTAGTCAATCCTGTCATTGAGTCATAAAAATGATTCAAATTTGCATGAAAAAAAATACTCTTGGGGTCACACTAGCCCAACCAAAAACATGTTCAACATTTTGAACGTATTGAACCGCCTAGTCCTGTTGGGATTCTTAGTTGCAATATTTTGCGTTCTACTAGCCGTGTTTATTCCCTCTTTACACTGGCTACTTGATTATGGAAAAACATATTCCCACCACTCCAGATTCTTCAACATCTACTTACCCAAAGCCTGGTTTACGCATTTCTATGTCCTTTCCTCGGTGCTTTCAATAGTGTGCCTATTTTTGAAGCCAAACATTGTCACTGTACTAGTAGTGATTCATTCCTGTCGGCGTTTACTTGAATGCTTATATGTTTCAGTATTCAACCCGGCATCGAAGATTCACATAAGTCATTATCTAGTAGGGATATTTTTCTATACGAGTTTAAACATTAGTCTATTCTGTTTGCCAGAATCGTCTGGCTGGTCCTCCTGGTCTAGTTTGGTGGTGGCGTGGTTTTTCTGCCTTCAGATGGATCAATTTGTCAACCATTCTATACTAGCCAAAACTAAAAAGTACTTGTATCCTTCGAGGCATTTATTCAGACTAGTCACCAATCCCCATTATTTCGATGAAATATTAATTTATTTACTGCTAAACGTTTTGATTTATATCAATTATAACCAGCTTAATTTAAATTTTGTCTTGATTGAAATCTGGGTTCTTATTGACTTGGTGGTTTCAGGCCACAATACTTGGAAATATTATAGACGCACTCATCAGACACCCGCCAAGTATATAATAATACCCTATATATATTAATCTAGTTCTTTCCAAAGAAGTTCATGAATCCACTCAATGCCCCTGTCCCTTCCTTTTTCTCTTCCACTGGTTCTAGCTCAGGTGAAGTTGATACGGCCTCTTCAATTGATATGTTGGCGTGGTCTTCAATAGCAAGGTTCTGCTTCTCATTTAGTTTGGCTTCCTTTTCTTTTTCAATGTCGTCAATAAATTTGTTGTATATGGTTTCATAGAATGTAATGTTCTTGAAGAACTCCCTCAATTCAATCAACGAATCTATTTTATTCAATAAATCTTTATCTGAAATCTCATTTCCTTCTTCATTTTGACTCTGTAACTGCTCGGTCAAGATTTCCTTCAATATATCCAAAGAATTTTTAAAGGATGTTGTGGTGATGACAATATTTTCTTCTTGCGTTTCATCGGAGTTGGTTGGGGCATATTGTTGTGCTGATTGAGTTTTATCAATAGTCGCAATGAATTTGGCAGTGTCAAATAGCTTCAAGACACTCGCCAAATTGGACTTGACCTTTTTCAAGTTTATTAAAATATTAATTGCTCCTTCTTTGTTTGCATTCATCTTTTGGAAATTATCACTAATGTGGTTGCTGTCGTTTTTCAATTCGTTCACTAGCGACTCAATATTTTCAATATAATATTGCAACCTAGTGATATTATCCTGCTCATCGCTTCCTACTATCTGGTATGTTTTCTTGATTTCGTTTATACCGCGTTGTAGGTCTATCTGCAAACTGCTAATGCTTCCGCCCAAGTTGTTCAAGATAGTCGTCAAATCCTTGAGCAAAATTAAAATATTATTGTTGTTATTCAAATTCTGACGTGGCACCGTAAATATAGAATCGATAAATTCTATTGGCGAGTAGTCCTCATTATCAAATACTGTCAATATATCTGTCATACGTTATCCTACTGGTTCAATCCCAAATGGCTGTCCGCCCGCCTATGCTTGTTTAACGTGACTTGATTTTCTGTTTTTACGCCGCCATGTCCATAAAAGGAGAGGATGTCAAGGCCAAGCTTCGGCCGTTTGGGATTATATTTGAAAGTAATCTCCGCGATTTAATCAAGGGAATCCGTTCAAATAAAGAGCCAGAGTCGCAGTCCAAGTTTTTAGAAAATGCCATTAACGAATGCCGGCTGGAGGTGAAGTCTTCGGATATGGAGATAAAAACCATGGCAATCTTGAAATTGTGCTACTTGGAGATGTATGGTTTTGACATGTCATGGTCCAATTTCAATATCTTGGAGGTCATGGCTTCGTCGAAGTTCCAACAAAAGAGAGTGGGCTATCTAGCTGCGTCCCAAGCTTTTAGAAATGACGACGATGTGCTAATGCTCACGACCAATTTACTAAAGAAAGACATTAACTCCAGTTCATACCATGATGTGGGTATTGCTTTAAGCGGAGTTTCACAGATTGTCACTCCAGACTTGGCGCAAGATGTGACCGAAGATATAGTAAAAATGCTCAGTCACAGTAAGCCATATATCAGAAAGAAGGCGGTGCTATCGCTATACAAGATCTTTTTACAGTATCCAGAGGCTTTGAGAACATCGTTCCAGCGGCTATGTGATAAGTTGGACGATGAAGATGAGTCTGTGATGGGGGCAACAGTGACAGTTATATGTGAATTGGCAAAGAAAAACCCAAAAAACTTTATCAGCTTGGCTCCGAAATTGTATGACATCTTGTCTGAGACGAAAAATAACTGGGTGATTATTCGTTTGTTGAAATTGTTTTCTTCCTTAACTAAAATTGAGCCCCGTTTGAAAGCAAGGTTGATTCCTAAGATATTGGATATTATGGAGACAACTAAGGCTACATCATTGACTTATGAATGTATCAATTGTATTGTCATCGGTGAAATGTTGGATGATACCAATTTAGATGTTGCGAGAGTCTGTGTTGAAAGCCTCAGTCAGTTCTTTTTGAACTTGGACCCAAACTTGCAGTTTGTCGGGCTATTAACACTTAATAGAATTGCCAAAATCCAGCCTAGTATAATCGAATCATCAACTGTCATCATACTGAGTTTGAAGCATCCTGATTTGTCAATTAGAGAGCAAGCTTTGGAGTTGTTGGACTATATTGTTTCAGAAGATAATCTTGAGGAAATTGTATCCCTACTAATTTTGCAGCTTAAATCGGAAACTGTCTTGTCAGAGGGGTTTAGATTGAACATTATCGATAAGATAATTAGTATTTGTGTCAAAGACGATTACGATAACGTCACTGATTTTGACTGGTTCATCAGTATGTTGGCCAAACTCACAAATTTTGCTGCATTAAACAATATCTGTAAAGCGGGCTATAGCCTTGGGATAGTTTATCAAAACCTTGGGGTCAGAGTTCCGTCTGTTCGGCCTATTATGGTAAATGCTTTGGTGGAATTGGTTAGGGATAAGCAAGTCAGTGGCATGCTAAGTTGTATGCCTGAAATTTTCTGGGCTCTTGGTGAATACGCAAGTATGATAAACGACCCTAATTCGCTATTGATTGATTTAATGGACATATACGGGAAAGGAATTTCTAACCAAGAGAATGAAGAAAATGAAAAGGACTATAATTCCTTTGTGATGGTGTTTATTCCGGCTTTGGTCAAAATATTCAGTTCTTATGCTAATCTGAATGAAAATTATATATGGAATTTCACGGAGAAAATCACGGTGCTAAGTCAAGTTACTCGGTTGATTGATTTCCTTACGCAGTTTTCGATAAGCCGGAGCTTTATCATTCAGGAGCGATCAATTGAATTTCTTGAATTGTTAAAACTAATTAAGGATTCGTTAGAAGAACTTGAGGATGATTCGTTGCAGGCACCGTTATTATTGACAGCTGCTCTTCCGTCTCTTTTTAATTCGTGGGAATTGAATCCTGTTGGCAAGGATTCGCAAAAGAAAATTGCATTACCAGAAGATTTGGATTTAGATCAGGAGATTTATCCCTTGGATGCTGAGTACGATAATGAGGATTATTATTTAAACTTTCGAAATAATGATCAATTTTCTGATATTGAGTCTAAACAATCTAGTGATGATGAATTCAATCAATACAGCAATCCTCTTTTGGGATTTGATAGTGAGTTTAACGACGAGAATTCCTCCGATTCTACACTTGAAAAGAGAAGGTTACAAAGAATAGACAAGCAGAAGTCTGATCCATTTTATTTATCAAACAATAGACCCGAAAGCAAATCACAATCACCTAATCCTCAAAATACAAGTATAGAAGCTGCTGTCCTGATCAAGAAGAAGAAGCCCAAGACTAAACCTATTGTGTTGAAGGATGAAACAGTTGGTGGGGATGACGAAGTAAGCAAGCCTGTCAAGGAGTCCAAATCTAAGTCGAAGAAGAACATTTTGAAAATTGATTCGTCAAAGTTAGAAAACTTGGACGTGAATATGGAGTCTGCCATGGGGGAATCAGCACCATATGTGGTTGATGAATATACTGTCCCAGAGGAGTTGGTAGTGGTTCCAAAAAAGAAAAAATCAAAGAAGAAGAAGCAAAAGGATGGCAATATTGTTCAGGTCAAAAGGAAGACAACTAAGAAGAAAATATTGTTGGAGTGATGTCTTATATGCTAAGATTCTTATGTGCAGCATAGTCCAGTGTATATAATAATCCCCTACATTTTAGTAATTAATATGCATTGGCCCGCCTCGAAATGCTTTTATTCCATACTATGATTTCAGTAAAGCCGACATTCAGCTCAGGTAAATACCATAACAAGTTACCCTATCTATCTCCATGAAACGAGCCTATATATTTACCTCTCTGGAAGTAAAATTAGGGGTTTTGAATAATTACAAAGATGAGTGCTGGCGTTGCTGTTGCTAATAGGGGACAATTCTTGAGTCGTAAGTATCTAAGACTGTTCAAAGCTTTAGATGTAGCTACTTTTTATTCATATACCTTCTTGGATGGTGAATTAATGCAAGGAAGGTACTTCTCAAGTAGCTTCTAAAAATGACATTGAACCAAAATAAGAATAAATAGGTGCGATATTGGCCAAATGATCCAAAATATACTAACTTAAAAGATCAACAGGATTATAACCATTCCACTGACGAAGAATATAAGAAGTTGAGACACCAAGCCGAGCAAGAATTCAATCGACGAAAGGAACTATCTGAGCAGTCTCAAAAAGCGTACAAGAGCGGAGACAAGGAGTTGGCACATCAGTTGTCAGAACAAGCTAAGCAACACCTCGAAAAAGCCAACAGATACAATGAGCAGGCCGCAGATTATGTGTTTCGTGCCAACAACACCGATAGCAACTTCCAGGAAATTGATTTACATGGATTGTATGTTGCTGAAGCCGAGGCTATTCTCAAGAAGCGCATGGAAAACGATATCAGAACGGGAGCTAAAGAGCTCCATGTTATTGTTGGAAAGGGTATTCATTCCCAAGGCGGTGTAGCCAAGATCAAGCCAGCAGTAGAGCAATTATGCGCCGAGTCTAGATTGGATTGTCATGTTGACCCTAAAAATAGTGGGGTTTTGATTGTGAAATATGCTGGTGCCAACCTTGACAATATCTCGCACCAACCACAGCAACATAACCAACCACAATATCAACCACAACACGGCAATAACAACAATAATAACAATGGTAACAATAGTGGCACCGGTAATCCTATCATTGATGCTGTTATACAATTGTTTTGCTTGTGCCTCAAGAATAATAGGAATTAAGCTGCCATATTTTTTTGCAATGAACTTTAAAGCGTGTCATTTAACGGATGATTGTAATTAATAGCTGGTATTTCGGGAAATTACTTGCTCTTTTCCCTCGTTGTATTCTATAGGAAACTTGTTCTGTATTTCATCGTGTATTGGCTTCAAGTGACGCTCGCACCACAACAATTTTTTATGTGAGTCGTTAAAAATTTCTTTAAATGATTCCTTTGATCCATTATTTCCATTAACATTGTTCTTCAAGTCTTCTAATTTCTTGCTGACCTCCTCTTCCAATGATTTCAATTCCATTGACTTCGCCTTGAGCATTCCAGACCTAATAGTTAGTACATACTCAAAATGAAAATTTGGTAAAGACTCACGTCTGTGCTTGCGTGGCTAAGGCCTTGTCTAAAATACTGTTGTTATTGTTGATGGAGCTGTTCAAAGTGTCGTACAAAAAGTCTACTGAACTGAAATTCAGTAGCTGATTATTGGCTCCTCCAGACTCTGTAGTACCATATGAAGAAATTGATTCACTGTAATCGCTGGTATTCGAAATATCAGATGGTCCCACAGCAAATGACTGACTGTTAATGCTGGGTCTTGACGACATAATAGTATAGGTTTACTTTTGTTGCCGCTACATATATATATATATATATGGACTATGCACCCTACCGCACACCCCAATATTTACTACAGACATCTTTGGCCATGTCATAAACTATTGAATTCACTATAACAATTTTGAGTGTTTAATATCGCCCCTAAGACGGTAAATAAACACAGTCAATCCAAGAATTAAGAAAAGTAAGATGTAAATAAATGTCTTTATACTGTTGAAAACCTTGTCTGTAGAATCCTTGTCAATAGCAGCCTTCTCGATGGCAGCTTTTCTAAAGGTCTCCTTCTCAAGCTTTTTATCCTTTTCAGACAAAAGAATATTTTGCAACTTTCTGTCTATTTCCTTCAAGTATGTTTCTAACTGAATGTTTTGGGCATTCAATTGATGAACCTTTTGGGTCAACTGAGTGTTATCATCGGTAAATTTACTAATGTAGGATCTTAACTTGGAGTCTAACTTGGAGTCTAACCCATTGATCTGTTCCATAATGTGATTCAAATTCTCCTTGTTAAGCCCGGTAGATGCAGGGATGATTGCCTCTTTTTTGGATTCCTGTTCGTTCTTTTGGATTGCAGCCATCGGCTGCTTGATGCGAGATCCATCAGCCTTTTCAGTTACAACCACAGGCTGAGCCGCAAGCTCAATAGAAGAATATTTCTGCTCAGTTTGTAAAATACTCTTGTATACTTGGACCTTAAAAATCTCATAGGCTTCGCGCTTGTTAGTCTCGCCACTCTTTGCACTGGCACCAATAATGAAATTGTTTTCATTTGGAGGAATTTTGAAGCGGTTGGTCTCAAAGCAAATCTTATTGTCAATAGACACTTTAAATTGGTGTTTGAATTCATCATAGCTGATTCTGATGGTAGCTGGAACTTGGGAGTTCTGATATCCAATGATACATCTTCCAAAAGCCTTGTTATGGAAGTTTGGATCGTCAGAGTTAAGAGTGTTTGATCCATCATTTGCGTATCCCGCAAGACTGCTTCCCAACGGACCATTACTGTCAACAGCAATGGCAAAACCATCGAACCGGGTAGGCCCCCCATATAAACCAGTGTCTGATTGAACTAACTTTTCCACGTTTCCAGTAGAATCATTCAAAAGCCAGAATATTAACCCGTTACCTGTTTTCCCAACTTCGCCAAGGGCTCTAAAAACAAAATCAATGGTCCATGATTGTTTACTCAATTTGAAGTTCTTGTTCCAAAGAGACCCTTCGTAACGGCCATCTTTCTCTGGAGTCAACAAGAATCTACCATTATTCACGGTAGCACTCCCTTTGATATCCCAGTCTTAACAGTTAGTATTGACATCTCAAATCAGCTGAAAATACACATACTTGGTAAATCACGAGGACTATTCAAGTCAACAATTTTAGGCAACGATAAGCCCTTGTCAATATTTATATTATCCTCTTCCTGATGAGCACATGCCAAATTAATTATTAACAAATTGAATATTAACCCCACTAATCTCATCGTTTCAGTTTGTGATTTTGTGATTTGTTCTTTTCGCTTCGGTGTCGGTTGTATGGTTGCGAGCTCTTTCATGAAACACTCGAGAATTCGTACTAGGCATCAGAGTACCTCCTAACAATGAAAGGGGTTGTTCGCGCTATTTATCGTGCATGGTCGTAAAATAAAGGCGGTCGGTACCTACTTATCAATAGATATTGTTCAGTAAGAAGTTTTGGCCATGGTTGTATCCTGATTCATCTGTATTCGAACCACTGGTACCAAATATGGCTGACAATGACCTGCTAAAAGCATTAGTTCTCCTTTTTTAGTAGTTGGAATACGCCTTGTTCGAATGGATGGATGAATTATATAAGTAACAGACAATATTCTCAAAAGACGGCACTTTAGATGGACCTCTCTAATGAGGGTTGCACATATGTTTACCTTACATACAATTGTATCAATTGTATTAATGATAATCAAATAAAATTTTATATATTTGTCTTTATCATGTGAATACAAGGTACTGGTTTCACTACATGTTTGTATGTTGGAGCATAGAAACGCAGCTATCTCTTCACAAGTGAGGCATACTAGCCAAAGATGGAAATCGTTAGTAAGAGAGCCCAAAAAGTTATTGTATAAGAAACTGCTCGACCATTAAATTGGCAGAGGTGAATTTTACGTATATTAAGTTGTAAGAGCACATCTGTAACCTTTTGAATAATGTATTGGAACCCCAATACTCTTGCACTCACCGAAGTACTATGATAATGCCATGTTCATTACTAGATCAAAGATAATTCTGGCATTTCAAATTTAGACGACTAATATTATTTGAAAATTCTCAAGCGTCAGTATTATCCTGTTCTTGGTAGTACCAAAATACCTCTTTTGGGGAACTAGTTGTAATTTTTGGGTATATACTCAAAATGTAAAAACGTTCAATTAAACTAAATCGCCACTAATGTATACTTTAATAATAAAAACAGTTTATAAATTAGAAATCTATTCTAGATTTATGTAAATATCATGATTTTGGACTACCACCTAACTGCTAATTGTAAATTAACTTTTATCGTTGCATGAAGTGTTGTTAGTCATGTTCATCCAAAATCTTTCAATCAGGTCTTTATTGGCTTAGAATTTTGTTTGCTAAATAAATCATGATATATCAAACTTCAAAATACTTTCACGTAATATACTGGTCTAGATCTAACCTCATTAGTAATTACCATTCGATGGCACAAATAGCAAACAATGGTAGCTAAGTGCTTAATCAATTTTCCATATTAACTACGTAATTTACAAAATTTTAATGATCTCCTATATTTTGACAGCCTATTATTCTTTAGTTCCACATGCTTATCCAGTGTGACTTGTGCATGTACCACTGTCTAATTCTCTGCGTCATTAAAAATAAGCAAAACCTCCAAGGCAAACTACAATATAGGCCATATTCGATTAATCAAAATTCTAATGTGGTAGACCATTATTTGTGAACCGTGTTCCTCTGGGCGAATTATTTAGGGATCGGGCGTAGAGTTTTCGCATTCGTTTTTCACGAAAGATGCTTCGAGCGGTGAGACCAAAATTGAGAAATTGTTACTCCATAAAGAGTTCCGTCAAGTATGACAAAACACATATTCTTTCGGACTTCAACGAATTACCTGATACCCATGAATTCAGCAAGCCGATGCAAACGGTAAAGTCATTTGAAGGCCCTCCACTTCGTGCAGCATTGGACCAGATAGACTATAAGATGAAGTTTTGTGAGGAGACTAGTGATAAGCCATATAGCAAAGAAAGTTACGACTTATTGAAGAATTGGATTAACTGGGTGGAATCTCGCAAAACCACGTTGATTTCTGTTGATTTGGAGGTGTGCGAACGCAACAACAAGGAACCTCTAGAAATAGGTATATCGATTGTTGATTTCAAAAACCAAAAGACATCGCAATTTCCTAATTTCCTCAATCTTCATTTCATAATTTCCGAAAACTATTCTCGTTCCAATAGGCTCTATGTCCCTGATAACAAGTTGAAGTTCATTGGAGGAACTTCCTATGTTATATCCAAGAATGATTTCCCGGATATATTCAACCATATTTTTGAGAAATACGGGGTACAAAATGTCGTCAAGGATGGTCCTTATACGTTTGATAACCCCCCAGCAGTAGCATTGGTTGGGCATAATTTCAGCGCCGACCTAATGTTCTTAAAAAAGTGCTTTAAGTTAACAATTGCTCCAGAAATACCAGTTCTTGATACACTTACAGCATGGAATTTGACATTTGATAAAGTCCACAGAAAAAGGTCGAAATTGTCGTACATTCTTCATCGTCTAAACATTCCTGGGGTGTTCCTTCATAACGGAGCTAATGACTGCTACTATACGTTAATTGCTCTCTTAAAATTGCTTGATCCCGAATTACGTGTAAATCAGTATTGCAAGAACTACGGAGAGTTGTACAATCCCGAAAATTATCAAAAATATTTCAAGGAAGGTGACTGTCCTCCACATGTAATGAATATTTTTGATGCAGATTTGGACGCTATATTACTGATGAGAGCAAAGAATGCAAAGAAGTTTCCGCCAAATAATGAGTTTTTAGGGAGTATAAGACTCAAAAAAGATAAAGTATTACAAAGATTAGATAATTATTGGGAATATCAATGAGCTAAATAGGTTTACAACGCTACTCATCATCATAATCATCGAGTAGTTTGGTTGGATCATAAGTGTCATCAATGTCTTCTGACTCGTAGTTAATTTGATCTGGGTCATACTCATCTTCCCCATCATCATCCTGATACTTGATTTCCATGGAAAAATCAGAGGTTTTTGCCTTCAGTTTCTTCGTGGCGCGTGTTTCTTCGTCCTTTGTTATCTCGTCGTAAGTTTCTGCAATATCAGTCAAACTAATAATTAAATCTTTTGCAGATGTGTTTCGAATGGCTATCAATACCAATTGTTCTAAAATGAAAGGATTGTTAATGCTGCTAATGTCAAAATCCAATGGCTTGTCACTAGCCACTTTATATAGCGTACTGTACGAAGCCTTGCCATTTTCATCCCGCAAGCGTCGCTTTCTAATTGTTAAAAGTTTGTCATAAATATACTTGAAATTGTCGCTATGCAAATCTTTCGATAAATCCTTGGTCATCCTTTCATGACTCTGTATTTGGAGAATGTAATTTATCTTATGCAAGTATGCCGATGAAGTTGGGTCTGTCTCCTTTGTTGGTGTTTCTTTTTTATTCACAAACACCAAGTAGTTATTCTTGAATAAATAGTCAATGAAGCATTTTAAGCTCCGATAACAGTTTCTTCTCTCAAGCTTGAATTTCATCTTCAAGAACTTATCTTCACTCAAGAAGAGCTCATTTTTAAGCGGCATTTTGTTATTTAGATTTAGTTTCAATAATCCATTAATGATTTTCTTGTTAAATTGGCTTCTTTTTGGTATCAACTTTGTGAAAAGAAACAAACTTGCTGAGAATAGCTGGCAGCAGATATTCATTCCATTCAATAAGTCCACGACAAACTGTACCAATTGATCAGCCTCTTTGAAATATTCTTCGGGATCAATGCCCGTCACTTTCTTATCAAACATTGATATTGAAAGGTTTGACATGTCTACTGTCGCAGACTTACGTTTACGAGGGTCCTTTGGAGGTGCAGACGACTGTAAATGTATCACTTTGAAGATGAACCGTAGTATAATAGTCTTGGTGGAAACTTGTTGAAACAAATTCTCGTCGTTGTCGGTGGACTTTATGACCGGCGGATATGCCCCATCCCACTGTGATAGTATGAATTTCTTCAATTGAGTGAACTTTGGCCATAAGTCATCTGCAGACTCTGGCGTCTGAATAATGTTATGAAACATCAAATCACTTAGAATGATTACTGCGCGGATAAGCATGTTCCTTGAATTTTCATTATCCAATAATATTCTCTTTGTCGTAAGAATAATGAGGCTGTCCGTAACATGAGAAACCACACCAGTCCATTTTGAATCGCTGGAGGTTGAATCGATCTTCGAAATAATGTCCAAGCACTGAATTAATATTCTTCTATCATTGCCGCTAGCCAATGATAGTACATTTTCCATGACCTCTGGTAGCACATCTATGTTTGTTTCAAGATTCTTCTTTTGTTCTTCCAACTTCTTTATAACTTCTTCCAAATCAGACATGTTAGAGCAAGAATCGTCAATAGCACTACAGGCTAATACTCTCACACTTTCCTATTGCCTACAGTTAGGAACTACAGTACTCCACGGGGACTTTCTGTTTGCATAACTGGGAATGAAGCCCAGGATCTAAATTATATTACCCGGACGACATTAATCCGGGTAAATACTCATTTAGTTGTATCAAATCTGCAGAGGCAATATACATAATGTCTTCTACCATCTATTATAGATTTCGATCGCAAAAAGATAATTCTAGAATTGCATTTGACGGTACCGGTCTCACTGTATTTGATCTTAAGAAGGAAATAATATATGCCAACAAGCTAGAGCCGGCGACTGATTTCAATTTAGCACTTTATAATCCAGATAC
Source organism: Saccharomycopsis phalli (assembly GCA_020342235.1). Taxonomy (NCBI): domain Eukaryota; kingdom Fungi; phylum Ascomycota; class Saccharomycetes; order Ascoideales; family Saccharomycopsidaceae; genus Saccharomycopsis; species Saccharomycopsis phalli. Next base: position 1,878,817 of record CP073213.1, read on the forward strand.
CAATGAAGAATACGCTGATGATAACCAGGTGATAGCACGTTCGTCCTCTGTTGTTGCCAGAAGATATCCTGCAAACAAGTTCAACAAGTTAAATGCCTCGAGGTATATTGTGGGCAAGCCAAGAGTCACCAGGGTAACCACGACGGCAATGGGCACTTCAGCTGCGGGCAACATGATTTCCATTAGTGATAATAAAAATGTGTCCGAGGATGATCGAATTAAAGCAATGTTTCAGAACCAGGACATGGCTTGGCAAGAAACTCAAGAGCATATGGAGAATGCTACGCCTGTCTTTCGAAGTAGTGGGGGAAGTGGTGAAGCACCACCGCCGGGATACATGTGCTACAGATGTGGTGGAAAAGACCATTTTTTTAAAAACTGTCCAACCAGTACCGACCAGCTGTACGATGGTAAACGATTAAAGCGAAGTGCGGGTATACCGAAATCTTCCTTAAGAACGGTGGACAAGGTTCCAGACGACGCGGACGCAGGGAATTATATGTTGGACGACGAGGGCAAGTTTGTCGTGGCTATGATGGATACCAAGGCCTGGGAAACATTTCAGAAAAAGCAGAACATGACAAGTGGCTTGAGCAAGGAATCCATACTGGATAAGACCTTGGTGGACCCAATAAATAATCGGCTCTTGAACAAGCCCGTGAAGACGCCGTGTTGCGGGAAGACGTACTCGATGAGCACCATAGAAAACGCGCTTATCGAGAACGATTTCACGTGTCCAAACTGTGAGAAGAAGGATATACTATTGGACCAATTGACGACAGACGAGGAGGCGGCGAAGAAGGTGAAGGCGTACTTGGAGGAGGAGGCGGAAAAAAACGGGCTCAAACGGTCCAACGGTGACGATCCAGAGAGCAGTGATTCCAAGAGATTCAAAGGTAATGACGAGCTCCCACACCGGCCTTTGCTTCCAATGCCACCTAATGGCATGCTTCCGCTTCCTGGCTTTTTGCCGGGGATGGTGCCTCCTCCATTTATGATGGTGAATCCGCAAGGCCAGATGCCAATGGGGATGGGCGGGGACTCTAAATAGTGAATACTATATAATATTTGTAATAAAAGAGGGGTTCTTATCTTTCTTTGCTACACTGAACTGAGATACGACGACATAAGTCCTTTGACAAACGCAACCATTGTACTCTTTCAGACGATTATGCTAAACTTGGCATGTCGCTTATTCTTTTGGTCCTTTTTATTCTTTTTGTCCTTTTTATTTTTCATCTTTCCCGAAATCATTTCAAAGATAAGAACTAATCCCAAAAGGTATTAGTTCTTCTCTGACAAAAGGTTATTCCATCTCCTTTTTATTTCCTGTCCTTTTCCTTTTATTTCATTTCAAGTATAAATAGCCCGACTTTTCTCTGAATTGTCAAGCGAATATATTTTAGCTATTTTTACCACTCGTATCCTAGTTACTACATTACAATATTAATTACATCGCATATATTATCTATAAGAAGATTTCGGCATTGATTTCAACGCTAGACGCGGCGTACGGTAACTCGAATTGGCTGCACACTGTAGGATGTAGAACTCCAATTTCACCGACTCGAACCGCCTTGGCACCCTCCTTGGCCCGGAAGTAGATGGCAGCCCCTCTTCCTGGGAAAAAGGTCTTGTTGGTGTCATCCTGCTCGATCCAGTACCCTCTGTGGGTGCTTTTTGAGTTGGCACCATCTTCAATCCACGGCGTTCTAAAGGTCTGCATGATCTTCCCCAAGAGACCTTGGATGTGCTCAAAGCCCGAGGTCTTCCCGGCAGAGACAGCAGCCCAGTGTCGTCTGTTGAAGGCCTTTCTCTCCAACTTGTCGTCCTTCAACACAATGTCACCGGTTTCAAAGACCTTGATTGGCAACGCGTGCTTCTGGTTCTCTCTGATGGTCTTGAGCAAGCCCGGAAGCAAAGAGGTTCTCACCACTTGGTACTCGGAGGTCTTTGGGTTGGCCAAGACCACTGCGGTTTTCCCGTCATCCACCTTGTTCAAGAACTTGAAGTTCTCATCGTGGGAGCACAATGTCAATGGCATGACTTCCAACCAACTGGCTTGAGCAGAGGCAATTCTGAAGATGTCAGCAACCTTATTTATAGGCAAAGGCTTGGCAACCAACGCACTGGAGTCAACCTTGGTTTTCTTCAAGTTGTTGTAGCCGTAGGCAATGGCCACATCTTCCATGATATCACATGCATGTAGAATGTCGGTTCTGGTTGGAGGAACAGACACAGTCAACTTCCCGTGCTCAGAGTGGGTGACAGTCAATGCCATCTTGGCCAAGTGCGACGAAATCTCCTCAACAGACAAGTCCAATCCCAAACAGGAGTTGATGTATTGCTGTTCCACAACAAACTCCTTATTGTCCAAGATTGGCGTGACTCTCGACTGGCCATTGTGTGGAGAAACCACTTCAATTTGCTCCACCTCAAATGGATTCTCACAGTATCGCGAGAACATGGCCACCAAAGTGTTGACAACAATCTCCACCTTGGTCTTGTCGGTACCAGTAATGTCAATGAAAACGTTCTTGGTGTCCAAGGTGATTTTGGAGTGGTCGGAATTGATAATTGGTGGCATCGAACCAACAACATCCTTGGAGTCCAAGATCAATGGGTACACCGGTGCGTCTCGGATAATGTCCAAGTACTTCCCCAAGTTCTTGTCCTTCTCATAGAACTCCATCATCTCATGGCCATTCATCTTCTTGCTTTGGTTCAATGGAACAAACGAGAACTTCTTTGGGTCTCTAGCATCGTAGATGAATGGTGGGCAAAGGGTATCCAAGTCATGTGTACCCATAGCCACCAACGTTCTATTTCTACACAAATTCAAGTGCAATTTATCTTGCAAAGCAATAAACGATTTATAAGACCGTGGCGTGAAGGTGATGTTCCGCAAAATCGCACCTGCGGCGTATGGTCTCACTTGTGAAGTTGACTCATTCACAGTCAAGGTGTACTTTGGCTTCAAAGTCTTGTACACTGGTGGCTTTGATCTTCCAAGAAACTCATTTAAAGACTGAGCAATTCCCTCAATACATAACATATCGTATCTGTTCGCCCCAATTTCAATCTTCAATTCCGGTCTCTCTCCATTCACACACTCATTGGTGGTATCTTCATCAAGCTCAAGGCCAAACTCAAAACACAATTCATCAAACTCTTCAGTGGTATAAGTACGACTGGTGATTAGTATACAGAATAAATACTCTCCACTCCCACTTACCCTAATAAATCGAACAAATCTTGCTTGTCAACTGCAATAGTAGGCATTTTGATTACGGTGTTGGTTGGTGACTGAGAAATTTGTCCTATTTTTTTTTCACGTGAATGGGTCTTGTATGGCTCGTATACTTGCATCGCTACTAAACCAGGAATGAAGCTGCTTCTTACCAAGATTGAAAAGCTAAAAGAGACAAAGAATTTCAATGAAATTGAAAAATTGCTTATATCCTTCAACAACAACTTCCCTCAGATTCTATTGTCAGACACTATCAATTTCAAGCTAGTTGCGGTACTATTGACTTATACAATCCCGCTACTACAGAATAATGAAGGAATATTATTGTTATCAAACCTATTCAAGAGTTGTATTGGCTTAAATAACTTAATTCGAAACTTGGAGTTGGCCATAGCAGCAAACAATAAGCATGCTATCTTATATGACATCAACATTCTTAGAGCAGTCTTTGCAGACGAATACTTGATAAAGAATATTTTGAATTCCAGCAACAGCAACGTGCCAACGATAAATAAATTGCTTTATAGTGGCAAACTCTTTCTGATTCTTTCAAATTATGCCGAAAATAATCGCGACATTTCAGCCCAATTGCTCGATGATAATCCCAATCTACAAACAGTTTCGGAGCTACTTGATATCAAGTCATATGTCAACTGGCTCAATAACCAGTACTATAGATTACTTGAGTCAAATTTAGACCTTCACACCATCTTTTTCAGCTTACTAACGATCGACTCAACTAATTATATTACAGTTTTCAAGTATATCTTGCATATCCCAGGAGGCTTCGACCAGCATTACAAAGAATTCAACTCATTGTCGAAAACCAAGTTTTGGAAATATCTATTTAAGTTCTTGAAGCAATTGCATTTGGACTTTGATGACAAAACTAAAATTTACTTGTTTGTGGACTACTTTGATCCCTTTGACTTATCTTCAATCAACTATCAAATACTATTGTCCGAAATATTAAAGACGCCCATTCTGCCAATACTACTACATTCAATTGTTTTACATTTGAAACTAAAGTTGAAGGATTTTGATTCTGCCTTTGGTCAATTCATCAGGCTTTTTTGGGGAAATGAGTTGGTCATTAAAAATAGTTCTCTCGTTTACCAGAAAAACTTGACCGTTCTTCTTATTACCTACTCAAATTATATCGACAGCCAAGAATATTTGCAGTCACTAATTTCTGCTGACTTCTTTATTCAGTCAATCACATTTCACTTGGACCTGTCGTTGACGCAAATTCGTTTCTTAGGCATAAGTTTAGTTGAAACTATTAGTGCCAGAATTGAGGATCCAAACAAAAAGTTGGACTTTGGCATGAAAGATGCAAAGGAATTTACAAAGGAATTATTGCTAACCAGTGACATGGATGTGTCTGAAAAATTGGACACTATGTTTCCAGAAAATATCGCAGAAACCAGAAAATTGGCTGCTTTAGATACCTCCAAAGTAGCATCTGCTTTTCCAAACATGCATGACGTCAAAGCAAGTTCTAATACAATAAAATTAAATAATAGCTTTTCAAAAGTTACAATCAAAGATTCGTATTCGGACTCAGAGTCTGATTCGGATGATGATGATTATAATGACCCTTCCTCTGCAACACAGAATAACGCCAAGCCTCAAGTACCAGTCTTCTTCAAGGACTTATATAATTATCTTGTTAGTGAGTCCAGGGATAATCCCCATTTAGCTTTTGCTAAACGCAGATTGGCTTTGATAAATTTCTCTAAAATAATCCGAGTGAGAAGTGGCTACAAACAAGAAGTTCAATCTTGGAGCGAGAAACTATGTACTGCCATTGTCAATTTAAAGGTAGAAGACCTCACGTCCGGTGGATTTGTTGGTGATGATGAAACTCTCAGTGAAAATATGGATTTGTCTGACAATGAAGATACACAGATTCAGTATTTCAATCAGTTGAGACTATCTTCGTTGATTTCCTTGATCGTAATAGACCAATCCAAAATCCCCATTTTCTTGGTAAAACAGTTACTTGTCGGGGATTTTTCCCTACAAGATCGATTGTTGATTTTGAATTCCATTGGTTTGGCTGCGAGAGAATTGAAGGGCTACCAAGATGAAATCAATTACCGCAACATAAAGGTAGACGCCGTTATGAAAATGAAAAAATTGGTCAATGGTAATTTGTTTCCTAGTAAAAGATTGGAACCACTGTTGGAGAATAAGTTTCTTCTTATCGATGAAAACCATAATTACAATAATCAGGTACTGATTGAAGACCATAGATTGGACAATATCACTAAACAGATTGAATCTTCGCTCAAGCAAAAGTCTCGCCAGCAAATGAATAGTTTAGATACAGACGGCGGCCAGCTTGTTAAAATATCTGCCAGATTATTGAAACAACGGCAAAGCTCTGGCAATACTGAGGACACCAGGGACAGATATGCGGCTAGTGCATATTCTGATTTCATCGCACCATTCTTGACTATTTGGTATACTATAAATGATGACTCCAATTTTATTGGAAAGTATTCCGGGATATTTCTCAGTTGTTACCTCAAGAATTTAACGATATTAGTACATAGTGCTTATCCGACCTCAACCAGCTTACTGGAAATAGTTGCAGAGGCTTTTGAGGTCATTGTTGGATTGAAGCAAATTACGTCTGGTATGCTTTCGTCGGAAAATGTTTCCATATCTGAAGTGTCTACGTTGTTGGAAGAAACATTGATCTTTCTCCTGGTAATTTTGGAGTTCACACCGAAACCACTCCTCAGGTCAACTTTCTTGTCAACCATTGCCAGCTTGTTTGACTGGCTTAATAATCTCTTTTCAAACTACGAATCTATCTTTAGTCAAGAAGCATCTAAAAGTGGTGGCTCGTTGCTAGCCAATTGCTTGTTGTTAATTACAGACATTTTGAGATCTGAGATTCAAACTACATAAATACCATCAGTAAAGGCGTAATTATAATATATCTCTTTTCAGTTAGATAGTCCTTGTAATCACATCATAGTATCTTGCCAACAACCCTCACTTTTCACTACATGCCTCTCATAAGAACAGTTTTATATTAACATTACAGAAAAGATTTAAGCCTCAACCTTACCACCTTTTCTCACAATCAAATCCTTACGGTCCTTGTCCAAGTGCAATTTAGAAATGACGACCTTTGATGGGTGAATGTTAATTGGGATAGAAGTACCGTTAGACTTTTCTCTGGTGACTTTCTCGATTTGGATACCGAACTTCAATCTGTAAGAGGCAAGGACCTTTCCTTCTTGACCCTTCTTAGAACCTCTGACAACAGAAACCTCATCGTTAGCTCTGATTGGCAAGCTCTTGATTCCGTATTGCTCTCTCAATTCCTTGTTCAATGGAGCGGACAACAAGTGTCTACGGACAGAAGATGGGGCAGTAAAGTATGCCTTTCTGGATTTGCTTCTAGAGCTCGAAACGTCTTTGCTGACCTTAGCCATCTTTGCTTATTATTAGTTAACTAGGACTGAAAAAAAATAATCCACCACTATAGTTTTTCGGCGACTGTTGAAATGTGTAAGACATTACGTAATCTTACCGGTCACGGCTATTAAGCACCAGACCTGGGAATATGCACGTGCATTACATGGTTTTCTCAACTATTGTCAACTACTGTCCCTACAATTAAGCTACCTTAGACAACATTGTATTTTGATCACCTTAGACGTTGTAGAGTGCTGATAAACTACTCTTCCTTCCATCCCAACAACTGTAACTCGGCTCTGACAGTATCCTCGGTTTTGATTTTTAATAATTGAGTCTCTTCCAAAGCTTCATCATTTGCTTGCTTCATCTTCAAAGTCTCAATAGCACGCAATTTCTTCAACAAGCTTCTAATCTTTTTATCTTCCAACCCAATTGTCCCACCGACGACTGTTCCTCCAGTGGCAGGAGTAGATGATGGTGCTGTATTAGTAGTAACAGGCTTAGTATCTTCGTCGTCCTTCTCTTTGGCAGCAGCCTTTCTAGCTTCCTTCTTCTTTCTGTTCTTTGCAGCAGCTTTACTTTCTTGAGCCGCCTCAGGAGCAGCACCCGGAATAGTTCTAGGCTTAATGCTTGGTTTGTATACCATCTTGGAAGCCAATTCCTGTTCGTAAAGAGACTTGCCAACAGATGAAATTGACGGGTTGTTTCTGGCATGTGGTGGTCTATAGGCACCAGTTGGCTTAGGCTTGTCAAGCGAAGAAGTGCTTCCATTGGCACTATCGTTAAGACTAAGTCTTTTTAAGCGACTAGCTTCGTGGTCCTTGACAGACTGGTGGACAACAAAATCATCACCCAATGCCTTCAATGGAGGAAAGTCAGAGACCGGTTGAGGTCTCCAGTTAACAGCAAACAATTCCTTAAACTCAGTGAGGTAAACCAAGTTACCACTTGCGTGCCAGATTTTTATTCCATTATCCACTCTCAATCTAGGAGAAGTGGTAGCGGTCAAAATATAACGCCCATCTGGCGACCAGTGACAAACCGAAGTGTTTGAAGCTTCAAAGGTGGCAATCTTGCTGAATTTCTTGGTTCTGTCGTAGATGTCAACCGTGCCTTGTAAATTTCCAAATCCTGCAACAAGAATAAATCTAGCGTGAGGAGAAAAAAGCAAGGTGTTTCTCGGACAAGGTGGCAATGAGTAAATCAAGTTCCCTCTCGCATCAAAGAACGAAGTCTGTGATGGCATGTAGCCATAAATGACTCCGAATTCCCTGGATGAAGGAGACCAGTTAATGTCATGGATAGGACCTTCCTTGTCCAATGTGATTCTCGAATTGTAAGAACCAGCAATTCCCAAAAGGTAAAGCGCAGTTTCACCGTAGTAAGACTTGTTTGAGGAATCCACATCAGTGGATGCCAATGCCAATATGGCAGTTCCCAACGCGTTCCATTTAAGGACGCATCTCTCGGCCTTGAAGAAGTTTTTGGTACATACTGGCTGTTGGAAACCAGAAGCTGATATACTAAACACTTTAACCGAAGCAGGCTTGCCGGACTTCTCAGGTACAAATGCAGCAATGGATGGATTGCTTCCCGGCGAAATCTCATAAGTTTTTATGTCTTCAAGATGCAAAACTGATGCTGGCTTGTCAAAATTAATGGATGAAGCACCTGCCAAATGATAAAAACGAACCTGGTTAGGATACATTCGTGATAACCACTGTTCGTCAGCAGTGAATTGGGGCTTCCAGCCTCCTTGCGACTTAAAGGTATATTCCACGAACAACTCCTTCTTTGGTATATTGTAGATCTTGACATTCTTACTCCATAAGACATTATTGCTGCCATCCTCAGCAATAGATCTCACTGGCTTTTCCCAAATGGTAATGTAAGAGCCCAAAGGTGAAAAATGGATGTCAAATGGGTCCTTAGTGTCCACTTTAAATACATCTTCACCGGATCCTGCCTTTACTATAACAACTGCATTCGGCTGAGTGTAAGCAAATAAAGAGCCATTGGGCGAGTATAATGCTGCTCTGACATCCAGGATTGATTCCTCGGATATATTTACCTTCTCATAATCCAGGTTGGCTTTAATAAGGCCGACATCCTTGGCGCCTCTATCTATTAGGTGTTAGAAATGCTATAGAAAAGGACAATAACAAAAAATTGCCACGGGAAAGTTTTTAGCCTTTTTATGGATACGTACAAAAAAACTCAGTAGTAGCAGACATCTTTTATGACTTTAATATAGTAATCCACTGCTTTGTATTTTTTTATAATTAAAAAGCCACCGACTTTCGAGTACTGCAATCTCAATCAATAACCAAAATAAACAGGTAGTTTTCACCTGATCACCACAATGTACGTGAGGAAGTACTTGGTCAAGTTCAAATCCGAATTTTTCGAAGCTGCATGATCACGTGATATAAGCTGATGAGATTGATTTTTTTTTTTCCTAGTTATAGTGGTAGAGTTGCAATGTCTGAGTTGGAGGATTTGTTTGAAGCCTTACGAAGCGAGATTAAGGGAGAATCTAGCGTAAAGAATGAAAGTATATTAAAGGATGAGAAGAAGTATAGCAATTTGAAAGCCAATATAGCCAAGAACTCGATATTAGATATTGCAGAAGGAAAGAAGGTAGATAATATGGTCCATGATATCCCGATACCTGATGGCAGTAAAAGCAAAAAGAAGAAGAGGGAGGAGCGAGAAGATTCGTCAGGGATGGAGTGGTTTGATATGCCAAAGGGGGATGCAGAGCGACATAAGAAGGACTTGCTAATTATACAGCAGAGGGCGGTCTTGGATCCAAAGAGACATTATAAGAAGGACAAGTGGAAAATACCAAAGTATTTCCAAATGGGGACCGTAGTGGAGGACAAGGCTGAATTTTACAGTGCGAGATTGAAGAACAAAGAAAGACAGCAGACGATATTACAAGAGGTGTTACATGATAAAGACAGTACCAAGTATTTCAAGAGAAAGTATGGCGAGATTCAGGATGAGAAGTCGAAGATTGTGAAATATAAGCGCAAAGGAAAGAAGCGATTTTAGGTTGATGGGCCAATGATAAGAGAAGTTTCCAGGTTCTGGCGACCGGCATTAAATACCCAGTCATGGTATTATTATAGGGCGATTTTTTTCAGAATAGAGCCCTAAGCCGCAGCATGGGCCGTGTGTATTTAAATATAATTATTTTCAAGCTATGGACTTTATCTTAACCGTAATGTAATGTTATCCGTTTGCTGCTGCGTATGTTGGAATTTCTGATAAATGCTAAACGCACCACGAGAATTTCATATAGGTACGCGGCTGTCGGTGAATGATTTAGTAATGTCACTGAACCAGCATATTTATAATAATGACGCGTTTGATGAGAATATACTAGAGCACGAGGAAGATGAGGATGAGGAGGAGGAGGAAAATCAATTGAATACCTCCCAGCCAGAAGGGGACGACGATGATGATGGAATAGTGGATGATAATGATGACGAGGAGGACGAAAACAATGATGACGATGATGATGACGATGACGACGACGACGACGAAGAAAACGAAAATAATGCGAGTTCCAGTCAAAAACCTGCGGCAAATGGCGTGACCCTTGACAAACTCAAGGAAGCATTGATGGATGGTGAGGACATTGAAATTACAGACAAGGAGAAGGGGGCCAAAGAAGAGGATGGCGATAAGAACAAGCCACAGGCCAGTACAGGTGATGGCGATGTGGCTAAGAAGGATAGCAGAGAAGAGATCCCTGTAGAGCCTGCCCAGTTTGAATTGTCACCTGATAAGATCCGGGAGAACTTGATATTAAAGTCGCAAATTGCGGAGAACTACGATATTGTTCCGAGCGTGGCCATTCCATATGGTTGTCAGGTACATGCCTTGTCGTTATCGGGGGGATGCAAGTGGCTATTTACCGGGGGTGAGGATGGTTTCATTCGGAAGTATGACTTTATTGCGTCGTTTGAAGGACAGACCCCGCTCACAGTGGCACAGAAGCACTCGCTTGTAGATTCCATAACAAAGGCAGGTGTGATCTTGTCATACTGGGAGAACGAGCAGCCGGTCAAGAAGTCGGAGCTCAAATTAAAAAAGACCACCGGTGATATGTATGAGCCAACGATTTCGCCGGTATACTCACTAGCGGTGCAAAGTCGTGGCTTGTGGCTTCTTTCAGGGTTGAGCTCTGGTGGTATAACTGTCCAGTCTGTCCGACATCAGGAAGGAGGTATCCAGGGATATCTAAAGGGACATAGTGGTGCTGTCAGCGTGCTTCGGTTGAACAACAGTGAGACACGAGTATTGAGCGGATCCTGGGACAGAAAAATCATTGAGTGGGACTTGAACTACGGCAAGACAATCTCGGATTTTGGCGCAACCGGAGGCCAGATATCGAACATTGAGTTTCGTCCGCAAAGCGCCATTGAGTTTGATACTAGCGAGTATTTGCAAGACAAGGGCGACGTGACAAAAGATGACGACTACGATTCGTTGTTTGGCTCGGATGATGACGAGGATGGAGTGAAAAAGGAACCGAAGCGCGAAAGTACCGTTGAGTCGTCAGACGGCTCAGTGAAGATCAAACCGGTTACTAAGCCGCCGTCGCCCCAAGACAACATCTACTCTGCAGCCTCTTTGGATAATAATATCTTCATGTCGTCGACCATCAACGGAATAATACACGTGTGGGATAACAGGGTCTCAAAGCCTGTGATTGAATTCAAAGCTCCCCAAAAGACCCCGCCGTGGTGTATGGGCAGCACCTGGTCGGTAGATGGAGAACGAATCTTTGCTGGAAGGAGAAACAATTTGGTCGAGGAATTCAACATCAAAATGCCATACAACAACTTTGACGATAAACTGCCAAAAGTCCTGAGAGTATTGCGATTCCCAAACTTGTCTGGGCCAGTATACACAGTTAAGGCATTGGCCAACAACAGACATTTACTCTGCGGGTCGAATGATAACATACGTCTATATGACTTGAATCATCAATCAGATAAAATGGGAATGCCCTTTCAAATTATTCCTGGTCACCATGGAGGTGTGGTCAGTAATATCTATGTCGACCCTACCAGTCGATTCATGATCAGCACTAGTGGCGACAGAGGTTGGCAAGGCACAAGTACAGAAACCATCTTGATGTACGAAATCCAATCAATCATTAGCCAATAAAGCAGTCATAGGCCTCTGAAAAAGTGGTAGTTCAATTGAACATCACTAGTAATGGCATTGAAATATTCGTTTTTCAGCAGGAAATGGAAATGGATAACTAGTGCAACCATGGGGCCTTAAAAACTTGCAAAAGCTCAATTTAAAAATGGCATTTGATTGCAGGCAATACTCAAAACTATTTTGATTTCTTATTGCCAGTGGTTCATTTTGTATATCTGCTACTTTCTTGCATTGGTGTTGGTACTCAGAGGGAAGTACCACACCAATTCAGCTTGGTAAAAGGTACTGGAGATAAAAATAGATTCGCTTAACAAAATGTGTATACTAACATACGAATACGGTTAAAAAGTGTAGGTCACTCTCAGTTTTAATTTTGCAATGGTTTTCTTGATTATATTGTAATTGATAAAAGCACATGTCAAATAGCTACCACCCTCAACAAAAGAAGAACCGTGCAACGATCAATGATTGTACCATTGACAGTTCTACATCTTCGTCATGAATAGAATCTAATATATTTTTACATTATACAGCAATTCGTAGCTCATTTAAGAAATTTAAGAGTCATCTCTTTCAAATTATCAATGGCTCCATAATACCTCGTATTGATTCCGGCCTGAAAGTTCCTTCCAAACGCACTCAGCACGAGATAAATATTACCCCCGATTCGAGAAACATTCATCAGATCATTCAAGTATATGTTTACTAGAATCGATATCACCCCAATAACAACACCAACCTTCAATAGTCTATGGTGCTTGAAATATCTTGCAAGTATGGAATTTGTAACCCTGAGAGGAGAGATTATAATCTGGAAGATATTTTCTTTGCTCTTCCTTTTCCGGTCTTCCTCCTCCTGGTTCCTTTGTTTCTCAAGCAACTTCTTCTTCATGAATTCCTGACGCAATTTAATTTGTTCCTCTTCTTGTCTCTTCTGTCGAACCTTTATCTCCTGATAATGACTATGTAAAGCATCAAGAGCATCCGATGAAAGTTTCACCCCACTATTGTCATACTTGGACGTATTCTTCAAAACAGAATATTTACTAAGGCACACTGTCAATTCACAGTCACCTTTACCAAATGTTCTAGTATCCTCAATGTCCTTGATCTGGTCAAATATTGGACAAGATTTCATTAAAATATCAGTCTTCTGAAACACAGCAAACAATGATACAATTTGATTGTTTAAAGTATCATCAGCTTTATTAAGATCTTTCAGAAAGTCTGTCACCAAGTTGGCTAAAATATTGTGGAGCACGTCAAAGTTAATGTACTGCATATCAATGTCATCATAGCCAAAGAAGGCACTATTTGATAGCGCAGAGGTCTTTTCGTACTGACTTTCAGTAATGGCCTCGCCTGTGTCAATAAGGCTTGCATCTAGCAGCGTATTTTTGCTATGCTGGTCACTAAAGCTATTAACTGTGCTATTGCTGACCATACTATCACTTAGAATATCACCTTCTATCAAATGGTTCGTCACACTGTCATGGTATCCAATTTTGTTGTAAATATTTTCAAAGATGGCGTTTAATATCCGACTTTTGCTCAACAACAAAATTTCTGCGTATAGGAATAGCGTACTATATACTACTGAATTGTTGCTCGCCAACAAGTAGTCAAATATATAGCAAATATCTTGATATGAAGAAATATCATGGGCAAACAATGTGATGACAGATGACACGGCATAGTAAGGCTGTAAATTGTTTAATATCTTGAAGAAGTCATAGTCTTTGTAGTAAATTATTAACAAGATCCACTTCAACTGGTCCAATGAGGGATTAATAGTAGGCATCATGTAATCCCTTAAATATAAAAGAGTAAACTTTTCCAAAAATACAAACGATTTATCAATGTCACTGTTGAATACTAGTAATACTAGCTGGGCAATGTCGTGATATCCCTGATAATACGATAGTCTTGGATGTTTTCTTAGAACTTTTATAATTAGAGTATTTAGACTATCGCGTAATTCTTCAATATTGCTTCTGTCCTTTGGATAACTTGTAAATGATCGATCCACGTCCCGCTTAACTTGGCTCTCCTCAGCATGTGGCATAGCTGCTTCATGGTCAAAAACCAAGGACTTATCAGCGATATTGTTAATTGATAATAATACAGGCCACGCTTCCGATCTTAATTCATCATTTATTAATCCCTCCCTAGACTTACAAAGGAAACATAGCAAACTGATGTCCTTAAGCGCAATTGCTGTTCGAATATAATCGACTTTAATACCTTTCAAATTTTCATTCATAGGACGATCAATAAACACCGATGTTCCAATGTCAGTAAGCTCCATGTTAACCCAATCAGGGTTCACCGGCTGTTTTCTTTCATCTTGCTCATTATTATCCAATCCGTGCTTGTCAAGACCCACAGTTTCCAGGGAATTATCATTAGTGGAATCAAGCCACTGGTATGAATTTTGGTTTTTGCAAAGAGTTTTGATCATTACCAATATATTAATTCAATTATTATGGCCAACAAAAAAAAATAATCTCAACTCTGTTATACGTCTATTTTAAGGAAACCTTTGCGCCGATCCATCCCGTTTTCTTGAACATCGCTCAAAACCCAGTGACAATGTTTACGAAATTACTCAACTTCCATAGAAGCCGCTTTAGCATCAGGGAGTTTCTTTTTTTTGATTTGTCCCTTTCCCTTTTCAAGCTGGATCGTAGGGATCACTTGTTGGTTTAAAGTTTGATTGGTAACCTGTGTCTTTTGAATGTATTTTTCCAAATTATTTCCTGCAGCAGCCTCTGCCTCCAATTGTGTGTATGGACCTTCTTTAATCAACTTGAGTCTTCTTTTATGAACCTTTCCTTTTCTGTGAGAATTAAGTGCCTTCTCATTTTGATAATGCTTCGCGCATTCGATGCAGTAATGCTGTCCCATGCCTGGTAAATCTTCATTTAATTCCTGATTCTTCAACTTATGCACTGAGTCTTGACTGGACAAATCGTCAAATATTTGGTCAATATTTTTGGTAAAACGCTTTGTCTTATATTTCATAGTTGTAAGTTTACCCATCTTGTCTGTCAGTTCCTAATACTTTTACTCTGTATTACACTTAAAAAAAAAATATCAAGGCGGCATCGCCCGCGTAATCCACGTGTGTCTTTCCAGGTCTTGATGCAATACTAATCAAAAATGCACTGTCACACATTACAAATCCATGTCACGTGCAATGGGGTTTCCCGCTTTAATTTGTCAGCGGTAAAGAAAATTCTATAGTACTTACCCGGATTGCCGTCCAATTGGTGGTGATTTTTTAAATACAACTTTTCCTGTACATTACTAAGGTCAACTAATCTATAAAAAATCATTCAAAATGGCTAGAAGAGTACGTATATACCCGAATTAATTAGTATAAGAAGATAATTATTGTTTGATATATATTAGTGAGAATATTTGAAGGACATTTGACAAGATTGCTCCGTTTATGGAAAAGAGACAGATGTAGTGATTATCTTGGTTGACTTTATGGACCATTACTAACATAATATAGCCAGCTAGATGTTACAGATACTGTAAGAACAAGCCATACCCAAAGTCTAGATACAACAGAGGTGTTCCAGACGCTAAGATTAGAATTTACGATTTGGGTAAGAAGAAGGCTACTGTTGATGAGTTCCCATTATGTATCCACTTGGTTTCTAACGAGTTGGAGCAATTGTCTTCCGAGGCTTTAGAAGCTGCTCGTATCTGTGCTAACAAATATATCACCAAGGTTTCTGGAAGAGACTCTTTCCACTTGAGAGTTAGAGTTCACCCATTCCACGTTTTGCGTATCAACAAGATGTTGTCGTGTGCCGGTGCTGATAGATTGCAACAAGGTATGAGAGGTGCTTGGGGTAAGCCACATGGTTTGGCTGCCAGAGTTGACATTGGTCAAATCATTTTCTCTGTCAGAACTAGAGACAACAACAAGGATGTTGCCATTGAGGGTTTGAGAAGAGCCAGATACAAGTTCCCAGGTCAACAAAGAATTATCATTTCTAAGAAGTGGGGTTTCACTAACTTGGACAGAGCTGACTACTTGGCCAAGGCTAACGCTGGTGAAGTCAAGGATGACGGTGCCTTTGTTAAGTTCTTGCCAAAGAAGGGATCTTTGCAAGCTAACATGGAGCAATTCCCAGGATACTTTGTCAAAGCTTAAATATGTCTAGGTAAAGGAATAATATAACCTAAAATTAAATTTACTTGTATTCAAAAAAAAAATGCGTATATTACAATTTCTAAGTGAGCAAACGCACATATGCCAAAATCAAGGCAAATGTTCCCGTACAAACTCCAATCAACCATTGCATCACTTGTGTTTTGACACTATCAATTTGCATCTTCATGTTACTCAACTCCTGGTCGATTCGCGTATCCGTCTCTTTAATGTGTAGATCGTGCATTGAACTTTCTTCCTTGATTCTACCCTTTTCCAAGCTCAAATCCAATCTCACACTGGCCTGGGTTTTGCTTATCTCCTCTTTTAGCTTCTGTCTCAACTTTTCCAAGTCCAATCTGATACGTTCATTCTCATTAGAGAGACCCAGGTACTCGCTCTTGTCTACCGTTTGCAATTCACCTTTCAATTTGACAAAGTCCACTTTCTGTTTGTACGACAAGGTAGACAAAGTTTCCTTGGTAACTAGATCGCTGACTATAGACTGTATTCCATTGTTGATGGCTAGTGATATCACCCTGATAATTGTTGATGCTTGCTTCTCATTGAATTCGTTTAGGACAAGTTCATCGTTAAATTTTTTGGTGTCAAATGGGATCCTCAATTGACCACGACTGAATTTGCACGTACTAAAAGACCGTATAGCTCTCTGATATGGCCCCAAAGTTGTTAGTCTCATTGATAGATTGTGGCAATTCCGTAAGGAGCAGCTTACCAACCTCGGTGCACCATGGCAGGGTAAGCACCCATTCACTCCAAAATACCATGCCGAGGCACCAATTGATTTATATTAATCAAGATGGAAGCCCTTGGGGAAACCCCAAAAAGAAATAATATGCCTATTATCTGGGTTGATTGTGAGGTAAGAGTGTCTTTGTAAAACAAGCGATGTTTCATTAACACAAAGATGACTGGTCTCGATATTGAAAATTGTAGAATTATTGAAATCGCGTGTTTCATTACGGATCGGGATTTACATTTAGTTGACGACAAAGGCTTCGAGGAAGTGGTGTATCAGCCAAAGGAGCTTTTGGATGCAATGGACTCGTGGAACCAAACGAACCACACAAGAACCGGTCTCAAGCAAAAGGTTTTGAACGCCGATCCAATCACCCAGTCGGCTGAGCAAGTTGAGAAACGGTTACTAGCCTATATTAAAAAGTATGTGCCTGAAGCTAAAGTTGGGGTATTGGCTGGTAATTCGGTTCATGCCGACAAACTGTTTATGCAAAGAGAATTTCCAAAGGTGATTGACCACTTGCACTACCGTTTGATTGACGTGAGCACAATTAGTGAACTTTGTTGGCGGTTTCACCCTGATGTTGCAAAGAAACAGCCAAGAAAGAAGAACAATCATAGTGCCCGTAGTGATATAATCGAGAGTATCATGCAGCTTCGTTGGTTTAAGGATAACTACTTAGGACCAAAATCTATCGACATCTCTTAACTGTTGCCTATTTTGGATGAGCAATTGCAGGACAAATGTGGAAATATACTTTGTAGTGTATGTAAAACTGCAAAAGTGGTCATTGTAATTTCATGTCATCTGCCACAGTTTTCAGTGGTTATCAATACCAGTATTATTATTATGAGCACACATCTAGATCTATATTGCTATGGGTGTTTGTCGGTCGGCTTGGCTAATGCGATGAATCCCTAAAACCAGACCTGCATTAGCTTCTACAACTGAGGAAAAAAGTGAATACTTACCTTGTTAATAAATATCCTCTAACTTATATTACATATTTAACGTTTATCCTCACCCACTGCATGTCTTACAACCCAACTTTTTATAGCCGAATTGCCGACACATTGTGGAGCCCATTGTAAAATTATCTAAGACTTGTTCATAACAAAGAGAAGGTGCATAAAAGAATCACATAGCAAGTAGTTTTGAAATACCAACAGTCGCTTCATAATACTCGAACCTCGAGAAGTCACAAGTAACTTTCTCCCCTTGAACTAAAAAAAATACTCGGTAAATGTTCCTGAATAATTTAGTAAAATTTCAGGTACCGCAATCGCTGTGCGGATCGACAACTATGTCAGTCATCATACAGCCGTTTCAAAATATGCAAACTACCAAAAACAATACCAAACCCACATATAAGAACAATAAAGCAGCAGACGTTAATCATGAAAGCGGCAATAAAAAATTATTAAATCGCAGTGATGGCAGGCAACAATAGCGATAAAGCAACAAGGATAGCAGCCTTACCATTCCCAACCTTAAATGATGATGCTGAACTTTTAGCAGACACTGGCGAATCTAATCCCCCATTTGACGACGCTGTTGGTGCTGCAGAACTGGACAACGAACCACTAGCAGACGTGGCATTCACGTTTCTTTCCACAGCTGAAGCATCCGTCACAATTGGTGTAAAACTAGCCAGGCCACTACTTGTCGAAGTAGCACTTGCTGAAACTATGGTTCCAGTATTATCCGCTAGCAATCCCTTATTTGAAAGGAGAGTGTTGCTTATTTGCGATGCAAGCTCAGAAGACGTGTATGGATTCAACGATCCGTCAAACTGATGTAAATCTGAATAGTAGCGAGCCTCTAACGACATCTTTTGTAAAGTTATTATTGAGTTTACCAACCACTACTGGGCGCAGGATTCTTATATACTTTTTTGCCGGACGCCATCAAACAGTACAGGATTGCCCACCCTAGTCAAGGTAAGACGCAAAGTATCATGCCAGGCACCAACCAAACAATAGGCATTCTGCATTATGGTACAGCTGTTCACCAACTTCGCCGGTTCCTGCATGTATCAAATTGGAAATGTGCCCAAAAAAGTAGGATATTTTCCCTGCGGAAGTCCTTTTGGGGTTGGATTATGTCATAGCTATTGCTATTCCTACCCGGATGTCGCGAAAAAGTCTCGCAAATCAATGTACTTTAACTAACAAAACAATAGAAATTCCATTAGGCGTTCCAAGTCAAAACAGGAGCATTTCTCATCAAGAGACACAATTTCTCATATCATCAGCTTCCGCTTGTCCAGTAAACTATTTATAGGTTTCGCACACTACGGCACTTTTCGTGTCAAATACTTGATGGTAACACCAGAAAATACACCCAGACTAAGCCGCCGCTAAAATGTGCCGTGACACAAGAAACAGGCACGTGCATGAGTACAGGTCTTTGAGTGACAGTGATTCGAGTTTAATGATTTTCGTTGCGGGTAATGTGGTGAATTTGTCCACGTGATCCACTGGTGAATATTTTCATCATAGTTGACGAAAATTGAAAATAGTCCTACACTAAGTAAAAATGGGTGCCTACAAATACTTGGAAGAATTGCAAAGAAAGAAGCAATCTGATGTCTTGAGATTCCTTCACAGAGTCAGATGCTGGGAGTACAGACAAAAGAATGTCATCCACAGAGCCCCAAGACCATCTAGACCAGACAAGGCCAGAAGATTGGGTTACAAGGCCAAGCAAGGTTTTGTTATTTACAGAATCAGAGTCAGAAGAGGAGGAAGAAAGAGACCTGTCAGAAAGGGTGCTACTTACGGTAAGCCAACTAACCAGGGTGTTAACCAATTGAAATACCAAAAGGCTTTGAGACAAACCGCTGAGGAGAGAGTTGGCAGAAGAGCTGCTAACTTGAGAGTCTTGAACTCCTACTGGGTTAACCAAGACTCCACCTACAAGTACTTTGAAGTTATCTTAGTTGACCCTCAACACAAGGCTATCAGAAGAGATGCTAGAATCAACTGGATTGTTAACCCAGTTCACAAGCACAGAGAGGCTAGAGGTCTTACTGCTACTGGTAAGAAGTCCAGAGGTATCAACAAGGGACACAAGTACAACAACACCAAGGCTGGCCGTCGTCACACCTGGAAGAAGCACAACACTTTGTCCTTGTGGAGATACAGAAAGTAATTCTAACATTATTCAAGTGGTGTGGAAATTGTGGATCGATCTTGTGTTTTTTCCAAGTAATTGTATTTATAATTTTCAATCAATTAATAATATTTAATTTGTTGTAGTTTTATGATTATCATGTGTGGTTGTAAGCGTAGTGCTTTTGCGAGGAGTTTACATGAGTAGAATGAGAAATGTACTTGGGCGTAACTAAAATCAAGGTGTGCTCGAGTATAAATAATATCAAGGTGTGCTCGAGAATAAATAAAGTAAAAGGATGAGAAAGATGTGGTTAAATCTGGGCTAGGTGTCGATCAGTAGAAACTCTAGTTGGTTTGTTGGATTTGTTAAGGCTAGTTTGAATTTTTTTTTGGCTTGTCACATGGTCCGCGGAAAGAGTCAGTCATTAGAAAATTCTTTTGCTCCGTATATACAGCTTATCTGTAATCAAGAGAAAAGAATCTCGTTTTTTCCTTTGATTGAATTGTTTAAGCAAAGAGTTGCAATCAGTTAACAATATATTATCAAAATGGCAGCAAAGAAAACCGCTATTGTCTCTGTATACAACAAAACTGGATTGTTAGATCTTGTTAAAGGGTTGGTAAAAGCCGACGTGAGAATCTTGGCCTCGGGTGGCACTGCTCGATTGATCAGAGAAAGCGGATTTCCAGTCGAGGATGTTTCTTCCATCACCCACGCTCCTGAGATTTTGGGAGGAAGAGTCAAGACTTTGCACCCTGCCGTTCATGGAGGTATTTTGTCTAGAGACATTGAGAGCGACCAAGCGGATTTAAAGGCACAGGGCATTGATCAAATCGACTACGTTGTCTGCAACTTGTATCCTTTCAAGGAGACCGTTAAGAAGGTCTTGGTGACTATCCCAGAAGCAGTCGAGGAGATTGATATTGGAGGAGTTACGTTACTTCGTGCTGCTGCCAAGAACCATGCAAGAGTGACCATTTTGTCTGACCCTAATGACTACGCCGGATTCCTTACTGAATTGAAGAATGGTGAGATTTCCGAGGCTTCTAGAAATAAATATGCCTTGAAGGCCTTTGAACACACTGCTGATTATGACTCGGCCATCTCTGACTTTTTCAGAAAGAAGTACTCAGAGGACGTGAGCCAATTGCCACTCAGATATGGTGCCAACCCGCACCAGAAGCCAGCACAAAGTTATGTCACGCAAGGCGAGTTGCCTTTCAAGGTTTTGAACGGTTCTCCTGGCTACATCAACCTTTTGGATGCCTTGAACTCGTGGCCATTGGTCAAGGAGTTGAGTGCTTCCTTGAACTTGCCAGCAGCTGCTTCGTTCAAGCATGTTTCGCCAGCTGGTGTTGCTGTTGGATTGCCACTCAATGACATTGAGAAGAAGATCTACTTTGTCGAGGACATTGAGAACTTGTCGCCATTGGCCAATGCGTATGCCAGAGCTAGAGGCGCGGACAGAATGTCTTCTTTTGGCGATTTCATTGCGTTGTCCAACATTGTAGACTTGCCAACTGCCAAGATTATTTCCAAGGAAGTTAGTGACGGTGTTATTGCTCCAGGATATGCGCCAGAGGCCTTGGAGTTGTTGAAGAAAAAGAAGAATGGCAAGTACTGTGTGTTGAAGATCGACCCAAACTACAAGCCAGACACCAATGAAAAAAGAGAGGTCTACGGGGTCACCTTGGAGCAGAAGAGAAATGATGCGATCATCAACTCCTCTTCTTTCAAGGAGATTGTATCCAAGAAGAAGAACTTGACGCAGCAGGCCATTGTTGATCTTACTGTTGCTACGATTGCTTTGAAGTACACCCAGTCCAACTCGGTGGCTTATGCAAAGAACGGTATGGTGATTGGATTGGGAGCAGGGCAGCAGTCCAGAATCCACTGTACCAGATTGGCTGGTGACAAGGCTGACAACTGGTGGTTGAGACAACATCCTCGGGTGTTGGGATTCAAGTGGAAGAAGGGTACCAAGAGACCAGATAAGGCAAATGCCATTGACTTGTATGTCTCGAACCAGGTGCCAAAGACCGAGCCAGAGAAGTCTGAGTGGGAATCCAAGTTTGAGGAGATCCCAAAGAAGCTTACCGAGGCAGAACGGGAGGAGTGGTTGTCAAAATTGGATAACGTTGCGCTTTCCTCTGACGCATTTTTCCCATTCCCAGATAATGTGCACAGAGCAGCCAGATCAGGTGTCAAGTTCATCACGGCGCCTACCGGGTCTGTCATGGATCAAGCTGTCTTTGATACTGCTGATTCGTACGACTTGATTTACGTGGAAAACCCAATCCGTTTGTTCCATCACTAAATAGCTATATGTTATGTTTGTAGGAAATATAATAGATTACTTGGTCTATAGCGTACCGTGGTGATTTAAGTTTGCAATTCCAAAAGCAGATGAATTGTGTTTGATCAGGAAGTGTGATCTCCGCTAAGGACTGGGCTTGTCTGAGGCTGAGGAATGTTCCCACTCTACTCAAATAACGTTATGCAGTGTAACCGATTAGGTAATTGCAGCCCCTCCTGCAATGATTTCTGCTAGCCACCCCCTACGGTGGAAGGGGTACTTGCAAATTTCTCACCTTTCCTACCGAGGCTGGCTTGTCCAATGGCAAAATGGGAGAAATAGGGGAATACAAGGCATGTGAACCAAGCAATCCTGCCACTAGTACAGTTACCAGTGGTAGCATGTCTGCGCGGCCGATCCTAGGTTTAATACTGGTATGGTGTTGAACAGGGAATGTGTCTATTCCCTAGTACGGTAAAAGGAGGCTTAACGCATTTTGTGAAATTCATTGGTAGAGAACTTGGTGCTCTCTCAATTTGTGCGGCCAAATGCGACTAATCATCATTTTACCGACACTTGTCGCAGACAGGCGTCTCACCACACTTTGTTTGAGAAGCATAACACGTCCTGTTTCTGTGCTTATGCGGTCTAGCGCATGCCCTAGGCGCGTACCAGTAAGGCATTAGGCTCGTGCCCGTGCCTTTGCTATATATATCTTCAACCTGCTCTTCCGTTACCAGTTTTCCAAACAGCTTTTCTTATTCTTGTTTACACTCACAAATAGTTATTCACTCCTTTGAACATACCAACTATTTGACTACTTTATTTTTAGGTTATTCACCAGAAACAAACTTTAGATTTTATTATAGACTTTACTTTACACTTTTGAAATGAAACTCGCGACTGTCACTCTGTTGATTGCTTTGGCACCAGCCATTGCTGCCGCTAGCGGAATCGAGAACTTCCACAAGAGACACCAACATAAAAGAGATGGTCCTCAAACCAACACCATCTTTCAAACTTTTGTTGACGTTCAAACTGTCAACCAGTACGTTACTGTTACTGACGACGGTAACGGAAACCTTGAGACCGGTACTCCAGCTCCAGCTCCAACCACCGTTGTTGCTCCTTCTGATGCTCCAGTCAACAAGGGCGTGATTGCTTCGAGCTCTGTCTCGAGCTCCGTTTCCGAGAGCGCTTCTGCTTCCTCGTGGGCTTCTGCTTCCACTTCAGTTGCTTCTTCTGAGTCTGCTTCTGCCTCGGCATCTGCTTCATCTTCTGAGTCTGCTTCTGCTTCTGCTTCTAGCTCGTCAAGCTCTTCTTCCAGCTCCTCCAGCTCTTCTTCCAGCTCGGAATCCATTTCTGTTGGATCCTCTGGTGCTTTGGGTATCACTTACTCCCCATACACCAACTCTGGTCAATGTAAGACTGCTTCTGACGTTGCTTCTGACATTCAAAAATTGTCTGC